>CM055119.1:348923519-349531644 GCA_029206835.1 Rana muscosa
CAGGATGTTCCCAGTCCTGGTATATAAGTCCTTCCAATAATGGATGTATTGGAAAGGAGCAATTAACCTGGGGAGCTTTTAGCGACCCCAATGAGGAGACAGCAGTAGTTGATGGTTCAACAAGAGGCATTTTAAATGCAGATCGAACCATGTCAGTTAGGGTCTGGACCCACAATCTTTCAGTCTGTGATGCTGAAAATGGTTCATCTACTGTCGATTCCTCAAAAACAGAGCTAACCTCCTCCTGATCCCCTTCAGGTAGGTCGGTCCCTTCCTGGGACTGTTGCTCTGCCAACAGGCACTCTAATGGAGGTGATGGAGATCTGGCGCGCTTTCTTTCCTGTAGAGAAGAAGCGATCAATGCAGCCAATCTCTGCTCCAATCCCTCCAGAGTTGAGGAAAAAACCTCCTCTGTTATATATGCAGGAGCAGGTGGACTGAGGACAGCCGCAGTACCTGGCACTCCCGGGGGTTCCTTATGGGTATTAACCTCTGATTTCTCAGGGGAGGAGGGTGCAGATGACTGCTCCAGATCCTCAGAGCCCGCAGAGAACCTGTACACAAGCCCAGATGAATACATGTTAACCTTGGCCAACACCTTAGACACTGGCAAAAAACTGAGGTACTCCCGGATGGGAGGGGCTTATATAGGGGAGGGTACTTCCTGTTTTGGAAGTTGCCAGTGCCAGCACCTGAAGGTAATTCTATATAACCCACATAGTAATGACTATGCTGCTCTGTGTCCCGTGATGTATGAACAAGAAGCACAATATTTTTTACTTTTTGCTATAATAAATATCCCCATTTTTTTTTAAAAAACATTTTTTTTTCTCAGTTTAGGCCGATACGTATTCTTCATGTTTTTGGAAAAAAAAAATCGCAATAAGCGTATAGTGATTGGTTTGCGCAAAAGTTAAAGCACCTACAAAATAAAGGATAGATTTATGACTTTTTTTTTTATCATTTTTTTTTTACTAGTAATGGCGGTTATGTGCAATTTTTGTTAGGACTGCGATATTGCGGCGGACTGTTCGGACACTTTTGACACTATTTTGGGACCGTTCAAAATTATACAGCGAACAGTGCTATAAATATGCACTGATTACTGTATAAATGTGACTGGCAGGGATGGGGTTAACACTAGGGGGCGATCAAGGGGTTAAATGTGTTCCCTAGGGAGTGATTCTAACTGTGGGGGGAGGGGACTGACTGGGGGAGGTGACCGTTCGGTGTCCCTATGTACAAGGGACAAACCATCGGTCTCCTCTCCCTGACAGGACGTGGATCTCTGTGTTTACACACAGAGATCCACATTCCTTGCTCTGTAACTGCCGATCGCGGGTACCTGAGGGACATTGCGGCTGACAGGCACGCGCATCGGCACAAGAGTGACACGGCGGGCACGCACTGCCGGCGGCGCGTGCCCCCTAGCAGCCGGGAGGCCCGAAGCCATCATATGACGTCCACCCAGGATGGCAGAGCCACCTTGTGGACGTCATATTACAATATGCCGGTATTGAAGTGGTTAAGGCACCCTTTAAAATTATGGACAGTCTCAAGGCAACCCATTCTAAAATGTAAAATACTGTTCTAATAGCTTAACACAATGCAGCAACATCCACACGTAGGACACCCGAAAGTTAGAGATGATTTATTCTTCCAAAGCAAATACACCTTTAAACACTGTTACTGACCAGTATTTCAATGTTTCTCTTCTCCCCCAATTTCTCTCCATCAGTCAGCTAATGTTACCCCAGTGCTGAGGGAGAGAGGCACAGGAGGGTCCAACAAGGTTGCTGTGGAGTCAACAGACATCCTCCTTATTAACTGATGACTTCATTGGTTGTTAGGATGCCAGCGTCCAGAGAAAGTTGTAATGGTGCATAATGAAAACCCGTGGCTTTGTGTAACTAAAAGGTAGGCTTGATCCACCTGCTGGCTTGTATACAATTTTTGATAAATTTTTAGGCATTTTGCCAAGGCACCCCTGTAGAAACCTTAAGGAACCCCAGTGTGCCTGGGCACCATGGTTGAAAATGGCTGCTCTAGAATATCAAATTTAAAAAAAATAGACCACACCACATATGGTACAACTACATAATAAAATTATTTCAATGTTGATAAAGAAAATTTTAAAATTATCATAAAAAGTCTGCATGCATTCTAGATATGAACAAAATAGGGTTACTGGAAAAGTTTCTGGAAATTTCAACTCCCTCCTCATAGGCCTACCTCTACACAAGTTATCCCCCCTTCAGATTATTATGGATGTTGCTGCAAAATTTATTTCCCTTTCCAACTGCCCAGTGTCCACCATTTCTCTCTGCCAATCCATCCACTGCATTCAGATTGTCTAACAAATAAAATTCTAAATACCTCCCTTATTTTAAGGGCATTATCATTAACCCCTGTCCATTTTCCTTTCCAGATTATTACTTCATAACACTCCCGATGAATGGCTGTAATGCCAAAAAACGCGTTGAGTGCCACTAGATGCCAACATATACCATGTCTATTTTCTATTTGTATTGCATGCTATGAGCAGCATATTTAGTGTAAGTCTTGTGACTACCTATCTATTTGATACAAAATATCTGATATGAATTCTAGATTGTAATAAATAAATCATGTACTGTAACTTCATTTCTATGCTATTATTCTTACCTGACATGGCGGTACCTCATTTAAAGTCCCACAAACTCTTCCTTCCTACCAACCAAATTAGGGATGGAGGCCGCCATGTGTTCTAAATACCAACAGCAATATACAGTACAATGCCATATATAACTCTGCCCCAAGCTTCATCACCAACCTTGTCTTAAAGTGGAAGTAAACCCTCCTATCATTTTCAGCCAAGGAAGCTGCCATCTTGGCCTCTGTTTAATCTTCAACTGCCATGATGCTGCACATGTGATCAGTTATTACACCAGCCATTGGATGGTGTGACAGTTTGGTTGAGAGCACAGCCAATGTGACAGTTAGCATTTCCGGCATGCCGGGAATGTAACTGTTTTTTTAACCAATTAAATCATTGGGTTTACTTCCGCTTTAATATTTCACCCAAACCGTCCTCTCTGCTCTTCCCGAGACCTCCTTCTCTCTCCCTCCCTTGTCAAATCTTCCCATGCTCACCTCCAGGACTCCTCCAATGCCTCTCCCTTCCTCAGGATCTACCTGACCCAATCTGTTCGGCCGTCTCCTACTCTGTCCTTCTTTAGACGATATCCCTGAAAGCTAATTTTTTCTTGGAAACCTATCCCACCTCCATCTAAAAACTGGACTTTGGCTTTCCCCATCAGCTCATCCCAAGAGCTATTAACTTTAGTACCAATTTCCCCATCCTTGCAGATTGTAAGCTCTCATGAGCAGGGCTCTCCGAACCCTCTTGTATTGAATTGTATTGTAACTGTACTGTTTCCCTTGATTTTGTTAAACACAGCACAAACTGTTGGAACTAAATAAATCCTGTATAATAAAATAAAAATAAAAAAAATGTGTGAACACTGATGCACACGTTAATGATAATGCAATTGTGCCCCAACCTAGTAGTAGGGTAAGCAGGCTGGGTTTGCAGAGGTTTGAAGAACTTGATAGCAATACAAAAAAAATCTGCAGCATAAGATGTTTTCCATCAGATGGCAGTCAAGAGTAGCAAAAGATCTGGATTACACATTCTTCAGCAGACAAGTGCGGCATTATTGCTGGATAATCATACAAAGCTAGATGCCAGAATTGTGACCATTCGATTCTATAGTGTCATAATAAACACTGTGACAGACAGACCAACAGTGATTCAGTATCTTGGATAAAACAAGTGTTCTTGCTCAGTGGTCTCGGGAGATTTTTAACCTTTAAGTTTGAAGCCATGCATAAGAGATGCATGGATTAGACTTTTGATGTTTTTATAGCACTCTGCACAATCTAAATTGCGTCTTCTTCATCTTCTCGCAGTGTAATGACGCAGTGCACAAAGACATATTTTGAATCAGAGGGATGCCATTTATATTTTTTATTGGGTGTTTGTCAAAAAATGGCTATGGTAAGGGCTAAACTACACAAATGATTGTAAGGGCTCAATTATAAGAAATTACCTTTTTGTTAATGGAATGGGAAAAAAATGATTTTGTACATTGCTTCACAATGTCGATTATGTCAGTGATTTAGCTATAATTGTGACAATAATTTTAGCATAATTTTCACCCAGAAAAATGGCCTTAGATCTCTTTTTTTGTTATCGCCTGCCTGGCTATTTAAAAAAATCACATGATCAACAGCATTGTCTCCTGCAGAAACTTTAACTCTGTTCTGACCTCAGTGTTCTTCAAAGCCGAAGGACAACCAGCCTCATTCAACCCTCATGCTAAGAGCCCAGGCTGTCTTGGAAATACCTCCTGGGGGTATGTTCCCATGTTGGCACGATACTGCAGAGAACATACGTTATAGCGTCAGTGCCACTATTTTTCGGTTTAAAGACTGCCCATATCTGCCCAGGAAAAAGAGGGGGATGACCTGAAGACATCACATGGACAGGTGGAAGACCCCATGATAAAGAATGTCAATAAACCAGACTATGAAAAACTCCTATTGCATGATATATAACAGAGTGTGCATACTCACAAAGCCGCTAAAGCATTAATTTTGTGTAGATTAAAATATACCTGGTTGATCCTAATTTCAGCTGTCCCTCCCCAGTTGAAGTAAAAATTCCAGTACTATACACTCTATTGTAGCTTATATAGCTATTGCATATATGTATCATTGTCTATCCCTATAACTGATAGTCTATCAGAGTATGCTAGTCCTAATGATATAATGTTAACTATGAAGACAGACACATTTGCTCAGTAAACAATGTTACATTTATTTCCCAAGAAAATAGGAATATCACGAAACTAAACAGCAAATATCTACAACATATAACAACAATCATAAAACAGTATATATACTTATCACCTTCTCTGGGTAAACCCTCACTGGCTGAGCTCAGATGTTAACAGAGAGGGCTAAGATGCATGGCTTAGGCCCAAGAGAGTCTGGGCCTCATAGTTTAGGCCCAAGCCATCAGGCTCATGCACAGGCTTGCAGCGAAAAGAGACAGAGCTCTCAAACAGTCCTTTTTACAAAATTAGTCAGACTCATTCAAACTCTCCCCATTGCCAACCCCCTTTGCTTCTGGACCAATCAGTGTTCACAGGGCAGTCTTTCTTAAGCTTGCTTGTAGAGTGGTATTGTTCTACACACACATGAGCCAGGCCCCCCCGACTATGCAGATTCTGCCTGGGGCCAAATTATTCTGTACCTTTTAAAACCATGGGACTGCAAGTATCAGCATGGCTGATCTTGGGAATAAAAACAGATATGTAGAAACTTCAGAAATATAACATTAGACCATGTCGCCCTCCAACACTGGTCATGGCTTCAGTCTCTTTCCTGTGTATTCCAGTGCCTTTGACATCACCCCCATCCCTTTTTGGCTGGGGGATAGGCAGGATCATCCTTACCATCGTGGCCTGTGGGTGGCTAGGGGTGCCAGACTTACCTGATATTTGTCTGTTTTTGAAAATTGTGATGCTTCCGCATTCTGTCCCTGAAGAATCAGCGGCCCAGACTGCGAAACGCATTAGTCTTGGAATCCATAAATAATTGGTACGCCTGCCTTTACATGCCCATGAACTTTAATGGCATCCCAGTCTTAGTCCGTCGTTTCAATATTGAGTTGTCCCACCCTTTGCAGCTATAACAGCTTCAACTCTTCTGGGAAGTCTGTCCACAAGGTTTAGGAGTGTGTCTATGGAAATGTTTGACCATTCTTCCAGAAGTGCATTTGTGAAGTCAGGCACTGATGTGGATGAGAAGACCTGGCTCACAGTCTCCTATCTTATTCATCCCAAAGATGTTCTATCAGGTTGAGTTTAGGACTCTGTGCTGGTCAATTAATTTCCTCCACCACAAACTCATTCATCCGTGTCTTTATGGACCTTGCTTTGTGCACTGGTGCGCAGTCATGTTGGAACAGGAAGGGGCCATCCCCAAACTGTTCCTACAAAGTTGAGAGCATGAAATTGTTCAAAATGTCTTAGTGACACCTTAAGAGTTCTCTTCACTGGAACTAAGGGGCCAAGCCCAACCCCTGAAAGACAACCACATACCATAATCCTCCCTCCACCAAATGATTTGGACCAGTGCACAAAGCAAGGTCCAAAAAGACATGGATGAGCAAATTTGGGGTGGAGAAACTTGACTGACACAGAGTCCCGACACCAACCCGATAGAACACCTTTGGGATGAATTATAGTGGAGACTGTGAGCCAGACCTTCTTATCCAACATGTGCCTGACCTCACAAATTCACTTCTGTAAGAATGTTCAAACTTTCCCCTGGACAAACTCCTAAACCTTGTGGACAGCCTTCCCAGAAGAGTTGAAGCTGTTATAGCTGCACGGGGTGGGCCAACTCAATATTGAACCCTACGGACTAAGACTGGGATGCCATTAAAGTTCAAGTGTGTGTAAAGGCAGGTGTCCCAATACTCTTGACAATATAGTGCAACTTAATTGTGTTATTACTGCCTCTGGTACAGTGCCTTTAAAGTAATTTTTTCTCATAATTAGTTGGTTTTGTCCGTATCCAGTTGGATAGTTGTCTTTGGGATGTGGCACTGTACCTTTGTCCCCAAAATATGGCCAGCTATTCTACTTCTTCACAACTAATGTGCATTGCTCATTCAAAGTAAAAAAAGGAAGTGAGGGGGCAAAGAAGAGGTTTTGAAGTTTGACTATACAAGGAATCAGAAAAACACAGAAAGAAGCAATTTCATGAAAAATAGATTACAGGGCCACTAACCACCTACAGACCGGAAGATTTTCCTCCTTAATGACCAGGCCATTTTTTGCGATACGGCACTGCGTCGCTTTAACTGACAATTGCGCGGTCCTACGCTGTACCCAAACAAAATTTACGTCCTTTTTTTTCCCACAAATAGGGCTTTCTTCTGGTGGTATCTGATCACCTCTGCGTTTTTAATTTTTTGCGTTATAAACAAAAAAAAGAGCCACGATTTAAAAATATTATAGCTGTTACTGATTAAAATTTTCGTGTTCGATTAATCGTTTTTTTTTTTATCGATTAATCGACTAATTTCGATTAATTATAACGCACATACAGATCCAACTACTTTTAGCTGATCTCCTTGCAGGCTGATTCCCAGTGCAGCTACCAACCAATGGAAAAATGGATAGCAGGATACAAAAAACACACAAAGGCAGCGATCGATGGGAATAGCATTAAAACTTTTATAGTCTTCAAGTAGGTAACAAAATAAATATTGCACTGGAGATAAAATCGATGTAGCTACATAAACTGTAAAAATGGTGCGAGTAATACCAAACGGTAGCAAAAGCAGTCATAAAAACATGTAGCTAAGTATGATACTGGTATAAAAATGAGTACAACGATACCACTGCTGAATCCAGATGAGGAGGGGTTAACATCAGTCCGTCGGCATGTAGATGTCCTGTGAAGGGAACTATCACAACTCCCAGTGGATGGCTGTAGAATCCCAGGTTGATAGAGGGAATTGATAGAGGGAAGTGTAACAGCCCTTGCGTGTGGCAGATAGTAAGGTCCCGCCGGCATGCAGATATGAAGGCACAGCAAAGGAGCCCTTAAGATGAACACGGCAAGCCCCGCCAGTGTCCGTGACGTCACCGGATCTCTGACGGAACTCCTTGAAGACCCGGAAGCCGGCGGAGAGGTGAGTACCGATCAAAAGAATTTTGATCGATCAAAAACATTAATCGATTAATCAAGGAATTAATAGTTAATTTCCACAGCCCTAAAAAATATATATATTTTTTGCTTTTTGCTATATTAAAATCCCCCAAAAAATGTAAAAAAAATCTTCATATGTTTAGACAGATATATATTCTTCTACATATTTTTGGTTAAAAATATTGCAATAAGCGTATATTGATTGGTTTGCGCAAAAGTTATAGCATTTACAAAATAGGGGATAGATTTATGGATTCGTGTTTTTTTTTACTAGTAATGGCAGTGACACTTTTTGTGGACCACTGACATTTATACAGCGATCAATGCTATAAAAATGCCCTGAATACTGTGTAAATGTCACTGGCACAGAAGGGGTTAACACTAGGGGGCGATCAAGGGGTTAAGTGTGTTCCCTGGGAGGTGTTTCTAACTTTGTGGGGATGGGACTGACTAGAGGAGGAGACACATCACTGTTCCTGATCACTAGGAACAGCAGATCTGTCTCTCCTCCCCTGTCAGAACTGGGATCTGTCTGTTTACAGCCCTTCTGGCTCTCGTACCCGCTATCGTGGGTACATAGCGGACATCGCGTCTGCCGGCCATGCGCATCGGGTTCCCTGCCGTGCAGCGGGGGCGCATGCCTGCTATAGCTCTTAAAGGTGCCGACGTACACCTACAGCGATTTACAGGAAGGTGCCGACGGCGGCTGGTCGGCAAGTGGTTAAGATGGGGAATATGTAAGGATTTTTTGGGGGAAAATAAGGATATTATTTAGTGTCACTTTAAACCATAATGCTTGCCGACATTATCACTACCAAATCAAATTATTTTATTTTTTGAGGGAAAACTATTCATCCTTCTTGATATTTTTTTAATATCTTGCATATACTGCGGCAGGTCGGCACGATCCCGCAAATCATCGTAAGCTGTACCTCGGCTCTCTTTAAGCGAGATAGCAGGCGCGCGCACGTGCCCACTGCACTGCAGAGGTGCCGATGCGCGTGGCCGGCGGTCGCGATGACCACCGGCCGCGCACGATCGTGGGCTCGAGAGCCAGAACAGGGACGTGTGTGTGTAAACACACAAATCCCTGTTCTGTGAGGAGAGGAGATGCAGATCATGAGTTCCTCCTAGCTAGGAACAGCGATCTGTCATCTTCTCTAGTCAGTCCCATCCCCCTACAGTTAGAACACACACTAGGGAACACAGTTAACCCCTTGGTTGCCCCCTAGTGTTAACCCTTCCCTGCCAGTGACATTTACACAGTAATCAGGGCATTTTTATAGCACTGATCGCTGTATACTTGTCAGAGGTCCCAAAAATGTGTCAAAAGTGTCCGATGTGTCCGCCATAATGTCGCAGTCCCGATAAAAATCGCAGATCACTGCCATTACTAGTAAGCAAAAAAAAATAATAATAAAAAATGCCATAAATCTATCCCATATTTGGTAGATGCTATAACTTTTGCGCAAACCAATCAATATACGCTTATTGCGATTTTTATTACCAAAAATATGTAGAAGAATACATATTGGCCTAAACTGAGGAAAAATTTAGCTTTTTAAGAAAAAAAATGGGGATATTTGTTATAGCAAAAAGTACAAAATATTGTGTGTTTTTTTTTCAAAATTGTCGCTCTTTTTTTGTTTATAGTGCAAAAAAAAAAAAACGCAGAGATGATCAAATACCACCAAAAGAAACCTCTATTTGTGGTGAAAAAAGGACGTAAATTTTGTTTGGGTACAGCGTCGCTAGACCACGCAATTGTCAGTTAAAGCGACGCAGTGCGGTATCCCAAAAAATGGCCTGGTCATTGAGCAGCCAAATCTTCCCGGGGTTGAAGTGGTTAAAACAACTAATAGTTCTTCTTTAAGGGAGAAAAAAACTGTCTAGAATGGAACACGGCTTCTAGCAGGTAGTAGTGTTCTAGTTGTTTTATAGCAGTATTCCCTCTAGTACAGGACACCGATACAGTGTAATAAAATTATTAAACCGATCCGGTGTACAAAGCACTACAAAAATAAAACACACTCGGCAGAACAGGATGAAAGGTATTTTTATGCAACACAGATTCACAGCATGCTATGTCCTAGATTTATCAAGTGGGGGTAAAAAGCTCTCCATTGAGACTACAACTCCAAATTCTATTATATAACAGTGCATTAGCAAGCCGTGACATTTTTAGGTAGTTTGATAAATCAGAATCACATAGTTTAAGGTTACGGCAGAAAACTGCATCCACAATAGGCCGGGCCATTAAAGGGGAAGAGGGAGCTGAGAGGAACAAGGGCCGGCACACACAGGTGAGCCGGTGACATTTTCCAGACGATGGAGGGATGGCTCCCTGAAGTGGTGCTCTTTTTGTCTGCCGAATGGTGATAAATATGAGTTAAGAGCTTAATAACAAGTCCTTTTCGTTGCCGGAATTTCAAGAAAGGTGGATATTGCTTAAAGCTAAAGAGCAACTCCAGGCTGTAAGTACAATTAATGATTTGCTAAAGTTTTCCAGGAAGCTTCCCCACTCTGCTGAAGCTGTAAGACCCCATTACTCTATAATGACAGTAGCACTACAGGCATAGGGCAGCCCAGTCATTTTAATAGGCTGCTCTACATTTTTGAGCTTCAAGTTTTGCGCATTTTTAACAGTGCTTTTTTGCATTTTTGTTGTGTGAAAAACACAAAAAATCTCCTTGCCATGTCTGGAATGGCATTAACCAATTCAATAACGGGCACTTTCACTCCCTTCCTGCCCAGACCAACTTTCAGCTTTCAGCGGATTCGCACTTTGAATGACAATTGCGCGTTCATGCAATTGTGTACCCAAAAAAAAAAGTTTTATAATTTTTTTCTTTTTTTTTTTAGGCAGATGGAGCTTTCCTTTGGTGGTATTTAATCACCACTGAGTTTTTTTTTATTTTTTTCCTAAAAAAATGGAAAAAGACCAAAATTGTTTAAAAAAAATAAGTTTTTCTTAGTTTCTGTTACAAAATTCTGTATATAAGTAATTTTTCTCCTTCACTGGTGCACTGGCGGCACTGATAGGCTGCACTGCTAAGGTGCCACTGATGGGCGGCACTGATGGGCGGCACTGATGGGCAACCTTTATGGGCACTGATGGGCATGGATAGGCAGCACTGATGGGCACTAACATGCAGCACTGATGGGCACTAATTGGCATCACTGATGGGCACTGATTGGCATCACTGGTAGGCACTGATTCACATCACTGGTGGGCATTACTGGTGGTACTGGCTGTGCAGATCCCCTGTTAGGGAAGCTGCTTATCTGCTGTCAGCGTGAGCAGAGGTCCTTAAAAAGTATCAAAAGTGTCAGTTATTGTCTGACTGTTTTTGATTTTACATGGAAAATACGGCATTTGACCACTGGATGGAGCTCAGTGTTATAGGAAATTCTTATGATACTTAGCTCCATCCATTGGTTAAATGCAGTATTTTCCGTTTAAAATACAGTAAAACCTCGGATTGCGAATAACACAGTTTAGGAGCGTTTCTCAATACAAGCTGTTTTTAAAAAAAAATCCTGACTCGATTTACGAGCGTTGTCTCGCAAGACGAGCAGGATTCAAGCCTCTGGGTGTGCAATACCGCATGTGGCCAGAGGTCCGGGGGCGCCGGTTATGCTCGGAGAAACTCTGAGAAACTCTGAGACACTTGGAGACACTTGGAGATGCTCAGAGACACTCGGAGACGCTCTGAGACAATTGGAAACACCCGTCCACGACTGTTTCTGAGTGTCTCCGGCTCCCCCCTCACCTCTGGCCATATGCAGTACTGCATACACTAGCAGTGACACTGGACCAAATTATCTGAGTTTCCATTGATTGCTATGGGGAAACTCGCTTTAATATATGAGTGCTTTGGATTACAAGCATTCTTCTGGAACGGATTATGCTCGTAATCCAAGGTACTACTGTATATATATATATATATATATATATATATATATTTATTTATTTATTTTTTACGTATGAACAGCACAGGATATAGCCTATTTGCAATCTTTTTTTTTTTTGTTTCAGCATTCACTCAAAACTAATGTACATATGCATTCACTGGGAAAATAATGGAAAATCTTTTTATTTTTTGCCTATGATTGTACTTTAATAAACAATACAATTAACAACAGCAATGTGTTCACATGGACAACAAACACAAGGACTGGTTTATTCCCATTGGCAATAACAAATAGAGACATTCAGGGTAAGAAAGAAAAACAGCTGAACTGAGAAAAGTGGCGAGGAAAGTCTTTCTGCGATTCAGCAGATTTACTGCAGTCAATGAATTGTTAAATCTTCTGTAACAGATCATCACACGATGCACCAGTTGCTTTTGTAGCTACTCCTCCCCTTGATATATACCCAGTGCTTTCCAGTGTCTGGGAACTACTGTACGCTTTCCGCACAACTCATAGATGTCAAACTGCCATGAAAGGCTCACACATAAAAATGTACTGCCAGCTTCTACTAGCAGCTTTTCCACATACTACTACATACTGTAGACGATTTAAAAGTCTAATACTGCACATCCGACTATTTATGGTACACCTCATACAACATCATCGAATGACATAGTATATTTAAAAGACCAGATCTGTATTAAATGGAACGTAGGTTTTTTTTTTTTTTAGTGCTTACAAATTTGACACCGACACCAATCCCCAATAGCTGGAGCACCATGAAAAGTATCCAGACTGATTTATTTGTTTGCACTTATAGATATCCAACGCATTTTGTTGGCTAGAAAACACCCACCATTCATCAGGGCTAAAACAAAATATAGTATAAATATAGATGTAATTTGTACAAATATAACTCCCCAATTAGTAACCACGCTAGAGAAAATCAAATACAGTAAAACCTTGGTTTGCAAGCATAATTAGTTCCAGAAACATTCTTGTAATCCAAAGCACTTGTATATCAAAGCATTTTTTTTACAGGGTATAAAAGAGAAGAGAGGCACCTCTAAGTGTAGCAATAAGTTGCTAAATGTTGTACCTTCAATAAATGTAACCATATTGCTACACTTAGAGGCTCCTCTCTTCTTTTTTTTTTTCTGTTCTAATAATTTTTATTGAAAATTTTCAATAGTACAAGAATAGACAAACAACAATAGTCCAGAACATATTTGAGTACAACAACAAAAAAACACTGACCATTATAATATGACGGTACAGTTCACCCGTTAATAACGGGTCGTCTATTGGTTTCCATCCCCTTCACCTCCCGCACCCCGTCTGGGATCATGCTGTGCAGGAAGTAGCCAGGTCGGGTCACCCACATAGTAAACAAAAATATTAAATGCTCCAAGAAAATTACCATAGGTGTGGTCAGGGAGTCAGGCCTTTGTAAAACAGAGCTCTGGATTATCAATGCAAAAAGCCTTACAAATAAGCTATCCTGTGAGCCCAGGTAGGATAGGAAAGTCAATCCCACTCCAGCTCAAGAGGTCAATTTTGTGGGAAAAGACCAAATAACAGCAGAACCCCCGCAAAGGAACAACGTATTAAATGCCTGTGGGGGTTTGTGTCTGCACCGAGTGCAGGTGCACTTTAACAATGAGAAAGGAGGATATAAAGAAAGAAAGAGGGAGGAAAAGAAAAAGAAAAAAGTTGGGGGAGAACAGAAGAGGAGAAGAGGGGTAGGAGAGAGGAGGGGGCATACGGAAGGCTAGCGACCAAAGGGGGCACAAGCATGGCATTGGATATGTAGGTGTCCAGCGTTCTCCATATCAGGGTCAAATAGGAACCCCGATATGTGTGGCCCAGGGTTCCCAGGTGAGTTTAAATTTGTCAACCGAGTCGAGGATGGTGTTGGAAATCTTTTCCTGGGACATTATCCATGAGATTTTTTGTTTAGTTAGTCAAAAGGAAACTGTCAGAGATTTCCAAACCCAGGCAATAGTCATCTTGGCACCCAAAAGAATGAAGCGAATCAGAGTCTGAGTTGGTTTGGGGGTTTTAGGGTTTAGACGGTTGAGTAAAGCAATTGTAGGGTCTTGCTTAATCGCAATTCCAGTAATTTTGTGAATTAGATTGAAAATTTTGTTCCAATAAACTCTGATTCTGGGGCACTCCCACAGAGTATGGAGGAGGGTGCCCATGTGGCCGCATCCCCTAAAGCATCGTGGGGAGGCTTGCGGGTAATATTTGGCAAGGTGGGTAGGTACTAGGTACCAGCGGGTTATGACCTTGAGACTTGACTCAATCAGGGAAATATTTAAGATGCCCTTGTATGAAAGGGCAAAGTTAGAGTGCCAAGAGTTTAGATCCCAGTCAAGTTCGAGGTCTTGTTCCCAGCCCAGCATGTAGGTTGCTTTCTCCAAAGGCTCGGCTAAGGCTGAGAATATTAAGGAGATACCCCCTCTCGTATCCATGGCTGAGGAGCACCATTGCTCATAAGGAGTCACCGAAAGTGGATTTACACTACTTTTCCAAATCTGGTTAAGGAAATGTGCCAGTTGGTGGAACCAAAATTTTTCGGAGGGGGGCACCTCAAGTTTTGAGGCACAGTAGCCTAATGTGAGGGGACCGTTTGAGTTAAAAAAGTGTCTGATTCTGTATAGGCATTTGTCCAGCCACCACTTAAAGGCTTTGATATCCAACTCTGGGGGGAACCGGGGGTTGTGGAAAATGTGGGCGAGTGGGTGCCAGGTAGATGTCAGGGGTTTCAATTTGTGTAGGGAGTCACATAGTGTCATTGAGTGGGATAATGTAGGGGCTAGAATTGGGGGGGGGGGCTTTTGGGAGGGCTCCAGAGCAAGAAGTCCAAGGTATAGCCAGGGATTGCTTCTCGTTCCATTTTCACCCAATTGGGTTTAGGCCCTTTCAGGTAAACAATTGAAAACTGGCTAAGTTGGGCCGCCTGATAGTACCACCACAGGTTGGGTAGGCCCAGGCCTCCTTTCATTCTTGGCCTAAAAAATACAGCCATAGAAAGACGGTGCCCTTTTCTGTCCCAGATGAAGCGAATGATTGCAGATTGTAATTTGTTAATGTGAAGTTTGGTGACTGGTATATGGAGGGAGCGGAAAAGGTTCAGGATTCTGGGTAAAAGGGTCATTTTGACCGCATTTATTCTACCTAGCCAGGAAATTTTATACAGGGACCATTGGTGAAGGTCTTCCGTTAGCTTTTTGAACATAGGAGGGTAGTTATATTTGTATAATTGATCAATTCTAGATGTGAGATTAATGTCTAAATATGGGGATAGATGTAGAATTCCAGGAGAAGGGGAAGTGATCTTTTAGTCTATCTACTAAGTCTTGGGGGGTTGAAACATTGAGAGCCACCGATTTAGTCATATTAACTTGTAGGCCCGAGACCCGCCCAAAATCATTAAGAAGTTGTATAATGTTGGGAGTTGAGATAAGGGGGGACGTGACAAAGAGGAGGACATCGTCTGCAAATAGTGCGCACTTGTGTGTCGATTGGCCGCAGCGAACCCCATAAATATCTGGGTGTAGTCTAATCGCGATAGCCATAGTTTCTATGGCTACTGTGAAGAGAGGGGGGAGAAGGGACAACCCTGCCTTGTGCCTTTCTTGATTGGGAACTGTTCTGAGAAATGCCCCTGAAGTCTAACCTGTGCTTTGGGTTGGGAGTAGAGGGCCTCCAGTATTTTAATGAAGTCAGATCCGAAGCCCCATTTCTGAAGCATAGTAAAGAGATAGGGCCAGGTGACCGTATCAAACGCCTTTTGGTGATCTATGGAGAGGAGGTAGCCTTCCTGGGGGGATCCCCCATCCCATGCTGACTTCATAAGGGAAATAGTGTCCACCGCTCTCCGTATCTGGTCCGGACCCTGCCTCCCTGGGATAAATCCCACTTGGTCCTTGTGAATATACGATCCAATAAATGATGCTAGTCTGTTTGATAATATCTTTGTCATTATCTTCAAGTCATTGTTGATTAAAGAGATTGGTCTATAATTGCTTACTTCGCTGGGATCTTTGCCCGGTTTGGGGATTACCGATATATAAGCTAAGTTAGCTGCAGAATCTAGGGGGGAGTCCTTGCTCAACGAGTTGAAGAAGTAGACCAGATGGGGAGAGAGCAAGTCTGAAAGGGTTTTGTAGTAATGGGTTGAAAAGCCGCCAGGGCCTGGGGCGGAGTCTTTTTTAAGGTCTTTGATGACCGCTCGGATCTCAGATTCCTGGAACGGCGAATCCAAGATAGAACGGTGAGAATCAGATATTTTCGGAAGGGGGATGTTCTCTAAAAAGGCGTCAAGGTGGCTGTGGAAGTTAAGGCTGCCATCAGAGTATAGGGTGGAATAGAAGGACTGAAAGGCTGCAAGTATCTTTTTGGGGTTCTGAGTCAGGGAGCCAGTCGAGGATTTGATTTTGGGTAGGGCTAAAATCCTGTGTTTGGGGGTGAGTTTAGCCGCCAACTGTGGGCCAAACTTATCTGCCCGCATGTAATGCCTGCCACTTATCCAACGTAGATGCTTCTCTGCAGTAGAGGTGAGGGCCAAGTTAAGGGCCATCCTGGTAGATTCTAGTTTGGCTAGGGTAGCAGGGGTGGGTTTCTGTTTGTGAGTTGCGCTAATGGTCTTAAATTCTTTTTCTAGGTTCAAGACTTCCGCTTTACGTTCACGCTTCAGTTTGGATGAGAGTTGAATAATCTTCCCTCTATTCACCGCTTTGTGAGCTCCCCACAGGGAACTTGGGGAGATGTCTCCAATGTCATTAGTCAAAAAGTATTCCTGAATCTCCCTTTCCAACATGGAGCAGTGCACTGGATTGGAGAGGATTGTTTCATTCAGGCGCCAGTGGCAGGGTCCTGGGGGAGTTACGGAATCTTTAAATTTCAAGGTTACCAGGGAGTGGTCAGACCATGGAACTTCTTGTAGAGAGGCTTGGAAAGCTGTATGTATGTCAGACGTGGAGAAGTGGGTACAAAAAATATGATCTATCCTAGCGTAAGTCTTGTGTGGAGCTGAGTAGTGTGTGTAATCTTTTGCAGAGGGGTTTAATTCCCTCCAGGTGTCTATAAGGCCTAGTGAGTGAAGGAGTCGGGCAATGCGAAGGCTCTGCTTAGGTGGCTTTTTGAGGTGGGGAATCCCTTGGGCTGATTTGTCCAGCAGGTGATCAAAGGTGATGTTGGAATCACCGCCCACAATCACTCTGCCCTGAAAATGAGGGGAGAGGGATGAGAGCATTGAGGAAAATAATTTAGCTTGGCCCCGGTTGGGGGCGTAATAGGATATAATAGTATACAGCAGGAATATGCAATTAGCGGACCTCCAGCTGTTGCAAAACTACAAGTCCCATCATGCCTCTGCCTCTGGGTGTCAAACTTGTGGCTGTCAGAGTCTTGCTATGCCTCATGGGACTTGCAGTTCTGCAACAGCTGGAGGTCCGCTAATTGCATATCCCTGGTATACAGACTACCCGCTATCGTGCCTTTGACTAGAATGTAACGCCCTTCATCATCCTTGAACGTCTGAGAATGTGTGAATGAGGTCCTTTTAGAGAACAGTACTGCCACCCCCCTTTTTTTTGTGTCTGCGTTTGCTAGATAAAAGGTGGGGTATCCATGAGGGAAGAAAAGGAAAAAACGTGAGTGAAGAAGGTGAAAAGTCCTAGGCAAGATTGACTAGGGTAGTAGAGGTGCAGGACTGGCCGGCCAAGTCCTGATCCGAAGCCCAGGGAGAGACTGGGCTCGGAGGAGTAACAACCTCTGTAGAGGTTGCTGTCCTGATGTCCCCAGAGGAGAGATCCCCTCTATGTCACAGCAGATGCAGTGGCATGCATGGCCGCTCCGGCCGCCGGGTCCCCAAGAATATATAAGAATTTGGTGTGGGACCTCGAGGCATGGGAGCTGAAAAGCAACAAAAAAAACCACAGCACA
The DNA here is from genome assembly GCA_029206835.1 of Rana muscosa. Lineage (NCBI taxonomy): Eukaryota > Metazoa > Chordata > Amphibia > Anura > Ranidae > Rana > Rana muscosa. The sequence goes on from CM055119.1 coordinate 348,941,160, forward strand.
AACGGGAACATTTTGGCAGACAAATAAACATTCATGCAAACCGTGTCTAACTATCTCTGAAGATGCTGTAAGAGTGGGCGGGAAGAGTAAGGGTGGGCTGGTGGAAGGGGAATGGGGGAGGAAGTAGCACCAAGTCCAAAATAACTAGCTGAGGTGAACTAAATAGAGCAAGTTCAATCGTATAACGGTGGGGAGCTAGCCCATCCGGAAAAAAAAAAGAATAAAATGGAAATTAAAGTAAAAATTTAATAAATAAAAATAAAAACAAATACAAGAACCGAAAACTAAAAAATAAAATGTTTCCAATGGGAACTTCCCTCGAGATCTTCAAGGGATAGGTAGAACAGAGGTATTGAGGAAGAAAAAATCTGTTTCAACAAGTAGAACGGATAAACCGGTGGGTGTAGTTCAATTCACTACACAGTCGGGGGGTAAAAACACCCGAAAAAGAAACCACAATCCCAGGAGGATAGGTGGAATGGGGAGTCATCTTGGGGGGTGAGAGTCTCGGTGTCTCTTTGTTTGCTTTTTTTTCCACAGCGGCGTAATAGGGCTGCCTGGTGGTGGCCTCTTAGAGGAGCTTGGTCGTTCGGTGGACTCCTGAGGAGGTAATTCTTGGGCGATGAATCCAAGTCGCAGGAGCAGCCGTTCCACTTCTTGGAAGCTAGAGAAGCCGTATGATTTGTCCTTATATTGGAACTGAAGACGAAAAGGGAAGGATCATCGGTACTTTATGAATTTCTGCGTTAAGATCTCCAGAAGACGTTTCAGGGTTCTCCGCTTCTGGATTTTGGTCAGGGAGATATCTGCGAAGATTTGTATTTTGTTTCCTTGTATGGGGAGGTCATCAAGATTGCGGGATCTTTTCATGATTTCCTCTTTCACTCCATAGTAGTGGGGTTTAACCACCACATCCCTTGGGAGCCCATCTTGGCGGAGGGGTTGCAGAGCTCTATGGGCCCTGTCTAGCTCAAGTTTATGGTCCGGAATATCTGGGATGACATCCTTTATGAAGAGTTTTACGGCATCTGGGATATTTGTGACTGATTCAGGGATAACTCTGATGCGGAAATTGTATCTCCTGCTCCTTTTCTCTAAATCGTCAATTTTAGCAAGTGCGATTTCAAGTTGGTCTTGCAGCCTCTGAATGCCATTTGCGTTTTGGTTGGTGTGGGCGGCAGTGTTGTCTACAGCCTGTTTAATGACATCTATGCGGGCTCCAAGGCTCTGCAAGTCTGCTTTGATGGATGCGGTGATCTGTGATGCATTCTGAGCCAGACCTGCTGCAAGCATGTCTGAAAAGCAATTTAGCAGTTGGGCCATGTTATTCCGGTGGGCTGGGTGCTGGGGGTAGGCCTGCTGGAAGCCTGTGTGGCTGAGGGGGGATTGCAGCATGGGGGTGTGCAGTATATCTGCTATTGTCCTGCTGAGAAGCGACTCAGTAGAGGCCAGGGAGGCAGAGTGTGGAGGCTGGTTACTCACAGGGGTTGCCAGCAAGGGAAAGGCCTGCTGGATTGGTGTTGGAGGGTTCGCAATGGATTCCTGGTCCCCTGTGCCTCCGCATGGAGAGGCCGCGGCTGCCATCTTGGAAGCTGTGGAGGCGGATAGGCCAAAGTCGAACTGTCGACTGACCTCTCCTTTTTCACTATCTCCCGGCATCCAGGTCGGTGTTGTGCACCTTCCGCAGGCTAGGGGGGTCTGCCTGGGGGGGGGGGGGGTCCTGCTGTTAGTAGCTGTCGTGGGGATCTCGGAAGGCTGGACTGGGTCGAAGCTCCCGGTCAGCACGTCTTCCCGGAAGTCCCGCACATGCGCACTTCCCTCTCTTCTTTTTTTATACTCAATTGTGACATGATGCTACTCTTACATCAAGACATGTATATCAAGGCAAAATGTATTAAAACATTTTGCTTGTCTTGCAAAACTCTGTCAAACCAAGTTACTCTCAAACCAAGGTTTTACTGTATACGAAAATTTGAGCCGCTAGCATGCAATGAAATATTTAACATGGTGAACAATGCAAACAACGAATGTTGGAGGCATCAGTTGGAGGCGTTCGTGACATCACATTTACTGGAAGTGACCCCAAAAGTGCAGTTTCTTACCTGATCTTGTATTTTTATACAGCACTGCTTTATATACACTAGGGATGAGCTCGGTGTTCGAGTCGAACATAGGTTCGACTCGAACATCGGCTGTTCGCGCGTTCGGCGAACAACGAACGATTTGGGCCGTTCGCGCCAAATTCGAGTGACGCGAACGGCCCACAATACACTGCGCCATCGCAGTGTAATCCCGGCGCTGTGATTGGCCAAGCATGCACTGTGACCCTGCATGCTTGGCCAATCACAGCGCCGGCAGCGAGGAGAGCAATGATTGGCCACAGGCAGGATGCCTGTGGCCAATTATAGCTGAGGGGGTTTAGTACACGCCCCACACTATAAAAGGCCGCCAGCGCGGCGACCTTGTGTAGTGTGTTCCGGAGCAGGGAAAGTGAAGGATAGGCAGGGACAGTGTCATATCTATTCTTTGCTAAACCTTGTGTGTAGGGACAGAGAAGGATAGGCAGGGAGAGTGTCAGTGTCATATTCTTTGCTAAACCTTGTGTGTAGGGAGAGAGAAGGATAGGCAGGGAGAGTGTCAGTGTCATATACTTTGATAAACCTTGTGTGCAGGGAGAGAGAAGGATGGGCAGGGGACAGTGTCAGTGTCATATTCTTTGCTAAACCTTGTGTGCAGGGAGAGAGAAGGATAGGCAGGGAGAGTGTCAGTGTCATATACTTTGATAAACCTTGTGTGCAGGGAGAGAGAAGGATAGGCAGGGGACAGTGTCAGTGTCATTGTTGCTAAGCCTCCTGCACATTATACACCTGAAGTTAGCCCGTATTGCTGCTTTTTCCTGGTGTGTTACACCAACAGGATTTTGTGGCACTTACAGCGGGCGGAGTGTGCCTCCTGACCATATTACACCTTAACTTAGCCTGTATTGCTGCTTTTTCCTGGTGTGTTACACAAACAGGATTTTGCGGCACTTACAGCGGGCGGAGTGTGCCTCCTGACCATATTACACCTTAACTTAGCCTGTATTGCTGCTTTTTCCTGGTGTGTTACACCAACAGGATTTTGCGGCACTTACAGCGGGCGGAGTGTGCCTCCTGACCATATTACACCTTAACTTAGCCTGTATTGCTGCTTTTCCCATTTCCCTGCAGGCCATTAGAATGTCTGGAAGGCAAACAAGGAGAGGCAGACAGTCAGGAGGCAAAAAAAGAGGGCAAGCAGGCTCTGTGTCTAGAGACAACAGTGCTGGTCGTGGACGCGGTGCATCGCCATCAGCACGTGGCCATGGGACACGCTTGTCCTTCTTTTCGGCAGCTGGACGTGTTGAGCCGCATCATGCCGAAGACTTGGTAGAGTGGATGACCAAGCCCTCCTCATCCTCCTCATCCTCTCTCACCCAGGCTCAGGGTACTGGCAAAGCAGCTGCCAAAGCGTCCTCTTCCCTGGTATCAATGTCATCATCAGTCACTCCTTCCCTAGACCAACCATGTCCTCCTGAGGAGTCCCCCGAACTGTTTGAGCACAGTGTTGGGTCCATGCTCCAGGAGGATGCCCAGCGTTTCGAAGGGTCTGATGATGATACCCAGCTAGAGGAAGGCAGTTGCGTGAGAGCAGAGAGAGGGGATGCTCAAGAAGGACACCAATCTGGCAGTCATGTTCCAGCAGCTGCAGCATACTGCCAGATTGGCTCCAGTGATGAGGAGGGAGGGGATGATGAGGTCACTGACTCCACGTGGGTGCCTAATAGGAGAGAGGAGGGGGAGGAGGATGAGGAGGAGGCACATCTCCAACGAGGCAGGATGCCCTTGGGGGGCCAGCGTAAGGGCAGCACACCGACGGAATCACACCGCAGAGCTCCACCTGTGCAGGGCGCTGCCTCTGCCCGTTATTCAAAAAGTTCTTTGGTGTGGGCCTTTTTGGAGTCGAGTGCATCAGATCGCACAGCTGCTGTTTGCAACATATGTCTCAAGCGTATATCGCGTGGCCAAAACATCACCCGCTTGGGCACCACATGCTTGACCAGACATATGTTGACCTGCCATGCAGCTCGTTGGCAAGCCTACCTTAAAGACCCACACCAAAGAACAAAGCTGACCTCTTCTTGCACCGCATCAGCTGGGATCTCCAACCCCACTATACCTTCAGTCCTCTCTGAAACCTGCTCCGAGAGGAATGAAGGTGTAGAATTAGGTGTGTCACAGCCTAGTACTTGCGGGAACTCTGCTAGCAGTACACCAACGTCCGATTCTACCAGGCAAATTTCCCTGCCCCAGCTGCTGGACCGTCGAAAGAAGTTCACTCCCAGCCATCCACATGCCCAGCGGTTGAATGCTAGCTTGGCTAAATTGCTAGCGCTTCAACTGCTGCCTTTTCAGTTGGTAGACTCGGCCCCCTTCCGTGAGTTTGTGCAATGTGCGGTTCCTCAGTGGCAGGTTCCCAAACGCCACTTTTTCTCACGGAAGGCGATTCCCGCTCTCTACCGGCATGTGGAAGGCAATGTCTTGGCCTCACTGGACAGGGCGGTCAGCGGTAAGGTGCATATTACCGCTGACTCATGGTCAATCAGGCATGGACAGGGACGTTACCTTTCTTTCACGGCCCATTGGGTCACTCTTTTGGCAGCTGGGAAGGATGCAGGACAAGGTGCAGTAGTGTTGGAGGTTGTTCCACCGCCACGCCTCCAAAATGCTACTACTGGTTGTGACACACCTCTGTCCTCCACCCCCTCCTCTTCTTCCTCCGTGGCCTCTTCCTGTGCTTTGTCCTCGGAACCAGCGGTGCTCCGTAGGCGTTCAAGGGGCTACGCAAGTACGCAGGCAAAAAGATGCCATGCCGTGCTTGCGCTGGTGTGTTTGGGGGACAGGAGCCACACTGGGGCAGAGGTTCTGTCTGCTCTGCAGGGGCAGTCCGAGAGGTGGTTGACGCCACGCCAGCTTAAGCCAGGAATGGTAGTTTGCGACAATGGCACCAACCTCCTCTCCGTTCTCCGACAGGGACAACTGACCCATGTGCCCTGTGTGGCTCACGTCCTTAACCTGGTGGTGCAGAGGTTCTTGGGCAGGTACCCGGGTTTACAGGATGTCCTGAGGCAGGCCAGGAAAGTCTGTGTGCATTTTCGCAGATCTTATAATGCCAGTGCTCGCCTGGCTGAGCTGCAAAAGGAGTTGAACCTGCCCAAGAACCGCCTTATATGTGACATGTCCACCAGGTGGAACTCAACGTTGGCCATGCTGCAGCGGCTGCACACGCAGCAGAGGGCCATCAATGAGTACCTGTGCGACTACAGCACCAGGACAGGGTCAGGGGAGCTCAGGTTTTTTTCACCACGCCAGTGGGGCATGATCAGGGATGCATGCACTGTCCTGGCACCATTTGAGGAGGCCACAAGGATGGTGAGCAGTGACAGTGCATGCATCAGTGACACTGTACCTCTTGTCCACCTGTTGGAACATACGCTGCGTGGAATAATGGACAGGGCACTTGAGGCAGAACGGAGGCAGGAAGAGGAGGACTTCCTTGCCTCTCAAGGCCCCCTTTACCCAGACAGTGTTCCTTCTGTCCCACCCATCGCACAGGAAGAAGAGGAGGAGGAGGAGGAGGATTGTGTCAGCATGGAGGTGGAGCCTGGCACTCAGCATCATCAGCAGCAGTCTTTTAGGGATGATTTACAGTCCCAAGAAACCAGTGGACTTGTATGTGGCTGGGAGGAGGTGGCTGCGGATCATGTCGTCCTTAGTGACCCAGAGGACTCCGGACTGAATGCCTCAGCTAACCTACGCTGGATGGCCTCCCTGATCCTGCAAAGTCTGCGGAAGGATCCTCGTATTCTTCGGATCAAGGAGAGGGACCATTACTGTCTGGCCACTCTTCTTGATCCACGGTACAAGGGTAAGGTTGCGGACCTTATCTTACCGTCGCAGAGGGAGCAGAGGATGAGACAACTCCGGGAGGCCTTGCAGAAAGGTCTGTGCAACGCGTTCCCAGAGACTGGGAGGTTACAAACTCCTGGTCCTGGACAACGAGTTGCTGAGGCTTCGGTCAGTCAAAGAAGGAGCGGTGGGGAAGGTGGCCGTCTGACCGAAGCGTTCAGACAATTCTTTAGTCCGCAGCCCCAAGGTATGATCGGTTCCAGCAACCATCGCCAGCGTCTGATATACATGGTGCAGGAATACCTAGGGGCAAGGTCAGACTTGGACACCTTCCCCACCGAAAATCCTCTGGCTTACTGGGTCTTGAGGATGGATCACTGGCCAGAGCTTGCACAGTATGCAATTGAGCTACTGGCCTGTCCTGCATCCAGCGTTCTTTCAGAACGCACATTCAGTGCTGCTGGAGGATTTGTCACGGATCACAGGGTGCGCCTGTCCACCGACTCTGTTGATCGACTGACCTTCATAAAGATGAACCAGTCTTGGATCACCACCAGCTACCAAACACCTGAAGCTGATATAACAGACTAATTTATTTTCAAATGTCACATCCCTTCAAGACTGATGCTGATGCTGAGAGACTGTCCTGTTATGTTGACTGACTATCCTCCTCCTCCTCAATGATCCGATTGACGATGATAGCTTGGAAGAACGTTTTTGTTTCTGGGTGCCGCCACCAGTGGCTAAGGCCCAATTTTTCAGCCCCTGTTTAACAGGGGTGTGTTATTACAATTTTTTATGCAATGCTTTGCAGCAGGGCTCATTCCTGCACTCCAACTAGAGTATCTGGGAGTGGTTGCAGTGTCGTGGCACCAGCACCAGTGGCTAAGGCCCAATTTTTCAGCCCCTGTTTAACAGGGGCGTGTAATTACAATTTTTGATGCAATACTTTGCAACAGGGCTCATTGCTGTGCTCCAAGTACAGTATCTGTGAGGGGTTGCAGTGTTGTGGCACCAGTGCCTAAGGCTCAATTTTTCTGCCCCTGTTTAACAGGGGCATGTAATTACAATTCTTGATCTAATAATTCACAGCAGGGCCCATTCCTGCGCCCACCAAGACTAACTGTGAGGCCTTACAGTGTTGTGTCAACACCACCACCACCTCCAAAGGCCCAATTTTTCAGCCCCTGTTCAAAAGGGGCATGTAATTACAATTCTTGATCTAATAATTCACAGCAGGGCCCATTTATGCGCCCACCAAGAGTAACTGTGAGGGCTCACAGTGTTGTGGCAACACCAACATTTAAGGGGCAAATTTCAGCTGAGTATATACGGCAGGCCCCTACTTTCAAACATCCAACTTACAAATGACTCCTCCTTGCAAACGGAAGGATACAACAGGAAGTGAGAGGAAATCTACCCCTAGGAAGGAAAATTCTCTCCTGTAATGCCACGTACACACGACCGTTTTTCTCGACGAGAAAAACTGCATTTTTTCCTTTCGCCGAGAAAAACGATCGTCTGTGGGCTTTATGTCGTTTTTCTCGACGTGAAAAACGGCATTAAAAACGACGAGAAAAATTAGAACCTGCTCTAATTTTTCTCGCCGTTTTGCACGTCGTCGTTTTTCTCGTCATGAAAAATGATCGTGTGTAGGCTTTAACGACGTGAAAAAAGCGTGCATGATCAGAAGCAAGTGAGGAGAAGGGAGCGCTCGTTCTGGTAAAACTACTGTTCTGAATGGAGATGGCACATTTGTCATGCATGAAATTATTACATCGTTTAATGCAGCGCATTCTTTTCTTCGTTCTAATGCTGCAATAATCCAATTCTCTTGCTGCTGATATTCTCCCAGAGTTATGAAAAAGTTTGGTCTTTAGTATTTATTGTTTTATCATGATTAATCTATATTTTTTGTAAGCCAGATCTCCCTAAATACCCTAAAATTTGGACTTTACATTTTTTTGTGCATTTTTTTATTTTAAAATTTTTGGTATTAGATTTTAGACTGTTTTTCCATATTATTTGCTATTTTGGAGTGTGTCAAGTTACCACAACATTATTATTTATTCTAATTTACCCTCAATGAGGTTAGTGTCCCTTGTTAATTTCACATTTTTTTAGCCACTGTCCCTGCCTACTCACTACCAAACTGGCTATTTAGAATAAAAACACATGTTAATTTTGTATCTTCAAACAAAAATTCAATTTATTATGGCCTAAAAACAAATTAAAAGGTAAGCCAAAACAAAACCATATGTAAAGTAAAAATAAAGAAGCCAGGAAGACAGCACTGGAGACCCTGCTGAAATTAGTGCAGACCCAGATCACCACAGCAAACACCAAAGGATGTGAAGACGAAAACTGGGCCCATCTGAGGCACATATCCTGGGCTCATTTGCTGTTTTTATTTTTTACCTTCCCTGCAGCCTTCCTTGGAGGCTGTGTCCGTGGAGGAGGGACTGGAGCAGGAGCAGGGACTGGTACAGGAGCAGGGACTGGTACAGGAGCAGGGACTGGTACAGGAGCAGGGACTGGGACAGGAGCATGGAGTGGGGCAGGAGCATGGAGTGGGGCAGGAACTTGAGCAAACAAATATGAAAGGTCCACAACGTCGGTGAAATCCTTCAGTTTGCCCAACATGCCCATATTTACCACCTTCAATATCAGTGTCTCACTTTTAAGCCTCTGGTCCAGTTCCATTTGGGGCAGTTTCTCCCCAATAAGGGCAGCAAATCCCTCTGCAGCGGTGGGGGGCTCTCTGAGTGCCACAGTAGCCTCCCTAATTAGGGCCTGGGTCTCCTCCTCCATTTGAAGCAGCCTCCTTGACCTTTTTGCTGGAATCCGCAGCGGAGGGATCTGGGGCCTGGTGTTGTGCTGGGTCCCACTTGGGCCTGCCTCTTCCTGGGTCCCACTGGGGCCTGCCTCCTCCTGGCTTCCAGTGGCACCTGCCTCCTCGTGTGTCCCACTGGGGCCTGCCTCCTCCTGGGTTCCACTGGGGCCTGCCTCCTCATCCTGTTAAAAAAAGGTACATAGAGTTATTTTCGCCTTCATCTTTCACACACATTTGTCACCTCATGACATTTGCTAATTGAATGCTACTAAATATTAAAGTTAATCATTCTGACACCAGCATTTTTCTTTTTTGTGCTCTTAATTTTTGGCCACTGCTGTCTATTGATATGTCAGACACTTTGGTTTAACTGGTAACATTTTTCACACATTTTTTTAAACTTTGACAACATTCAACTTTTATTACTCTAAATATTTTGTGAAATATTATACCTGGCTCCAAATATTTAAATCAGGCTCCTCCAGGAGTTGAGGTTGTTCCCCCAAAGAGACCTCAACTTGGCTGGAGGCTTGGCTGCAGGGAATGCTGGAGGGCAGGCTGGAAGGTTGGCTGCAGGGAAGGCTGGAGGTCGTTCTGGGTGGAAGGGTGGAAAGGGATTCCCTGGATTCCAGGTGTTCATCGAGGAAACTCAGGTGCTGGTAGTACCACAGATTAGGGATGTATCGGTCCTCTGCACCTGCTCCTGACCGCAGCGATTTTTGGACTTTATTACGTTGAGCCCGGTATGTGCCCCTAATGGTCCCAATTTTATTCTTCACATCCTGTAGTGTTGCTGTGGGGATCTGAGTTTGCACAAATTCCAGCAAGGTCTCCATTGCTCTCTTCCTGGCTTCTTTATTTTTATTTTGTTTATTTTTTGTCTCCCATAAAATTGGAAGATTCTTCCATCTTTGCAGGAATTCAAGCATAAACTCCGGGTCCTTAAATACCTTCATTTTCTTTGCAATTCAAAACCCCCAAAAAAAAAAGGAACGTCAGTCAGGACTACTCCAAATCTTTCTCACCATATATAGGCCACTAACGTAGCAATTGATCAGTCATCATAGAGTTGAGTGAACACCTGTATGTTTGTGTTGAACTCTTTTTTGCAAACTTTGTAAAAAGCTAGAGTTCGTGACCTGACTTTACCCGAACTTGACCCCGAACCCAAACCCCATTGAAGTAAATGTTGCCCTGAAAATCTGGGGACTAAAAGGACTCCCCAAAAATAAAGGAGTACCTCGAACTGTCCCTGCACCAAGTGTCATTTGTGTTTATTCTAAATTAACACAAAATTCACTCCTGGGTATAATGAATTGTTGTCTCCTGTCAAATGCAATACATCGAAAAGTCATTGATACAAACATTGGGAAAGCATTGTGGTTCCCCCAAATATCCATACCAGGCCCTTCAGGTCTGGTAAGGATTTTAAGGGGAACTCCACCACAAATTCTGGTAAAAAATGGCGTGGAGTCCCCCCCCAAAATCCATAACAGACCCTTATCCGAGCACGCAACCTGGCCGGCCACAGGGGAAGAGGGGGGGACGAGAGAGCAGCCCCCCCCCTCCCTCCTGAACCGTACCAGGCCACATGCCCTCAACATGGGGAGGATGTCCCCATGTTGATGGGGACAAGGGCCTCATCCCCACAACCCTTGCCCGGTGGTTGTGGGGGTCTGCGGGCGGGGGGCTTATCGGAATCTGGAAGACCCCTTTAACAAAGGGGACCCCCAGATCCCGCCCCCCTATGTGAAATGGTAATGGGGTACATTGTACCCCTACCATTTCACCACAAAACTTGGCAATATCTAAAAAATGACAATACACGTTTTTGGACAATTCCTTTATTATTGGTTTGGTTTTTCTTCCATCTTCTTCCTTCTTCTTTTCTGCATTCGAGTTTCTTCCTCCATCTTCCTCTTCATCTTCATCTCCATCTTCATCTTCCTTCTTGCTTCGGGCTTCTCGTCCGCATCTTGCTTCGGCTTCTTCTTTGTTCTCCCGCCGCTCCGTTTGAATTGGAGTTTCCCGCTGTGTGACGCTTAAGTTTTGCAGTTCTCCTCTAGGTCCGCTGCGAGCCGGTAGACCCGCCCCCCTCTGACAGCACGGGGAAAGTACCTGTGAAATCTATGTGCGTCAGAGGGGGGCGGGGTCGCCGGACCAAGAGGAGAACTGATGAACTGAAGCGTCACACAGCGGGAACCTCCAATTCAAACGGAGCGGCCGGAGAAAGAAGAAGCCGGAGCAAGATGTGGACGAGAACACCGAAGGAAGAAGGAAGATGAAGAGGAAGAGGAAGATGGATGAAGAAACACGAAGCGACAAAAGAAGAAGGAAGAAGATGGAAGAAAGCCAAACTCAAAAATAAAGGAATGGTCAAAAACTGACTCTTGTCATTTTTTACATTTTGTACACTTTCTTCGTGAAATGGTAGAGGTACAATGTACCCCTTACCAATTCACATAGGGGGGGGCTGGGATCTGGGGGTCCCCTTTGGTAAAGGGGTCTTCCAGATTCCGATAAGCCCCCTGCCCGCAGACCCCCACAACCACCGGGCAAGGGTTGTGGGAATGAGGCCCTTGTCCCCATCAACATGGGGACATCCTCCCCATGTTGAGGGCATGTGGCCTGGTACGGTTCAGGAGGGAGGAGGGCCGCTCTCTCGTCCCCCCCTCTTCCCCTGCGGCCGGCCAGGTTGCGTGCTCGGATAAAGGGTCTGGTCTGGATTTTTGGGGGGACTCCACGCCATTTTTTTTCAGAATTGGGGGTGGAGTTCCCCTTAAAATCCTTGACAGACCTGAAGGGCCTGCAACTCGAATTTGGGGGGACCCCCACGTTTTTTGTTTTTAGGTAAAAATGACTTTTCAATGTCTTGCCATTTGCCGGGAGCCAAGAATTCATTATAGCCGCGATTGACTTTTAAATGTTTTTTCAAAATTCAAAAATGACACTTTGTGCACGGCCAGTACTAACAGCACGGGAAGCAAGCGCCAAGTTACATGCATATTGCCCAACCCCGGCCCCGAACATACAGTGAATGTTTAGGTTTATGCTCCTGGACACAGGCAAAATAAAAGGTCTGTACGGTCACTAAATTTGCTGTTCGGGGCCGCTCAACCCTCGACATATCAAGTATGAAAAATGTTACGTACCCGCGATCTACACGTTCGTTGCTTCCGACCTTCTTCCACTCACTGAACATCGCTTTCAACGATGTTTTTTGGAGTTATATACAGTGCGCATGAGTGATGCTCCGCACGCTTTCCTGCCCCTGACGTTCGTTAGACTACTTTCCCCGCCCCTTCTCGCTCATCCTTAATGACGGAGAGTGAAAACATGGCGGAGAATCAACGACATGAAGTGGAAAGTGGGGAAGGAAGCAGGCCCAGACCCAGAAGGTATAAAGCCACTAACATGGCTTTTAAGGAGATGGTGGAGATGGTCACCATATTGCTCAGGGAGGATTATGACGCGAAACATGGGCCCTACAAAAAGCCGAATCAAGTGAAGGCCAAGATCATGGATAAAGTGGTCAAAGTGCTCTTCCATAAATTTGGTGTTCGCAGGTCGAAGGAACAATATAAAAAAAATTAAAAAGTGATCAGAAAAAGTAAGTAGATTTACATTAACTCTGATTTTTTGGAATACCGTGGTGCTGCATGTGCTTTTTATATAATGTATGTAGTACAGTTCAAGATGTCCTGTTTCATGTTTTTGGACACACGAATCGATCGTAGAAATGGTCGTTCAAACGTTCACTAAATCACAAGCTTTTGGTCCGATTCATTGTTTGAACTACATTTGATCATTCCTAATAATAGGCATGTTCAAATGTAGTTAGCAATGTATTCCACCAAAACATCGTTTGGGTGGTATTGAAGGAGGATTTCAACGTTGGATTCTTGTGCCCAAGAACATGAAACAGGGAAATGGCAACTCACCAGGTCAGTGTCATACACCACAGCCTCAGGTAATAGATGTAGGCCTGTATATTTAGTAAGACGTTTTATTTTTAACAATTAAAGGGACTTTAATGCCTGCGGCCCCAGCAACCTTCACCCGACCCACTGCCCAGATGTTGAGGAAAGAAGTGAGGGTCTGCTCTCGGGAGGTTAAAAACATAAAACCCAACCTGTTCCAGATGTGCCAAACAACCAAACTCATGGAGAAAAGACTGAAAAAAATTGAACATATTCTTGGGAGGGTTTAAAACTTGTAGATATTTGAAAAAAGTTTTGTTTAGTTTTTGGGGGGGGAATCTTTTATTTCTAAAGTTATATTGTACGTGTTGTACATTTTTGTACAGAGTTTTATAAAACAAACAAAAAATTAAAATCCCAAAAAATGTTTACATTTTTTTTATACAAACCACAAAATTTTTATATATAAAATTTGAAAACTAAACAATGTGTGGCTTCTTATATCAATGTTGCCCCCCCCTAAAAAAATGTGTGTGTTTACACTCTATAAATGATGGTAATTTACTTGTTAGGAAAAAACATGGCACTACAACTGCACTAGTATAACCTAGGACAGTGATGGTGAACCTTGGCACCCCAGATGGTTTGGAACTACATTTCTAATGTTGCTCAGGCACTCTGCAGTGGAGTTGAGCATCATGGGAAATGGAGTTGCAAAACATCTGGAGTGCCAAGGTTCACCATCACTGACCTAGGAGAAAGAACAAATACAACAAAAGAAAAGCAAACAAGATGTTTTCATTATATTTTTTGTTATTATGACAATAATTTAGTTAAAAATGATCACGCATTGCAATGGCCCCCCTACCCATAAAATATTCAAGATAGCGTTGCCGCACATCACGGCCGCTTTGGGGGGCCAAGCCTGTAGGGCCAGCTAACTGGGCTGCCAATGGTCCATCCAAGCACTGTGTGCCCTGAAGGGCAACTGTAGATCGATAATTGTTCGAGTTTTTTATTAAAAAATTGTGGAGTATGCAACAGCACATGATCAAATGGTTCCATTTATACTCCGCCATGTTTATAGCAGTCTGAAAAATGCGGAACCGACTGGCCATGATGCCAAAGGCATTTTCGACCACCCTTCGCGCTCTGGCCAGCCGATAATTAAAGACCCTCCTCTCAGGGGTGAGGGACCTTTGTGGAAAAGGCCTCATCAAATGGGGTCCAAGCGCAAACGCCTCATCTGCCAGGAAAACAAACGGGAGGCCATGTTCATTTTCTTCAGCAGGTGGCAATGCCAGGTCCTCTGAAAGAGCCGGTCAGCAAACTCGGGCTGGGCGAAAACACCACCGTCAGGCATCCGCCCATTTTTCCCAACATCAACATAGAGAAACTCATAGTTGGCAGACACCACCGCCATGAGCACAATACTGTGGAAGCCTTTATAATAAAAAAAAAAGGATCCAGAATGGGGTGGTGGCACGATGCGGACGTGCTTGCCATCAATGGCTCCTCCACAGTTGGGAAAGTTCCACCGCTGAGAAAACTCAGATGCCACATTCTGCCATTCTTGTGGCGTCGATGGTAACTGTGGAGTCAAAGCAAAAAAAAAAAATAATATACTTTGCTACCTAAACATTGCAAGCATGTTAGCACAAAACACTCTGGGCAAAACATCAGTATAGCATTAATTTGGAAGGAGGATTTTAGAGCGGAGCTACGCAGCCAAAATAATAACAAATTACACAGCAGCTCCAGCTACAGCAGCTGCAGAGGTTTGCTAATTGTACACTTACCTGTCCTGGAGTCCAGCAACGTCCGCAGCAGAGGACGAACAATCGCTCGTCACTCTGCTGCCCCCTCTGCCATCCTCGGTGAGGGAACCAGGAAGAGAAGCCTTGCGGCTTCACTGCCCGGTTCCCAAACGCACATGCACGAGAAGCGCTGCGCAGTTCAGACTGGTCCTCCTGTGTTCTGTGAGACAAGTGTTTCCAAGAACACTATGGGTATTCTGCGGGAAGTGACTTGGCTCCGGCAGATTTGCCGCAGAGATGACTCCCAGATGTGGGTGAAAAAACCTGTCTTAAACAGGTATCTTCACCCCCCTCCCCCCTGAAAGGTGACAATTTTGACACCGGGGGAGGGTTACGATGAGCGGACCAAAAAAATTTAGGATGGAGCTCCGCTTTAATAAGAGCTAAAAATGAGCACAAAAAACATCACCCACTCTGATGGACCTGTGAAATTCTTATAGGGTGGGGGTGTTGAGATGAGTTGGGGACATCATAAATAAAAGCTCTAGTACTATGTAATTTATTTGGGTCGATTAGACAAAAGAAAATAATTAGGGGGGGGGGGGGATTCAGGCAATCTAAGCACTACAATGGAGCGGCCAAAAAAAAATGGGGAGTGACTAGGCTAGGTGTGTTTGGGCCCAGGATATAATGCTGGAGAGCTTTTTTAAAAAAAATATGCATGTAGGCCAAAAAAATGGAACATTCAAAGCTTACAACATGCAGGGGGACAAAGGGGACATTCACAGCATATTCAAATCATGGTAATTAGAGACAGTTCAAAAAAATACTATACATTAGCAAGCATACAAAAACATAGATTGTGATGTTTATAAAGGAGAAAACTTACCTTAATATAGTCCTCCTGAAGGACCTGGATAATGGCAGAGCAGGTTTCTGGGATAATAACGCCCAGAGCTTGGGGGAGATGCCTGTCGAGAACTTGAGGTCCTGCAAGCTTCTCCCAGTCGCAAGGTATCGCAACGTGGCGATGAGCCTCTGCTCAGCAGTAATGGTTTCCCGCATAACGGTGTCCTGCCTGGTGATATAGGGGGACACCAAAGCCAAGAGCTGCTGAAAAACGGGGTCAGACATCCTAAGAAAATTCCTGAAGTCATCCGGGTTATTCTCCCGGATCTCCCGCAGCAGAGGCATATGACATAATTGGTCCCGCTGGAGCAACCAATTCTTGGTCCAAGAACTCCTCCTCACCCTGTTCATGGACCGGATCTGGGACATAGCAACAAGCCCAGCAGCAAGCACAGCACGATCTCAGCGACAAGAACGTACCCGCAACATGGCTTCAAAACGGTCGTCTAATCAGAACGAACTAAAAGAACGCACTGAAGAACAGCAAGGCCTCTGAAGAACGAGCTGAAAAACAGTAACGAGCGGACAAGAACGCACTGCAAAAACAGATACGAACTCACTACACGCACTGAAAGCCAGATACGAACCCACAAGCACAAACTGAACTCCCGAAAACGATCTTTAAAGCACGAAGACTGAAAAGCGCGAATCGTCTCTTCCCAAACTTTTACTAACATGCGGTAACACGAAATCAGCAAAAGCAGCCAAAAGGGTGGCGCGAACAGAATGAAACTTCCCCTTTATAGTGCCGTCGTACGTGTTGGACGTCACCGCGCTTTGCTAGATCATTTTTTTTCACGATCGTGTGTAGGCAAGGCATGCTTGAGAGGAAACAAGAAAAATAACGTCGAGAAAAACGACGTTTTTTTTCATGACATGAAAAACGGTCGTGTGTACGCGGCATAAGAGTTAATATGGGAAAAAAAGTGTCTCCTCTCCACTGATTCTTTATCACCAATTCTTGTTTCAATAAAAAACCCAAATTTTCAAAAAACATTTGTCATTAGGACGGAAAGTGAGGTGAACTGTTCTGAACAGGTGCACACTGCACAGACAGCAAAACAAATGTTACAGGGGTGATAACCCTTCCCTATGTTTTCCAAAAAGCTTAAAAATAGATTTTTTGGCTGGAGCTACACTTAAACAATGTACCTGTTCAAAATGACAACAGATTCTTCATAAGAACAAACCTACAGTCCCTGTCTTGTATGCACCGCCTGTATACGGCTGTTCAGAGTATATAGGGCCTTTTTTATTTTGTGTGCGGGGTTCCCCTTAATATCCATACAAGACCCAAAGGGGCTGGTAATGGGCTGGGGTAGGGGGGGGGGGGTGTGTGATGGGGTAGCTATGCCATTTTTCTTAAAGATTTTCATCCATATTACCGGGACCAGACATTACAGTAAAGCCGCAAGCAGTTTTAAATGGCTTTTTTTCCTTTAGAAATTTAATTTTGTGCAGGGACAGTTCTAAACACGGGAAACACGTGGCACTTCACAGGCATACTTTAGACACCCCCCAGGTACGATATTTAAAGGAATATTTGACTTTTTTTTTTTCACTTTATGCATCATTAAAATGACTGCTCCAGAAAAACGGCCGTTTTTAAAACTTCTTTTTGCATTGATACATGTCCCCTGGTGCAGAACCCAGGTTCCCAAACCCTTTTTAGGACAATAACATGCATAATAGTCGTTATAATTAGCACTTTAGATTTCGAACGTTCGCATCCATTGTATTTAATAGGGTTCTAAAGTTCGTGCGAACTTTCGGTCCGTTCGCGGGTTCTGGTGCGAACCGAACCCGGGGGTGTTCGGCTCATCACTAATATACACTGTTTATAGTGAAATTTTGGTGGTTTTAGTAAATTATTAGTTAGTTTTCACACTATGTGAAGCTCCTGGTTTCCTTTCTGTTTCCACATACACTACATTGTCAAAAGTATTGTAACGCCTGCCTTTACACGCACATGAACTTTAATGGCATCCCAGTCTTAAGCTGATACACACGATACGATTGTTGGCAGGGAATTGTTTGTTGACTGTTGTCCTAAAATCTGACCGTTAGTACGGTCCTTTTGACAATTGTTGTCCAACTTTCGGCCAACAAATGTTGGATGACAGGCTAGTACATTTTCGGCGGACAACGGTCGGTTGTCTGATTTTCATATGGTCAGTACACAAGTCCGTCCCACAACGCACATGCTCGGAATCAATGCTCACCAAACACGAAATTAGCAGAAAAGGCCCAAAGGGTGGCGCTCAAGAGCTGAACTTCCTCGTAGTACGTCACTACGTGCGTGTTTGTTGCCCGACAATTGTGTACCATTAGTATGCAAGACAAGACAAGATCCAGGCACACGCCCTTAAGACAAAAATCAGATGCTCGGTTGGCCAACAATAAGATCGTGTGTACGAGGCTTAAGTCTGTAGGGTTCAATATTGAGTTGGCCCACCCTTTGCCGCTATAAAAGCTTCAACTCTTCTGGGAAGGCTGTCCACAAGGTTTATGAGTGTGTCTATGGGAATGTTTGACCATTCTTCCAGAGGCGCATTTGTGAAGTCAGGCACTGATGTTGGACAATAAGGACTGGCTCGCAGTCTCCACTCTAATTCATCCCAAAAGTGTTCTATCGGTGTAGATTTTGTAGAAGTAATGATGAACTGTCAGACAAACCTTGTAAAAAACGTGTTTATTTCCAGCCAGCAGTGAGCCGCATGTAAACCTTTTTTTAAAAAAGCAAGGGAAGAGGCGCCTCTAAGTGTAGACGTTTAAAACAATTTAATAAACAGGTTGAAGTACAGGCAACTCACATTAAGCGAGGTAAAAGCAGGCATTGTACGAATTCCACAGGTAAGAAAAGGTGTCCTCAGGTTAGTCATGCTGTTCCTTCTCCTGCTGGGGCGCTGTGCTGCTTGAAGTCATGTTCCACCACTGTATATGTGATCTTTGTTATATCATTCCCTCCTTGGCCCCCATTCTCTTGTCTTCATATCCCTAGAGCTCGGACTCTACCCTCACTGACTGTACATTATTTTGTAAATCTATCACCTGATCCTACACTAATGGGATATCAGTGATTTGGACACATGCACATTTTTACTTGTGTACTAAACCTTTTTTTAGTTTCACTTCATATCCTCCTACTTCCTGTTGTCACTCCCAGGTTCTCACACATCTATGTAAATCTGAAACATCTACATATTCTACAATCGGGTTGAATACAAGTTTCTGTGCAGGCCAGTCAGGTTCCTACATCCCAAACTCATTCATCCATGTCTTTATGGGCCTTGCTTTATGCACTGGTCCAAATAATTTGGTAGAGGGGGGATTATGGTGTGGGGTTGTTTTTTAGGGGTTGGGCTTGGCCCCTTAGTTCCAGACTCCAGCATACAAAGACATTTTGGACAATTTCATGCTTCCAACTTTGTGGGAACAGTTTGGGGATGGCCCCTTCCTGTTCCAACATGACTGCGCACCAGTGCACAAAGCAAAGTCCATAAAGACATGGATGAACGAGCTTGGGAGTCCTGATCTAAACCTGATAGAACACCTTTGGGACGAATTAGAGCGGAGACTGTGAGCCAGGCCTTCTCATCCAACATCAGCTCCTGACCTCACAAATGTACTTCTGGAAGAATGGTAAAACATTCCCATAGACTCACTCCTAAACTTTGTGGAAAGCCTTCCCAAAAGAGTTGAAGCTGTTATAGCTGCAAAGAGTGGGCCAACTCAATATTGAACCCTACGGACTAAGACTGGGATGCCATTAAAGTTCATGTGAGTGTAAAGGCAGGTGTCCCAATACTTTTGAAAATATAGTATACTTGTATGCATGGAGTAACAGCCGAGAAGGACTCAGGTAGTCAGGACCCCTCTTTTGTGAAACGCTTAATTGTAAGAGGACAGTTGGAGAGCTGGCTTGACCACGTGCATTATAATACTATGCTTTGTATGAATTCTCTATATTTTGGAAGTGATGCATATCTGGTAAGCATTTCTGTGTGCTTATGGTGGTGGAGACACTTGCGATGTAAAATGCACAAAAAGAAAATTGGATTTAGGCACGGAGCACTTTCTTTAAGAGCCCATTCACACAGGGGCGGCACGACTTGTGCCGTGACTGTGCTGGGCAATCTCAAGACTACTTCAAAGCAGACTTCCAAAATGACTTCTGTATTGAAGTCAATGGAAGTCGCCTTGAAGTCATCTTGAATTAGTACAGGAACCTTTTTCTAAGTCGGAGCGACTTCAGTCGCTCTGCTTAGAACGGTTCCATTGTACAGAATGGGACGCGACTCATCAGGCGGCTGAGACGCCTGACGAGTCGCCCCTGTGTGAATGGGGTCTTATGGATTTTGTACACATTGTACATGTACACATACATATTTCTAATGCCGCGTACACACGATCGGAAATTCCGACAACAAATGTTGGATGTGAGCTTTTGGTCGGAAAAACCGACCGTGTGTAGGCTCCATCGGACATTTCCTGCCGGAATTTCCGGTAACAAAAATTTGAGAGCTGGTTCACAAATTTTCCGACAAGAAAAGTTCTTGTCGGAAATTCCAATCGTCTGTATGCAATTCCAACGTACAAAAAAACACGCATGCTCAGAATCAAGCAGAAGAGACGAACTGCCTATTGAACTTCATTGATCTCGGCTCGTCGTATGTCTTGTACGTCACCGCGTTCTTGACGTTCGGAATTTCCGACAAGATTTATGTGACCGTGTGTATGCAACACAAGTTTGAGCCAACATTCCGTCGAAAAAAAAAAACGGTTTTGTTGTCGGAATTTCCGATCGTTTGTATGCGGCATTAGAATAATAATGAAATAAAGCAATTATAAATTAAAAAAAAATAACAAAAAGGAAAAATCCCTAACGGATACTCTAAACAAATATTTACGCAGCAGGAAGTTATAATGGCAACAAGATCCATGGTAAGATGGAAAAAATCTGTGGTGGTAAAATAGTCTAACCTGGCCATAGATGGATAGAATTGTAGTTGATTCCTGCTGAATCGGTCAAAATTTGTTCAGTGGATGGCTTTGTCTGCATCACCCAGCTCGACAAAAGTTGATTTTCCAATGGACTTTTTTTGAAGGAGCCAGGCAGAAAATTCTTAGCTGAACATCGCCTCCATCCAGTCAGATGCAACCACTGTTTGGGTATTGTGTGGGTGCTGGTTCTGCAGATTTGACCATCCAGGCTGAATGGGGGAATCAAGTAATTTCTAAACAAGAGAAATCTGCACATTCACTCCCACCATACATTTTTTTTTTTTGTTTCATAATATATTTTTTCTACTTTTTCCAAATATGACTAAGATAGAAAACTCTAGGCCACTGTTCACCTTCTACCTCACTAGAAATGCACTACAACAAAACAGTGGGAGCACCAAGTATTTCTGTATCTTAATCCTAAATCTAGAGGGGTCCTAACCAAAGGCAGTAATAGAAGCTGAAGGTCTCTCTAAAAACCCCTCCTACTGACCAGTGTGATAATAAGTGTTGGGACCCAGAGTCCTGTGTTGGAGTGCTGTTTGTATTTCATGGTAAAGGGCGTAAATTCTCAAAATATGTCCCGAGGTAGGGTGGTGCTTCACCTTCTTCCTTCATCTTCTCCTGGAGTGGGCAGTCTTGGATGATACAGGGAGCATTAGTGATGTGATGACATCAGCACCACTTTCTGCATCAATACATACAAGTAGTCGGGGGAAATCAATAAAGCTCTAACTACCCTACGAATAAGCTCTGGATGGACTGAAATGCGTTAGTGCTGGCAGAATCAGATGAAACTGTCTGTGCTTTGGACTTGTGAATAAACAGACATGGGGCTTTTAAAGGGGTTATATACAGCAAAACTTTTTTTTTCAACCTGCAAGGCAAAAGCATAATGAGCTAGTATGACTAGCATACTAGCTCATTATCAATCACTTACCTTAGATCGAAGCCCACGCAGCGGTTCTCAGACACGTCCTCCGTCGCCGCCATGATACCCGGAGTGACTTCCGGGTATCGCTGCTCCAGTGCTGTGATTGGCCAGAGCGGCGATGATGTCAATCCTGCGCATGCGCGAGGAACGGCATCCCCGCCCATTCAAGAGCCGCTGCGCTCAGTGTGCCTGCGCCATTATCTACAGCGCACATGCGCCGTAGATATCGGTACAGTCTTTTTTGCAAATATCTCAGAGACCGTGTAGGTCTCGGAGATATTGCAAGCACCTACAGGTAAGCCTTAATGTAGGCTTACCTGTAGATGCATGTAATATTTTTGAGTATACAACCGCTTTAAAGGAGAGTGGCTGCCTCCTTTTCTTTTGTGTCTAATAGTGGAACTTATGGAGCAGCTGTTGAACCCTGGGAGCCTGCAACTAGAGCTGGAGGAGTGATGGGGAGCCTGGAGTGGGACAAAATATTTTTCAGTGCATTAAAGCAACTACTCTTTTCTGGCAATATTGCCCTTTAAAATTCATGCCACCAGTTTTGATACCTGAATCTGCTGCACATATCAGTAAAGCTTATTCTTACCCACTTTGATGTTCCGGGTGGATGTCATATAATGTCTTTCCACAATGTGCCTCTTACGCGCCCCATGGAAAGATCCACCGGACACAACCGATTACTGATACAGTAAGTATACCGGCCCACTGCTGATACCATGTGATCGCTGTCACCATTAATAGCAAATCACATGACAATTGTAAACAATGAATGACTTTGATTCATGCCATTCATTGTGTTTAATTGTGTTTCTATCTGTGATTGGTCACAGTGATTACATTGTATAGACAGGGCCCATCTGTAGCATGTGATTAGCTGTGGCCAATCACAGCTAATCACAACAGTACATACTCAATTAATTAATTTCATTCAGTAAAAATGGTTGCTTATACCAGTGAAATTCACTGGTATAAGCAATCATATTGTGTAAAAAAAAAAAAAATCCAGATCACTTCCCCGTGTTACTATGGTAACACAGTGTTGCTCTGGTCATGGTAAAAAAGAAAAAGAAAAGAAAATGTAATAAAAAAATCTAAATAATTTTTTATTTTTTTTTACATACTGTTACCAGTCAGTGTTCCTGATCACTGCCACGTCAGTTATATGATGACATTGAACTGCACTGGTTCTGGTATGTTAAAAAAAAAATGGGAAAATATTATTTTTTCTCAAATTTCTTCATTTTCCAAAAAAAGTGACAAAAAGTTACAACTTCAAAAAACTTGCCATATCTCTTACTAAATACCTTGGACTGTCTACTTTCCAAAAAGGGGTCATTTGAGTGATATTTGTATTGTTCTGGCATTTTCGGGCCTCAAACAATGAGAGTCTGTCAGTACATCATGATTTATACATTTTCAGACTCGATAACTTTCCTACAGACTAAATAATAAACACTGATTTGGGTTATTTTCACCAAAGAAAGGTAGCAGAATACAGCGTGCCTCAGATTCATAGGAAGGAAGGATGAAAGTAGGGAGGCAAGAAGGAAGGAAATAGGGATGAGTGGAAGGAAGGAATAGAAGGGAGGAGGGAATGGAGGGAAGGAAGGGAGAGATGGGAAAAGGGAAAGAAGGATGGAAGGAAAGGAAAGGCAGAAAGGAGGGAGGGAAGTAAGGAAGAACATAAAGAATTAAGGAAGGAAGAGGGGGGAGGAAGGAAGGAAGGAAGACAGGGGGGGGGGGAAAGAATGTAGGAAGGAAGGGGTGGAAGGGAAGGAAGGAAGAAAGGAGGGAAGGAATGGAAGGAAGGAAGGAATGGAAGGAAGGAGGGATGGAGGGATAGAAGGAAGGAATGGAGAGATGGAAAAACAGAAAGAAGAAAGGAAGGAAGGTGGAGGGAAGCAACGAAGAAAATAAAGAATTAAGGAAAGAAGAGGGAGGAGGGAGGGAGGGAAGGATGGAAATAGGGAGAGGAGAGGAGAGGGAAGGGGAGGAGAAAGGGATGGAAGTAAGGAAGGGAGAGATTGAAAAAGGGAAAGAAGGATGAAAGGAAAGGGAAGGAAAAAAGGAGGGAGGGAAGCAAGGGAGAAAATAAAGAAGGAAGGAAGGAAAGGAAGAAAGGTAGGAAGGGGAGGGAGGGAAGGAAGGAGGGATAGAAGGAAGGAAGGAAGGAAGGAAGGAAGGAAGGAAAGAATGAGGGAAGGAAGGAGGGAATGGAGGTATAGAGGGATGGAAGGAATGGAGAGATGAAAAAAAGAGATAGAAGGAAGGGGAAGGAAAAAAGGAGGGAGGGAAGCAAGGAAGTAAATAAAGAATTGAGGAAAGAGGATGGGGGAGGAGGGAAGGTGGGAAGGAAGGAAGGATGGAAAGGAAGGTAAGGAAGATAGGAAGGAAGGAAGGAAGGAAGGAAGGAAGGAAGGAAGGAAGGAAGGAAGGAGGGAAGGATGGATGGGTGGGTGGAAAGGAAGGGAGGGAAAGAAAGAAGATGGGAAGGAAGAAAGAAAGGAGGGAAGGAAGGAAGGGGGAAATAATGGAAGGAAGGAGAGAATGGAGAGATGGAGGGATAGAAGGAAGGAAGGGAGAGATGGGAAAAAAAGAAGAAAGGAAGGAAGGGGAAGGAAATCAAGGAAGAAAATAAAGATTTAGCCCACGTTCACACTGGGGCTGCGGGAGTGAAGCCTGCGAGTTCAGCTGAACTCGCATGATTTCACTCCTGCTGGCAGTCCCGATTTCAGCCGCGATTTCAAAGACATCTGAAACAGATGTCAATGTAAATCGCGTCTGAAATCGCAAAAAGTAGTACAGAAACTACTTTTTGTAATCGGTGCAGCGCCGCAGATGCGGCGTCGCACCGATTAGGACGGTGCCATTGCACGCAATTTGCGGCAAATTTCGACGATTTGACATGCGATTTGACATGTCAAATCGCATGTCAAATCGCACCAGTGTGAACCAGGGCTTAAGGAAAGAAGAGGTAGGAGGGAGGAGGGTAGGATGGAAATAGATAGAGGAGAGGAGTGGAGAGGGGAGGGGAGAGGGGAGGGGAGGTGGGAGGGATGGGTAGGGGAGGATTTTCCTACCATACACCTATTAGTACTAAGAGACTGGACAGAAGTACATTGATATTATTTGAAGGGCTTTGTGATCAGTTGTTCCTGTAGAAATGGTGAATACAGAGAAGTGAATGATTCACATTGTAGCCAGGTTTCCTAATGAAGGACATTGACGTCCACAGCTGTATCTCGGAATCAACGTCAGTTTCATTTAGCCGACTCCAGAGCATTGTCTACACCACACCACCACAGCTCTACCCAGATGGCAGACATTTGTTAGAATTCATTTGCCAGCTCCCAGATACTGGCATGGCTTCAAATTGTAGATGTATGTGTCTGCTTGTCACATTTGGAATTTTAGGAACATTTCTAGAAATGTTTTATGAAGAGATACAAATGAACGTACACGTTGTCAATGATAAATTACCTTTTTAACGTTTATTTGGCTGCAGAATTCTTAAGTTCACAATTGGGACATTTTATGTACATTTATTAGTTATGTTACATTTTATTAAGCTTTATTTTACCCCTTTTCATGCTTCTTTGCATTCTATTGGCCACCTTTTAAAATTATATTGGTTACCAGTAGTTATAAAATGACTTACAGTACATATAGAGAGATGGTAAAGGGAGATTGTTGTGTATTGTCATTAAATAAAATCTATTTAAAAAAAACTTGCATTATTTATCTAACCTTTTGCTCTTGCTGCCAGTCTCCTTGTTGTTGCCAAATGTTTGTCCTCACATTACATGAGATTGTACAATCAGATTGTATATTGTATGGTCAGTTTTACACTCTAAAAGAGAGGAAGAGCAAAGTACAGTCATTGTGCAGCACTACTAAGAAAGCACTGCCTGCATATATAACAAGCCAGTATGGCTGTCCCCAGGTGCATATCCTCTTCAGCGCCGGAAGATTTACCCCCCTTTATGACCAGGCCATTTTTTGTGTTATGGCACTGCGTTACTTTAACTGACAATTGCACAGTCATGTGACACTTGTGCTACAAACAAAAAAAGACAGATAATGTTAAAAAAAAAAAAAATATATATATATATATATACATTTTTGATTGGGGGGAAATCCGAGGGTCTCACATCCTCGGTCTCCATAAGGAGCAGCGTATAGGTAAAGAGCAGTATTGGGATCTCTTCAAGAGTGGTCTCCTTTAAAAGGGGGGAGGTCTCTCCCAGGCTCAACCCTTGAGTAAGTGTGGGAGGTTCTTTGCATCAGGTCAGAAGAGTGATCTCCTAATAAGTATTAGTGGGGGTATCTTAGTTAGCTATCGGGGGGCTCTGGATGGTTTAGTCCCATCAAGGAGGCATATCTCTCTGTAGAACAGAAGTGGGTCCAACAGGTCCAAGACAGGGAGAATTTAGGGATTTTTTTTATTTTTAATAAATTTGCAAAGTTTTCAAACAAACTTCTTTCACATTGCCATTATTGGGTATTGTTTGTAGAATTTTGAGGAAAATAATGAATTTAATTCATTTTGGAATAAGGCTGTAATATAACAAAACGTGGAAAAAGTGAAGCGCGCTGAATACTTTCCAAATGCACTGTATATGTACCACTTTAGATCTGTATATACACTAGTAGAATCTCATTCAAAATATTTCGTTTTATCCGAAGGTAAACCCCCCTTCCTGACCAGGCAATTTTTTGCGATACAGCACTGCATTACTTTAACTGCCAATTGCGTGGTCATGTAGCACTGTATCGAAATAACATTTATGTCTTTTATTTCCATAATTAGAGCTTTCTTTTGGTGGTATTTGATCACTTCTGCGGTTTTTATTTTTTTCGCTATAAACAAAAAAAAAAAAAATTTGAAAAAAAATATATATATTTTTTACTTTAAGCTACAAAACATATCCAATAAAAACATGAATTTAGGTCAATATGTATACTGCTACATATTTTTAGCAAAAAAAAATCACAATAAGCGTATATTGATTGGTTTGCGCAAAAGTTACAGTGTCTACAAACTATGGGATATTTTTATTTATTTATTTATTACTACTAAGGGCAGCGATCAGTGACTTATAGCGGGGCTGCGATATTGCGGCTGACAGTTGGACACTAACTGACACTTTTGATGCTTTTTGGGGACCAGTGACACTAAAGCAGTGCTAAAAATATACACTGTCACTGTACTAATAGCACTGGCTGGGAAGGAGTTAAACATTGGGGTTATCAAAAGGTTAACTGTGTGCCTAGCCAGTGTTTGTGTACTGTGTGGGAGGTGCTTTTACTAGAGGAAGACATGGATCCTTATCCCTGCTGTGCAGAGACACAGGATCTATGCCTTCTCTCCTGTCAGAACGGCGATCTGCCTTGTTTATATAGGAAGACTGCCGTTCTAGCTCTCTGCATAACAGTTGGCGGGAGTCGGCGGACATTGAGTCCCTGATACCCAAAGATCAGTTCCTGCTGTGTATAATCACAGCAGGAGCCAGCCACCAGCGGTGCACATTGGGGGGCCCCTTACCCCTAGTACGTGATGCGGCGCAGCAGAGCCGTATGGTCAGCAAGTGGTTAAAGTGGTTGTAACCCTAAAAAAAAAAAGAAATTGAAACTAGCTTAGAATAAATTGAGCACCCCCCCTCGTTTTTGGGTATTTTTTTTTTTTTTTGCTGTACCTTTTTGGGGTGTTTCCTGCAGGACTTCGGTCCTACCCTGACGCGGTGAGGTAAATCATCTCCTCATTTGCATCGCCCCCTTCCTACTTCTCTCCGCTGCCTTCTGGGACCTGTGTGTGTCCCAGAAGACGACGGGGCCATTTAGAAAGCGCAGCACAGAGGCGTAACTGCCAGTTTCCCTTAGTTGCAATATCGGCGCCTGCACTCGACTTCGGGGGGGGGGGGGGGGGCGACATTGCGGGCTCCCTGAACAGGTACAGTAAGTGTCCTTATATTAAAAGTCAGCATCTACAGTATTTGTAGCTGCTGACTATTATTTTATTTTTGTTTAGAGGCTGGAACTCAGCTTTAATAGAAAACCCTGTGTACCATTAACCAATTCAATACCAGGCACTTTACCCCCTTCCTGCCCAGGACAATTTTCAGCTTTCAGCGCTGTTGCACTTTGAATGACAATTGCGCTGTACCCAAACTAAATTTTTATCAACATATTCCCACAAATAGAGATTTATTTTAGTGGTATTTGATCACCACTGGGGTTTTTATTTTTTGCTAAACAAACGAAAAAAGACTGAACTTTTTGCAAAAAAAGTTTCTTAGTTTCTGTTATAAAATTGTATTTTCTCCTTCATTGACGGGCACTGATGATGCTGCACTGGCGGGCACTGAGGAGGCGGCACTGATGGGCACTGATGAGTTAGCACTGATAAGGCAGCACTGATGAGGAGGCACTAATATGTAGAATCGATGGGCACTGATAGGCGGCACTGATGGGCACAGATAGGCGGCACTGATATGCAGCACTGACCGTGGCACTTATGGGCACTGATGGGTGGCACTGATGGGCCCTGATAGGTGGCACTGACAGGCATTGATAGGCGCCACTGGTAGGCACTAATAGGTGGCACTGACGGGCGTCACTGATTGGCACTGACAGGCGACACTAATAGATGCCACTGATAGGCAGCACTGATGATGAGGTATTGGTTGGCATCTGACATGGGCATTGATTGGCATCGGATATGGGCACTGAAAGGTGTTACTGAGGGGCACTGATTGGCACTTTGATGGGCACTTTAGTGGGCACTGACTGGCACTTTGGCGGGCACTGACTGGCAGCTGATGGGCACTTATTGGCAGTTGTGGTGGCACCTCTGATGGGGGCTGAGATGATAATCAATGCGTTGTTTATCAGCTCAGACATGCCCTCTGACAGGAGAGCTGCCAATCGGCTCTCCCTGTCAGCGTGAACCGAGGAATGCCGCGTAGCGGCACTTCCTGGTTACACACTGTGATCAGCTGTGATTGGTCACAGCTGATCACGTGATAAAAAGCTTATGTCAGAGGCTCTTTACCTAGATCGGAGTTGTGGTGTGTCAGAGTGACACACCACAACACCGATTGCCGCTCTGTGGCTTATCCTGCTGGACGTTATATGACGCCCAGTCAGGATAACAGAAGCACCGCCCGGCCGTCATTCTGCTGTAGGCCGGGCGGGAAGTGGTTACATTATGTACCCCACTGTATGTGCTTTGGAAGAAATATGTAGATATATACCTTATTTCGGAATGCAGCTCGGTGCTCACGTGACCGCTTGTCACTCTCCTCCCCTCCTGCTGGCTGACATCAGTGCGGTTTCTCAGCCCCACACGCTGTAGTTCTTAGATTGAGGAAGACCGCGGTGGGCAGTCATGTGAGCGCTGAGAGATGCTCTGAAATAAGGTATATATCTACATATTTTTTTATAAAGCATATACAGTGGGGAACACAGGAGATTCCATTAAGTAAACAAAGTGGCTTTACAACCACTTTAATGATGTCTGGACAATTTTCTAGTTGTTAGTGGGCCAATCTGACATTAATTTTCAACCACAGTGATAAGAAAATTCAAAGGAGCAAGGATGGAGAATTTTTCTTGAAATAATGATCTTCTAATAGTAAATTTGGCTTTTATTCATTCCAAGATCGAATGTTAAAAGTGAAAATTTTAAGGAATTTCGAATGACATTACGTGACTCACATCATCAAATGTACTGAGAATTTTTTAAATGAACGTTTGTTCAAAAATCTACGAGCTAGCTTTAGTAGTGCTCTTCTATTTCCTAGTTAGGTTCTCTTTCCCAGGTAGTCTAACCCTTAGTGCAAATCTGGCCTGATTATGCTGACTCAATATGCACATCCAGCAATTTCTGGGGTTTCTGGGCTACCAGTCCAGGCCTACTTTGCTCCCTTAGGTGATGTTTTTCCCTTCAATATTAGAACTAACTTTTCTAATACGCTGACAAAACTACTCGGCGTCTCAAGGAAGAAATTCAATTGTCAGTTGATAGAGAACTAATAATGAAGTGATAAATGAAATTTGGCTTAATCCTCACATTCCCTGGTAGAAATATCACACTTCTCGGAATTAGAAAGTCAGTTCTATGAGCTTAGTGACATTTTTTTCCTCTGTTAATCAAGTTGTTGAGGATAACTAATAGATGTGCTTGTAATGTAATCAAAATGTTTTGTCAGCTGAGCTTGTTATTCTGATCATTGAGATTTGCATTTGAGATGTGGAACAACATAAGCTGTGGGGAGTGGGGACGAACCGATTTATGAGAGGGAAAGTTGCCGCAACAGAAGGAAAATATTGTGATATCTATGCATGCCTCTGATGAGCAATGACTACAACAACTTCCGAGAGCGAGTGCAAAGTTCTATTTGCTCAAATTTATTAAAAACCTTTGGTTTGTGTTTTGCAAAACTTGATTAGGAGATGGTATTTTATGGCACTCTACAGTCAAACCTTAAATCAAAGGAGGAAAATGCATAAAGGAGGGTGACCAGACAAATCCCCAGTTTCTGGGGACAGTTCCCAATTTAAGGGAGCTGTCCCTGGAAAAAAATGTCCCTGATTCCAACCCTGAGATATAAAGATCGGACTTATATGGTCCCAACCAAAATTCCAAAAAGTGGGGGCTACTGGACTATCTCGGTACGAGTTAGAAGGGTAAAGTCAAGGATAGAAACATATGTAGAAAAATAGAAAGAATTTTATTACTAAACAATCAATAAAAAAGACAAAATCATATAGTGCCGGTTCACACTTGTGCGATGCGATTATGAGGGTTTTTTTTTCATTGTTTGTTTATTAATTACCAGCGCGATTGCAATGCGAATCCAATGCGAATGTAATGCGCTTACAATGTAAATTGGGCACAGATGCGATTTCTGCTCAGGCCAATTGAAAAACCAAGAAAAAAATGGGTGTTAACTTCCTGTGCTTTCCCTGTTTTCTCTTGTGGGGAGAGTATTGTCGTTGGAGGAGTGTGGTTTTTGTGAAAAGTCAGTGAGGATTTTGTTTTTTGGTCATTATGTTTCATCATGTCCCGTTGATAATGGCAGCAGTTGTTACTGCTACTGCTGCAGTACTGATGGACAAAGCCCGGAGGAAGAGGAGGAGGAGGACCAAGAGACTGATGAGTACAAGAAGATATTGGGTCCATCCAATTATTCTAAATAGGGAAGAGAGAGGTCAGTTTAGGATCCTCTACAATCATCTCAGGCAGCATGAGGAGAAGTTCTTCAACTATTCCCGGATGTCAGTAAATAGGTTAGTACCTGTACCCCACTTCCTTCTCCTCCTCCCTCCTTTTTTCTATCTATCACTGACATGCATACCACTGACCACCAATTCCAATTACCACCAATCCCACTGACCACCAATGTAAGGGCAATCCCAATGACCACCAATCCAACTGACCACCAATGCCACTGACCACCAATCCCAATGACCACCAATCCTACTGACCACCAATGTAAGGGCATACATCCCACTGACCACCAATGCCACTGACCACCAATCCCAATGACCACCAATGTAAGGGCATACATCCCACTGACCACCAATGCCACTGACCACCAATCCCAATGACCACCAATGTAAGGGCATACATCCCACTGACCACCAATGCCACTGACCACCAATCCCAATGACCACCAATCCAACTTTCCATCTCTTTTATCCTTTCACTAGTACTCTTGCCTCTTACCATGTCATTTTGTATGGGCTTTAACTTGTCACTTACATTGGTTTTGTGGTTTTATTTCTTAGTTTTGATGAATTACTTTGGTTGCTTGGTACACGATTGAAGTATCAGAACACCACCTTTCGGAAAAGTGTGGAGCCAGCGGAAAGGTTGCTTGTAACATTAAGGTAAATTTCATCGATATACTTTGTGAATTTTATGCTATGCACCATAGTAAGCTATAGGAATGCAAAGAATGCAGACATAAATCACAATAAAATTGTCTTCCAAAATAAGTATTTTATTTATTTTTTTCAAAAACTTCTAATCAGTTTGTGACTACATGCTTTGCACCAACCATTGGAGAAACTTTCAAATTTTTTCTTACATATCAAGAGCAACATAAAGAGGAGACAACACTCTCCTTCACTTTTTTTTTACTTTTTAAACACACTATGCATTTTTTTCCATCACCTTCTAACTTCCTCTGCCTCTCTAACTTCCTCTACCTCACCAACTTACTCTGCCTCTACAACTTTCTCTGCCTCTACAACTTTCTCTGCCTCTACAACTTCCTCTGACTCTCCAAGTTTCTCTGCCTCTACAACTTCCTCTGACTCTCTAACTTCCTCTGACTTTGTAACTTCCTCTGACTTTGTAACTTCCTCTGGCTCTCTAACTTCCTCTACCTCTCCAAGTTTCTCTGCCTCTACAACTTTCTCTGCCTCTACAACTTTCTCTGCCTCTACAACTTTCTCTGCCTCTACAACTTCCTCTGACTCTCCAAGTTTCTCTGCCTCTACAACTTTCTCTGCCTCTACAACTTTCTCTGCCTCTACAACTTTCTCTGCCTCTACAACTTTCTCTGACTCTCCAAGTTTCTCTGCCTCTACAACTTTCTCTGCCTCTACAACTTTCTCTGCCTCTACAACTTCCTCTGACTCTCCAAGTTTCTCTGCCTCTACAACTTTCTCTGCCTCTACAACTTTCTCTCCCTCTACAACTTTCTCTGACTCTCCAAGTTTCTCTGCCTCTACAACTTTCTCTGCCTCTACAACTTTCTCTGCCTCTACAACTTCCTCTGACTCTCCAACTTTCTCTGCCTCTACAACTTTCTCTGCCTCTACAACTTTCTCTGCCTCTACAACTTTCTCTGCCTCTACAACTTTCTCTGCCTCTACAACTTCCTCTGACTTTGTAACTTCCTCTGGCTCTCTAACTTCCTCTACCTCTCCAAGTTTCTCTGCCTCTACAACTTTCTCTGCCTCTACAACTTCCTCTGACTCTCCAAGTTGCTCTGCCTCTACAACTTTCTCTGCCTCTACAACTTTCTCTGCCTCTACAACTTTCTCTGCCTCTACAACTTTCTCTGACTCTCCAAGTTTCTCTGCCTCTACAACTTTCTCTGCCTCTACAACTTTCTCTGCCTCTACAACTTCCTCCGACTCTCCAAGTTTCTCTGCCTCTACAACTTTCTCTGCCTCTACAACTTTCTCTCCCTCTACAACTTTCTCTGACTCTCCAAGTTTCTCTGCCTCTACAACTTTCTCTGCCTCTACAACTTTCTCTGCCTCTACAACTTCCTCTGACTTTGTAACTTCCTCTGCCTCTCTAACTTACTCTGCCTCTACAACTTATTCTGCCCTTCTAACTTCCTCTGACCTTCTAACTTCCTCTGACTTTCTAACTTCCTCTGACTTTCTAACTTCCTCTGACTCTAACTTCCTCTGACTCTCTAACTTCCTCTGACTCTATAACTTGCTCTCACTGTCTAGCTTTAACTTAAAGTAACTTTAATTCTAACTTACAAAAGTTTACTAACTCTACCTCTCCACCTTATCCTCCCTGTCATATCCAACTCTCTCATCCTCCCTTCCTCGCATCTTCATCTCCACTTTCCCCACTACCTTTTTTTCTCTCCGTCTCTTTTTCCCTGAGATATTCAAAATAGGATATATAATTTAACAAAAAACATAACGTTTACTAAGAAAGTATTGAATTTCCACATGAAGTTGGTAGTGAAATTAGCAGGTAGTCCTCTACAAATTCAAAAAACTTGGTGAACTATGTTCACCAGGCTTGTTGAAATCATGCCGTTGTAGTGTTGAAGAGCTTGGTGGTGTTAGCAAGGCTTCATCTTGTGTTGAGGGATATTTCCTCAATGGCACAGGTGGGGATATCTCGGTATCCGGTGGTACACTTGGGGGCCCATATTGTCTATAGGGCATATGCATATTAGAGGCAACTTCAATCGACTGATTGTGATATAGATAAGGATTTTGAATTAGCGGTTTGTGCTGTTCCATTGGTCTTGCTACAGGTGGAAATTGCTTTGCCACGGACGGTATTTGCTCGTAGAGCTGTTGTGGTCTGTTTTGTGATGGCACATGGTAAGATGTTGACTCAAGTGGTCTCATATCCATTGGTCTACTAATATCGGCGGTTGTATTTGGGGGTGAAATTACTGAGGCAACTGGTGAAGGAATGGGATATGGGATTCGTGATCTGGGGGTCTCATAGATGCTAGTGGGTTCCGCAAAACTAGAGGGGTAAGGGTTTGGTGCAGTGTTTGAAGCAGTAGAAAGACTCTGGTGCGTTGGCACAGAAACATGGCGTGGCACAGTAAATGAATGGATGCAATGTTCCACTGCAATCCTCATATCAAAGTAATAGTCTGGCAAGACCTCTTTCAGAAGAGGCACCAAACTAATGGCAAACATTGTATGAGGGCATCGCTGGGCATCAATTTGTTCAGTGATCCCTGACACAATGTGTAGCAATTTCTTGGTCTGGTCTTGGTCTTCAACCTGTTCAGCTGCCCTGCAGCTTTGCTTTCTGCGGGAAGTAGATGCCTGTCTTTGCCTTCTGCTGGAAGGTGTCGAAACGTCTGTATCCTCGTTATCCAGCTCATGAGAAGAGGACTCGTTAACCTCAATCACCTCACCCTGGAGCTCCATAGCTAAATCCTCATGATTTGAGCTAGCAAATGATACTCCTTCATCAACGTCAACAGTAGCAGCATGCTCCTCCCCCTCCTCCTTCTCTTCCTCCTCCTCCTCCCAACTTGCTTCTGTGCTGCAATACAAAAATTAGAAGTCTTTTTTTAAAATAAATAAAAAGATAAGGGGAGAAGTAAAGGTTAGGGCTAGGACAGGATAATTAGATAGAGATGGTAGAGTGACCGATTCATAAATGATAACTTACTTCCTCAATTCTAGAACAGGCCTCAAAAAATCCATGTATCTGGCGAAGGCGTAGGGATGCTTTGGGGGGGCACCAGACCCACTCCTTGCTTCACGCTTCAGTCTCTGGTGTCTCTGAAGTGTGTCTTTAAGGCTTTGCCACCTAGTGCGTATGAGTCCTTCTGTAAAAAAAAAATAACACTAATTATTTTTCTATCTTTTACAGGTACCTAGCAACGGGAAATTCATTTGCCAGCTTGCAATACGAGTTCAAACTGGGAAAATCTACGGTCAGCACAATTGTACGGGACACCTGTATGGCCATCTGGGAGGTCTTAAGAGATGTGGTCATGAGAAAACCAAACAAAGACGAATGGAACTCCAAAGCTCAGTTATTTTGGGATCGCTGCAACTTCCCTAACTGTGTGGGGGCAATCGACGGAAAGCACATCAGAATTGTTAGGCCAGTCGGTAGTGGGACAAAATATTTTAATTCTAAAAAATATTTTTCTTTCGTGCTTCTGGCAGTGGCTGATGCAAACTTCTCGTTCACATACATAGACATTGGTTCTTATGGGAGTAGTTCTGACTCCAGCATTTTTTCCCACTCTAGTTTTGGAAGAATGATTCGGGAGAACACACTGGACCTCCCAAACGAACGACCACTCCCTGGAACATCTGAACCCCCTCTCCCTTTAATATTTGTCGGTGATGAGGCTTTCGCTCTTTCGGAAAAAATGCTAAGGCCATATGCCAACAGGTCACTGTCTGTGGAGAAAAGGGTCTTTAACTATCGGCTAACAAGAGCCCGAAGAGTTGTGGAGTGTACTTTCGGAATCATGGCAAACAAATGGCGATTTCTGCACACCCCAATTACTCTAAACATGGAAAACGCCATAATTGCCGTAAAAGCTGCCTGTGCACTCCACAATTTTGTGCGGGAAAGAGATGGATACCTTTTCGAGGACTCTTTGTTGGATGAGATGGAAGGCGCAGATTGGACACATACAAGGGGCAATTACAGAGGGGCCAGCATCCGTGAGAAGTTTACTGACTTCTTTATGAGTCCTGCCGGTCAAGTATCATGGCAGCTTGATGCCATTGCATAAAGATCAATAACTTTTTTACCAGTCAATGCTGCATCGTCTCATATCTTTTACTTTTTTCAATAAATGTGATAATGTTTTATTGTTCAACAGTGTGTACATGTATTTTTTCTGCTTTGTGTCAACATATTGAGCATGCAATATCATCCCACAACATTACATTGGTGGTCAGTGGGATGCATGACCTTACATTCGTAGTCAGTGGGATTGGTGGTCAGTGGGAAGCATGCCCTTACATTGGTGGTCAGTGGGATTGGTGGTCAGTGGGATTGTTTGGTGGTCAGTGGGATTGGTGGTCACCTTACATTGGTGGTCAGTGGGATGCATGCCCTTACATTGGTAGTCAGTGGGATTGGTGGTCAGTGGGATTGTTTGGTGGTCAGTGGGATTGGTGGTCACTTTACATTGGTGGTCAGTGGGATGCATGCCCTTACATTGGTAGTCAGTGGGATTGGTGGTCACCTTACATTGGTGGTCAGTGGGATGCATGCCCTCACATTGGTGGTCAGTGGGATTGGTGGTCACCTTACATTGGTGGTCAGTGGGATACATGTCCTTACATTGGTGGTCAGTGGGATGAATGCCCTTACATTGGTAGTCAGTGGGATTGGTGGTCACCTTACATTGGTGGTCAGTGGGATGCATGCCCTCACATTGGTAGTCAGTGGGATTGGTGGTCACCTTACATTGGTGGTCAGTGGGATGCATGCCCTCACATTGGTAGTCAGTGGGATTGGTGGTCACCTTACATTGGTGGTCAGTGGGATGCATGCCCTCACATTGGTGGTCAGTGGGATTGGTGGTCACCTTACATTGGTGGTCAGTGGGATACATGTCCTTACATTGGTGGTCAGTGGGATGAATAAATAGGAATGTACTTACGTTTAATTTTGCGAACATGAGGTGTGAAGTCATCCCAGTCTGCATACAGAGATTGACAAATTTCAACCCAGCCTCTGCTCTTCCGGGCATGATTTTTGTATTCTTCAATCCGGCTGTCCCATATATAAGGCCTGTCACGGACAAGCCTGATGAGCTCCTCATTATCAATGGTGTTCCGGCGCCTTGGGGCCATCTTCTCTGTTTACATATGGACACGAGACAGGAAACAGGAAGTGAGGGGGCAGAACTGGAAGGAGGAGCTGGAGGTGAAGTATTCGCACATATGTGAACCACCAATGCGATTCCAGAACGATTTACATTGATGTCTATGGAGACTAAATTCGCAACGCAGCGGTCTAAACTCGTACAAGACCCTTTTTTTCATCGCATCGCATTCGGAGAGGAATCGCAACGCATAGATGTGAACCACCATCATTGAAAACAATTACTTTTTGGATGACATGCGAATCTAGTTTGTGTTTGACGCATCGCATTCGGTATCAACTCGCACAAGTGTGAACCGGCCCATACAGCTTAAAAACATATAGTGGCAATCCATACATATCACCAAGATAGCAGTCCCCAAGAGGGGAAAGTCACAATGGGATTGTGGGTCGCAAAAAGCATCTCGACTAGTTTCGCGGGCTAATGCCGCTTCATCAGGAGAGTATCTGTGATTTAATTAACAAGTTAATCAGACAACTATACATTAGCATAGTGCAAACAAACAATGAAACAATATACATGGGGAGATTGTTTTATTGTTTGTTTGCACTATGCTAATACTCTCCTGATGAAGCAGCATTAGCCCGCAAAACTAGTCAAGATGCTTTTTGTGACCCACAATCCCATTGTGACGTTTTCCCTCTTGGGGACTGATATCTTGGTGATATGTATGGATTATAAAAAATCCAGCCTCCTCTCCCAGACAAAGCCTCATACGGAGAAACGCAGCGTCGGGCGGAGCTGTAAGATCCTGACGTCACCACGCACCAGCTGATCGGATCGCACCGCAGCTGAGAATCCTTTTTTTTGTTTGAATTATTTGGCGCTTTTATGTATAATAGCCAGGATTGCAAATAAAGGGTATCTTCTTTTAATAAGAATACTGCACCATGAAGCGTTTTTTTCCTTTTACTTCCACTTCACAATCTAATACGTTTGGAGGGGGACCTGACAAGCTGAGCAACGAAAAGGTGGTTCGGTTGTTCCTGCCTCTGCAGACGTGTTCCTTGGAGTTCCTGCTGGATGTGCTTCTGGGTTCCTATCATCTGAGTGATCCGTGAAGGATATTGAGCCTCAAAAGATCCCTGTAATGGGGATCCGTCAGATCCGGTAAGCAGTTTGTACATCCATTTTCTACCTGAGCAAGTTGGGAAGTGTTGAATCCTTACCTACATCCATCTCTAATGTGGGGAAAATAGGATAACATCCCGAGTGGCTATCCCTCTCATGAACTTTGTTGTTTTTTTATGAAAAGTTTTTTTGTTGTTTCACATACACAAAATTGCAGCACTATGTCAGCTGCAAATTTATAGCATTGTATTTGTTACAAAGAGGTTGCGCATTTGTTCTTTATTTTTGATATGTATGGATTGCCACTATATGTTTTTAAGCTGTATATGATTTTGTGTTTCTTATTGATTGTGTATTAATAAAATTCTTTCTATTTTTCTACATATATTTCTATCCTTGACTTTACCCTTCTAACTCTTACTGAGATAGTCCAGTAGCCCCCACTTTTCGGAATTTTGGTTGGGGATCAAATAAATCCAATCTTTATATCTCAAATGTTTTGGATGAAGGTACTATGGATCTACCATACATTACATATGTTTACTAGAGGCTAAATTGTAGTTTCACACTGATTCCAACCCTGGTTAAAAAAATGTGTCCCTTATTTCTTTCCAGCTTTATTAATGGCTTCCCCAGTCCAGGTAGCTACAGGGTAAAACATTTTAGCAACATTTCAATTGACCTGGAGTAGGAGGAGGAAGGGAGGGGTGTGTCTGCTCCTGGTTTTGTCTAGGGTTAATGAGGATGTCATATGAGGTACGTCTAAAAAGTTTGGTAAATGGTATAAGAAAACAAACAAAACAGAAGATACAAACAAATTTCCTTTATTGGCCTTCAAAATAATCACCATCCTTCACAACACACTTTTGGCAACATTCATAAAGCTTCTGGAAACTGTCAGCAAAGGCATCTTTAGGAATCGATCGCAGAACCGCTGTCACACATTCTTGGTTTCCACGTCCGTAGAATGTGCGCCTTTAATGACGATCGGGCAAATCTTTTTGGGTCACTGGGAAGACGGTGAACGTCATTCTATCGTTTGGATTCCAGATCGAACTGGTAGCACCAGGTATCATCCCCTGTGATAATGGTTCGCAGAAAGGATGGATCCTGGTCACACATGGTAATTAAATCTTCAGAGCTTTCCATCTGTTTTGCTTTCTGTTCGTCTGTCAGCTTGTTCAGCACAAACCGGGAACAGATCTTCCACTTACCCAAATCTTTGTGCACGATGATGCGCACCTAATGTCCAATTTCTCTGCCATCAATCATAGAATCAGTCGCCAATCTCATGCCAGAATTTGTCGCACCGGTTTGATCATGTCTGGGGTTCTGCTTGTCGACAGCCGACCTGAATGTGGCTCATCCTGAGTCATTTCCTTCTGTTTGCGAAAGTGTTTGAACCAGTTGTAAATAAGGATGGGCCAAACACCCCCCCCCCCCCCGGTTCGGTTCGCACCAGAACTTCCCGAACAGGCAAAAAATGTGTTCGAACACGCAAACACCATTAAAGTCTATGGGACACGAACATGGAAAATCTATTTTAAAGGCTTATATGCAAGTTATTGTCATAAAAAGTGTTTAGGGACCCGGGTTCTGCCCCAGGGGACATGTATCAATGCAAAAAAAAAATTAAAAACAGCAATTTTTTCGGGAGCAGTGATTTTAATAATGCTTAAAGTAAAACAATAAAAGTGAAATATTCCTTTAAATTTCGTACCTGAGGGGTGTCTATAGTATGGAAAAAGGAAAAAATAAACTGCACTAAGATCAAACAAACGATTCCGTGTTTCCACAAAAATGCTAAGAAATGGTAATAAATTCTAGTGAAAGCAGCAACTCTTATGTGAAACATCAAAACAGTGGTCAAAAATAGGAAAAATAGAAACGCGCTAAAACTAAGTGTACATGAAAAATAAATGACTAAATGTAAAATGTAAACATATACATAGTAGGTGAAAATGATAAATAATAAAACTTCCAAGTGTTGGATGATGAAAAGTATGGATAAATAGTCACAATTTGCAAAATGAATCACAAAAATTGTTCATACATTAAATCCATAATAGTTCATAAAGTACAAAGGTGAGTGATCCTTAACCACTTGCCGACCGCCGCATGCCGATGTACGTCGGCAGAATGGTACGGGCAGGCAGATTGGCGTCCAGGTACATCCCTTTAAATCTGCCGCCCTGCGGGAGTCCCGCGATTGCGGTCGGCAAGAGCAGAACAGGGGAATGCCTTTGTAAACAAGGCATTCCCCTATTCTGCCTAGTGACACTGTCACTGATGACCATTTCCCATGATCGGGAACGGTCATCAGTGAGGTGTGACGTGTAGCTACGCCCCCTCACAGTAAGAATCACTCACTAGGAAACACTTAACCCCTGCAGCGCCACCTAGTGGTTAACCCCTTCACTGCCAGTGTAATTTTTACAGTAATCAGTGCATTTTTATAGCACTGATCGCTGTAAAAATTACAATGGTCCCAAAATGGTGTCAAAAGTGTCCGATGTGTCCGCCATAATGTCGCAGTCACGATAAAAATCGCTGATCGCCGCAATAACTAGTAAAAAATAATTATTAATAAAAATGACATAAAACAGTCCCCTATTTTGTAGAAGCTATAACTTTTGCGCAAACCAATCAATAAATGCTAATTGCAAATTTTTTAACCAAAAATATGTCGAAGAATACGTATCGGCCTAAACTGTGGAAAAAAAAATTATATATTTTTTGGGGATATTTATTATCGCAAAAAGTAAAAAATATTGTATTTTTTTCAAAATTGTCGCTCTATTTTTGTTTATAGCGCAAAAAATAAAAACCAAAAACCGCAGAGGTGATCAAATACCACCAAAAGAAAGCTCTATTTATGGGAAAAAAAGGACGTCAATTTTGTTTGGGAGCCACGTCGCACGACCGCGCAATTGTCAGTTAAAGCGACGCAGTGCCGAATCTCAAAAAGTGGCCTGGTCCTTGACCGCCAAAATGGTCCGGGGCTGAAGCAGTTAAAATGTCCACAGAAATATTTTGAATGAATTCAGTTAATATAAATCCACCTGTGCACATATCCATAATTGGTAAGATCCAGACTCTTCAGGAGTGGGAAATAAAGCCAAAAAAGTGATGTCCACCACCAAATGCCAAAAAGATCTGCTTACCAGAGCCCCGTGGTCCCTTATTACAAAGGACCCGGAGAGGCTTAGAGTATGAACACCACTGGGCTGTATGTCATCAAGGACCCACCGCACCGCTAGTCCGCACACTCCATGATATTGGAAGCCAATTGGTATAGATGTGGCATGAAAAACAAAGTGCCTCAAATAGTGTAAAACCTCTTAGCGTTTATTAAAAAATTAAAAATAACCTATTGCACTTACAAATTTTGAATGACAGATATGCCTGAAGCCTGCTGCGCCGGCCGGACGCAAGCAGGCAGACCCGTCTGTCTGGAAATACGAGCAGTTAGAGGAAGGTGAT
This sequence comes from Rana muscosa, assembly GCA_029206835.1. Classification (NCBI taxonomy): domain Eukaryota; kingdom Metazoa; phylum Chordata; class Amphibia; order Anura; family Ranidae; genus Rana; species Rana muscosa. Next base: position 348,982,108 of record CM055119.1, read on the forward strand.
GTCAGCGCGTTGCTCGTTCCGCCCTACTAGTTTAGTGATAGGTCACGTCTTCCAGGGGAACGGGCGGCGCGCTGCGTCACCCCCTATGTACACAAAAAATCAACCCAAGCCTCATTCCTAGTCCCCATGTGCATGCACTTCTGCATCTGAGCAACCAAGCCTTGCTCTGGGCCGCTGTTCACACTGGGTCATACGTCATGGCCATCCCGTATACTCGCAAGATTTGGTAGGCTGGGAGTAGAGAGAAGGGGGGAACCAAAAAAAGGAACACCGCAATGCTTACTAATAGCGAGTACATGCATTGCAATTGGACCTATTGAATAGAAAACAATATGGTAAAAAAAATGGAATGGAATGCAAATAAAAATAGAAGATGAAAACGAACAGAGAAATCTCCCAAGGGGCCGGACATAATAAAACCACAGCTAAACCTGGAAAGGTGAAATATTGGAGCATCATGAGTTGTTAATAAAAGCATTGATGTCAGTATCGACGTTGAGGCCAAATGGAATATATGTTTTTAAACGGTATATCCAAGCCATTTCTTGTTTTGAAATCTCCCGCACCACAGAGCTGCCTCTCCAGTGAGGTCTATATTTATCGATCCCTAAAAATAACGTATTGGCATGGTCCCTCTTATGCACCTTGTCATAATGTCTCTACACTGTTTATCAAAACCCTTTCTAATATTGGCAATGTGTTCGTTGAGTCTTACACGGAGTGCCCTTTTGCTCCTCCCAACGTATTGCAAGCCACAAGGGCATTGAATGAGGTATACCACCCCCTCTGTCGAGCAGGTGATAAATGGTTCCATCTCATATGACTGGTTGGTGCTAGTAGATATAAAAGTACATATCTTCCTATCCTGGCATCTATTGAGTGAACAGACCTGACATCTTTTGCATCTAAAGTAACCCGTAAGGCTCTGTAGAAAAGTTATATTCTCTTTTGGAGGGTCCTGAACACTCGGAGCGATCCGATTGGATAAAGAAGATGCACCTTTGAACAAGATCTGAGGTCTCTCGGGTAGTATGGGGGCTAGGACTTGATCTGTTGCCAGAACGTGCCAATGTTTCCGGATCAATCTTTTTTATACTCTGGTGTTGTACCGAGAAAGTGGTGACAAATGGCAACAAAAACCTACTATCTCTACTTGTTTTGATGCGTTCTCTCAAAAGGGACTCCCTCTCAGTTTCTCTGGTGGATTTGACCAACTGAGACAATAAAGTCTGGTCGTAACCCTTCTCCGCAAATCTATTGGAGAGCACCAAGGCTTGACTATCAAAAGATTCAACCTCAGTACAATTACGTCTCAACCACGTAAATTGCCCCTGTGGAACTGCTTTCAACCACGGTTCATAGTGGCAGCTATCGAGTGGGATATAAGAGTTTTTATCGGTTGATTTAAAATAGGTAGTCATCACAAATTTTTCCTCCTTGATAGAAATCTTTAAATCAAGACAGTTGACTTCCCCCAGTCTAGCCTCAAAATTAAACCTAATGCCTCTATTGTTGTCATTCAAATGCAACATGAACTCATTCAGGTCAGACTCACTGCCATCCCATAGGAGGAGGACGTCGTCAATATACCTGGCCCAAAGGACCACCTCCGGTCTGCGACAGGCGTCGACGACGTCCTCCTCCCACTTGGCCATGAACAAGTTGGCCAGGATGGGGGCATATTTTGCCCTTATTGCCACTCCCCTGTCCTGGCAATAAAACAATAAAACTGGTTATCGAACCAGAAATAGTTATGACTGGCTGCATATTCCAATAACTCCATGATGAAGTCAATCTGAAGTGGGACCAAACCCGAGCTCCTTACTAGGTACAATCTGACCGCCTCTAGACCAACTGGTGGGGAACTATGGTGTAAAGGGAGGTCACGTCTGCCGTGACCAACCACAACCCTTGTCTTGGTGTAGTGCTGGTTAATAGGTTAATAACCTGTTTAGTGCCCCTTATATAAGAGGGGATTTTTTGGACCAGTGGTTGTAAAAAGAAATCAATATACTTGCCCACCCGGGACGTGATGGAATCAATCCCACTGACTTTGGGGCGTCCCGGGGACAAGTCTGATTCTTATGAATCTTAGGAAGGTAGTATATCACCGGGGTGCAGGGAGCATTAGGTACCAGGAAAAGCCTTTCCTTATTGTTCCAAATACCATTGTTCAAACCTCGGTCCACAATAACCTCCAAATCTCTCTTATATCTAACCACTGGATCTCTGGTTAAAGGTGTATAAGTCTCTACGTCATCTACGATACGGTGCATCCCTTTTAAATAGTCACACCAATCTAGGATGACTATCCCCCCCCCTTATCGACAGGTCTGATACTATAGTATGCCTGTAAAGTGGCACATTTTTCCTTTGTTTAGAACAGTCCCTACAGCAAAATGACATTTCTAAAGGAAAAAAAGTCATTTAAAACTACTTGCGGCTATAATGAATCGTCGGGTCCCGGCAATACAGATAAAATTCATTGAAAAAAACGCCCATGGGTCCCCCCCTCCCCCAGTCCATTACCAGGCCCTCTGGGTCTGGTATGAATATTAACCACTTGCTGACCGCCTCCTGTACTTATACGTCGGCAGAATGGCACGGACAGGCACATCCACGTACCTGTACATTGCCCTTTAACTGCCTGACGTGTGGTCGCGCGCGGCACCGCCTGGCGCGCTCGCGACCCGGCTGCCTTCCCCGTGAGTCAGACCGGGGGTCCCGCGGACTCGATCGCCGCTGGGAGCGGAGATCGGTGTCATGTGACACAGAGCCCATCCCCCCTACAGTAAGAAACACTATGCAGGGAAAACTTAACCCCTACAGCGCCACCTAGTGGTTAACCCCTTCACTGCCAGTGTAATTTTCACAGTAATCAGTGCATTTTTATAGCACTGATCGCTGTAAAAATTACAATGGTCCCAAAAATGTGTCAAAAGTGTCCGATGTGTCCGCCATAATGTCGCAGTCATGAAAAAAATCACTGATCGCTGCCATTACTAGTAAAAAAATTTTTTTTATAAAAATGCCATAAAACTATCTCCTATTTTGTAAACGCTATAACTTTTGTGCAAACCAATCAATAAACGCTTATTGCGCTTTTTTTTTTACCAAAAATATGTAGAAGAATACGTATCGGCCTAAACTGAGGAAAAAAATAATTTTTATATATTTTTGGGGGATATTTATTATAGCAAACAGTTCTATTTTTTGTTTATAGCGCAAAAAATAAAAACCACAGAGGTGACCAAAAACCACCAAAAGAAAGCTTTATTTGTGGGAAAAAAAGGACGTCAATTTTGTTTGGGAGCCACGTCGCACGACCGCGCAATTGTCAGTTAAAGCGATGCAGTGCCGAATCGCAAAAAGGGGCCTGGTCTTTAACCAGCCAAAATGGTCCGGGGCTGAAGTGGTTAAGGGTAACCCCGAAGCAAAATAAAAAAAAAGTTTAAGGGTCCCCCCAAAAATCCATACCAGACCCTTATCCGATCACACAACCTGGCAGGCCGCAGGAAAAGAGGGGGGCGAGAGAGCCCCCCCCTCCTGAACTGTACCAGGCCACATGCCCTCAACATGGGGAGGATGCCTTGGGGTCTGGACCCCAAAGCACCATGTCCCCATGTTGATGGGGACAAGGGCCTCATCCCCACAAACCTTGCCCGTTGGTTGTGGGGGTCTGCGGGCAGGGGGCTTATTGGAATCTGGAAGCCCCCTTTAACAAGGGGATCCCCAGATCCCACCCCCCTATGTGAATTGGTAACGGGATACATTGTACCCCTACACTTTCACCAAAAAAAGTTTAAAAAATGGAAAAAAAAACAAGAGCCAGCTTGGGACAAGTCCTTTATTAAAAAATAAAAAAATAAAAAAGTCCAGCGATGTAATCCATTCACGACCCGACGATACAGGAAAAAAAAAGCCGCTACTGATGCCTCCATAGGAGCTTCCCGTTGAGTGACGCTACTCCCACCATGACAGTTCTTATATAGCTGAGGGCGGGGCCACCCCCGTGGCATCAGAAGGGGGCGGGGTCGTCGGGTTGCGAATGGATTACATCGCTGGACTTTTTTCTTTTTTAATAAAGGACTTGTCCCAAGCTGTATGTCGATATTACTCGGGCTTCCCACTCCCCTCTTGACTTTGCAGGAGGTAAGGATGCGGATCATTTGCCGCCTTACGCTTACTTGTGATGGTGACCTCCTGCGTTCTGATGTGTTTTTTTCTTTCCAGCTTGATTTATGGCGTCCTCAGTCCAGGCAGCTGCAGAGTAGTCCATCTTAGCAGTATTTCTGTGATTGACCTGAAAGTGGAGGAAAGGGAGGGGAGGGGTGTGTCTGCTCCCGGCTGTGTCCATGGTTATTGATGATGTCACATGTTGATATTACATGGTCTTCCCAGTCCCTCCCCTTTTGGTTTGTGCAGACTTCATTGCGGGAAGTAAGGATGTGCATCATTTGCTGCCTTACCCTTCCTTGTGATGGTGACCTCTTTTTTCACCATCAACTCTGCTCCTTATTCTCTCTTATCCACTCCTATCCTTCCTTTTCCGTTTTTCTCCATTTTTCTCTTTGACTCGCTTGCACTCTTCTCTAGGGAGAACAGACTTCCCTAGTTTCCAGGGACAGTCCCTGATTTTAGGGGGCTGTTACCTGGAAAAAATGTCCCAATCTCACCCCTAGGTAAAATAATTGTTTGTGTGTATCATTTTCCACCTTGTCCTTGTTCGTGATGGCAACCTGCAGTGCATGTTTAGGCTTGCACTCTTGACCCAGAACACAATAGACTCAATTGTTATTAAACCATACCTTAAAGGCCTTCACGCTTATGCAGAATTTGGGCACACTCTAAATTTTATGTGACACACGTTACTATTATCCCTACCCCCCTACTCCACTCCTGTCAAACCCCCGATAAAAGTGGGAGTGGGTAGTAGAGAAAGATTGGCCTGAAGCCCCATACACACTATCAGTTTTCCTGCAGGTTTTTGTCTTTAGGTTTACCAAAACCATGTCGTGCAAAGGCCTGCCTGATTGCATACGAATTGAAACTTTTAAGGTTTGACCTCATATTAGATGGTTTTGGTAAACCTGAAGACAAAAACCTGCAGGAAAACTAATAGTGTGTATGGGGCTTCATAAATCTTCCGAAAACCATGTCCACTGCAGACTCTAACAAAATCGATCAACTCTTGCTTTTACTATGATCTATGGATAATATTCTACATTCATAATTGGTTTAGAAGTCGTTCAAAAGACTGTAAACTGTTAGAGCCTCTCTTTTTCTCCAATCATGCCATATTCCCTCATCCTTTTCCTTCCCTATTTATTCTTTTAATTTTTTTGTATCTTCATATTAGCCTTTGTCAATTAACTTCCATGCTTCACCTTTTTTCCCCTCGTCTCCTTTTCCTTTAATTCTATCAATTTATCAATGTGTGTATAGGGGAATCAATAACACAATGAAAGAGAGGTATTTAGCCAAATATCTTTCTATGTGTATGTATTTTTTTATTTATTTTTTGATCAGTGAGATTGCCTTATGCCCTTTACCTAAATATATAATTCATAATCGCTATCCAATTCTTCCAAGTTTGGCAAACAGATATCTCATATTTATCCCATGTGTCAGAGGAGATTTCATGCTTCCACTGCCGAGATTAAATTCCACCGTATTCACAGGCATACTATATATAGAACAAGTCTAAGTAAAAGCTCAGGGAACTTCTTTCTGTAATCTCCAACACTACAAGACTGGCTGAAATTCATCCTTGTAATGTCCATTTCCAGTACTACTTCAAAGATTGAATATATCCATTGGGATATTAAATAATGTCATATACTAGGAGATGCAGAGATGTGTCAAGCAGGTGTTTGTAACCCTTTTAACCCATAGAAAAATATATTTCCTTAACTCCCAGTGGATTGTCCTCTGTAGCCAAAATATACAATTCATCTGTAGCCAAGTAATGCAAATATACCACAAATATTATAGAATATGGAGCCACAAGTCGCAGTGCAGTGACAATTCTGCAATTCTGCAAGGTACATAGAATATACTATCTATCTATCTATCTATCTATCTATCTATCTATCTATCTATCTATATCTAGCACACTCACCCCAGACTTTACCTGCTTTTCTTTACTTGGCTCCTCCGCAGGAAAGAATGAGGCACACCGCACTAGCAGCCCGTACCCTCCTGGATGGGGAGGTTGAGCGGTGTTAGTTTTTCGGGCCTGCCTGCGGCTGGTGTTAGAATCCTCCCGAGCTGATCTCGCCTCTGCATTTAGCCAGAGGCAAGTCCTTAATTCTCCCCAGCAAAGTAACTGTCCACACCAACTGAAAGTCCAACCTTTATATTTATTTCACCACAGATAACAAATAGTCTCTATGAGAGCAGACAGGTTGATACGAAACACAGGTCAGATAAGGTGGGAGGAGGTCCAGGCACAAACTCAATTTAGGTTTCTCTTACTGTTCTGCTTTCACGAACAGGCTTGGGCGCAAGGTCTCTGCCACAGACCTGGTGAATATGAAAGTCGCTGCCACTGACTTTTTAATCGATTAATCGACTAATTTTGATTAATTATAACGCACATACAGTTTTTACAATTTTTTTTTATTAAACTTTAAGAAAAACGTAGAAAGTTAATAATATCCACATCTCCCCCCCATACTGTAATATCCACATCTCCCCCCATACTGTAATATTCACATCTCCCCCCCATACTGTAATATCCACATCTCTCCCCATGCTGTAATATCCCATGCTGTAATATCCACATCTCCCCCCATACTGTAATGTCCACATCTCTCCCCCCATACTGTAATATCCACATCTCCCCCATACTGTAATATCCACATCTCCCCCCATACTATAATATCCACATCTCCCCCCATCTCCCCACATCTCCCCCCATACTGTAATATCCACATCTCCCCCCATCTCCCCACATCTTCCCCCATACCGTAATATCCACATCTCCCCACATCTCTGATTGTCCGCTCTTACCGGAATAGACAGCAGGCAAACCCATCCGCAGAGTAGATGACACAAGCAGGCGGGTGGACCAAGATGGCCGCCGCTCCGGAGCTAGGCCGAATCCGTGGCCTTTCCTATGGGCGAGACCGCGGAGCTCAATCCGCAGATCGCCCCCGATCAAAATTATTTTGATCGATTAAAGAAATTAGCGATTAATCGAGCAATTAATCATTAATTTCCGCAGCCCTAATATATATAGAGATATAGATATAGTATATCTCTCTCTCTCTCTCTCTATATATATATATATATATATATATATATATATATATATATATATATACAGTATATGCATCTTATAGCTTGCCTAGAGGTCCTCCTTGCTATTATATACCATAAAAGCAGAGATCTCCATATATATATTGTGCATACATTTTAAATATATTTGAAAGGCAAAAATTCAAGACATTTGTGCAGATTTTGCCTTAACTCCTTCAGATCCGCGCTATAGTCGAATGACGGCTACAGCATGGACCTACTTTGCCGGGAGGCCGTCAATAGATGTCCTCCCCTTTGCACGCTCCCTGCGCGCCTGATCACAGAGTTACTGAGACTTGGGTGATCCCGGCCCCTCGGGTGATCCCGGCCCCTTACCACGTGATCAACTGTCAGCCAATGACATCTGATCATGTGATGTATACAGAAGCTCGGTAATCTTTTTTTTTTCTCCTCACACTGATAGCATGAGAAGAAAAAAAAGCTGATCGCCGGCTTCTGTGCAAGGGACATTGGTCCCGAAGAGGGAGAGGCTAAGCTGCCTCATCTTTGCCAACCAGTACCTCCTGCCAGTGCCACCTGCCAGTGCCCACAGTGCCACAAATCAGTACCCACCAGTAGCATAACAGTGCCACCTATCAATGCTCATGAGTGCCACCTATCAATGCCCACCAGAGGTGCCAATCAGTGCCTCATCAGTGCCACCTAGCAGTGCTGCCTATCAGTGTCAAGTACCAGTGCCGATCAGTGCCCATCATTGCCACCAATCAGTGCCCATCACTGCCACCTATCAGTGCCAGCTTTCAGTGCCACCTATCAGTGCCACCTATAAGTGCCACTTTAAAGTGCCCACCAGTGCCACCTATCAATGCCCTTCAGTGCCTCCCATCAGTGCCACCTCTCAGTGTCACCTCTCAGTGCCCACCAGTGCCACCTATCAGTGCCCACCAGTGCCACCTATCAGTGCCCATCAGTGCTGCCTATCAGTGCCCATCAATGCAGCCTATAGGTGCCCATCAGTGCCCATCAGTGCAGCCTATCAGTGCCCATCAGTGCAGCTTCATTAGCGTACATCAATGAAGGAGAAAAATTACCTGTTTGCAAAAAAAATTAACAAAAAATTAAAACCGCAGGGGTGATCAAATACCACCAAAAAAAAGCTCTATTTGTGGGGGAAAAAATGATAAATTTCATTTGGGTACAGTGTTGTATGACCGCGCAATTGCTGTTCTAAGAGTGAGAGCGCTGAAAGCTGAAAATTGGTCTGGGCAGGAGGGGGGTTTAGGTGCCCAGTAAGCAAGTGGTTAAAATGAAGCCAGAAGCAAACAGAGGAATGCACAATTGAGATAGGTATACAGTATATTTACTGTTTTATCTGCCAAAGGATTTATTATTCTGTATTAATCATTTGATTTTGTTCTGGGTCAGTGACTTACTAAATTGAGAAACACGAATTAGCATAATAACCTTGAACAGCTTAAAAAGCGACAGAAGTTTTCTGATTTTCTTTAAAGTAGACCTGTGCTTTGTTAAAGCAATTAAACAGGCTTAGGTTGGCCATACATGAGTCATTTTTTTTTTATTATTAAACCATTGGGTTGAACCAGAGAAATTTACTTGATTCAATCATCCACACACTTGATGTGGATAGAGGAATCCCTCCCGCTGAGATATTGTACTCAATACTGCCGCCATCAGAATACATTGATCAGCACTGCCGGCTATAGTCTATAGAGAACATTTTCCAAAGGCTGGTTCAATATGTGTACAATCAGCCTGCCCATACATGGATTGAAATCTAGCCGACCACTTAACCAGTTCAACTCCCACACCTGTACACCTCTATGGATCAAAGCAATTTTTATTTCTGCTTTTTTAATTATTTTTAATTCAGCAATAACGTTATTATTATTTTAAACTTAAAAAAAAACAAAAAAAAACCCTTGTTAGTGCCGGTTCACACTACTGCGACTTGGGATCCGACTTGTGTCGCCCCAAGTCGCGCGGCATGACAAATTACATTCAAGTGACTGAGAGCCGTCTTGCTGTAATGTACACTACTGAAGTCGCTCCGACTTCAGAAAAGGTTCCTGTACTACTTCAAGGCGACGTCTAGGCGATATGTACCCATTGATTTCAATGGAAGTCGCTTCCAAGTCGAATCCCCGCTCATAGTGAATTAACTTTACAGGAAGCAGAAAATAATTTACCCAGGTACTCCCCACTAAACAGGCAGCCCCCTCCTTCCCACACACAGACTATATCCTGTAGGCCGTTGTCTCTGTATACTTGTATGCACAAGGACCTGTATGCACAATGCCTGCCAGAGCCAACCGGGAAGTGAATACAAGAGAGGCTGTTAACAATGAATCGTTGATAAGCTTTGTCAGGCAGAGAACACGTCTGTACGATAAGACCGATCCAAACTATAAGGACCAATTGAAGAGGGACAATGCCTGGCTGGATATCTGTCGCCTGTGCTTCGAGGATTTGGAGATATTCTCGCAGAGCGACCGCACTGACAAATGTAAGTTTAACCTTTATTTTTTTATGTCTGTTATCCTTGACTAGGCATTATGGTTGTAGTTCCATGCAGGGCTTTTTTTTCACAGAGAATAGGTGCAGGAACTCCCCCTTTCCAAGTTGCCCCTTGTCTCCAGCCCTACCCACCTCTGAGCACCATTCCTTGGTTCCACCCCCTACCCACCTCCCAAGACCACCCCTTCTGGAGATTTGTGGTACTAACTTTTTGTATAGAACTTGTTAACAAGAAAAGCAGTATAATAGATCCCCTGCAGCCAGCAACAATAGATGCACTGCCAGCAACAATAGATCCCCTGCCAGCTACAGTAGACCACCCCAGCAAAAATAGATCCCCTGCCAGAAACAATAGATCCCCTGCCAGCAACAATAGATCGCCTGACAGCAACAATAGATCAATTGACAGCAACAATAGATCCCCTGACAGCAACAATAGATCCCCTGCAAGAAACAATAGATCAACTGACAGCAACAATAGATCAACTGACAGCAACAATAGATCCCCTGCCAGCAACAATAGATCAACTGACAGCAACAATATATCCCCTGCCAGCAACAATATATGCCCTGCCAGCAATAATAGATCCCCTGCCAGAAACAATAGATCAACTGACAGCAACAATAGATCCCCTGCCAGCAACAATATATCCCCTGTCAGCAACAATAGATCCCCTGATAGCAACAATAGATCCCCTGTCAGCAACAATAGATCCCCTGATAGCAACAATAGATCCCCTGCCAGCAGGGATGGATCCCCTGCCAGCAACAATATATCCCCTGACAGCAACAATAGATCCCCTGCCAGCAACAATAGATCCCCTGCCAGCAACAATAGATCCCCTGCCAGCAACAATAGATCCCCCGCCAGCAACAATATATCCCCTGACAGCAACAATAGATCCCCTGCCAGCAACAATAGACCACCCCATACACTCAGTCTTAGAGGTGCCAGAACTGTGTTCCCCCACGTTCCAGCTGCAAAAAAAGCACTCGTTCTAGAACAACTTGAGGGCAAGAGTATGGAGAACCCTGGTGAAGTCTATCACTGATGTCTAGTTCTATTGTAATTATATGTAGATAATGATTGATCAATATAACCACAGCTAAAATAATCATCACAAAATGTTACCAACAAAAAGTTATTTAAAACATTAACGACAGTATAACATAACATAGCATGAAAAAATAAGAAACTCAATACCTGCAGGCTCTAGTAAACTTTACAGAAAAAGCAACAGAATCAAAATATATATTTAAAGAAGTTAGCAATGCAGTTAGGAAATGGCGTCCATTTGCCATTGTAGTTCACCAGCCGGTGAAAGGAAGTACGAAGCAAATTGCTCGCGAACAGTGGCACCATCACTGGATCCCCTCGTAGCACTGAGGTGTGCACTTTCCATGTCATGCATAAGAGAATCCTCAAAACAATGTTCATCACGTACCCGGACATAATTGTGCAGCACGCATGCTGCTTTGACAGCAGTAATTGCATTTTCAATGTTTAATGCAATAGGTGTATGTAAGAAACGCCATTTATTGGCAAGAATTCCAAAACTGCACTCAACCACCCTTCTTGCCCTTGTTAGACGATAGTTAAAAACCTTCTTAGGAGTAGTCAGGTTCCTGTTAGAGTAAGGCCTCATTAGGTGTTCCCCCAACGCAAAAGCCTCATCCGTGATGAACACATAGGGTAGCGGGAGTTCAGTTGTGCCAGGAAGAGGACAGTTTTCAGGAATATCTATTTGATTATCTCGTAGCCTTTGACCAAAGGAGGAATTTGAAACAATACGAGCATCGCAGCTACTTCTGTAGGATCCTATATCTATATAGGTGAAACAGTAGTTGGAATCAGCCACGGGAAGCAGTACAAAGGAGCAATATTTTTTGTAATTGAAGAACATACTTCCACTACCAACAGGCTTAATGACACGCACATGCTTCCCATCTATAGCACCAATGCAATTGGGGAAATTGCACCGACTCCAAAATAGTTTTGCAATATCCCGCCAATTCTCTTGTGTAGGCCTCTTCATAACTATGGTGTTAAGCACGTCCCATAAAATTTGGCAGGTTTCTCGGATGATCTAGCTGATTGTCGACCTGCCCGCCATGAACTCATAATGTAGGCTTACTAGAGAATGACCGGTTGCCAGGAATCTGAAAGACAAAATACATAATTGATTATGTTCCTGTTTATGTTTTGCAGTGTCAAGTTTACAAATTCGGTGGAAAGGATTGAGGAACTGCTACAAGCGGTACCTCAGAAATATCCACGACTCAAGAAGTGGATCTGGTTCGAAAAGGGTGGTACCCTATGTGCACGCGGAAGAGCTGCAGTTCCTGAGGCCTTTCATGGAACTAAGAGAGTGAGATAACATCTTTCATATTTATAAAGTGATACTATACAGTTCTATAAAGAAGGGTGTGCTAATTGTATTATATGTTTAATGCAGAACCCAATCCAGTTGGGAAGAAAGAGAAGAAGGACAGGAGGCAGGTGGAGAGGCATCATGCGCTGCAGCAGGAGGGTCGCAGCCTCAATCTTTGGATCATTCTGCGGAAGATATGGAAACTCAGGAGACCAACGTTGGAGAGCCTTCTTTCCAGGTCGAGCAGCCACAGGTCTAGCAGTCAGCTGTGCCTATCCGTTTGCAAACCCAAAGAAGGAGCTGACCGTTAGGGGGAAGGCATGTCGAAAATATGGATAGATTTGGCAACCTAATGGAAAAAATGGATAAGAAACTAGACGACCTGGAGTCAGAAGAAAATGAGTTTGGCATTATGGTGGCAGGAATGCTCAAAGAAATCCCCCAGGAGCGTAAAAATTATGTAAACAAGGCAGTGATGGACCTCCTAGAGGCTAACATGCTGAATCAGCCCGCCACTGCCCCCTCACCAATTTTTGTCCCACCACCCCCATCAGGCCCCTACTATGATTTTCCAAACCCTGGGCCACCCAGAACCCACCCCTACTATCCCCCTCGCTTCCGTCCATACATGGACGAGTATGGTAATGCCATAAACCCAGGCAATCCACCGATCCCCTATCTATCCATCACCATCCCCTATTACGTCTACACTTGGTGCACCAGGGAACCAAAGATTCTATCAAGAATCTTTTAATTTGCCACCAACACCTTCCCCAAGGCCTTCCACCAGCTCTGCTACTTATCAGCCAACGTATGAACAATTGTAAATTTTGTAAATAAATATTTGGCTATTGTCGATGTTTTCCTGTTTTAAATAATAAAAAGTTTGGTTATGCTGATACTGTTATAAATGTTTTAAAAAATTGTATACTGTTTTATAAATATAAAAAAATGATATACTGTACACTGTTATAAATATTAAAAAGTTTTGATTTTTCAAAATTTTTGGTATGTTTGTGTGCTAAACGTTGTAATTTTTATTCCACGATTATTTTTTGGGGATAAAGATACTTACCTAGGTGGATGCCGCTTCTTCACACAGAACTGAGTCAACAAACATTGTCGATAGCAAGCTTCTCTCCCCTCCACGAGCTGAGAGCTGCTGACTGTCAGTCAGCAGCTCTCCTGCTCTTCTCCTCCTCGCTCATTGGAGCGCTGAGCTGTGAAGGTGCGGAGAGCGGCTAGCTGAGAGGTTGGGACTGCAAACAGTAGAAGGCAGCTGCACTCATTTGACCCGTTGGAGAAGACCGGACAAATGAGGTCAGGCTGGACTTTACTATAATGTGGAAAATATGCTACTAATGTGCATAAAAAAAAAGATAGTTTACCATAGTGAAATAATAAGTCTTTCTGTAGGTGAGATATTCCTCCTATATGATGTATTCTGTTGCTCCAGATGGATGTCAACCAGACCAAGTAATTCGTCAAAACTGTAATAAAAAATGAAAAAGAAGATCATTTACTATATTGAAAATAAGAAATATCAACCAATGGTAGCTACACACAGACATTACCGCTTAGTCTACCATATGCAAATATGCGGCCTCAGATTTAGGGGGTTCTGCCGGGGTGTTGCATGCAAGTTCACGCATCACCCCAGTAACATTGAGTAGAGTGGATAGTCGCCATAGGGGGATAACAACCAATTCTGTTAAATAGCAACATTCGCCATTTTATTCTCTAGGGACAATGCTACAAAATATATATCTAATCTATGGGGCTCATAAAGACTTTGTCTAGCAAAAGATCCGTAGTAAAAAAATAGACATGTGCACACTGAAATATTTTGTTTCGGAATTTTGTTTTCGTCCGAAAAATTAATTTATTTAGTTACTCCCAAAGTTCATTTTTATTTATTTTGTTTCATGAAAAAATGCATTCGTCCAAAAAATCCGAATTAATTAATGTCGAATCTGTCATTGAAGGCTCATGGTGTCGGTCGAATGTTCTAAGAAGATTCGACAGAGCAGCTAAACTGTACGACGCCGCAATCATACATCTCCGGTTGAATGTTCCGCCTACAAGCTATAGAAGAATTCTAATGTTGTATGACTAGTAATAATTATATTTATAAATTATTATTACTAGTCAACCAACATTTGAATTCTTCTATAGCCTATGGGCCGAGCATTTGACCGTAAATGTATGATTGCGGCGTCGTACAGTTTAGCTGCTTGTCGAATCTTCTTAGAGCTTTCGACAGACACCATAAGCCTTCAATGACAGATTCAACGTTTGTATGTTTTTCGCTGCATCATTGAATCTCGTCGTTTATGTCGAATGGTCTACCCCAACACTGTCTCTATAATGTCGAATCTTTCCTCTCTATGTTGAATAATCTTGGACTAATAGAGTTAAGGTTAGGCACATTCGACCACAGGTTTCGATAGACACAGATCGCTATTGTCAGCGTCATGGCGAATCTCCTATCTATATCGAACTGTTGTAGCAACGAAAACGAAAATAAAGCTTTTTTTTTATGTCGGATCTTTCGGATTTCGGATTCTGCGCGTTTGTTTTCGTTTGTTAAAACGATAACGAAAATACCCGAAATTCGGACGAAAATGCATTTGGACGAAAAAGGATGCACATGTCTAGTAAAAAACTAATAAATGAAAAATAGGCTAATTCATATGTGTATTTACACATATAGCATATGTACTTGCTTTGCGATCGACATCTGGGTATATTTGAAACACTTGTCATCAAAACCACGCAAATTCTCATACATGGCCCAGAACTGGCCTCTGTTAGGTCTATTGGCAATGATTGGATGGATCCAGTAGCAACGTCTTCTTCTCATCCTCATCCTTTGCTTCCTTTCTTCCTCTTCCTCTTCCATCAATACTGCCAAACCAGCTGTTATGACAGCTGAAATTAAATAACGCAAAGAGAGCATTTTGGAAACAGAACAACAGGGAATGCCTCGCAAAGTCGCGCTGTAAGTCGCGTTGCCCCTGTGTTAACGGGCACTTACTGTAGATTAAAAAAAATATATATTATTCTATAACTTGTAATGTTTAGAATGATACTAAAATTATAATTTTAGTTACTCACATTATAAATGATTTTTTTTTTTAATTGTGCAGATTTTTAAAATGCTATAATAATAATAAATAAACAAAACAAATATAGATGAAAAAAATATAATAGAAAACACCTGTAGTAATTCCCCGAGGTGGTGAGCGGTCGGTGCACTGGCTTGTAGTGTCCACCTAGCACTCGAGCAAACATGTAGATATAGGAAAGCCGGCAGCTCGATCTTCCGCAATAAATGTATTTTATTAATCCAGGTGTGGTACAAAATAATACAGATCTTACATGCTTGGATGTGTAGCCTCAGTCATTAGACCAGGGCTACACGCTGAAACGCGTAAGCCCTGTATTATTTTGTACCACACCTAGATTTATAAATGTATTCATTGCGGAAGATCGAGCTGCTGGCTTCCCTTTATCTACATAGATGAAAAAAAGCTTAAATTCTAACGGTTAGAAAACAGAAATGTACAAAAAAAACAGCAGGCAAATTAAAGCTTTGGGGAGAAGGAGTTAATTAGTGCTGTTTACATAAACTAAGGGTTAACAAGGGGCTAAATAAAAACAGTTTTTATTTTATTTTTAAATTTCTACCTGCCAGGTTGCTTTACTTTAAATATGCAAACCAGAGCCCATCCCTTTGATGACTAAAACAGAGTATATGACCAAAACAGAGTATATAGAAGAGTAACTTTGTTATCTCTGGTATCTCACTCTCTTGAGTTTGATGAGCGTTTCTAAACACAGTATAAGACCGTCCATTTTTAGACAACAGCACGCCTGGGAATTGCTTTGTTTTAGGATAGGGGTGAAAATGGGGCAGAAAAATAGGGTGTACTACAAATATCCACTATACTTCTGCTAAGTTTTTGGGCTTTATTTAGCCCAGCCAGTGTCCACAACTGGTTAAATGCTGAACCCAACACCCCACCCAACTTCTCCACAACTTCTCCACACTGCTTATACTCACGTTTCATTTGTTCACTGAAGATCAAGCCAATATGAAGAAACAAAGTGCTATTTAAGGTCCAAATTTGATTGGTTAGAGCTTACACAGGGCTTACAAGCTACTCACAGTAGGCAGAATCAGATCCTTGCTGGTGTCTCACTTTCAGTCAGCTCTGCAGAACCTCTAGGTTCAGCTTCTCTCTGACTCCAAGGCCACACGACAGCCTCCACAGAGGAGAGGGCAGCCCTCCCTCCTGGACTCTGCTCCCTGTTTCAACTAACTCTGAGCACATGTGCCCTGGGATTTTATACAGTATCCCAGCATGCAATGCAGCACTTTTCTTCTGCCAATAGCTAGGACTGTAACAAAGCCTGTGCACTCACTTGTCAGGTCCCCTCCCACTGTCCAAAATGCCTCCCTATAGGACCAGTGAGGGACAGTCAAACGAGCTGAGCTGCACCTGAGCACCATGAGCAGACCTAACCAATAGATCCTGCTCCCTGGTAGGCAGAGAGCACTCTAAGCTTTACCTGACCATCTTCCTTGTAAGCAGAAAGACCAAAAACTATACTTTCTCTCGCAACTACATTATGGTGACCAGACATCCCCGGTTTCAGGGGACAGTCCCCAGGTTGAGGACACTGTCCCCAGACCAAGTCTGTCCCCGATTTTATCCCCAGATTGGATTTGAACAGGGGCTGGGGCAATTTCAAAGTGCAGAATAAAAAAAAAATCTGAATTACACACCCCTGCTCCGCCACTCCTACTAGCTTAGGGGGGTGTATTTTTTTTATTATCTGAGACCCTTTCTGATGATCATGTGCTGGTCGGAAAGGAGGGAATATTTCCTCAGTTTCGGGTGAATGCCCATTTAGCTCCGCTCGCATGTTCTTCTGCCTTGGCTCAAGTCCCGGACAGCCGCCTGCCGGCTTATCTCCTTGCATTCCCTGGCAGAGTGATCTTCCTCCGCACCCCACCCAGTAGTAGCCGGGGCCCGGAGAGTGAGACTTATCAGTCTGTGAGGCGGGCGGCGGCGATTGGCATAGAGTTGCTGATTGCCGCCATTACTAGTAAAAAAAAAATATGTCCCCGGATTTCATTTTAAAAATATGGTCACCTTAACCTACATAGGAGGGTGCTACACCAGAAACAGGAAGTGAAGTAAATCTGCCAATAGAAACATAGAAGAGTAATGGAAAAAAAAAGACTAAGTGGTTTATCAAGTCTGTACCATTTTTTTTTTAATGCTTTTTATAAATCTATGTTTGTCCCAAGCATGTTTATACCCACTTACTGTTGTATTGACTGACACACTACCTTTGCTGGAGGTCTATTGGAAGCATAAACTACTCTTTCATTATATACTGTCATACTTTCTAAGATTCGTTTTGAACTTTCCTACCCCTAGTTTGAGGTAATGCCCATGATCTTGATCTTAACCTCATATTGAAAAATATTACAGTGATTGTAAAGGAAAAATGTTTAAAAAAAAACGTCATCCTTTTCTCAGGTCCCCCACAGGTGCGCTGGGCCCCTCCCCCTTGCTGAGTGCGTTGCTTCCAAGCCGACTCTCTGTGTCCATAATACACCAAAAATGCCCCCTTCCCCCCGCTCCCATCTCACTGGCTGTGATTGGCAGCAGTGGTAGCCAGTGGCTCCTACTCCTGCATCTCAACCAATGAGGAGGAAGAGTCCCTGGAGAGCCTTGGCTCTCATGCACATTGCTGGATCAAGATCAAGCTTAGGTTTGAAGTTTTGAAGTTATTTTTACCTTCATGTATCAAATGCATGAAGGTAAAAAACCTTCAGCCTCTACAACCACTTTAGGATGGTATATAGACAGCAAAAAGAAAATAAATAAAAAACCTGGCAGGGGTTTTAACCACTCCCAGATGTACCCAAAACTTTTTTTTAATGTAGCTTTAGGTATACTTTAAAAGGTGTATCTAAAATAGTTACTTGTGAAATGATCTTGAAGAACCATGTTGCCGACAACATCAAATCCCATCATGGTATAATTACTAAATTAACCGCTTGCCGACCGTGCCACGCACTTATACATCAGCAGAATGGCACGGCTGCGCAAAACAACGTAGATATACGTTTCTTTGAATTTCGCACCCTGCCGCAAGCTCCGTGACCGTGTCCGCGGGACGCACATCCTCGATGTCTGCTGGTGTCCCGCACCATGTCACGGAGCTGCAGAATGGGGGGTTGCCTGTGTAAACAAGGTATCTCCCTGTTCTGCCTTGTGACAGGGCACTAATCGTCTGCTTCCTGTCATCTGGAGCAGTGATCAATGTCATGTCACATGTAGCCCAGCCCCCACACAGTTAGAATCACTTCCTAGGACACACTTAACCCCTTCCTCGCCCCCTAGTGGTTAACCCCTTCCCTGCCAGTGTAATTTACACAGTAATCAGTGCATTTTTATAGCACTGATCGCTGTATAAATAACAATGGTTCCAAAATAGCGTCAAAAGTGTCCGATGTGTCCGCCATAATGTCGCAGTCACAATAAAAATCGCTGATCGCCGCCATTACTAGTAAAAAAAATAAAAAAATATTAATAAAAATGCCATAAACTATCCCCTATTTTGTGCTTATTGCACTTTTTAGTAGAAGAATACGTATCGGCCTAAACTGAGGAAAAAAAATTGTTTTTTTATATATTGTTTGGGGATATTTATTATAGCAAAAAGTAAAAAATTTTGCTTTTTTTTCAAAATTGTCGCTCTATTTTTGTTTATAGCGCAAAAAATAAAAACCGCAGAGGTGATAAAATACCACCAATAGAAATCTCTATTTGTTGGAAAAAAAAAGACGTCAATTTTGTTTGGGAGCCCCGTCGCACGACCGTGCAATTGTCAGTTAAAGCGACGCAGTGCTGAATCGCAAAAAGTGGCCCGGTCATTTGGCAGCCAAATCCTCCGGGGCTGAAATGGTTACATTTTTTAAATATTAACCATTTCAGTTATGATTAATTGATAGTAAAAACCACATGTGGCATTTGCTAAAAAAAAAAAAAAAATCACATGTATTGTATTGTGTAATTGCTCAATAATATTTAAAATCAGGCGCTCTCTTATAGGGACAGATCACAGACACCTAATAAATATGTAATGTCTGGTACACAATATGCTGCATGATTATACTCTATGTCTATGATATATGTCGGGAAAACTATGGACGGCTGTAGAAATGAAACATTGTCCTGCTTGCCATCAGCTGTGGAGACTTCTAATAAAAAAATGTTACATTGCAAATCTAAAATGTTCTCATAAAGAAGACTTCAGACATTCATCATGTCCACAGATCTAAGAACGCCTTCAGATTCATTAAATGTAGAGGAATATGAGCAGATGTAGCCTAAACACTAAGCCATCTGTAATATGTCATGATCTCCCATCTCTGGTCGGCCATATCTCAAGGCTAGGGAAAGTTCATATGCCAAAAGCATCAGTTGTCGTTTACTTTGTGTTATAGGTTAGTAAAATGGAGGCGTTAATAATCTACTTCACATTTTCGGAGCTGGTGGCTCGACTTGAGGGATTGGCAGCAACAGCCTTAAATAATTTTCAGTTTTAACCCTATTTTCTCGACTGTCCTCCTTTAATACAGAAAATAAATTCACGGATAGAATTAGGTGATCAGCAAAGATGCATTTACCCATTTCTTAAGAATATTGCTAGAAATATTTAAATCTTGCCTTAGGTCCTATGATGCGCTGCTTCTGGAAAGGTCAAACCATGTGCATGTAGAGTAACAGTCTATAAAGAAAAGCTGTAATAAAAAAGGAAGGGATAGGACAGAAAAAAAAAAAAAAATGGTCACATGATGGACAAGAAAGAAAACTATTGGTGGGAAACTTGCTCACCGTTTTTTTTTTTTCTCCTACAGTTTTCTGTCTCAGTTTTTTTTTTCACTTAAAAATCCCTCTCCAGGAACCTTCTGACATGATTGTCCCCTCTTTCTGATGGAAAAATGCCATGAGAAGAAAATGAGGACATATCACCATTATGCTTTGCCAGAAAGTTTTTAACCACTTAAGACCCGGACCAATACGCAGCACAATGACCGGGCCCCTTTTTGCGATTCGGCACTGCGTCGCTTTAACTGACAATTGCGCGGTCGTGCGACGTGGCTCCCAAACAAAATTGGTGTCCTTTTTTTCCCACAAATAGAGCTTTCTTTTGGTGGTATTTGATCACCTCTGCGGTTTTAATTTTTTGTGCTATAAACAAAAACAGAGCGACGATTTTGAAAAAAATTCAATATTTTTTACTTTTTGCTATAATAAATATCCCCAAAAAATATATAACATTTATTTTTTTTCCTCAATTTAGGCCGATACGTATTCTTCTACATATTTTTGGTAAAAAAAAATCACAATCTGCATTTACTGATTGGCTTGCGCAAAAGTTATAGCGTTTACAAAATAGGGGGTAGTTTTATGGCATTTTTATAATTTTTTTTTTTTACTAGTAATGGCGGCGATCAGCGATTTTTTTCGTGACTGCGACATTATGGCAGACACATCGGACACTTTTGACACTATTTTGTGACCATTGTCATTTTTACAGTGACCAGTGCTATACAAATGCACTGGTTACTGTAAAAATGACATTGACAGTGAAGGGGTTAACCAGGAGGGGGCGCTGTAGGGGTTAAGTATGCCCTGATTTGTGTTTCTTACTGTGGGGGGGCGTGGCTTAGTGTGTGACATCATTGATCATCATTCCCTATTACAGGGAACAGACGGTCAGTGACAGGCACACTAGGAAGCACGGGGAGAGGTTTGTTTACACTTACCTCTCCCCGTTCTTCCTCTCTGTGACCCGATCGCGGGACACCAGCGGCGATCGGGTCCGCTGTTCCCGCAGGGATGGTCACGGAGAAGAGGACCGGGCCGCAAACGCTCTTAAAGGGGACGTACCTGTACGCCCATGTGCCCAGCCGTGCCATTTTGCCAACGTACATCTGCGTGCGGCGATCCTCAAGTGGTTAAACATGTTTTAGTGATAGGGGGCCGAAGGGATTTTGAGCTCCACAATAAAGACCACCAACTCTTGTACTAAGAAGCTGAGTGGCACATTCTGTAGCCAGACCGCCAAATTTCCTCCATTACATTGTACCCCTACCCATTCACCAAAAAAGTGTCAAAATGAAATCAAAACAGTAGACAGGTTTTTGACAATTCCTTTATTAAAAAAAAAAACAATGTCCCCCGTTGTAGATCCGATGCCCGCTGCCGGATCCGATAAAAGAAAAAAAAAAACGTTGCGCGATCAATAAAGGCTGACCGCCTACTGCAGGCTCCACCGTTTGACAATTCTTAAATTTGGAAAGAGGCGGGCTACCTTTAAACATCACCTGATGGCCCTACCCCCTTGTGATGTCATGACCCAGCATACACCCCACACAGATTTTTTCCTCACTTTTTTATTGCCAGCAATGTTTTTTTCTTTTTTTTTAATCAGCTGTCACATATCAGATAAGACCAGAACTATGTGGACTGCAACAGGGGAAACCCAAACGTGTGTAAATGAAATATAATGATTTATTAAAGATGAGTGAAATAATATAGATACAACCACCTCCAATACCACACAGTGCACAACAACCAATACCAAACAGAACCCACAAATAATAACAGTAACAGACAAATATGTACAAGTAAAGGGGAAAACCAGAATCATAAACAGGGCCAGGCCAGGATCGTCAACGGGAGATCAGCAGCTGCAGAAAGGGAAAACAAACAGGACAAGGAGAGGATGGATGGATCACAGGAGGGACAGGTACAAGGCTCAGGGTTCAGGTAACAAACAGGAACAGGATCAGGTACAAATACAGAGCTTCTCAGGTTCAGGATCAGGGCGCAAGGAGAGATACCAAGGCAAAGTAAGAGTGTGTCTGCCAGGTATTTATACACATCTCCTGCAATCAGACTCAAGTGATGCCTAATTGCAGGAGATGATATCGCCCCACACTGCCAGGAACCACCCGCTGGTGGACACCAGTACTGCGGCCCAAAGATCACATAATATCATCACCAAGGGAAAGCTCCCCTGGCAGTTCCAGACTGCCAGGAGACACCTGCTGGTGGACCACAGTACTGCACGCCAAATATCAGGCAGTGTCACCAGCAGATGGAACCTTCCCTGACATCAGCTGTCAGCCGGAAAGCCCATTGACAGCTGATGATTCAAAGCTTTGGGCAATCAGAGCTTAGAATGCACTGTGAAGTGCGCAGTGCATTGCAGGCAAATTTGAGTATATTCCTATGTCTCTTGCAAGTCACTCTCTCCTTAAAATGATATTAAAGGAGATGTTAAACATACCTGCTCTGTGCAACGATATTGTAAAAAGGGGTCCATTACCTCCACTTTGGCAGTCCCCGGCCAACACTGTCTGCTCCTCCTTCCTCAGGGAGCTCCCTAAGCAAGCACGGTGCTAAGGTGGCAATGCTCTTGAGCTTGGCTGTGTGCATCTATAGAAACATTCAGTGTTGATAAGCCATGCCTCAGCTTCCTCCTCACAGGCGTTTAACTGACAGTGGCAGGAGCCAATAGCTCCCACTGCCTTCAGTGTCTCCTGTGAGACCAGAAAGAGAGGAGAGAGGTGCTGCAGCCAGGACAACACTGGATTGGTGGGAGGAGTCAGGTAAGTGTTTAGGGATGGGAGGGGCAAGTAAAAGTGGTGGGAAGTTTTTAATCTTAATGCAGAAAGTTTAGAACCACTTTAAAACCTTCACGCCGACCTAACACGAATATCCCACTGGACTGGGCTTTTTTCCCATGGGGTCGCATATTTGCGTATCTCTCTTAGTGCTGGGAGTGTGCTGCAGGGCTCTGTATTAACGATCGGGACCCGGAACTCCCGATTCCGCGTCTCCTAAATGCTGGGATAGCTTCTGATTGGCTATAACAGGGATCAGTCCCTGTGAAGCCCACCCCCGTGTTTTTTCTTTATGAATGGAGAAGAGAGATGCATTGTATCTCTCCCTCTCCTTGCAGAGTTAAAAAAAAAAGTATTTTTTTAAAAATAAATAAACGATTAATAATATTAAATAAACTACAAAAATACAAACAAATACCTAGATCAAGGTTTGAACTAGGGCAGTGCCAGTGTTAGTTTTTGGGTCAAGGTCAGGGCCATAGGTCAAGGTCGGGATCAAAGGTCAGAATTAAAACATTTTTGGACAGGATTTATTTTATTTTTTAAATGAGTATCAGTGTCAGCTACTGTCAGTGTCAGTGTGTTTTAGGTAGGATAAAAAAAGGAAAATGTGCACTATTGTTTTAGGTCTGCAATACAGGTACAAGTAACAACTAACATACACATATGTGGTATTGCTGCAATCGTCAGGAGCAGGAGAATTTATTTTGGGTTGTTCTTTGGTGTTGAATGAGTTTTTTTTTACTATTTTATGCCAGTTTTTCTTTGATAATAAAAAAAAATCAGGAGATAGCCATTACCATTTAACACCAAGTAAAAGCTCAATTTGTCCTGAAAAAAATGCTGTATAATCCACCTGGATACACAAAGTAGTTGTGATGATATGTACAGTTTTACTAACACATGTCAAAGTTGCAAAATTGTGTTTAGGCATTTAGATTTGTTTTACCCTTAGGTTCAAAGGGGTTAAGGAGCTCACTTCTGGCCCTATTTCCTAGATCACAGTCCTAGTCTCTACATTAGTGAGTCATTTTCTGCCAATATAGATTGTCCCTTTGGAAAATAGCCTGTATTTTATGAACTTTAGACATATGATGGAATACTGGGACAGTGGTGGAAAACACCATATTCTGCAAATCTTTTACTAAGGACTCCAAAATATTACTCCTGTATTATCAGATCCTGTAATGCTTTTTTAAAATCTTAGTTGGATCCCGGTATAAAACCCAAAATACTTAGATTTTTTACTAAGTTACATAGTTACGTAGTAGGCGAGGTTGAAAAAATACACATGTCCATCAAGTCCAACCTATCAAGTTACCTTATAGTGTAGCGTCTATTATAAATATAAAGAGAGAGCACTCCTATGGCCACATCATTTTCGAATATTGGTAAAAAGAGAAAAAGGGGCAGAAAACTGTCCCAAGGTCGGACTTTAAAGGCACTTTTGGACGAGAGTTGAAGTATAAAAATATTTTTTTATTATTGATAAAAATTCATAAGGCAATAGAACAAAAAAAAGAAAAAAGAAAAAAGTAAAAAAATACATTTCATATAATGGATGACAATTCATGGAGCAACAAAAGAAATTCTGCACCTAGTAAACAACAGTGAACTCCTGTGCGTCAACGCGTTTCGCTGCTTTGCTTCGTCAGTACACATTCAGGGGTTGTTGGAAAGAATGGGTCTCACTATCTAAAATAAAACACATAAATAAGACTTTGTGTAATATTCACAAAACATATAAATCATAAACATTATTGCTTCTGTTTTACAGTCACTAGTGTTTAGAAAAACAGCACCAAAACCTCTATCGCCATTCCGTATCATGAGAATTATATCATTTTTTAGGGTTTGGGCAGTCATCAACCCACCAACAGTGAATTTAGAATGTACTGAATGTTTTTTTTTGTTTTTTTTTTGCTTTAGTTGTAAAAGTTTGTGTTCAACAATGATCTGGAAACCATCAACCACTAGACTTGTGAACAGGGTAAAAAAAGCTTTACCGATTTCCACTTTCTCCAATGATATAATAGTTGGTCTAGTCTCCGACTCATAGCGGCTCTGTTCTAGATACAGTGATGTCAGCATACCTTGAAAATTAATAGAGAGCATATAACTTTTAGATGTATTCAAAATTTTTGTACTAACAATATCTTAACTTTTTCAAAAAAAAAACAAAACAAAAAAACATTCGTTATAAATCTATATATATATCACATACAGTATTAAATACAATAAAGTAATATTTTTTTTTTTTTGGGATAAAATAGGCGAAGGTTATAATCCCTGTCAGTTTATTTTTTGGTAATGTGCAGTCCTTACTTACCCTAGGTTCACATCTATGTGGGTTTGCTAGGTTCACATCTATGTGATTTCCTTGTGATCCTGGCATCCACAAACATGCTGAGGTTTAAGATGCATGGGAGTGCTCTTAAGAATGAATGGCAGCCTCGCACGTCTCTAAAGAGCAGCACGTTTTGGCTGTGGGTGGTTACTGGTGCGGGAACAGCTGAGATTCCTTTACTGCAACCACCCCGCATAGTGTGAATCTAGCCTTACTCTGATGTGACAGCAAAATAAATCAATAGATAATTTATAATATATATATAACTTTAATTAATCCATTTAAGGTACAATAAAAAGCTAAAAAAAAAATGCCACATATACAGTATATAAATTCAGTCCATATTGTAAAGTGAAATACATTAATAAATATAGTCCACTATATTTTATTTTCTATTTTCACTCTCATTGATGGTGGTCACCAGGAAAATAAAAAACTGTTAATCTCCCTAAGGGCTCTTTCACACGATTGGAGTGCGGCTGTCCTCTTTTATCTTATTTTTTCCTCAAGGGCTCTTTCACACGGACGGTCCGTTCAGGTCTGCCTGTCAGTTTTTTTAGGCGGACCTGAATGGATGCTCCATGTACCCCTATGGAGCCACGGATGTCAGCGGTGACATGTCCGCTGACATCCGACCCGCTCTGATCCGCCAAAGTGTGACGGAGGAAAACCCTACTTTTCCATCCGTCTCGGATCGGATGACAATGGAGTCTACGGTCCGTCGTCACCCAACCCCACATAGGGGGGACCGTCCAGTCATCCACCGGCTCAGCGGGGATCAACGGAGCGATCCCCGCTGAGCAAGCGGAGGTTTATGGGGCAGATCATTACTGACCCGTCCCGTGTGAAAGGGTCCTAAGGGAGACACAGACAGCAATAAAACTTGACATGTTCTACTCCCTCTACACTCCATTCAAAAATAATAATAAAATAAAAAGTGTTTACTTTAGTTATACATTAATCTCATTACTAATAACCATTTGTTATTGGTTTGTTGTTGAATTGTGGATAGCGTTTGTTTATAGCTGTGGTTTTTACTTGCCTCCCCTTTTTGATTTTCTTTTCTTCTTTAGATGTTAGTGTAGCCCCATAGGAGCCGCTGTAAATTTTCCATTTCTTCCCCAAAGTCAACACAGTGCCAGGCAGGCACACAGCAATTTTTTATGCTTTCTGGCTCAATAATCAGTTGGGGGATGGTACTTTTTTTTCTGCAATATATTTTTACTAGATTTAAAGAGTAAAACATTACAGCGTTCGGACTAGTATTCAAGATACACATCAACATGTCAATGATAGACATAAGGAGTACACTATAAGTGTTAATACAGCTTGATAACACCCAAGAAGTAGTGTGCCAGACCGAGATACCGAGAACACAAAGGAAATTAAACCAACAACCAAAGGCATAGGTATCCACTGTAAAACAAAAAAGTTGTAAAAATTTCCTGCTCACCTTGCAAGCAAACAAATTGTGTATAATGTAGACATGTGCACACTGAAATATTTCGTTTCGGAATTTCGTTTTCGTCCGAAAAATAAATTTATTAAGTTACTCCCGAAATTCGTTTTTATCTATTTCGTTTTTCGTTAAAAATTGCATTCGTCCGAAAATCTGAATTAATTAAGGTCGAATCTGTCATTGAAGGCTTATGGTGTCTGTCGAATGTTCAAAGAAGATTCGACGGAGCAGCGAAACTGTACGACGCTGCAATCATACATTTCCGGTCGAATGTTCCGCCCACAAGCAGTGATCTTTTCTCTCTATGTCGAATCTTTTCTCTCTATAATAACGAATCTTTTCTCTCTATAATGTCGAATCTTTTCTCTCTATAATGTCGAATCTTTTCTCTCTATAATGTCAAATCTTTTCTCTCCTATGTCGAATCTTTTCTCTCCTATGTCGAATCTTTTCTCTCCTATGTCAAATCTTTTCTCTCTATGTAGAATAATCTTGGACTAATAGAGTTAAGGTTAGGCACATTCAACCACAGGTTCGATAGACACAGATTGTTATTGTTAGTGTCGTGTTGAATCTCCTATCTATATCGAACTGTTGTAGCAACGAAAACGAAAATAAAGCATTTGTTTATGTCGGATCTTTCGGTTTTCGGATTCTGTGCTTTCGTTTTCGTTTGTTAAAACGATAACGAAAATAGCTGAAATTCGGACGAAAATGCATTCGGACGAAAACGAATGCACATGTCTAGTGTAATGTCACTTTAAGGTACCTATCCTTAATACAGTCAGTTCATATATGTTCGGATTCCAAGTAGTGGCCCACACTGCTGTCTGGGATTCTCTGTATGTATTGATTCTCAAATAAAACAGAATACCATCATCGCGCAAGATTGCTAAAACATCATTGAATCTGGTAATAAGATAATCTCACTCACATTTGTTCAATAAAAAAACGCATAGCAGCTCTTTTCTCCTCACTAAGCATCCAGTCTAACGAAGCACCATAAGTGTCGTCACTGGCTCCCCACGACGCGTTGCGTCACAGGTCACGTGACTTTCTCAAGGGAAATTCACATTCAGGTGGTGGTGAATTTTTGTCTGCACTGCATCTTTATTTTTAGCTTCACGTAGGAAGGTGTTTTTGCATCTATTTATAGTTTTTGCTATTAATTACATGTGTATGCCTTCATAGGTATATAATTAAGTGTGTGTAGCATTAAGCACGGTGCAATATTATTAGGTTGTTTTTAGCGCACTATTAATTATTATCTTATTACTGTGGTGTCAGAACACTTTTGAATAGCTGCAGCTGATTTCATTTATTAGTCTTTTAATATTATCCAGTTTTTTATTTATTCATATCAGCGCTTGAGTTAATTCACTTCAATTTTTTAAACATATATCCAAGTGGCAACATCTGTATAAGTAGGTAATTTCAGATCAATCAGAAGAGTCTTTATCCCACTATTTCCATGCCTGTTCAAATCTAAACAAGTTATCACTTCTGATAGCAAGATGGATTTTTAATTTTAAACTTGGGATAGGGGAAGGCAGGTATGGGATACTCCATATTCCCTGTTTGTTGGTAGGAGGACACTTCACTTTGTTCAGTCTCTATGTGTCTCTATGTGTAGTCTTTATGCAGGTTCAAGTACTGGGAGAGTAATCCCAGGCAGGAATTCTTTAGGCTCATCCACCCAGGGAAATACAGCACACAGTCACTAAAACCTTGGGTTTAGGTCAGTACTCATAATGTAACAGGATCACTGGATGCCTCTTTCCAGTATCCACCGGACTCTCTTAAGTGAGCTCTCCAGACCAAGTCCCGAAGTAAGGAGTCCCCTGATTAGCTCCAAAGTCCTAAGAGTTAGACCCCCCAGCTCTGCCACAGCCGGGACCTCAGTGTGTGACTACTGGAACCAGGATAGCTGTTGCAGGTGAGAGTAGCCACCCCCACCCAGATGGATGGATTCCCTCCAACAGGGGACGAAGAAGGAACCTGCTGCTCTAAATCTCAGACTATTTATATGCCTCTCCAGCCACCTTCTGGCCACACCTCCCCAGGAATTGGGTGGAGCACAATAAAAATTCAGGATTGGATTTTCCCTGCTCCGCCCTCTATGTTCCAGAAGCCTCTGGAAGATAGG
The DNA here is from genome assembly GCA_029206835.1 of Rana muscosa. Classification (NCBI taxonomy): domain Eukaryota; kingdom Metazoa; phylum Chordata; class Amphibia; order Anura; family Ranidae; genus Rana; species Rana muscosa. The sequence goes on from CM055119.1 coordinate 349,010,953, forward strand.
ACAGAGCAATCAAACCTGCAGTCTGTGAGACTCAGAGCAGCTCAAAGCAATCAACAACTGCTCCACTGATTACAGGAGCCAAAAAGAATGGAATTTGCCTAGCAACCTAACTTAGAAGGTGCTACAACTGTAACAACTTGGTCTGTGATATTTTGAGGACTCTGATGACAAACTATCCCAACGTGGAAGTTGTTAGGCTATTGGTCTCGGGTACATCTGATGTTTCTGACTGGGCATCAGAGTTATCAGGAAAACTAGAACTGAAATGTTTCTTAGATTTCTTTAAAATGAAAGGTGTAAATCACAAGACTAGCTATACAGAATTAGAACTTGCCTACACTGCCATTTGTTTCCATGAAAACTTTTTTTTTCCTCCCCATTTGAATCATTGGGAATGCATGCACAGCCTGAAAGGGACTCAGCAGCATCTCAAACTGATCTCAAATGCAAGCTGAATGAACCTGAAAGTACATTGCCTTTGCCCATCTACGCAATGTCTTATGAATCCTTTGACAGGTAAAGCAGTACAGATTTATACATTTCAACTGTGTATTTAGCTATTTGCCTGGAGTTTTGCTTAAAAAAAGAGAGAGAGAGAAAAAAACAATTGAAAATGGGATTTTTTATAGACCAAAGGGAACACTTGAGAAGAATATTTTATTTATACTGCGTTTATCACTTAAACAACAATAAAGCTTTTACCGCTGGGTGGGATGAGTGCCTTTTCAGCAAGCATGGATCCCAAAGCGAATGTCGGGACTAAATGTTATGCTTTTCTGCTCTGTGTACTGCAGTCTGTAAGCATCTGAAATGTTTAAAGCGGGTGCATAATCTTCTTAATGTTTTTTTAGATATCCATGTGAAAGAGATCAGCATGATTATAATAATATTGCGTGTTAATCTTAAAAAAAAAATATATTTTTTCATTGTATATTAATGTAATCACGATACAAGTTTGAGCTGACGTACTCATTGAAAACAAGACACTCCCTGTGTGGCTGATTTCCTATTTCAGGTATTATGCAGTTAAAGTGAAACTAAACACACAGGGGTTGATTTACTAAAACCGAAGGACGCAAAAACTGGTGTAGCTGTACATGGTAGCCAATCAGCTTCTAACTTTAGCTTGTTCAATTAAGCTTTGACAATAAAACCTGGAAGCTGATTGGTTTCTGTGCAGAGCTTCACCAGATTTTACACTCTCCAGTTTTAGTAAATAAACCCCTGTTTAATTTACATTGTCCCTTCTCCTTATGTATATGGATGATTGCACTGTAATTATTTTAATTTAAAAAAAAAATAATTCCTTTTTATTAATCAATATACAGCTGTTATGTGACCCAGCTCTTTCCCAGCCTGTCTGCAGGGAAACATCAGTGGTAGGATCTTCTAGTCTTCTGCTGCTGATCAAATAATTAACCACTTGCCAATCAGTCGCCTTATAATAATTGTTATACGGCGGCAAGTCGGCTCTCCTGTGGAGATTACCGTAGCTGTACCACGGCGCGCGCAGGTGTGATAGCGAGCGAGCGCACGCCGGCGGTGGCGTGTGCTCTTGCTCACTGCAGGAGTGTGCCTACGAGTCGACCTGACTCGACGACCCACGATCGCCTAGTGCAGAGGCAGAACTGGGATCTGCCTTTGTAAACAAGGCAGATCCCCGTTCTGACAATGACATGATAGAGATCTACTGTTCCCAGTCATTGGTAACAGTGATCTCTGTCATGTCCCTGGAAGCCCATCCCCCCTACAGTTAGAACAGACCCAGGGAACACAGTTAACCTCTTGATCGCCCCCTAGTATTAACCCCTTCCATGCCATTGTCATTTTTTCATTGATCAGTGCATTTTTATAGTTATAACCCTGGTATCTACTTCTTCAGCGGGCGGTCCGCTTTAAGATAAAAGTGGTCTCAGCAGCGGATTCACCGCAAGATCACTTTTATCGGCGGCTGCTCTCCGGTGCCCTCCGCCGCTTAGCGGAACCGCCGGCAGCAGCGGAGGCGATCCGGTCCTGTCCCCTGCATGGTATGGAGCTGAGTGAGGGGAATATGGCACCCATCTGGCTCCATATCAATGCAGGGCGGAAGCGACATCATAACGTCACTTCTGCCCATAGCTCTTAAAGAGACATTTTTTTTATTGCATTTTAGTGTAAATATGAGATCTGAGGTCTTTTTGACCCCAGATCTCATATTCAAGAGGTCATGTCATGCTTTTTTCTATTACAAGGGATGTTTACACAATAAAAGTGACACAATTTTTTTTAAAAGAACAGTGTGAAGAAATAAAATAAAAAGTAAAATAAATAATTAAATAATATATATATATTTAATGCGCCCCGTCCCGACGAGCTTGCATGCAGAAGCAAATGCATACGTGAGCAGCACTCACATATGAAAAGGGTGTTCAAACTAGGGATGGGCGAACGGTTCGGCCCGAGCATAAGTTCGGGCCGAAATTTGGTTTTTCGGATGTTCTGACGAACACCGAACAATATGCTGAGTTCGGGGAAAATTTGAAAGCTGCGGAAGCCTGTTAAAGTCTATGGGACACTAACATGAAAAAACAAAAGTGCTAATTTTAAAGGTTAATATATAATATAAAAGTGCAGGCAGGGAACTGGACAAAGCATTAGGGACAAAAGGGAGGTGAAATGATTTAATACAGTAATGTAATCTGTAAGATTACAGTGTACTATATGTATTATGTTTTTTGCACTTTTTTTTATTTGCCGCCGGGCTCCGGCGGCAAATGGAGTGACGGGGGATAGTAGAGTGAAAGATGATGGGACATATAATGGAGTGCCGGGGGATAGTGGGGTGACAGATGATGGGACATATAATGGAGTAATGGGGGTATAGTAGGGTGACAGATGATGAGACATATAATGGAGTGACGGGGGATAGTGGGGTGACAGATGATGGGACATATAATGGAGTAATGGGGGTATAGTAGGGTGACAGATGATGAGACATATAATGGAGTGACGGGGGATAGTGGGGTGACAGATAATGGGACATATAATGGAGTGACGGGGGATAGTAGGGTGACAGATGATGGAGCGCTGAGGTGTGGAGGGGCGGGAATTGGCCGTCTCAGCGGCCCGCTGAGACACTAAGACTGCCATCAATCAAGGAAGCTGGTGGATCCAGACTTGGACGTCGGGATGACGCGCTGCCTCGACTGATGGCAGTGACGTCAGCGGAGAGCAAACTTCAGACCGATCTACGCTAAAAACAGGTCACATGAGTGCAAAACGAATTGCACTCCTGTGACCCAGAGGAGAAGCCCAGCCTAAAAAGCTCAGGCTGGACTTCTCCTTTAATTCACTAAGATAAGTGAGCATTTACTTGAACGTGAACATATTCTACACCAGCCTTTGTCAACCAGGTTGGTCGAGGCAGGTTTCTTCAGGGGTGCCTTGGCAAACTTCCTAAAAATTGCCCAACATCTGTATACAAAACTAGCGGGTGAATCAAACTTCCCTTTTAGTTACACAAAGCCACAGGTTTTCATTGTGCAAAATTACAACCTTCCACCCAGCGGCATTCTAACAACTGCAGACGTCATCTGTTGATAAGGAGGACCTCAGGTGCCTGCACAGAATCCTTGTTGGGTGTCCTAAGTGTGTGGCTGTTTTTGCATTATTTAAAACTATTAATTTTGTTTTTTAAATTTTAGAACAGGGTGCCTTGAGATTTTAAAGGGTGCCTTAACTGAAAAAAGGTTGAGAAACACTGATCTACACCACAAGGTGCCAGGGTAAATGATTTGCTGACCTAAGTACCAAGGCCCATGTGGCCAAGTGCCCACGTTCCTCTGTCTATACCCAGGTTCCTCTGTCTATACCCAGGTTCCTCTGTCTATACCCAGGTTCCTCTGTTTATACGGTGCTAATGCCAAAATACCATTAAACTTTACCATTCAAAGGGTTTTGTGTGGCTTTTCAGAAAAATATCTGCTGATTATCAAACCTTTTTTTGGAATTCCAATTATTGGCCCCAGATAAGGTTGATTCTGTCTTCAATTCACCTTTATATAAGATCGTACATTTGTACGTGAAGGGCTGCCAAAGGGCTTTTGTTGTTTTGCTGAAATGTTTAGTCAACAATCCTCCCAGGGGGAAGCTAAGCGGAAAAGCATACAGTATGTGTTGAACCTGCCAAGAAAACAGACAAGTAATACTTCTGACACTGTTTTAACCGGTCTCTGTTGATGAAGGGACCCGTACAGTACGTTCCTTCCGATCTAAAGAACTGGGAAGACCATGCACTGCACATTGCTCACCTGTTTTCCAAATTCACAATTAAAAAGGAACTCCAGAAGCCTTATTATCAGATTTCCTTTAAAGTCACAATTTTCTCTAATATTTTTAAAATGCAGTAGAAAGAATTACACAGATGAATTCAATCGTACAAGCGCTTCTTCCCTGGCCACCAATATAAAAATGTACTTTTCTACTGCTTACCAAATTGACTGCTATGGTAAGGAGGCACTACACTGACCACTAATGTAAAGAGGCATTTTTTCACTGACCACCAATGTAAGGGGGCAATTCTCCACTGGTCAATAAAGCATTAGTTCACCTTTACTTATTTTTCCAGGAAATAGGAAGCAGCACCATCTAAGTGTAGCAGATAGGTATTTAATGACAGGAACAATTAAGCAACTAACAAGAGTAAAAGTAGATCACGCTCATCTGTCGATAAAAGTCACTGCTGCAGCTGGCCGGGTGGCTGACGTTCCTCCTCACTTGAGCGTGAGCACTTCCAGGATGGCTGTCTGGAAATCCTCGGCAGACGAGGGATCAGATGGCGTCACTGCGTTCGGTGGGCGTGGCATGCGTTCGGAGCAGCGGTCTGATGAAGGAGCACGCATGCACCATTCTGACGCCGATCCGATCCCGTCTGATGAGAATTCCCATACAGCCAACCTGGAAGTGCTGGGAACAACATCATTAACGGCAGGGCCGCCATCAGGGGGGTACAGGCAGTACACCTGTAAGGGGCCCGGATGGCAATCCCCCTTTTTTTTGTGTAAGGGGCCCAGAGGTCCCCAGGGCCCCGGATGGTAACCCCCCTTTTTTGTGTATTTTTTATAAAAAAATTAAATAATAATATTTTTATTTTATTTTATTTTATTTTTATTTATTTTATTTATTTTTTATAAGGGGCCCAGAGGTCCCCAGAGGCCCGGAGGTCCCCAGAGCCCTGGATGGTAAACCCCCTTTTTTATGTATTTTTTATAATTTTTTATTTTTTTGTAAGGGGTCCAGAGGTCCTGTCAGGTCACCTATGGCCAGATGACAGGTGCACACCGTAGGGGTACAGGAGTGCACCACAAGATAGTGAACCCTATGGCTGACTGCTGCGGATAGGAAACTGGGTGGTTGTGGAAAGCGGGACCAGAGGAGCACAACCGGGATCCTACAGGAAGCTAGAGCCGAGATTCCCCAGGGCGCGAAGTCTAAGACCCAGCAGGTCTTCTCCAGAGCCTCTAGTGGTGAGGATGTTATGCTGCAGGCTAGGTCCAGGTCATGGCCCCTAGAGTCTCCTAGCTCACACCCCGTAGGGTAAGGGGAAAAGAGGGGAAGCAGCAGCACAAGATACAAGAATAACGAAGAACAAGCCGAAGGTCAAGGGTCACAAGCAGACAAGGATAACGAAGGACAAGCCGAAGGTCAAGGGTCACAAGCAGACAGGGATAGTCAGGGACAAGCCAATAACGTAACAGAGAGACAGACGTAGCACACGGCAGGCAGGAACCCAAACACACAATGCTTAACAAACACGTTGATCAGCAAAGCAGGCTTGCAGTGCACAGGTTAATATTGTGTTCTGTGATAGGGCCTGGGGTGGAGTCAAGCTGGGAGGAGAATATAAAGGCAGCCAGGTGGAAGAGGCTGGCCTCTAAGATGAACACATGGAGAGCAAGGTAAGCAGACAGACAAACATTACTGCATATCCATGACAGGTCCCCAGAGGCCCCAGATGGTAACCCCCCTTTTTTATGTATTTTTTATAAAAAAATATATATTTTTTTGTAAGGGGCCCAGAGGTCCCCAGAGGCCTGGAGGTCTCCAGGGCCCCAGATGGCAACCCCTTTTTTTTTTTTTATAAAAATATATATATTTTTTTTTTATATATTTTTTTTTTGTAAGGGGCCCAGAGGTCCCCAGAGGCCATGGGCGTCCGCTCCATAGGGCAAGGGGGGTCGCTCGCCCCCCCCTGGAGGTGTGCCACACACTGCGGGGTAGGGTGACCAGCATACAGCGTCCTGCAATGACACTGAAAGTCTGGGAACAGGGGTGGACCGAGCCCCATAGAGCTGGCTCTGGCTCCGCCTCCACCTCCTCCAGTACACTGGTTGCTATTGCCGCTTGGCGTCTGGCAACCAGTGACGTCACTGAAAGCGGAGGAGGATTTCACTTCCTCCTCCTCTGCGCTAGTGCTGCTGGCATAGTTACCAACAGTCCCGAATTTCCCGGGACAAGCACGATTTTTGGACCCTTGTCCCGAATTGGGCTTGTCCCGATTCGGGACAAGCCCAGTTCTTTTTGTCCCGTTTTGTCCCGGTAAATTCGGGAATGCTTTAGCTAAAAACGGCAGCGGCTACACAAAAATGGCCGCTGCCGCCACCATATTTGTTTACGTTTTCCCCTTGTGTTCAGTGCAGAGCCTGGGGCAGCCAATCGGCTTCGGATTGGCGACTCCTCCCCGCTCTCCACTGAACGCAAGGAGAGGCACAAGGAAGCAGCATGCTTCACCCGCCGCCGCTAACGACCCTCTGCCCAGCCCCCGTGTGTCCGACAAGGAGCGGGGACACGGATGTAAGGACCGGGGCTCCACTGGCTGGGGACACTGACGCCTATCAGCACCCGGCGCCGCCGCTGCCAACAACCCTCCGCCCCGCCCCCGTGTGTCCGACGAGTGGGGACACTGATGGAAGGACCGGGGCACCGCTGGCTGGGAACACTGTGATGGTCCTGGCTCACTCCATTTGGCAGACCCCTCGGACCACCAGCACATCCTCACGCACCGCAGGTACCGTACTATTGCACTGTAGTGTAGTGGGTGGTGGGGTAATTGTAGTGTAGTGGGTGGTGGGGTAATTAGTGTAGTGTAGTGGGTGGTGGGGTAATTAGTGTAGTGTAGTGTAGTGGTTGGCGGGGTAATTTAGTGTAGTGGGTGGTGGGGTAATCACAGTGTAGTGTAGTGGGTGGCGGGGTAATCACAGTGTAGTGTAGTGGGTGGCGGGGTAATCAGTGTAGTGGGTGGCGGGGTAATCAGTGTAGTAGGTGGCGGGGTAATCAGTGTAGTGTAGTGGGTGGCGGGGTAATTAGTGTAGTGGGTGGCGGGGTAATTAGTGTAGTGGGTGGCGGGGTAATTAGTGTAGTGGGTGGCGGGGTAATTAGTGTAGTGGGTGGTGGGGTAATCACAGTGTAGTGTAGTGGGTGGCGGGGTAATCAGTGTAGTGGGTGGCGGGGTAATCAGTGTAGTGGGTGGCGGGGTAATTAGTGTAGTGGGTGGCGGGGTAATTAGTGTAGTGGGTGGCGGGGTAATCAGTGTAGTGTAGTGGGTGGCGGGGTAATTAGTGTAGTGGGTGGCAGGGTAATCTGTGTAGTGTAGTGGGTGGTGGGGTAATCAGTGTGGGGTAATCAGTGTAGTGGGTGGCGGGGTAATCTGTGTAGTGTAGTGGGTGGCAGGTTAATCAGTGTAGTGGGTGGCAGGGTAATCAGTGTAGTGTAGTGAGTAGCGGGGTAATCAGTGTAGTGGGTGGCGGGGTAATCAGTGTAGTGGGTGGTGGGATAATCAGTGTAGTGGGTGGCAGGGTAATCAGTGTAGTGTAGTGGGTGGCAGGTTAATCAGTGTAGTGGGTGGTGGGATAATCAGTGTAGTGGGTGGCGGGGTAATCAGTGTAGTGGGTGGCGGGGTAATCAGTGTAGTGGGTGGCGGGGTAATCAGTGTAGTAGGTGGCGGGGTAATCAGTGTAGTGTAGTGGGTGGCGGGGTAATTAGTGTAGTGGGTGGCGGGGTAATTAGTGTAGTGGGTGGCGGGGTAATTAGTGTAGTGGGTGGCGGGGTAATTAGTGTAGTGGGTGGTGGGGTAATCACAGTGTAGTGTAGTGGGTGGCGGGGTAATCAGTGTAGTGGGTGGCGGGGTAATCAGTGTAGTGGGTGGCGGGGTAATTAGTGTAGTGGGTGGCGGGGTAATTAGTGTAGTGGGTGGCGGGGTAATCAGTGTAGTGTAGTGGGTGGCGGGGTAATTAGTGTAGTGGGTGGCAGGGTAATCTGTGTAGTGTAGTGGGTGGCGGGGTAATTAGTGTAGTGGGTGGCAGGGTAATCTGTGTAGTGTAGTGGGTGGTGGGGTAATCAGTGTGGGGTAATCAGTGTAGTGGGTGGCGGGGTAATCTGTGTAGTGTAGTGGGTGGCAGGTTAATCAGTGTAGTGGGTGGCAGGGTAATCAGTGTAGTGTAGTGAGTAGCGGGGTAATCAGTGTAGTGGGTGGCGGGGTAATCAGTGTAGTGGGTGGTGGGATAATCAGTGTAGTGGGTGGCAGGGTAATCAGTGTAGTGTAGTGGGTGGCAGGTTAATCAGTGTAGTGGGTGGTGGGATAATCAGTGTAGTGGGTGGCGGGGTAATCAGTGTAGTGGGTGGCAGGTTAATCAGTGTAGTGGGTGGCAGGGTAATCAGTGTAGTGTAGTGGGTGGCAGGTTAATCAGTGTAGTGGGTGGCGGGGTAATCAGTGTAGTGGGTGGCGGGGTAATCAGTGTAGTGGGTGGCGGGGTAATCAGTGTAGTGTAGTGAGTAGCGGGGTAATCAGTGTAGTGGGTGGCGGGGTAATCAGTGTAGTGGGTGGCGGGGTAATCAGTGTAGTGGGTGGCGGGGTAATCAGTGTAGTGGGTGGCGGGGTAATCAGTGTAGTGGGTGGCGGGGTAATCAGTGTAGTGGGTGGCGGGGTAATAAGTGTAGTGGGTGGCGGGGTAATCAGTGTAGTGGGTGGCGGGGTAATCAGTGTAGTGCATAGTTGCCAAACAGTCCCGAATTTCCCGGGACAATCATGATTTTTGGACCCTTGTCCACAAGTGTGGAGGGGGCTCTGCTGGGGAGGCACCTGATGCAAGGACGGACTGCTGGGGAGGCACCTGATGCAAGGACAAACTGCTGGGGAGGCACCTGATGCAAGGACGGACTGCTGGGGAGGCCATCTGGTGGCAGGCGACGTGGCAGGTAACACGCTCAGGGCTTCCACTGATTCGGCATTATGGTGAGTTGAATGATTTCATTTTATAATACAATGTAATAATAGAAATAATGCACTTCAATCATCCTGACACCGTAACAAACATGGTGATTGAAGCGCCAACAGGTGTTTTGGAGTATCCTTATCTGCCAATTTTGTTACACATTACTATTGTGGTGTAGGATCTGGCTTCTTTCTTTCTATTTCTTTCTCTCTCTTTCTCTCACCTCGGACTATAGCCATACCCCTTTGAACCACGCCCATTTAAAACCACACCCACTATCGTGCGTAAACCACGCCCATTTTCACTCCAGCATGACACGCCTACAAACGAATGCCCCGCCCCCTGATTATAGCAAGGCTCCGCCTCAATACAAAAAAAGTGTCCCAGATGTTTTTTTTGCAATGTTGGCATCTATGTGCTGGGGAGTCACTGCTGGTTCTTTTCTTTCACTTCCGCACTTGGCTCCTCCAGTGACTGGCTTGCTGCTCACGTGGGGTGTTTCTGTTCCCACATGCTGAGCCTGCTGCCTGCGAGGCATCTCTCCCTCTCCCTTCCTCCCCCCTCCTGCCCACCTCACACGGACTGAAGTCCCCTCCCCCTTTTCCTCAGCTCGGAGGTCACAGACAGGAGAAGGAGGGGAAGGAGAATGGACACACAGCACTCAACAGGATGGGACATGCTGATCTGAGGTCAGTACACAATATTAATGCTCGGCACTTGCAGGAGAAGGAGACACAGAGACAGGGGGAAAGTTGTCAAAGAAGAATACTTGCAGTGATTTGGGGGGATAAGAGCATATTGTATGTGCTAGGGGGGGGGGGGGGCACACTTTGGGAGGGGAGAGAAATTGTTTTTTATTCAACCCCCCCCTTCCAGCACAATTTCTCTCCCCTCCCAAAGTGTGCCCCCCCCCCCCCTAGCACATACAATATGCTCTTATCCCCCCAAATCACTGCAAGTATTCTTCTTTGACAACTTGCCCCCTTCCCCATCTTCAAAGACAAACTGGCTGCTATTAAGAGGACAATTGTACCGTCTGGAATCCTGGGAACTTTGCTAGAGATTCAGGGCAATTGCTCCAGGTGCCAGGGCCCCCCTGTCAGGTAAGTTAGTGAAGCCAAGTGCCTGAGCTTTTTTTCAGCAATGGGCTCCAAGACTCAGGACCGGTTCACACCACAAATCACATAGGAACATGCTGTGCGTTCCTTTGCAATTCACATGCCTTCCAGGTGCTGTGCAATTTTAGCCCTTTCATTTGAATGGGCTGAAACCATGTCGGTCTGCACCAAGAGCTGTGCATGCGCTATTTTACAAAACGCACAGCAACTGGATCGCATGGTACTGCTGATCATACATTCTGGTGCAGGCAAACACTGCATTTGGTACCTGCATTAGGGTAGTCATTAACCCCAAATATGCAGCTTCTTGGTGCCTGGGCCTTGGCACAGAGAGGTCACATATTTGCATGAATTGCGATCAGTAGCGCTGTGCCGAGAGCGCACGCCCTGAGCACCCCCTTCACAGTTACCAGCGTCTAACCAAAAGCTTGCGATCACTGGAGTTTTTTGATCGCGTGTGCCAAGAGGCAAAGTGTAAAGAGGTTAAGTTGACACCCACTACAGATCGCTATGGGAGTGCATTTTGAAATGCACACAAAATGCAGGATTCCCTCACAGCATTTTGGTATAAACAGACCCTTAGTCCAGATACACAGGATTTAATTTGTATCTCAGGAAGGTCCCACCAAAATCTTGCACATGGGCCCACTGATTTCATACGCCCCTGCCCCAAAAATCGGTGGGCACAGTGAGGCTGCGTTCATGGGCACAGAGAAGCTGCATTAGTGGGCACAGCAAAGCTGCATTGGTGGGCACAGCAAGGCTGCATTGGTGGGCACAGCAAGGCTGCAATGAAGTGAAGCTGCATTGGTGGGCACAGGGAGGCTGCATTGGTGGTCACAGTGAGCCTGCATTGATGAGCACAGTGAGGCTGCAATGATGGGCACATAGGCTGCATTGATGGGCATCATGAAGCTACATAAATGGGCACAGTGAGGCTGCATTGATGGGCACAGTGAGGCTGCATTGATGGGCACAGTGAGGCTGCATTGATGGGCACAGTGAGGCTGCATTTATGGGCACAGTGAGGCTGCAATGATGGGCACAGTGAGGCTGCAATGATGGGCACAAGGAGGCTGCAATGATGGGCACAGGGAGGCTGCAATGATGGGCACAGGGAGGCTGCAATGATGGGCACAGGGAGGCTGCAATGATGGGCACAGGGAGGCTGCAATGATGGGCACAGTGAGGCTGCAATGATGGGCACAGTGAGGCTGCAATGATGGGCACAGTGAGGCTGCATTGATGGGCACAGATGAGGCTGCATTGATCTATTGTATTATGTCTGCAGTCTCTGGTCATCTTTAGTATGATGTCCTCAGTCTCTAACCATCTCCTGTACCATGCCCGCAGCCTCTGACACCTCCTGTATCATGCCTGTAGCCTCTGATCATCTCTTGTATCATGTCTGTAGCCTCTGACCATCTCTTGTATCATGTTCTGTCTCTAGGTAATATAAAAAATAACTTCAGCAGTTCCCGCGCTGCTGTGTCTCTCCCTCTTGCTGCATGATTAAGGTAGGAAGGGGGAGGAGGCTGTCACAGTCTATGTAACATGCAGGGGGTGCAGGATGCTGTGCAAAGGAGTCCAGAGGTGCAGGGTGCTGTGTGAAGGGGTCCAGAGGCGCAGGGTGCTGTGTGAAGGGGTCCAGAGGCGTAGGGTGCTGTGTAATGTAAAGTGGTCCAGAGCTGTGGGGTGCTGTGTAATGTAAAGGGGAGTAGAGGTGCAGTTGTGCAGAGGGGGTAGTAGTGGCAAAGAGATATTGAAAGATGCAGGGGGCACAGTGGGGTGTTTTTACATTTTAACGTGAGGGGGGGGTCGCTTTTAACCCCCCGCTAGCGGTCGAAGAAAGGGTTAAATGCGACTGTGTGTCGCCGCTGCCGAAGCGCCCCCCCCCTGAAAAAATTTCAGCGGACGCCCATGCCAGAGGTCCCCAGGGCCATGGATAGCAACCCCCCCTTCTTTTTTGTTCTTTTTTTGTTCGTCAGCACCCAAAGCCCCCCCGACCTCAACAATGTTCGGCGGGAGTACCCCTCTGCTTCTCAATTCGTGGCACCCCCCGCCCCTGAATTCGCGGCGGCAGCACCCCCCCCCACGGCTCTCCTCTGCTCCAGGGGGCCCATGCCTGAAGCTGTGTAAGGGGCCCCAAAATTCCTGGTGGCGGCCCTGATTACCGAGGATCCACCCGGTTTCCCAGTGAGGAGGAACGTCAGCCACCTGGCTATGCGGCCAGCTGCAGTGGTGACTTTTATTGGCTGATGAATGCAATCTACTTTTATACCTGTGAGTTGCTTAAAAGGGTAACTCTACTTTCGTGGGGAAAAAAAATAGCAAATAAAGAAAAAATAATATAGCGTATACAATTTCGGACACAAGTCATTCGGACTTCACACCACTCTCTGCTGAAAACAGGTCACAGGAGTGCAAAACGAATTGCACTTCTGTGACCCAGAGGAGGAGCCCAGCCTAAAAAGCTCAGGCTGGACTTCTCCTTTAACTTCCAGCACAGAGCACTTTTCTTAGTGCTTGGATGGACTTTATTTGGACTTTTTATACTTTATGTATGAATTATTGGATTATTTAATACATTTATTTATTTGTGTAATTGTTTTGCACTTTATATGCAATGTTTATTGTGTAATTTCTGTACATTGTTTGCACCGTATAGTGTGTTAGCTCACACAGTAGTAGACATTGGACACTGAATGATATTTATGGGTATGATGTGATTTTTACATTTACAATGATTTTTTTGAGACGGTGCACTATTATTATTATTTTTGTAGGATCTGGCCAGTAACACACCTCATGTATTAGTGAGACACACATCTGCAGGAATGAGCACAGGAGGCACAGCAGACAGCAGCATTTCTCAGTGTGGGGCGGGGAAGTGTATTAGAAGATTTATTTATAATAACAAATTTAATCCAAACTCCAGTTCACACTTTATAATCAGTTACAGCAAAAATTTTTAATTTTTTTGGGGGGATATAGATTTTATGAATAATAAATAAATAAAAGCTGATCATTTTTTCACCCCTGCCAGTTTGGTTTGTCTCATCCATGTAAACTGATACATTCTGGTCGGAGAACTTGTGCTTCTGAAAAACAACAGACTTGCTGGCTGGATCGCCAGATGAAAATAAAAGAAAGCAGCCTAAGAAAGGAAACAAATGCAGCCATCACATCTAAGAATTGGTAAGCTGCAATATAATAAATGTTTGCTTTTGAGTTTAATGCCACTTTAATACTATTGTACATTAAAATGCTGTGCTCCATTTAGTTTTTCATATGCTTACATTATTTTTCTCCCCTCTATAAAGTACGCAGCAGATGAGCTGCAAGAGAGAGTGGACTGCACATGAGTGAATAGGGAACAAAGCTGGGAGTGCTCAATTATATGTTTCATGCCATCTGCAGAATGAAGAGGGGAGAACAATAATTTGAGATCCTGAAAAAAGTAATCATTTTAATGCAAAATGGAGCACAGCATTTTAAGTATTCAGGACATTGTAATGCATTGGATGTTTTTGGGGAAAAGGCAATAAAGGTAAATAAATCCTATAAGAGCCGGTTCACACAGGGGCAACACGACTTTGAGCACGACTTTGCGAGGCAACTTGGACACGACTTGAGCGTGAACCACAGCCTGACTTGGAGCGACTTGAAGTCGCCTCCAGGACAGGCTTCTTTGCCAGTACCTGCCCGCGAGAATGTGTTTACAGCGCGATCCCATCGCGCTGGTTCTCGGCAACAGGGTACTGTACACCTCGCGCTCGCTGTCCCCTGTGTTTGGTATGAATCATGACGGGGAACTCCACGCCAAATTTTAAATAAAAAAACGGCATGGGTTCCCCTCCAAGAGCATACCAGGCTCTTAAGTCTGGTATGGATTTCAAGGGGAACCCCCTACGCCGAAAAAACGGCGTAGGGGTCCCCCAAAATCCATTCCAGACCCTTATCCGAGCACGCAGCCCAGCCGGTCAGGAAGGGGGTGGGGACGAGCGAGCCCCCTGCACCCCCCCACCCCAAAGCATCTTGTCCCCATGTTGATGAGGACAAGGGCCTCTTCCCGACAACCCTGGCCATTGGTTGTCGGAGTCTGTGGGCGAGGGGGCTTATCGGAATCTGCGAGCCCCTTTTAATAAGAGGGCCCCCAGATCCCGGTCCCCCACCCTATGTGAATGAGTCCGGGGGTCTTCTACCGACTTCTGGGGTCTTTTTTCGACTTCGGGGTCTTCTACCGACTTCGGGGGTCTTCTTCTGACTTCGGGGTCTTCTTCCGACTTCGGGGGTCTTCTACCGACTTCGGGGGTCTTCTGCCCCAAAGTACCCACCCCCCATGTTGAGGGCATGCGGCCTGGTACAGTTCAGGAGGGGGTGAGGGGGCGCTCGCTCGTCCCCACCCCCCTTTCTGACTGGCCAGGCTGCGTTCTCGGATAAGGGTCTGGTATGGATTTTGGAGGGACCCCCACGACGTAGGGGGTTCCCCTTGAAATCCATACCAGACCTAAGGGCCTGGTATGCTCTTGGAGGGGAACCCATGCCATTTTTTTATTTAAAATTTGGCGTGGAGTATGAGGGAGGGGTTTGCCTTAGAGCCAGTTCATACAGGGGTGACTTCCTGTAAAGTTGCCTCACTATGAACGGGGATCCGACTTGGAGGTGACTTCCATTGAAATCAATGGGTACAAGTCGCCTAGAAGTTGGATTGAAGTCGTACAGGAACCTTTTCTGAAGTCGTAGCGACTGCAGTAGTGTACATTAAGACAGCTCCATTCACTTCCATTACTTTTCTAAACCGCGCGACTTGGGGCGACTTGAAGTCGGATCCCAGGACGCCCCTGTGTGAACCGGCTCTAACTGAGAACTGTAGTCAAAGAGCTAAATGTGACGGAAAATAATACAGTGGGTGCCGGCGATAATGTATTTCCAGCGCGATGGGATCGCGATTGAAATCGGCACTGGGAGGCTGTGCTTCCCGCGCTCGCCGCCCCCATGAGATGCAGCGTATGCATAGAAATCTATTGGGGGCCGTGAGCGGGAGGAGCGACTGCATCTAGTGTGTGCCCTTTCTCATGTGTAAAGGAGTTGACATTTTGAACAAAGCCAAGGGGCGTCAAGATCTTGTAAAAACTCCTGTATTTTAGGATCCAGTAAGTCCTCAAGCCATAGGTTGCAGTCGCCTTGCAGGATAATGTTTGACGTGTAAGTGTTCAATTCTAAACAAAATTGAATCATCTCAGTGTTGAATTCCGTGTGGTATCCTGGCGGACGATATATAGTTGCAATGATGATAGAGGTGGTGGCATCAATTTGGCAACGTGCAGAAAGATGTTCAAAGGAAATATATTCAGAGAGAACTAGTTCCCTACAGGTAACATTGCTATTGTGAATCAGTGCAATGCCTCCACCCCGTTTACCCTGTCTATTTTTTGTAAGTATGTCATATCCTGGTGGAACGAGGTCATCTAAGTGGATGCTATAATCCTCGCCAAACCGGGTTTCAGTAAGAGATATAAACTGAAATTCTTCATTTGTCAATAGATCATATATATCGTTTGCATGTTTGACAGCGGACCGGACATTTATTACGCCCCCTTTAAAGTTCCAATTGCAAAATGTCTTTCCCAAGTGTTGCTGTGCTGACAATTCATAAGCTGCTGAAATTATTGATATCCACACAGGTGACAACGTGCTCCAAATCTCCTCTTTGTGGTTAGACTCACCAGATCCAATGGACCCCCCAAGCAATCCGTTGTGGGTCAAACAGACTTATGCTGCGTACACACGGTCAGAATTTCCGACAGAAAAAGTCAGATGGGAGCTTTTGGCCGGGAATTCCGACCGTGTGTATGACTTTTTCTGTCGGAAATTCCGATGGACTTGGATAGAGAGCAGGTTCTCTATTTTTCCGTCCGAAATTCCGACGGAAGTTTTCCTGTTGAAAAGTCCGACTGTGTGTAACGCGGCATAAGTCTGATGAGCAGGGTGATGAGATGCCAACTCCAGGATACAATCCTTCTGGTGATGTTTCCAACCTGGACATGAGAAAGAGCCCACATAGTATAGATCGTCTTGTTTATTCAGTAGGAATCAAGCTTAAAAAGTTCCATAGTAAAAAACGAGGATGTAGCACCAAAAGACAGTCTGCTAGTTCCAAAAAACAGCAGGTTCTCTCACAACCTTATCTGCATTCTATCATCAGACGTGATGTCACTGCGGTGCTGCAGTCTGCGTCTGATGCATTTTGCCCCTCCCACAGGGCTTAATTAAAGACACTTAGTTCAATGTCCTTGCATGGCCTAGTCCGAGCCCAGACCTTAACCCCATTGAAAATATGTGGAATGACTTGAAGACTGCAGTCCACAAACAGTCACCATCAAATTTAACAAATTTTGAGCAGTTCTGCAAAGAAGAGTAGGCAAATATTGCAAAGTCTAGATGTGCAAAGTTAGAAGTTAATTTCAGGAGGTAAAAGCAACAAAATGTGATTATTTTAAAGGGGGTGATTCTTTTCTATACCCTCTGTAGACACTCCTGCTTAGGCAGGGTGGCTACACAGATCTTTTTCCTTCCCGCAGCCTTTTTTTTTTTTTTGATACCCGTGTCCTATTCAAGACATTTCCTTCACTTTCTGCACTGTAGACACTACAGGAAGTGAGAGCAAATCTCTCCAAAGTCAAGTGTCTTAACCACTTGCCGTCTGCCTTCTGCATATATACTGCGGCAAAGCAGCACATCTGCGCAAACCATAGTACCTGTACATAGGTCTGTGCATGTGGTACTGCAGAAGTTTTCCTGCCGGTCCGGCGGACTCAATGTCGATCGCAGAGAAGAGAGGCAGAACGGGGATGTAAACAAGGCAGATCCCAGTGGCGGCCATTGAATTTTTTTTGGGGGGGCGGTAACAGTATGCCAACCCCCACCCCGGTCAGTCAGTAGCACTTACCCCATCACTGGTGGCTTCCCCTGCTTGGCAGGAGCGGCCTCCTGTTCTCCTGCTCTCCACGGGTCATCACAGCGGCGACGACTTACTTTTCCTCCCTCTTTCTCAGCGGCCAATCGGGAGTCTTCTCTTTTCAGCCAATTGAAAAAACAGGTCTCACACCCACTTCTGATTGGCCCGATTAAGGATCAATGTTTCAACAGCGAATATTCATTCACTGTTGTAACACACCTGGGTGAGATCGGAGCGCATTCTCTGAGTCCCGAGCCTACCCTATTTTTAAGCCTTTTAGAGCCTTTGGCTCTAATCAGGTCCTCAAAAAAAAAACACTGCTGTAATTCATGCACCCGCCTAAAAGGGTCAGACGCATGAATAGGGGGTGGCATGCATGAATCTATCCATTGCATATAGGGGGTGGCGTGGAGAGAGGGGTGGCGCCTAGGCGCCCCTAATGAACCAGCTGCCACTGGCGAATCCCCTTTCTGACAGGAGAGGAGAGAGAGATCAGCTGTTCCTAGTGATCAGGAACAGTGATCTCTCTGTACTCCCAGTCAGTCCGCCCCCACAATTAGAAACACTTCCTTAGGGAACACTTAACCCCTTGATCACCCCCCTAGTGTTAACCCTTCCCTGCCAGTGCCATTTATACAGTGATCAGTGCATTTTTATAGTACTGATCACTGTATTGGTGTCACTGATCACCAAAAAGTGTCACTTAGGGTCAGATTTGTCTAGCGAAATGTCACAGTCCCGCAAAAAATCGCTGATCCCCACCATTTCTAGTAAAAACAAACAAACAAAAAAGTCCCTAAATCTTTCCCCTATTTTGTAGACGCTATTACTTTTGCACAAACCAATCAACATACACTTATTGCGATTTTTTTGTTTTAACCAAAATATGTAGAAGACTACGTATTGGCCTAAACTGATGAATACATTTTCTTTTTATTATTATTTTTTTGGATATGTATTATAGCAGAAAGCAAAACATATTTTTTTTTTCAAAATTGTCGGTCTTTTTTTTGTTGATCAAATACCACCAAAAGAAAGCTCTTTTTGTGGAAAAAAAAAAGGACATCAATTTTGTTTGGGTACAGCATTGCATGACCCCGCAATTGTCAGTTAAAGCGACTCAGTGCCATATTGCAAGAAATGGCCTGGTCATTAAGGGGATAAATCCTTCCGGGGTGAAGTGGTTAAACTAGAATGAATAAATAAATAAAAAAATAAAGGAATTTTGCTTTAGATGCACCTTAAATAACACATTCTTTAATCCATGAAATGCATGAGCACCTTAGATCAGAATTTCTGACAGTGATAAAGTAGAAGAGTCAGGTGACAGCTGGTCGGTTGATAGCATCACATAAGCTTCCCTCTTATACCTCCAGAGCTCCCAATATAAAATTCTCCTTTAAGGTGTGCGTAAAATATTTTTCAGACAGCAAACATAGTTTCAGTCTATGATATGCAATCAGGTCGTTCTTCTTATCCCCTTTAAACCAGTCGTGGTATCTAGCTGGATTTGGCAATTATTAATTTAAGTACTGACAGTAAAATGATTTGAAGGAAATTGGTGTTTCAGATTTATGAACTTTCTTTAATTCATTTAATTGCAATCACTGCTCGGATTTCGACAAGGAAATTGAATAAGTAAAAAAAGTTTGTCACTTGTCAGACATACTTAAATATGCTAATTTTATATCTTTGGCTTGTTAGTCATTCTGCACATTTAATAGAAAATTATAAGAAGGGAATTGCCAGGGTGACTGTATTGTAGTGGTTCTATCGAACAAAATATAACCTGTATCTGCACTGATGCATTCATTGTCTGGCAATGCAATCGGCTACATGGGAGAGAATTTTGCCAAGTTTTAAACAAGTATGCCTAGTACACACCATGAGAAAATCGTATGAAAATACTTCTTTCAGGGCGATCATCCAATAAGCTGATCGTTAGGGATAAGCATGAACATGTTTCTCGCATGATAACACCACAAATGATTTTCATGTAGTTAGTATAGGATTTGTATGAAAAAAATTGCGTGACCAAGACCACCGGAGGGAGAAGAGAAAGAAGAAACACTGCAGGAAGAAGATATGATTTTTAATAAAGGACTTGTCAAAAACCGTCTCTTGTGTTTTGTAACACTGCACTTCTTTTTTTTTGTTGGTGAATGCGTAGGGTGCAATGTACCCCATACTTAATCAGGGGGAGGCCGGGATCTAGGGGTCCCCATGTTAAAGGGGGCTTCCAGATTCCGATAAGCCCCCTGCTCGCATCCCCCGGCAACCACCACCCCAGGGTTGTTGGGAAGAGGCCCTTGTCCCTATCAACATGGGGACAAGGTGCTTAGGGGTGGGGGGCAAAGCACCCCCCCATGATGAGGGTATGTGGCCTGGAATGGTTTGGGGAGGCACCCTTTCCTGACTTGCTGGGCTGCATGCTCGGATAAGGGTCTGGTATGGATTTTGGGGGGACCCTACACCATTTTTTTAAACAAATTTTGGCGTGGGGATGTCCCCTCTAGATCCATACCAGACCCGAAGGGCCTGGTATGGACCTGGGGGGGACCCCACGCCGTTTTTTTTTTAACATTAAGCTGTCAATGAGGAACCCCCGCTGACAGCTGTTGACTCATCAGTTGTTAAGGATGCGGCAACCGGCTTCCCGGGCCTTCTCCTTAGCAACCAGCTTTATACAGTGTATTTACAGTGTGTTTAAAGAGTAAAGAAAAAAAAAAGTGTAACGCAAAATGCATGAAAACTGCATGCAAAAATACATAAAAAATAAGGATTTAAAAATGCAAAATGCACTGCAAAATGCACTGCATCAAGCGCAGCACACATAGATGTGAACTTAGGGTAAATGCGGGAGACCCAGCAGGCTGTCCCGGCGATAAGCTGTGGACCGAAACACAACTAAAAGCAATGAGAGGCTGACTCAGATAATTGTTGCATCTCACATGCAATCTCTTATGGAACGATTGCCTGCGAATGATCGACCATGGATGCAGACAGCTTATGATTAGCTACAAGAACTGTCAGCCACTCATTGCTTTCAATGGGGCTTCCACCGGCAGCTGGGTCTCCCGCATGTAATCATTATTAGCTCCATTAGCAAGTGAATGATTAGCACACTGGTAGTCCAGTGAGAACCACAAGCCTTCTGCTGCTGTGGAAGATGGGCCTTGTAGTTTATTAATTTACAGATTTCTGTCATTGAATATTGTGGCTGTATGGGCGAAGCCCCACAGAGCTGTTCAATTTTTAAATGTGATAGCATCTGTGGGGGAGAGGAATCCTTGCCCAATGTCATGGAGGGGAAAATCAGGGGGTGAGGGTGTGAGGTTCTTAGGAACATGTTGCATGATACACCATAAATATGGATGTAATGCCGCGTACACATGATCATTATTCACGGCGGTTAAAAAACCGCCGTGAATAATGTCATTTAAAACGGGGGAACAGCTTGTTCCCCACACACGGTCGTTTTTCACGTCGTTTTTTCTCTTGTCGAGAAAAACGACCGTCTGTGGGCTCCGCGGCAGTGTTTCCCTATGGGAAACACTGCCGCGAAAAACATGTCGAAAAAAACGATGAGAAAAATTAGAACATGTTCTAATTTTTCTCGTCGTTTTTAATGCCGTTTTTCTCGTCGAAAAAAATGACAGAAAGCCCACACACGGTCGTTTTTCTCGTCGAATGGGAAAAATGTCGTTTTTCTCGACGAGAAAAACGGCCGTGTGTACACGGCATAACACGTACCTTTCTGCTAATGGACTAAATGTACAAGACAAAAAAATTACAGGGTGATATTTTACTACAGGAATGAATTATAAAATTGTCCAGCAACAGAGCTATTAAAATGAGCAAAGAAAGACCCTAGATATAAATAGCACAAGCTGGGTTTTTTTCTTACAAGAATTAAGATACTTTAGAGCAGGGATCTCCAAACTTTCTAAACAAGGGGCCAGTTTACTGTCTCTCAGACTTTAGGGGGGCCGGACTGTGGCCAATGAGAGTAGAGAAGATCCAGACGTCGGTGGGAATAAACAAAGCCCCATCATTGGTATCAGTGGAAAGCATTGTGCCCTATCATTGGTGTCATTGGGAGGAATTGTGCTCCTGGTGGTGTCATTAGGAGGAATTGTGCCCCACCGTTGGTGTAATTGGGAGGAATTGTGCCTCTTCACTGGTCTTGGGGGGGGGGGGTGGGGTGGAGATTATGCCACATTGTTGGTATCAGTGGATGAAATAGTGCCCCAAGGATAAAAGCAAGCAAAGGGCCACAGTTTGGAGACCACTGCTTTAGAGGATACAACAGTTTAAAATTGGCAGAACACATTTAATCAGAGATAATAGACCTAACTGATGTATCCCTAACTTTTATTTCATCTATGGGGATGGGGGAGTGGTGAATGTGAGTGATATAGTGTAAAGGGGGTTTAGCGGCACATTAGCTCTGCTTACAGCCTACTTTTTTTTGTAGTAGTACCATGCTGCGTACAAAAGGCACCTCCAGAAATAGATGTATGTGACCATATCAAAGCCCATATCAACATGTAGCAAGGTCTTTTACCTCTTTTGGCCTAATGAGAACCTCCAAGGCCAAAGATAGCTGACATCCTTCAATATGTGGTTGGTTGTGAGGCATAGTGGGTGCAAAGATGGTGAAAGTCATTGGGCGCCAGACACTTCTTGGATGTAAAAGAGGTTTTATTTCTTTTGACAGTCCTTTTTATATATTTTGGGGGAAAGAGGGTTAGGGCCAGGACACCCTTAGATAGTTGCAAACTCAATTGGCAGACTTTGATAGGAGGACAGCTGTGAAGGGAAAGGCCCCAGCAAGGCGCCACTTCTGCATGTGCAGGATTGCTGTCCTCTATGATAACAGTCCTTTAACAGTTCCTAACTCAAACATATCAGTTCTTTCAGCTTCACTACAACTGCTCCTTGTAGTTCTTCAATATTGAGCTCCTGGTCTCTCACTAAACCCTCTGATTCACTGACTCTGAATCCTTTGAGCTCCTCCAAGGTTTGCGGTGGTATCCCCTCAAGCGTCACCCACGCTTCCCTGCTGGGTCCCTAGCTTGGCACTCCAGATACTTCTCAAACCTCACCCCGCTGGCCTGCACGGTCCCTGACTTGGCACACAAGGCTGCTCTGCAAGCGTTTCCTCTGCTGGTTGGGTCCCTGACTTGATCACCGCCTGAAGTTTCCTAATTCTCCACAGTGCCCTTCAGAGAGAATATGGTTCGGGTACTTGCTTCAGTTACTCACTGTAGTCCCTGGTAAAGGCGATTGGTCCCTTTGTGGCGACAGCTTCCCTTCCACCTCCGACCATTGACAGGTTCTCCGGCTGGCAGAACCGTCACTTCTGGTTGGACTGCAAGCCGCAATCCCAACCCTGTGCTGCTCTCTCACTTCTGGATAGGCCCTCACACAGCCTAGCAGCCAGATGTCCCGGGATAGGCCCAATCTTTGGCCTAGCAGCCTGGGGCGTTTGACACACTTCCACCCAGACAGCCTTCCAGGTGGCACAGAACACAGATCACCTGACCTCACCCGAATATATAGGCTCTCCCAGCAGGCCAATGGATTCAAGAAAACCCTTGCCTATTGGCTGGGACACCCACATACCCATAACCTGACCTTGGGTTTCCATTCTCGTATCTAGTACCACCAAGTACCCGGCCACCTAGTGGTAGAAGAGAAAAGTGCAACAAGGCCAAGCTTAGGGAGAAATCAATAGATCCCTTTTAATCGACCAAGATAACTACTCTTGGCAAGTAAATTTGTGAGGAGCTCCTTGACTAAACTCCAGGGTGCTACAAACATAAAAGAAAAAAAGAAAGGCAAACCCCCAAAATACAACCCTTGAAACAGAGGCCTACTTTTTTTAAAGGGAGGCCTTGCAGCAGAAAAAAAAGTTTTCCCAGATGAATCTGTACGAAAATGTGCTGGGAAAGCAAATCTCAAATCTGCAGGATTCACCTTGATGTTAGCAGCGACCCAAATCATCCCTATTGTGTATTTAACGACTTTTACCTAGAGTAATGCTATATGTTCTTTGGAGCCCCGTTTTACCTGTACATGAACTTTGTGATCTAGACTTGATATATTTTTACTTAGGCATCAATGGTAATCTTTTTTTTAGTAGTAGCCAACCATTTGGGATTCAGATACTGAAAGCAAAGCATTGTACCCTTTTTGTATTTTCCGATGGCTGTCATAAATTAGCTGAAACCTGGTAACTGGATTGTATTAGCAGTAACAGATGACAGGGTGGCACTGAAAATAGTCTCATTTGCCACTCAGATGTTATGCTTGTCTGTTTGAATCAGACCATCTTTGCTGATGTAACAGACTTTAGTATTTGTTGATGCGCCAAAGTGCAACACTTTGCATTTTTATCGCTGATTTTTATTTTTGTCTACGCTTTGATAGGCCTTTACATAAAATATGCATTCTTTTCATCAAATTATACTGTGGGATTATATTAAAATATTAAAACACTCTCAGCTCCGGATGTTATAAACATAACTTTAATGTTTATCATTTCGGCATGCGGAAGAATTCATAGTTTTGATCTAAAGTTCTGTGTAGAGGCCATAGATAGTTTAACGGCCGGTAAAATTGGGCTAATTGCCATCAATGTACCAAAACACGTTTGCAGCAGATGTATAATTCAAACTAAAAAAACTATTTTAGAAAGTTCAAGGGGAGCTGGATTAGTATAGCCTTCTATTGACACTTTCCTTTTTTAACCACTTGCCCTCTGGAAGATTTACCCCCCTCCCCCCTTCCATTTTTGCTATGCAGCACTGCGCTACCTTAATTGGTAATTGTGCGGCCATGCAACACTGTATCCAAATTAAATGTATATAATTTTTTTCACACAAATAGAGCTTTCTTTTGGTGGTATTTGCTCACCACTGTTTTTAATTTTTTTTATCATACAGTATAAACAAAAAAAGACAGAAAATGTAGAAAAAAAACAATATTTTTTACTTTCTGCTAAAAAACATATCCGATAAAAATTTTAAATCTAATTTCTTTATAAATTTAGGCCAAAATATATTCTGCTCCATATCTTTGGTATAGAAAACAATCCAATAAGTGTATATTAGTTGGTTTGCATGAAAGTTATAGCATCTACAAATGAGTTTATTTTTACTGGAATCTTTATTTTATTTTTTATACTAGTAATGGCAGTGATCAGCGACTTATGCCGTGTACACACAATCGGAATTTCCGACGGATGTTGGCTCAAACTTGTCTTGCATACACACGGTCGCACAAATGTTGCTCGGAAATTCCGAACGTCAAGAACGCCGAGACGTACAACACTACGACGAGCCAAGAAAAATTAAGTACAATGATTCCGAGCATGCGTCAAATTGATTCCGAGCATGCGTAGAATTTTTGTGCGTCGGAATTGGATACACACGATAGGAATTTCCGACAAGAACTTTTGTTGTTGGAAAAATTGAGAACCTGCTCTCAAACATTTGTTGTCCGAAATTCCGACAGCAAATGTCTGATGGAGCCTACACACGGTCGTAAATATCCGACCAAAAGCTCACATCGAACATTTGAGTGAGAACTGACAAACTCTCACTGATATCACCAGTGATACTAAAACGAATAATATGCGATGACACTGTACTAATGACACTGGGCTGGAACAGGTTAGCATCTGGGGCAATCAAAGGGTTAACTGTGTGCCTAGGAAAATGTTAATGTGTGTACTGTGTGCTGATTTTACTAAGGCCAAGTTCACATAAACAAGGTTTAGGCCGGGTTCACACTGGGGCGACAAACGCTCCGACATTGGGAGCTCATGTCGCATGACGTGTGAAAATCAATGTTTCCCTATGGGAGCCGTCTTAACTGGTCCGACACATGTCGGTCCGACTTTGAAAATGCTCCCTGTACTACTTTGGTCCGACTTTGATCCGACTTCAGCCCATTGGCTGTCATTGAAGTCGGATCAAAGTCGGACCGCAGTCTTGCATGATCCGACTTTGGCATGCGACTTGTACTCTGCTGATCTTGAGGAGGAACTCCACGCCAAATTTTAAATAAAAAACCGGCATGGGTTCCCCCTCCAAGAGCATACCAGGCCCTTGGGTCTGGTATGGATTTTAAGGGGAACCCCTACGCTGAAAAAAGACCGGTCCCCGCTAGCAAAAGAGCTGGAAGAAGATAGCGGAGGCCCGGCAGAAGGAAGAAAGAACCGGAGAGTGCGGAGAAGACACCGGAGACCCTCGAAGTCAGAAGAAGACCCCCGGAGCTGTGTAATAAATTACTTTAAAAAGCTGTGTGTGTTTTTTTGTTGACATTTTTTTTCCACCAGGTGAATGGGTAGGGGTACGATGTACCCCATACTCATTCACATAGGGTGGGGGTCCGGGATCTGGGGCCCCCTTATTAAAGGGAGCTCCCAGATTCCGATAAGCCCCCCCTGCCCGCAGACCCCGACAACCAACGGCCAGGGTTGTCGGGAAGAGGCCCTGTCCTCATCAACATGGGGGCAGGGTGCTTTGGGGTGGGGGGACCGCAGGTCGCCCCCCTGCCCCAAAGCACCAAACCCCCCCAGGTTGAGGGCATGCGGCCTGGTACGGTTCAGGAAGAAGGGGGGGCCGCTCTCTCATCCCCCCCTCTTTTCCTGCGGCCTGCCAGGTTGCGTGCTCGGATAAGGGTCTGGTTTAGATTTTGGGGGAACCAAGTACAAGTCCAAGTCGGATCCCCGTTCATTGAAAGTCGGACATATGTCGGCTTCATGTCGCAGGGCAAAGTCGGATCCAAAGTAGGAGGGCTGTCGTTTTGCACAAGTGTGAACCTGGCCTTAATGTGGAAAAATTTTAAATAATGCATTTGGGTGGCAAAAATATGAATGCAATCTCAGTCCCATCCCTTTACAGTTATAACACACACTAGGGAACACAGTTAACCCCTTGATCGCCCCCTAGTAATAACCCCTTCCCTGCCAGTGACATTTGCACAGTAATCAGTGCATTTTTATAGCACTGATCGCTGTATAATTG
The DNA here is from genome assembly GCA_029206835.1 of Rana muscosa. Taxonomy (NCBI): domain Eukaryota; kingdom Metazoa; phylum Chordata; class Amphibia; order Anura; family Ranidae; genus Rana; species Rana muscosa. Next base: position 349,037,318 of record CM055119.1, read on the forward strand.
TCAAAGGTCCCAAAAATTTGTCAAAAGTCCGATCTGTCCGCCATAATGTCGCAGTCATGATAAAAATCACAGATCCCCGCCATTACTAGTAAAAAAAAAAAAAAAAAAATGCCATAAATCTTTCCCCTATTTTGTAGACGCGATAACTTTTGCGCAAACCAATCAATATATGCTTATTGCGATTTTTATTACCAAAAATATGTAGAAGAATACGTATTTATTATAGCATAAAGTACAAAATATTGTGCCCTGGAGCATCAGATCCAAACCCATTCACCAGCAGGAAAAGAAGTGGGCATGAAGAGAGGAGGGTGTATACCAGCTGCACTGCTTTCCCTATAAGCAGCTGCAGCACCTCGCCGGCTTTCATGTGCAGGAGGCGGGTCTGAGATCTGCCTCCCACACATGAAAGAAAGCAAGGTGCTGCAGCTGCTTATCTGTAAGGTGGTGGTGTGGAAGGCCCTGGCCTCTCTGTCCCTCCTTCTCTCCTGGTGTCCTGGTTGCCAGGTGAACCGGGACCTTGGTGGGCGGGGGAATGGTGAGACTCTCCTCCCGCATATGCAGCAAATCCACCCACGGTTGGCCCTGCATCCCGCACATCCATCGGCGGCCGGCCCGGCATCCCGCACATCTACCCATGGCTGGCCCGGCATCCCACATATAGAGGGCACATCCACCCGCAGCCAGCCCTGCATGTCACAGCCAACATTTCCAAAGACATACGGCCCGGCAGCCCCGGCCAGGCTGGCCCACCGGACAAATGCTGGACACAAGCAAATGTGACAGCTTGCATTTCCAGCATTCCAGGAATTTAGCTGTTTTTTTGAAACTGGTAAGTTGATGGGTTAAGTTTCACTTTATGATTTACTGCTGTTCAGGGGCTCTGGGCTTCAGCAATATGGCAGCCAACAGCAAGAAGAAACAGGAACAATGCTGGAGACAATTTACAGCACGCACTTAGTTTGATAGCATAATTATTAATGTGGAATGTATGTTCCTTGCTAAAGAGCATTCTTTTTTTTTCAAGTTGTGATGGATAAAGCTCCACTTTAACTGACAAAAGCTGACGCTGCTAAATTTGGCCTGGACATCAATAGACTGATTACAGTTAGGTTTGACAGACAAAATTAAAGAGGCACCTGGGAATTAAACACTTACTTTCAACAAAGACAATTCATACCAAAAATGCCAAGGCACCAATCTTGCCACTGGCAAAGTATACTTTTTGCTGCCTAAAAGAAAGACATTTTTTTGTGCTGAAAATACCCCCCTCGGCTTATACTTGAGTCTGTGTCCATCTTCAACTTTGTGCGCCTGATTCTGGCCAGTCGTAGGTCCCCTGGACCCCAAATTTGGCACACATATAGCCCCACTATTTCTCTACAAGTGTGCAAAATTTTTTGTCCGGAAGACCTACGGCCGGGGAGCACCAATTTTTCAAAGTCGGGCACCCCTTCTGTAGACTCCAATGTTAAATGGTCATTTCTCCGGTGATTTTGGGGACCGGGTAACGGCCGGCCGTAGATCCCCTGGACTCCAATCTTGGCACACTTGTAGCCCCACTCTTCCTCTACAAATGTGCAAAGTTTGTTGTCCAGGGAACCTACGGCCGGGGAGCATCGATTTTTCAAAGCCGGGCATCCCTTCCATAGACTCCCATGTTAAAAGTCAGTCTAGTCACACAGCGCCGGAGATCAGGTAGGGAGATTGGGCACAGTGAGGCATGGACACAGTGAGGCATGGGCACAGTGACAGTGAGGCATGGGCACAGAGAGGCATGGGCACAGTGAGGCATGGGCACACTGAGGCATGGGCACACTGAGGCATGGACACACTGAGGCATGGACACACTGAGGCATGGACACACTGAGGCATGGACACACTGAGGCATGGGCACAGGCTTCGCCACCGTGAGGCACAATGAGGCATGCACATGGACACAGTGAGGCACAGTGAGGCATGCAGATGGACACCCTAGGCTTATACTCGAGTCAATACGTTTTCCCATTTATTTGTGGTAAAATTAGGTGCCTCGGCTTATATTTGAGTCGGCTTATACTCAAGTATATACGGTACATATAAACTGTGGCAGCTCATAGTTTTAAAAAATATTTGGAAGCTCAAAGCAAGTTGTTTTCAAATGATTTGCATGGCACTGGCCACTGTTATAAAAGGAGAAGCACATTCCTTTTTTGAAAATGAGAAATGCAGATTGATTATGTTTTTAACCACTTGCAGACCGGCCTATAGTAAAAATACATAATTTGTTTGAAGTTAAATACTGGGGTTATGGCAGCAGCTGGCTGCCATAACCCCGGTGTTTTTCTTTCCTGCAGGCGATTATCTTTAAAGCGGAGTTCCACCAAAAGTGGAACTTCGGCTTAATTGCTTCCTCCCCCCCTCTGGTGTCACATTTGGCACCTTTCAGGGGGGAGGGGGGAACAGGGAACTGTTTTTGACAGGTCCCCTTCCCCACTTCCGGGAGACCGGGCCACGGCCCGATCTCTCTGAAGTTCTGCCCCCTCCTCCTTCCTCCACCGCTGGGCCAATCAGAAAGTGCAGCGCGCTTCGCACATCAGCAGTAGGGAACTGGGCGTGAAGCCAAAATGCTTCACTGCCGGGTCCCCTTACCTGGAATGGGGGGGGGCTGCACCCTACAGTTGATCCGAAGATTGGCTGGGGTGCCGAAATCTCAGGCTCCCTGGACAGGTAAGTGCCCATATAGTAAAAGTCAGCAGCTAGCTACAGTATTTGTAGCTGCTGACTTTTAACTTTTTTCCCCAAGGCGGAACTCCGCTTTAAGATAAAAGTGATCCTGTGAGTCAGATTCACCATGGGATCACTTTTAGAAGCAGCTTGAGGGGTGCCCCCCCTCCCGACCAATTGGTGAGGCACGGGAGCAATCCAATGCTGGCCGTAGCTGGGTATGGAGAACAGTGAGGCCAAGATGGCCGCCACTCATCTCTATGCCTGTTGGAAGTCCGGGGCAACGTCTTAATTTTTGCGCTATAAGCGAAAAACTACCGTTAATTTTGAAAGAAAAAAAAACTATATTTTTTACTTTCTGTTAGGCCCCATGCACACGAGACGCAGGTGCAAACTCTGCTGAACACACGTTTTTAAACGCTGAAACCGGCGTTTATAAACGCGCGTTTTGCCGCGTTTGCGGCCGCGTTTAGCGGCGTTTAACCGCGTTTGCGTTTATAAGCGTTTCATCATAGACCCTCCCTAAGCTCAAAAAAGAGTAAATTTTAACCATTTCAGCCAGTTTGTGAGACCAAAGTGAGTAGCAGCAGCTGAGAGAGCAGCAGTGTACTTGTATTTAGCGTATCACTTGCCACATCACCTACCACAAGTTGTGGATTGTCCACTTGCCACGTCACCTACCACGTCACCTGGACACATCACCTGGCCACGTCACCTGGCCACGTCACCTGCCACAAGTTGTGGATTGTCCACTTGCCACGTTACCTGACCACGTCACCTGGCCATGTTACCTGCCATGTCACCTGGCCACGTTACCTGCCACGTCAGCTGGCCACGTCACCTGCCACAAGTTGTGGATTGTCCACTTGCCACGTCACCTGGCCACGTCACCTGCCACAAGTTGTGGATTGCCCACTTGCCATGTCACCTGGCCACATCACGTGCCACGTCACCTGGCCACGTCATCTGCCACAAGTTGTGAATTGTCCACTTGCCACGTCACCTGCCACGTGACCTAGCCATGTTACCTGCCCACATTACCTGCCACGTCATCTAGCCACGTCACCTGCCACAAGTTGTGGATTGTCCACTTTCCACGTCACCTGGCCACATCACGTGCCACGTCACCTGCCACAAGTTGTGAATTGTCCACTTGCCACATCACCTGCCACGTCACCTGCCACGTCACCTGGCCACGTCACCTGGCCACGTCACCTGCCACGTCACCTGGCCACGTCACCTGCCACAAGCTGTGGATTGTCCACTTGCCACGTCACCTGGCCACGTCACCTGGCCACATCACCTGACACAAGTTGTTGATTGTCCACTTGCCACGTTACCTGCCACAAGTTGTGGATTGTCCACAATGCAATGCAAGCAATTACAGTTTTCTTTTATATTTTTTAATAGTTTTTCATCATTTGCCATCATTTTTGAGATTTCTAATGTTAAAAAATAGGTCACCTTTAAAAACGCTTATAAACGCAAACGCGGCAAAACGCCGGTACCGCGTTTAGCCGCGTTTAGCCGCGTTTAGCAGCGTTTAGCGTCTGAAACGTGGAAAACTTTTGCGTCTGAACCCATTTTTTTGCTTCTGGAAAAACGAGGTTAAACGCAACTGCTTGTAAACGCCAAAAAACGAGAGTGTGTGCATGGACACATAGGATAACATTGAATGGGTTCAGGAGCAGTTGAAAAAAGCGTCCAACTGCCTCTGAACGCGCGTTCAACAGCAAATAACAGCGTCTCGTGTGCATGGGGCCTTATAAAACATATCCAATAAAAAAAATGTAATCTAATTTCTTCATAATTTTAGGCCAAACCATATGTCTTTGGTACAAAAAATCCCAACAAGCGTATATTGATTGGTTTGCGTGAAAGTTATAGCATATACAAACTATGGCATATATATATATATATATATATATATATATATATATATATATATATATATTTATTTATTTATTTATTTATATTTATATATTGGAATTATTTATTTATTTATTTATACTAGTAATGGCGGGGATCAGCGACTTATAGCAGGTTGGCGGGCAATCTGATACTAACTGTCACTTTGTGGGACTGGCTAACTGCCACTGACATCTGCAGTGACACTAAAACAGTGATCAGTGCTAATAAATTACACTGACACTGTACTAATGACTAGGGATGCACAATACCATTTTTTTACGAGTACGAGTACCGATACTTTTTTTACTACTCGCCGATACCAATTACCGATACCTACCGCAACTGTTTTGTTTTCACTTCAGCTGTCAGCAATGGTACAAAGCATTGAAAAGTTGATTTTTATTTATTTTTTGCGCTTTTTCAATGTGTGTAAATAAATGTTAATATATATGTGTAAAAATATTCACTAACAAAGCAAACAAAAAAAAAAGTCTTAATTATTTATCGTTTAGACGTGAACAAAAAAAAAAAAAACAGGAAAATAATAATTAAATGGAGGAAAATAGGGAGTTAATTAAGGCTGATTAGAGTAAATTAACCACTTGTGGACCACCCACTGTGTATATACGTCGGCAGAATGGCACAGACAGGCATAATCACGTACCTGTACGTGGCCCTTTAAATGGCTGCCATGTGGTTGCAAGCACGCCGCCGGTGGCAAGCTCGCAACCCTGCGCCTTTACCGTGAGTTGGACCGCGTGTCCCGCGGACTCGATCGCCGCGGGGTGCCCCGCGATCGTCTCACAGAGGTATAGAGCGGGGAGATGCTTGTGTAAACAAGCATCTCCCCGCTCTGACTAGTGAAAATGACACTGATCTCATGTGACACAGAGCCCATCCCCCCTACAGTAAGAAACACTATGCCGGGAACACTTAACCCCTACAGCGCCACCTAGTGGTTAACCCCGTCACTGCCAGTGTCATTTTCACAGAAATCAGTGCATTTTTATAGCACTGATCGCTGTGAAAATGACAATGGTCCCAAAAATGTGTCAAAAGTGTCCGATGTGTCCGTCATAATGTCGCAGTCACGAAAAAAATCACTGATCGCCGCCATTACTAGTAAAAAAAAGAAGAATTAATAAAAATGCCATAAAACTATCCCCTATTTTGTAAACGCTATAACTTTTGCGCAAACCAATCAATAAACGCTTATTGCGTTTTTTTTTTTTACCAAAAATATGTAGAAGAATACGTATCGGCCTAAACTGAGGAAAAAAAAAAAATTTTTGGGGATAGTTATTATAGCAAAAAGTAAAAAATATTGCATTTTTTTCAAAATTTACGCTCTATTTTTGTTTATAGCGCAAAAAATAAAAACTGCAGAGGTGATCAAATACCGCCAAAAGAAAGCTCTATTTGTGGGAAAAAAATTACGTCAATTTTGTTTGGGAGCCACATCACACGACCGCGCAATTGTCAGTTGAAGCGACGCAGTGCGAATCGCAAAAGGTGGCCTGGTCTTTGACTACCCAAATGGTCCGGGGCTTAAGTGGTTAAGGTTTAATAGGGGGTTAAACAGAGGAACATTTGTTTATCCCTTTGATCTGCAGATGAAGAAACAGAAAGATACAAAAAGAAACAATGTTTCTTTTTATTTTAGTTTTTCAGCGGCTGAGCAATGTTGTTAATAAACATTGCCGGCTGCTTTTTTTTTTTTGACAGCTCCATATACCGGACTTCTTTAACACTTCAGCTGTCAACAGGGAAGACCCACTGACAGCTCAAAGAACCAAGCTTGAAAGTATCGGTTTCAGGTGTAGACATGTGCACACTGAAATATTTTGTTTCGTCCGAAAAATAAATGTATTTAGTTACTCCCGAAATTCGTTTTTATTTATTTTGTTTTTCTTTAGAAATTGCATTTGTCCGAAAATCTGAATTAATTAAGGTCGAATCTGTCATTGAAGGCTTATGGTGTCTGTCGAATGTTCAAAGAAGATTCGACGGAGAAGCAAAACTGTACCACGCCGCAATCATACATTTCCGGTCGAATGTTCCGCCTACAAGCTAGCTATAATAGAATTCTAATGTTGTATGACTAGTAATAATTATATATATTAATTATTATTACTAGTCAACCAACATTAGGATTCTTCTATAGCCTATGGGCGGATGCATTTGACCGGAAATGTACGATTGCAGCGTCGTACGGTTTAGCTGCTCCGTCGAACCTTTTTAGAACTTTCGGCAGACACCATAAGCCTGCAATGACAGATTAGACGTTTGTATGTTTTTCGATGCTTTGTCGAATCTTCGTCGTTCATGTGGAATTGTCAAGTTAGTTCTAGCTATTTTCTTGCTCCTGCTCTTTGGTTACAATCAGCCAATAACATTCATCATCATCATTATTTTTATTTTACTTCCCCCACCCAATTCCAGCAGCGATCTTTTCTCTCTATGTCAAATCTTTTTTCTCTATGTCAAATCTTTTCTCTCTATGTAGAATAATCTTTAACTAATAGAGTTAAGGTTAGGCACATTCGACCACAGGTTCGATAGACACAGATTGTTATTGTCAGCGTCACGTCGAATCTCCTATCTATATCGAACTGTTGTAGCACCGAAAACGAAAATAAAGCATTTGTTTATGTCGGATCTTTCGGTTTTCGGATTCTGCGCTTTCGTTTTGGTTTGTTAAAACGATAACGAAAATACCTGAAATTCGGACAAAAATGCATTTGGACGAAAACGAATGCACATGTCTAGCTATTGGTGCATTTGCATGAGTACCGATACTTTTGCAAATACTAGTATTGGTGCAACCCTATTAATGACACTGGCTGGGAAGAGGTTAAGTTCTGGTGTAATCAAAGGGTTAAATGTGTGCCTAACTATGTGTAAAGTGTTTACTGTGTCCTGCTTTTATTAAGGAATGTGAAATTTTTTATTTCCTGCTTTGCAGGGAAACAAAAACTGGCACTTTGCCATTGTTAGAAGAGAGCTCTGTGTTCTTTACTTACACAAAGCTCTCTCCTGTCACTTGCTCGGCGGGTCCTGGCCATAAATCATTGGCCGTAAACCGGTGATCGACATGTGCTGGTGCCAGTGACAGAACAGCCAGGTGGGCACCTGCTCCTCTACCTGGAAATGCAAAATCCCGTTTATATACGTGATTCTGCACAGCCGGCTCGCACTGTAACAGTAAAACTCTGCGGTTGGCAAGTGGTTAAATAGAAAAAAAAAAAAACTTTTGCCTCACTGCACATCCACAGTAAAAATCACATTTCAGACATCACTTTAATGCCATTATTTATTCAAATAATTATTTATGCAAACAAGCATAAATCATTTTAGTGAGCGCTACCCTTTACATAAAATTACATTAGCTTACTTCAAACTAATGAGCTGTCATTCCAAAGTAATATCGCTTTTAGCTTATGCAAATAATCAGAGCCGAGACAGGTGTAAAGATAACTCCGTTATAGGGGAAAAATAATAAAAATGATCTATCCCCGAAAAAAAAAACAGCCAATCCATATTCACTTTATTTGCCCTAATTTCATAGAACCTACTAAATCTAGGCCAGAGACGGTGCTTAATATCCCCCTAAGGCTATAAGAATAAATGTGAATACAATTTATTGAGCACAGGATAAAAATGACAGTTGCATGCAAAATGTTATCACACTTGTTACAGCTGACATTCTTGAGTCACCGGTTGGGGTTGTACGCCACTTAAAGGGAACTGGCTATAAAAAAATTAAAAATGTTTTTGATGTTGATTGAGATCCCTGAGATGCAGACATAATCAGCACATAGACCCTAATTTAACCCTGACTTGAAGCTTTAAAATGTCACCTCATTTTTCAAATTTGACTTCTCTGAATTTATTATGTGAAAACCAGGGGTGGGGACTGCTCTTTCTTGGAGACAAGTTAAAGGGAAACTCTAATGGCACTTGGTGAAGTCATTTTATTTTTTTATCAAGCTTTTTTGCTCTCAAAGCCTTTATATCCGCAAACTTTGTAATACTAGGTGCACCCATAATAATTTCAAAGATCATTATAAGTTCCTAAAGAGAGAGCGTGCTGTTTGATTTTAGACTCTCTTTCTAACTAAGAGTCTGAAGTTCATTCTGGATGAAACGCATCAGATGATGTGTGGTGTGTTTCTGGACAGGGCTCAAATTGGCACATTTTTCTTCTTCTTTGGGCATGATACCAGTGATGCAAATTTACGCAGGGGGGGACTAAACTCTGCATTAGGCATTTGCTTGTGTGCATTTGCTTGTTTCCCTTTTTCAGACATTTTGAAACTTGGTGTATTAGGAAACACATGTAAGCTCCCTCTCCACTATCACCAAACACCCCTTCATCCAACACCTCCCCACACTCTTAGGCAGGCCCCCCACTGCATTCCTAACCAACCTTTCCTTCTGCACCATGTCTGCCAACCTCCTATCAGCACCCACCCCCCTTTCTATCCCAACCTGGCTCCGCCTGAAATTTCAGCCAAGCCTACCTCCCCCTATCACCCAACCCCTCCCCCTGCAATGCCGGACAGCCCTATCCCCAATAACTCCCAACCCCCCTACCTCCAGCAATCACAGTGTCATGGTCGGGCTCATAAAACCAGTAGCTGTAGCAGTAGAGAAGCTCCCACCAACCAGCTGGATAGGTACAGTGGTAGGTCACCCTGGCAGGTGACATGGTCTCCCCCGAGGGCGTAGAGTCTAAACACTAACCAGTGTTCTTCAGAGCTCCTGGTAGTGGAGATAGGTTTTGTTATGTTAGTACCAGGTTGTGGTCCTCGGGACTCAGGTAGTGAGCAAGCTGGGGTCCAGTAGCAGATATAACAGGTAGGAATCAAGCAGAAGCATGGTCAGAAAACAAGCCAAAGGTCAGCAACATGTGGTCACAGGTTGGGATTGAGCGGAAGCGTAGTCATGGTAGGAGAGATACGGACAGCAGCAGAAGTGACAGGAGTGAGATATTGGCTGCTAGAGAGAGCACAATAATCTGGCAAAAAAAAGTGCATAGGCATGGTTAAACTAGGGAATTTATGGGGGGAGCAAAGGGTTTAAGGTTTAAGAGAAACAAGGTACAGGGCAAGATCATTCAAGGCATTGTCCAGGGAGCGGTGCAGCATCCCAGATGGCTTAGCAAGAAGAGACATCGCCAGACGATGCAGGTTCAGACCGGGATCCTGATACACAGCCATCTTCCCCCTTTATCATCCCACACCTTCCGGCAGTCTTTGGGAGCCCACCACCGTACTCTCAACCACCCAAGATCTCCTTTTCTTTGCATCATTCTTTCTCTAAGCATCCAATCTGTCACACTTCTACTTCTTTTAGAATCCACTGCACTTGCAGCCCTCCTCTCATCACCTACGACTCCTGTAACCCTCTTCTTTCATAAACCAATGCATTGCACCTACCTTTTCTCAGTACTTGCTGCATCTGCAGCTATATTTCTCTCACTACATACTGTGCCTGCACCCTCCCTTTTCTCAGAACCTTCTACATTTGCATTTATCTTCTCTCACTACTCATTTTGGTGGTATTTAATAACTGCTGGGTTTTTTATGAAAAAAAAAAAAAAGACTGAACATTTTAAAAAACAAAACAAAACTGTTTCATAGTTTTGTTATAACATTTTAAAAACAGGTAATTTTTCTCCTTCATTGATGTGTGCTGATGAAGCTGCACTGATGGGCACTTATGGGCACTGATAGGCTGCACTGATGGCACTGATAGGTGGCACTGATGGGCACTGAGAGGTGGTACTGATGGGCAGCACTGAAGGGTACTGATAGGTGGCATTGATAGGTGGCACTTATAGGTGGCACTGATGATTACTGATGGGTTGCACTGATGGGTACTGGGAGGCACTGGCAGGTGACACTGACAGGCAGCACTGACTGGTGGCACTGATGATGAGGCACTGATTGGCATTGATAGGTGGTACTGTTAGGCAAAGGTAGGTGGCACTGTGGACACTGATAGGTGGCACTGGTGGGAACTGATAGGTGGCACTGGTTGGCACAGATGAGGTAGCTGCGGCTCTCTGTGTGAGAGACTGATGTCCCTCTGACAGAAGCCAGTGTTCTGCTTTTTTCCCCTCACGCTGATAGCATGAGGGGAAAAAAGAAAACGATTACCGATCTTCTGTTTACATCACGTGATCAGTTGTCATTGGCTGACAGCTGATCATGTGGTAAGGGTCCGGGATCGGCCCCTTACTCCGATCTGTGATCAGCCAAGGGGGCTCGCAGGCAGCTCATGCACGGGTGGACGTCACATGACGGGCTGGCGCTGTAGCCGTCATTCGGCTATAGCGCGGGCGGGAGGAGGTTAATCTTTTATCTGTTAAAAGAATGTGAAATAAGTATGACTGTTTTGGGCATCCCCTCCCTTGTTGAACTTAAGGATGGGCAGGGATGCCCTAAGCCAGAGGTGCTCAACGTTTTAAAGAGCTTGCACCACTTAAGTGATTTGGTAACCGGCCATGGGCCACAATGAAATGAAATTAAATAGTTTAGAATTTAGATTTTTTTATTTTGAATAGCATAATGAAGATTTTAAACAACAATCAGGGTCATCATTTTCTGTGGGACCAATCCTGTTGGATGTTTACGCTGTGTAATCACAATCACAAAAATCTAATTTTCTGTTAACCAGATCACCATTAATCCCACTCTCCTGCTCAGGTGTGGCTAGCCAAAAAAGCTCCAAACCAGTGTTGTAGACCTCACTTTATCAAGGTCATTGCAGCCATCCCTTGAATCGCCAAAACAAGGACTGTGGACAATCTAAAAAAATAAATAAAACAACAGACCAGGGAAGCACATGCCCTTGTAGTGCAATAAACATCTTTATTAGAAAAAACAACAACATGCTGGGGTTAATTTACTAAAGGCAAATAGACTGTGCACATTGCAAAGTGCAGCTGTGCTCTGCAAAAGCAGTTGCTCCAAAGATTAGTAAATAAGGTAAGGCTTGATTGGATGATGAAAGTCAGCAGTGCTTATTTACTAAGCTCTGGAGCAACTGCACTTTGTAAAGTGCACAGCCTATTTGTCTTTAGTAAATCAACCCCATAATGCTAAATGCACTCACATGCTCCGGGAATGACACCAACCTTATCAAACAACTTTCTGAATCCACCTTCAGAACCTCTGTATGGATGACACTAGCTGTAATCCATTTGGCTAAAGGCTCCTCTTCCCTTGTCTGTGTGTTAGGAAAAAAAAAGAAGAGCAGGGAGCCAACCGCAATAGTGGCTTGTGTATTACAGCCTCTGGGATTATGGAGGATCGACAATCATTCAGTAGAGCCATGCAGGGCTGTCTTAATGAGAGGGCACACTTGGGCACTTCCCAGGGGCCCCAGCTGCATTGGGGGGCCCCTGCACTTTCCCCAAAGCAGCTGGTCCTTGAGCCCACGCTGCCCTGAAATTGGGGGCCCCCTGATGGCACTGAGAGTGATAGATGCAAAGGGGAGGCAGTCTGCCTCCTACCTACTTAATGTCTGTTTACCTGCACTGTCATCATTGTAGGGGCCCCAGAGCATTACTTTGCCCAGGGGCCCATGATGCTATTAAGAAGGCCCTGGAGCCATGTGCACCCTGAAGGAGGCTTCATGGGTTGCCATAGGTTTGAGGTTGTGAGCCACATCAGACAGCTTCACAGGCCACATTTGGCCTGCGTGCCACAGGTTGAGCATGCCTGCCCTGAGCTGTCATTCCTATTTTACATTTACTACAATTGCATTTTCTTCTATTACAATGTGACTCCTGGTCCTTGTGTATATATATATATATATATATATATATATATATGTAGCGGGGTCTTTAAATTTAGGTGGGGTACACCTGGGTGGAAGTTCAGGTGTGTAGGTATGGGAGTAATGATCATTTGTATTCGTGGAGGATTGGGCGGTGTAATAATCTCCTTGGCCTGTGGGTGGCAGGTACCCGCAGGCTCAAGGTAGATTCACTGCCACAGTGCTGTCCTTTTTGTCCCTTCTCGGAGATGGTGCGGCGAGGGCGGGGAACCTGCCGTGTCGTCATTGGAGGGGATAAATGGGGGAGACGCCCTGGTCACGAGTTCTTGCTCTTCTGGAGGTTCTTCATCACGCGCCCAGGCACCTTAGGCCTGGGTGCGGGTGGGTCCGGATTCCGGCTCAGGTGCCCTAGGCCTGACCGGAATGAAGTTGGAGTCCATCCCAGGCACCTTCAGCCTGGGGTGAGGTACTAAACCAGGAGGCCTGGGGCCCGGTGACTTCGACTGGGTCCCGCGAGGGTGGAGAAGTCCGAGGGTCCCTGAAGTGGATGGGGCCCATGTCTGAGGTGAGGAGGCCGGGGAGGTTACCCATTCGGAGAGTCTGGAGCAGCATCAACCCAGTGACGGATGGGCCTCTGGTAACTCCCTTGGAGGGACATCTTCCCCTGATAGGGGCCACAACGCAGCGAAGGTACTCCTATCTACGTTCTCTTGAGTCGCTGGTAGAGACTCTCAAGTTCTAAGTCCTTTCAAGATATGGCTATAGTAACCGCTGGCGAGATCGCAGTGATTTAGCTGGTAATTAGGATAGTGCCTCGACCTGCTCATCCCCGTATCAAAATGTTATCAAGTCGCAACCAGTTGGCTACTGAAGCACTGTTTATTGTGAGATATGCAATAAAACAAGAGTTGGACTGTGATCGTGTGTGGAACTCTGGTTAATGGGAGCAGAGGGAAGTGTTGGCACAGCAGGACTTAATCCTTTACAGAAGCACACAGGCCCGAGGAAATATCTGGTACTGGCCTTCACCTCACCCACAGCTATGGGGAGGACATGGGCCGTAGCGCATCTAACTCTATCGTGTGTGATACCCCTAGAAGAAAGAGATGGGGTGAGGTCGCTACATTTATATATATATATATATATATATATATATATATATGTATATATATATATATATATATATATATATATATATATATATATATATATATATATATAAAACACATTTATCATATATCGAAAAATAGGCAAAGGTTAGCACAAATTGTAAAAATGAAGAAAAAAAAAAAGGCTGCTTTTAAGCTAAAATAAAACAATACAGACATGGATTTTGTCTGTGATCAATACATTCCTCAGGAAAAAAGAAATCTATTATTACTTGTTGGGAAATAAAGAGCCCATCCTTTTTTATTTTATGCTGTAAAACAATATCCAAGTTCATATTATAGCAAATATAACAAATTGATTTATATAAAAAAAAAAAAAATAGAAATGTTGAACGAGGGGTCCAGATTTTCCTCTAGTGAAGTTTTGTATTTATTACCTTTTGTTGTGCAGCATCACAGAATCCACTGACATAGCAGGCAGCTGTAATTGGGTTTCTGCTTAAAGGCAACAATAAACATGGAACCAGGAACGTAAAGTGTACTGCAGTGTCGGGTGACCTTGGGAAGCAGTGCCTGAGGCACCTTGCTGTGGTAACTGATATCATTAACTGTGACTGTGATGCCTGGGCTTTTGGAGTAATCAGACATTGCAGTAATGTTTCACAGGGGGCACCTTATGGAGGTCAATCTTTCATGCACTCATTATGATGCCCTACGTGTTTGATTATATGAGAACAAGTAAAATCTACCTTGAGGCATATCAAGAACTCTAGCTGGAGGTATTAGAATTCTTGACAGAGTAAAGTAGTGTATTAAAGGCTTTGCCACCAAGGATCCTCTTTAAAATGGGATTCCGAGCCCACTCTCCGCATAGCACGTTTCATCCGAGACATCAAATAGCTCGCAGGATTCCTATCAGTCTTAGAGTAATACAACTTTTTTCTTTAAGAAGAATTCTAACTTGGGAAAAGTTTTTGTTTATTTTTTTACTCGTCTCTCATTGACGCAAGAAGAACTAATCCACTTTGAACAATTTAAGTTGCTTGACATTTTTTTTATATGACGGAACCCCAGCCAAATATAGCATGATAGACCCTTAAAGCATTATTCATGGATATTTCACCTTTGGGGAAAAAAAATGTAATGCACATATTTTTGCAGAAAAATTTGCACTTTTTATTTTTTCTCCAAGGAGCCTGCAAAGCATTGCACCTGAGATCAGTAGATCTAGGGTACAACGGCAAGCACCTGCAGACAAGTCGTCAAGCTTTCAGCCCATACCTCTGTACAGGATGTCAGTTTGAAAGCTGTAGGGCTTGCCTTTAAACCCAAAAAGAAAAAAAAAAATTATTGCATCCGTGCCCATCCATGCCTCACCTGTGCACATCCATGCCTCATCAGTGCTCATCTACGCCTCATCCATGCCCATCCATGCCTCATCAGTGCTCACCCATGCCTAATCCGTGCCCATCCATGCCTAATCAGTGCTCATCCGTGCCTCATCAGTGCTCATCCGTGCCTCATCAGTTCTCACCCATGCCTAATCCGTGCCCATCCGTGCCGCATCAGTGCTCATCCGTGCCTCATCAGTGCTCACCCATGCCTAATCTGTGCCCATCCATGACTCATCAGTGCTCATCCTTGCCTCATCAGTGCTCATCCATGCCCATCTATGTCTTATCCATGCTTCATCAGTGCCCACCCATGCCACATCTGTGCCTCTTCCATGCCTCATCCTTGCCCATCCATGCCTCATCAGTGCTCATTCATGTCTCATCCGTGCTCATCCATGCCTCATCAGTGCTCATTTATACCTCATCTGTGCCCATCCATGACTCATCCATGCCACATCAGTGCTCATCCGTGCCTCATTCATGCCACATCAGTGCTTATCCGTGCCACATCTATGCCACACCAGTGCTCATCCGTGCCACATCCATGCCACACCAGTGCTCATCCGTGCCACATCCATCCCACATCCATGCTCATCCATGCCTCATCCGTGCTCATCCATGCCTCAGCCATGTTTCATCAGAGCTCATTCATGCCACATCTGTGCCTCATCCATGCCTCATCCTTGCCCATCCATTCCACATCCGTGCTCATCCATGCCTCATCCGTGCCCATCCATGCCACATCCTTGTCCATCCACGCCTCATCATAGCTCATCCATGCCTCATCCGTTTCCATCCATGCCACATCAGTGCTCATCCGTGCCACATCAGTGCTCATCTCTGCTACATCCATGCTACATCATTGCTCATCCATGCCACATCAGTGATCATCCATGCCACATCAGTGCTTATCCATACATCATCCATGCCACATTAGTGCTCATCCATGCCACATCAGTGCTCATCCATGCCAATCCATGCCACATAAGTGCTCATCCATGCCACATCACTGCTCATCTGTGTCTTATCCATAACACATCAGTGCTTATCTGTGCCTCATCCATGCCACACCAGTGCTCATATGTGCCACATCAGTGCTCATCCATGCATTATCAGTGCCATCACAGTGCCCATCAGTTCCACTACAGGGCCCATCAGTTCTCCACAGTGCCTCACAAAAGTGTAATAGGTAGTCAGTAAATTAGATGACACGTTCAAAGGACTCAAGGTGCTCCAGGGCCTTCACAAGTGTAATAGGTAGTTAAGAAATTATATGTGTAATTTATGTCCCTAGAACACCTGATGGTGCTCCCTGCATGTTGGGCTTCTGTATGTGGCCAAGCTGTGAAAATGTCTCACACATGTGGTATCTCCATACTTAGGAGGAGTAGCAGAATGTGTTTTAGGGTGTAGTTGCAAGTATGCATGTGCCATGTGAGAGAAGTAACCTGTTAATATGACAATTTTGTGAAAAAAATTAATAAAAAATAAATCTTAATTTTGCAAAAAATTGTGGGAAAAAAATTACAACTTCAAAAAACTCACCATGCCTCTTACTAAATACCTTGGAATGTCTACTTTCCAAAAAAGGGGTCATTTGGGGGGTATTTGTGTTGTCCTGGCTTGTTAGCGTCTGAAGAAATTAGATAGGCCGTCAGTACATCAGGTGTGATCAATTTTCAGTGATTGGCATCATAGTTTATAGTCTCTATAACTTTCACAAAGACCCAATAATATACACTAATTTTGGTTATTTTTCCTAACGATATGTAGCAGTATAAATTTTGGCCAAAATGTATGAAGAAAAATTACTAATTTGCAAAATGTTATAACAGAAACAAAGAAAAATTCATTTTTTTTTTTACAAAATGTTCATTGTATTTTTTCATTTATAGAGCAAAAAATAAAAAACCCAGTGGGGATTAATACCACCAAAAGAAAGCTCTATTTGTGTGAAAAAAAAGGACAACAATTTCATATTGGTACAGTGTAGCATGACTGAGAATTTTGGTTCAAAATGTGAGAGCACTGAAAGCTGAAAATTGGCCTGTTTAGGAAGGGGGTATAATTGCCCAGTGGGAAAGTGGTTAAGTGGTTAATGAAGAAGAAGCATAGTGATTCGAACATCGCTCTGTCACTCTGCTCTCTACTCATTTCAGCATGCTTATTGTCAGACTCAGCACATGAACTGATTGGCTCCTTCCTCTCACACTCCAGCCCTACTGCCCAGGGACTGCAAAAGTCTGATTCCAGGTGTAATAAAAAAAATGGAAAATTTATTATCAAATACTTACCATCATTTTCCTTTCCTGATAGACTCATGGCAGCCTACGTGTGGGTTAACCCCGCCTCCTCTCCAATGCTATAGGACCCCATACCCATAAAGCTAAGCTCACCTCTCAGTACTGTTTTCCATAACTAGCTGACGCTTGGACACTTACCGTATATACTCGAGTATAAGCCGAGTTTTTCAGCACATTTTTTTGTGCTGAAAATGCCCCCCTCGGCTTATACTCGAGTCACCTTTTTGCGCCTGATCTCCCAAAATTTGGGGACCCGGTACTGGCCAAACTTGGCATACATGTAGCCCCACTCTTCCTCTACAATTGTGTAAAGTTTGTTGTCCTGGGGACTCCCATGTTAAACGGCCATTTCTTTGGTGATTTTGGGGACCCGGTACCAGTCGGTCGTAGGTCCCCTGGACCCAAAACTTGGCACACATGTAGCTCTATTTCTCCTCTACAATTGTTGTCTAGGGGACCTACGGCCGGCGAGCACTGATTTTTCAAAGCCGGGCACCCCTTCCATAGACCCCCATGTTAAACGTCAGTCTAGTCATGGACATAGTGAGGCATGGGCACAGTGAGGCATGGGCACAGTGAGGCATGGACACAGTGAGGCATGGGCACAGTGAGGCATGGGCACAGTGAGGCATGCACATGGACACAGTGAGACAAAGTGAGGCACAGTGAGGCACAGTGAGGCATACAGATGGACACCCTAGGCTTATACTCAAGTCAATATGTTTTCCCAGTTTTTTGTGGTAAAATTAGGTGCCTCGGCTTATATTCGGGTCGGCTTATACTCGAGTATGTACGGTACTTTCCTTTTAATTATTATTTTCTTTTAGGGTGGGAACTCCGTCTGCCATGGAGTCCATCAGGAAAGGAAAATTACGGTAAGTATTTGATAATACATTTTCCATTTTCCTAACAGACTCCATGGCAGCCTACGTGTGGGAAATAACTAGCCAAACAACACAGGTGGGTATGCTGAACAGAAAATAATTTTAATTTGTCCCATCAAGCGACAAGATTTTCAAACCAAAGTTCACAGAAGACAGTGATGCAGGCTCTAGACAGTAATGGGACATAAATGTATTGATAGAGGCCCAGGAGGCCACTTTACAAATGATGTCTGGAGCCACATGTTGGGCCGCTGCCCAAGACGCTGCCATTCCTCTGGTGGAGTGAGCTGTCACCGCCTGTGGAGGAGCCAAGCCCTTAGCCCAATATGCTTGCTGGGTGGTCTGGACAATCCAGGATGCGATTGTCCTGGTTGAAGCTTTTTTCCCTTTATTGCTGCCTGAATGCAATATGAACAAATGGTCAGAACGTCTGAAGGGAGAAGTAATTTGTATGTACTCTTTCAGAATTTTGCCTAAATCTAAAGGATGCGTTTTATTGGATTCCGGGGTCCTGAAAATAGGTAAAACAAATTCTTGGTTCTCATGGAACACTGAAGTCACTTTTGGGTTTGAACCCAGCATAGGTATAAGGACTACCCGATCCAGGAAAAACATCAGAAAGGGTTCTTCATGAACTAATGATCCAATCTCAGAGACCCTCTTAGCCGAGGTGATGGCTACTAAGAAGGCTACTTTTGCTGAAAAGTCTTTTATGGAAAGCAGGGAAGGCCCTGTTGCACTGAGTCCAGTAAGTGAGTCTAGCACGAGGGGAAGATCCCACTTGGGAAATCTTGGTCTTTGGGGCTTGATTCTTGACGCCCCACGGAAGAATTGCCGAACTAAGGGATGGACTGCCCATTAAGGTACCAGAAAAAGCTGACAAGGCTGAAACTTGAACTCTAAGAGAGCCGACAGATGAAGATAGGTCTAGTCCAGATTGATGGAAACTGAGAACGTCTTGAACTCCTGGATTTCCTAAAGACCTGCCCGAACCAGAGGAGAATTCAACGAATTTGGCCCAGATTCTCCGATAAACTTTATTTGTGCTTGTTCTTCTTGAGCTCATAAGGGTGGAAATCACTCTTGAGGCACAACCTAGGGATTCCAGCCTCTCCCTCTCAAGAACCAGACCATCAGTCTCATCAGTGCCGGACAAGGGTGCAGGAGTGACCCTTGAGAAAGAAGGTGCGGCCTGAGAGGAAGAGGTACTAAATCCTGGTAGCTCAGCCGGATCAGGAGGGGAAACCAAGGCCTGTTCGGCCAGTAGGGAGCCACCACCACTACCTCGACTGCTTCCGCTTGGAGCCTCCGCAGGAACTTGAGGATAATCAGGAGTGGGGGAAAGGCATACACCCTCCTGAACCTCCATCGATCCATCAGGGCATCCGTTCCAATTGCCTGGCTGCACCGGCCCCGAGTGTAGAACTTCTCTACTTTGAAATTGCAGGGGGAAGCAAATAGATCCACTTTGGGATTGACTCCCAGGGACAGAATCCATTTGAACGACTGTACGTGGAGGGACCACTCGTTGTTGTCTAATTGAGCGCGCAATAGGAAGTCTGCTTGAGAGTTCTGGACTCCGGGAATGAAAACTGCTTAGATACCGGCCAGGTTTTTCTGGGCCCACGTCATGATAGATTCGACATCTCGAAGGAGTGTGGAACTCCGAGTACCCCCTTGCCTCTTCACGTAGGAGACTGCTGTGGTGTTGTCCATCCTTAACAGCACAGATTCTTCTTTCAGGAGCCGAGAGAAGGATTGGAGGGCACACCAAGCCGCCGAAGTTCCAGGACATTCGAACCTGGGTTGCAGAGGCGAGAGTCCCATTTGCCTTGGGCCAGGTTTGGACCGCAGAGGGCCCCCCAGCCGGAACCACTGGCGTCGGTCGTGACTGTGACCCAAGAGATGGGGGCAATGGAGTGGCAGTTTTGCAGGTTCTTGTGCTAGAGTCACCAGAAGAGGCTGTTCCCCATTGCTGCAGATATGTGGATAAGTTGACTCTTGTCCCCTGACTTCCACTGCCGGAGGAATCCTGACTGGAAAGAGCGTAACCTCCACAGAGCCCATTTGACCATAGGGGTCATGAAGACCATCGTGCCAATAATTTTTAGGCATTGTGATGCTTTTAGCCACGGGGCGTCTAGGGCCCGCGAAATCCTCTCCCAAATCACTGGGATTTTCTCCACCGGGAGAGAGATGGTGTTCTCCACTGTATCGAACTGAGCCCCTAGGTATATTATACGTTGGGCTGGAACCAAGTGGCTTTTTTCCATGTTTAGGAGCCATTCGAAACTGGTTAGGGTTAAGATCACCAGTTCTCTGTGCAACAGCAGTTGTTCCCTGTCCTGAGACAGAACTAGAAGATTGTCTAAGTAATGATAAAGACGTACCCCCTTCAGCCTGATGAGGGCCACTACAGCCAAGAGGACTTTCGAGAAAACTCGAGGCAAAGTCGTCAACCCGAAAGGCAGGCAGATGAATTGCAGATGCTCTTGCCCGACGTGGAACCGTAGGTATTTGAGAAACTCCTTTGCCACTGGCACGTGGAAATAAGCGTCCTTTAAGTCGATTGAAATCAGCCAGTCGCCTGGCTGTATGGCTTGCTGAATGGTTGACAGAGTCTCCATTTTGAACTTTCCATGCCTTATAAATTTGTTTAGGTAAGTCAAGTCTATTACCAGGCGCCAGGCGCCACTTTTTTTTTGAACCAAGAAAAGGGGGGAGTATACCCCCTGGAACTGTTCGTCCTTTTGGACACAAACCACTGCTCCCTGGGATTTCAGCAAGTCCGCGTAGGACAGTAGAGCCTGCTTCTGTTCTTCCGCATGCGGGAGTATAGTGGAGACAAATCTGGGAAGAGGAAGGCTAGAGAAGGACCATGCGTGACCTGACGAGACCGTCTTGACGATCCAGTAGTCCAAGATCGAGGCCACCCAGACGTGCCGGAAGAGGAGCAAACGGGCTCCCACCCAACCCGCCTGGGCGGGCGCGATCTCAAAAAGATTTAACCGGTTCACAACCACTGGATGCCTGGCTCTTCGTGGGTGCGAAAGGACGTCTGACCTCTACTCCAGTTTCTTCTGAAGTCCCGACCAGATTTGTAGGAGCGTGCTTCTCTCGAACGCTCCGGGCTGCATCTTCTGAACTGGGGTTTCTTCCGACCAAGCAGACGCCTGTCCTGGGGAAGGAAGCCTGATTTTCCACCCGTGGCCTTAGATATGGCATTGTCTAATTTGTTGCCAAACAGTGAAGACCCCTCGAAAGGAATCTTGCACCAGGTTTGCTTGAATGACGGGTCGGCGAGCCAAGGGCGCAGCCATAAGGCCCGCTTAGCCGTAACTGAGGACAGCATAATTCTAGCCAGCAGGCGGATCAAATCGAGAGACGCCTCACCCAGGAAGGTTGTCGCTAGTTTCAGCTCCGCAGCTGCCGAACTACTAGCCAGTTCTTCTGAAACACCCCTCAAGAAGGAGTCTACATTCTCTGTCCATGCTTCCATAGCCTTAGACATGGGTGCTAGGGCCAGGGCGGATTTACAAGCCATACCGCAAGCCGATAAATCCTCTTGAGGTCCTGATCTATCCTTCTGTCAAGACCATCCTTGAAGGAAACCGCATCTTCCAAAGGGAGAGTCACATGTTTGGCCAAACGCATTACAGCTGTGTCTACAAGAGGAATGTTTTCTGGGTACTTGACTTCATCCTCCTTGAAGGGGTAAAGCCTGGAGGTTTTATTTGTCATGGAGGACTTCCTGACCACTTTACTCCATTCCTCATCGAAAATGCCCTTTAATTCAACCAAGAGCGGAAAGCTTGGGCACTCTTTCCCCAGTTGTTTAAAAAACTTTTTCTGTTTAGCTGGGGGAGTGGAAGGGTCTTCCCACAAAAGGGCCTCCTTGATTGCCTTAATTAGCGGGGAAACTAGGGAGAAGCTGAAGCCTCCACTATCCTCATCAATAGGGATGAGCTTCGAGTTCGAGTCGAACTCATGTTCGACTCGAACATTGCCTGTTCGCCCGTTCGCCGAACAGCGAACAAATTGGGGTGTTCGCGGCAAATTCGAAAAATCTATGGGAGAAATCTAAAGTGCTAATTATAAAGGCTTATATGCAAGTTATTGTCCTAAAAAGTGTTTGGGGACCCGGGTCCTGCCCCAGGGGACATGTATCAATGCAAAAAAAAGTTTTAAAAACGGCCGTTTTTTCGGGAGCAGTGATTTTAATAATGCTTAAAGTGAAACAATAAAAGTGAAATATTCCTTTAAATTTCATACCTGGGGGGTGTGTAAGATATGCATGTAAAGTGGCGCATGTTTCCCGTGCTTAGAACTGTCCCTGCAAAAAATGTCATTTTTGAAAGAAAAAAAGTCATTTAAAACTCACTCGCGGCTATTAATGAATTGTCGGCTCCCGGCAATACATACAAAAGTCATTGTTAAAAAAAAAAAAAAAAGCGTGGGGGTTCCCCAGAATTCAATTACCAGGCCCTTCAGGTCTGGAATGGATATTAAGGGGAACCCCGCCGCAAATTTAAAAAAAAATGACGTGGGGTTCCCCCAAATATCCATTCCAGGCCCTTCAGATCTGGCATGGATTTTAAGGGGAACTCCACCCCAAATTAAAAAAAAAATGGCGTGGAGTCCCCCTAAAATCCATACCAGACCCCTTATCCGAGCACGCAACCTGGCCGGCCGCAGGGGAAGAGGGGGGGACGAGAGAGCGCCCCCCCCTCCCTCCTGAACCGTACCAGGCCACATGCCCTCAACATGGGGAGGATGTCCCCATGTTGATGGGGACAAGGGCCTCATCCCCACAACCCTTGCCCAGTGGTTGTGGGGGTCTGCGGGCGGGGGGCTTATCGGAATCTGGAAGACCCCTTTAACAAAGGGGACCCCCAGATCCCGCCCCCCCTATGTGAATTGGTAAGGGGTACATTGTACCCCTACCATTTCACGAAGAAAAAAAACCACACAAACACCTTGAAAAAGTCCTTTAAAAAAACAAAACATTCCAGCGGTGAAATCCAGTGTCCCGCGGCGATCCCGATGTCCAGCGCTGTCCTTCATTGGTTGTGCCTGAGCGGACCTGATGGGGAACTCCCTCTCAGTGTTTTAAATGTATAGACCCACCCCTTCTAAAGTTCCCCATCAGGTCCGCTCAGCAGACCAGATGCGGAACATGAGAAGGGGCGGGTCTATACATGTATTACCAAAGTGAGAGAAGTTCCCCATCAGGTCCGCCCCCTCGGTATGTCGGACCCGCCTACGTCATTGGCCTGAGCGGGGAACTTCCTTCACTGTGTAATTTAAATTTACACAGTGAAGGAAGTTTCCCCGCTCAGGCCAATGACGTAGGCGGGTCCGACATACCGAGGGGGCGGACCTGATGGGGAACTTCTCTCACTTTGGTAATACATGTATAGACCCGCCCCTTCTCATGTTCCGCATCTGGTCCGCTGAGCGGACCTGATGGGGAACTTTAGAAGGGGCGGGTCTATACATTTAAAACACTGAGAGGGAGTTCCCCATCAGGTCCGCTCAGGCACAACCAATGAAGGACAGCGCTGGACATCGGGATCGCCGCGGGACACTGGATTTCACCGCTGGAATGTTTTTTTTTTTTTAATAAAGGACTTTTTCAAGGTGTTTGTGTGTTTTTTTAAACATTTTTTTACGCTTTCTTCGTGAAATGGTAGGGGTACAATGTACCCCTTACCAATTCACATAGGGGGGGGCGGGATCTGGGGGTCCCCTTTGTTAAAGGGGTCTTCCAGATTCCGATAAGCCCCCCGCCCGCAGACCCCCACAACCACCGGGCAAGGGTTGTGGGGATGAGGCCCTTGTCCCCATCAACATGGGGACATCCTCCCCATGTTGAGGGCATGTGGCCTGGTACGGTTCAGGAGGGAGGGGGGGCCGCTCTCTCGTCCCCCCCTCTTCCCCTGCGGCCGGCCAGGTTGCGTGCTCGGATAAGGGGTCTGGTATGGATTTTTAGGGGGACTCCACGCCATTTTTTTTTAAATTTGGGGTGGAGTTCCCCTTAAAATCCATGCCAGATCTGAAGGGCCTGGAATGGATATTTGGGGGAAACCCACGTCATTTTTTTTTTACATTTGCGGCGGGGTTCCCCTTAATATCCATTCCAGACCTGAAGCGCCTGGTAATTGAATTCTGGGGAACCCCTACGCTTTTTTTTTTTTATCAATGACTTTTGTATGTATTGCCGGGAGCCGACAATTCATTAATAGCCGCGAGTGAGTTTTAAATGACTTTTTTCTTTCAAAAATGTCATTTTTTGCAGGGACAGTTCTAAGCACGGGAAACATGCACCACTTTACATGCGTATCATACACACCCCCCAGGTACGAAATTTAAAGGAATATTTCACTTTTATTTTTTCATTTTAAGCATTATTAAAATCACTGCTCCTGAAAAAAACTTTTTTTTGCATTGATACATGTCCCCTGGGGCAGGACCCGGGTCCCCAAACACTTTTTAGGACAATAACTTGCATATTAGCCTTTATAATTAGCACTTTAGATTTCGAACGTTCGAGTCCATTGTATTTAATAGGGTTCTAAAGTTCACACGAACATTTTGTCTGTTCGCAGGTTCTGGTGCGAACCGAACAGGGGGGTGTTCGGCTCATCCCTGCTCATCAACTTCCAACTCGCCATCCGAGGGATCAGGCGAGGAAGCGTAGGGCTGGGAAGGGCCCGGGTCCTCACAGGCATCATCAGCCAGAGAGCCAGTGTGGTGTTAGACTGACTTCGTGTGGGATGCGTCCATTTCCTTCATGATCGTTGCACCACACGTTTTATCAGAGACTCGATACGCTGATCCTCTGTCTCTTTTTCCCCAACTGCCCAGGCATAACAACGGTTACACAAGGACTTGCCCTCCGGGACTCGTGTGCCACATCCCCAGCAGGCTCTGCGATCGAAGCGGCTATCATGGCGATGGGAGCGTGTCTGGAGGAGGAATGAGAGCGTCTCCTCTGGTGGTGAGATGCAGATGGAGAATCACGTCTGGATTTTGATGATGATGAATGCTGCTGCGGCCTGGCAAGGTCTGTGTCGTACTGGACTATGATTTAAGGGTCTGATCTGGAAGGGCTGGAAGAGAAAAAAGGATTGGGGGGGAGCAAGATATGACATCAGACAACGCAAACAGTTGTGATTGTACCTCAACCCCTCCCCTCACCAGCATGTAGCTTGTGCGTGAGGGCTGGCCACATGAAGGCGGTGACTTATCCATGACCTCTGGACTAACAACGCCATGACACGAGTGGTCTGCAAAAAAAAGGGCCTGAAAATGCCAAACGTATGGTTAACGATCAAAGTGCATCCCCCTTATAAAATATATATATATATATTTTTTTATATTTTTTAATTATGTATTTATTATATATATATATATATATATATATATATATATATATATATATATATATATATATATATATTAAATTTTTTAAGGTAAAATATAACAACATCTTTCCTAGAAACATTTTAAGATATTCAGAACACAATTGTCACTTAGGACGTAGTCACTCAGGCGGCGGCGCCTCCCCCTCCTTCAGCACGCTAGCGTGGCGTTCGGGAGAACATGGCGGGCGGCCCCTTATAGGTCTCATTTGTGGCGGCTGTTCCATCTTGATGGCGTTCTTTCACTCTTTGGCCAGCACTTACCAGTGCACACCTTGGCTTTCTATGACCCTTTACCAGGTAATACAGGCAGCTGTATGGACCCAACTGTACTTTTCTGTTCCTATCTAAGCACAGAATCTCCTGATTTTTTACAATTTACATTTTTTGTAGAAGCCCTCATGGACCTTTTTAGCCATCATTTGCCACTGTTTTGATCAGAGTTACCCTCGTGGATATTGTCTTCCCTTGTGCGGCCTTCCTGGGTGGTCGCCCACACCATGCACTGCCACAGCTTCCGGTCAAGATGCCCCTTTGGGGGAGACCCGAGTCTTCAGGGTCACACCCCACTTAGCGTCTGTGAGTACTTTTTAGATCAATTATATACATTCTTCTATATTCTCCCCATGGTTGTCTTCTTCCCCCCCCCCCCCCCAAGGCAGTGACTTAGACACCCTCATGTCTCATTTCAGATAAAACATTGCTGCTCCTGAAGAGTGGATATACAGACTCCACGAAACGCATTGAGCCATTGTACATGCAATGTTTAACCGACTATGTACTTAATTTCACTCATATGGATGTTTGGACACTAACATGGTCATTTATGATTTTATGCAAATGGGAAGTTTCTCATGTGGTCTAGCACATACCCCTAGCCACTGACATGTAGTATCATGTTCCTATGTATATAGATCAATTTTACTGTGATGTTGTTAATTCAATGTATGATTTATGTCATGTTTACATTCAATAAACCATTCTCTGGCCCCCTGTTTGCTGACTGCGTGTTTCATTCAAAGTCCCGCCCTCTTTTTTTCTCACCAAGGGAGCAAGGCTATCTCTGCAGACCAAGGCTGGGAGCTGTGCTAATGATTCTTCTCACTGCCTGGCACATCCCATTTTGGCAAGAGTGAGCAGCTGCTTTCAAAGCCCCTGCCCGTGATGTCACCGCCCCTCCACTTCACACCTGCGCAGTGGGGGCAGCCACACCGCGCCTGCGCGGCCGCCCGGGAATCCACCGAACTGCACACACGCAAGCCAAGCCTCGCTTTCACAGAGGCTTCTGCGCATGCGCGAACTGTGGTGGCAGCCGCAACCCGGAAGTGCCGTGGCGAGCTGGGACGCAGAAGCTCTCCAGCCGCCACGAGGGATAGTTGGGGACACGGATGCCAATATTGCTGTGGGAATACCGACTAAAACAAACACTGTACAAATAAACACAGAGACAACTGCCATGGAGAAAAAGATAGTCGCAGACCTTGCCAGCCGATGATGCGTCCGTCCCTCAGGCACACACAGGGCAACAACCCCCTCTCCACTAGGGTATCTAGTGCCTCAAAAGCTACACGCCTGCCCGTGGCTGGGCCCTGAGCTGCACTGCGTAAGAAGTGTGCCGACAATCCTGGGACATCCAACCGGACGTGAAACGTGTGTGTAGGTCCATTGGAGGAAGACAAAAAAGGAACGCAGTACTGAGAGGTGAGCTTACTTTTATGGGTATGGGGTCCTATAGCATTGGAGCGGAGGCGGGATTAACCCACACGTAGGCTGCCATGGAGTCTGTCAGGAAAATAGTGTTTGTGTACATTCAAAACAATAGGTAATACAGCGCTATAAAAAATGTCTGCAATCAATTAGATAAATAAATGATAATAGTGAGTAAAAGCAGCAATTTTCTTGTGAGATACACACATCACATAATAAGTCAAAAATAAATTGTGATTATTAGATAGTTGTGAAATATTGATGAATCTGTGTTCATAAGAACATCAAAAAGAAAAGACAGAAAATAAGTCCATAAAATGATGTGAAATCCAATGTGTCCCTTGGTGCTTTACACTTTTACTGAAAATTTGTGAATTTTCAAGACAAGCCTCCACCTCATAAAATGGCCGCTTACCAGCTCCTCATGACCTCCTGTTAGGGGAGGTATTTCACGCTTGTGGCTATATACCCCGCCAGGGCCTTTGATCGTCCAGGGGATTGCGTTGTTAGGCTTCCACCACCCAAAATGGATTTGATCCCACGTGAGCCCTAAAAAGAGATAAGGCCTCCATAGTTTAAAATCTTCAATGTTTATTGGTTTAAAAATGGGTTACACTTACATCAAGGAATGTAATCTTAGATAAAAATTTGAGCCGGCCAGCTAATAGTAGCAGCCTGTGTTTCAAGATTTGTACAAATGCAGTGACGTTAGCACGTCGCTTATCCCTTCATGTTTAGTCTCAAATGACGTGCACTAGTGCCCCAGGGCGATGTCATTTGTGACAAAACTAGTGCCCCAGGGCGATGTCATTTGTGACAACACTAGTTCCCCAGGACGATGTCATTTGTGACAAAACTAGTGCCCCAAGACGACATAATTTGTGACGAAACTAGTGCCCAGGGACAACGTAATTTGTGATGAAACGCGTAGCGATAAGTGGCATGCTGACGTCACCGCTTTTGTGCAAGTCCCGATAGATGGGCTACTACTATTAGCCGGCCGGCTTAAATTTTTATTTAAGATTACATTCCTTGATGTAAGTGTAACCCATTTTTAAACCAATAAACATTGAAGATTTTACACTATGGAGGCCTTATCTCTTACCCTGGCTGGGTATATAGCCACAAGCGTGAAAGACCTTGTGAACATTCACACTCGCAATTTTGTTTGAGCAATTTGCATGCATTTTCGCATGTAGCACATTCACTTCATGGGCCGCCCTGTGCATGTTTCTCGCCCATAAAGAAGCTCATGCTCCTTTTTGAGTGACAAACGTAGCATATTTTTAAATCTCGTGTTTTTCCGCAATCGCTACGCAATTGTGTTGCGCGTCGATTTCGGCAGAATCTCATTGCGCTTGGAGTGCCATTAAAGATAATGCCTCCCAAAAGCCGCAATTGTGCCTACAATTTTTAAATTGTGAGATGTGAACGGGGCCTTACTGTTTTTACAGCCCCATATGGCGCTCTGTGGGGTTGCCTCCTTTCTCCAGCCTCAGTGCACTGCCCCATGGACGTCCTTTACCACACCCCTCCCCCCCCCGTTCACACTGAATGTGACTTTGAAATTGTACGACTTCACTTGAACATGCACAATTTCGAAGCCGCATGTCAATGCAACTTGGTTGACATTGGTGCGATTTCATGCACAGATGTCTATGCAAGTCGCACATGAAATCGCAAGAAATACTGCAGGAACTTTTTTTCCGACTCGGTGCAGCACTGCAAAGTTGGTGTCGCACTGATTTGAACAGTTGCATTGCCCACAATGGGGTGCAACTTGCGATTTAGAACTGTCAAATCGCACGGTGTGAATGGGGGCTCAAAGATCCTTATTCTTTAATAATGTATTAATGACTGCAGAGCTGCATTCAATTGTGTCTTTCATATCTGCCTGGAGTTAAGCTTTAATAATGGATGATTAAATTGCTGTTGCAGATGTCTTCTCGGCTTGTCACTTAACAATCAAAACATATTTATTTCCAATGACACATTTTATCTTAATTGAAGAGTGATTAGGAGATGAAATGATCCTGTCCAAAAAAAAAAATGAATGAATCGAAATTTTGAAAATGCAATATTTTATATACAATATGTCTCTTTCATAAATGTTATATATTTAAATATTTCCATATAGCTGTTCAAGATTTTAGCATATTATCATTAAATGTAATTATCTTACTGCAATAAAATACATGGCAAAAACTATACCTAACTAAATCGTGTTTTCTACATGATCTTAAACCTGCACTTTCATAAGAGACATACATACCTTTTTTTCTTTCTCGTACATCACGGGACACAGAGCGACATAGTCATTACTAATGGGTTATATAGATACCTTCAGGTGCTGGCACTGGCAACTTCCAAAACCGGAAGTACCCTCCCCTATATAAGCCCCTCCCATCCGGGAGCACCTCAGTTTTTTGCCAGTGTCTAAGGTGTTGGCCAAGAAGAAACATGTGTTTTTCACTGAGCTTGCGTACAGGTTCTTTTGGGCCTCAGTAAGCTATTCCGGATCCGACCAAAAAAGCTTCATAGCTAAACGGTCGGTACCCGGGCCTTGCAGAGAAGAGCAAGGTTTTGCCTGTAATGCTTCTCTTAGGAGAGCTGGACCCTGGGATCCAGAGCTCTGGTCATACCCACGACCAAGATGTTTTCTGTGCAGGGTGCTATACAGGTCCAGGGGAGTGGAATCCTTGGGAACCCGGTCCCTGAAGGTTTGATTACAATGCCTGCCGTGATAGGTGAAGTTTGGGCTTCTGTGGACCAAACAGAGTCCTGCGGCGAGGAAAAGGTAAGTGGGGGCCCTCGGGAACTTGGTTCTATTGAGGGACCCCCAAGCCTATTTTGTCTTTCTGCCTGTTACCTAAGGTATTCCCGCTAATATTCTGTGTATGCCTGTTACTACTGAGAAAATGTAAAAATTTTAATAGTAGGCAAGAAAAAAAAAAAAAATGTAAGACCGCGGTACCTGTGTTAGACACTAGAGGCCGCTATGGTTCTTTTTCTTGTAATGTGGATTTTTTTCGTCCAGAATCAAATCCAGGCAGTTGGTATGTTCTCTCCTGGGAAGCTGTCTCCTCTGCCCTGTTGCTGCGCTCATCCATCCCCGGGCCCTGCGGCAAAGGGACCCTGGCTCCCATCTAGCTCCTTGTTGTTTTCAAAAAAGGCGCCGAAGGCGCACGTGCCCGCGCGCGTGCACGCGCCTCTATTCATAGAGGCGATCTGGAAAAAGGGGCGGAGCGGGTGGATGACGCTCAGGTGTGCGCCGTGGCACTACTGCGCATGTGCGGGCGTCCAGCGTGTTTTAAAGCACATTATAGCTGGCTATTGAAGTGCACAGACAGAGCTAGCAACAGTATAAAGGCACACAGAGGCGGTTGATGCAGGCATCCCCTAGAAAGGCACTTTAGTAGACACCAACTGTGATATAGCAGCAATTGTGCTAGACTATTCTCAGTAAAAGTGGTGTATTACGGCTGGAATACCTCAGCTTTAGGCTTAGGAATATGCCGTCCAGAAGCTCCGGAACTGAATCTTCCAGGAAGCGACGGGGGTCTCATCGGGCTCTGAGGATCTTGGGCATGCTTCTGCTGCACCAGTCTCCCCTGAAGTTCAGAGGTAAGTGACCGTAGAGACCCCGCAGGGGTACTTGGTACTGTGGCTGTCCTCAGTTCACCTGCTCCTGTGTATGTAACAGAGGAGGTTTTTTCCTCAGCTCTGGGAGGATTAGAGAGAGATTGTCAACATTGATCGCTGCCTCCCTGTCAGGGAAAGCACGCCCCATCTCCGTCTCCTCCTTCAGAGTGCCTGTTAGCAGAGCAACAGTCCCATACAGGGATCGACCTGCCTGAAGGGGATCAGGATGAGGTTGATTCTGTTATAGAGGAATCAACAGTGGGGGAACCTTTTCTCAGCATCTCAAGCTGAAAGATTATGGGTTCAGTCTCTGACTAACATGGTCCGATCAGCATTAAAAATGCACCTTGCGGAACCATCAACCACTACTGTATCCTCGTTGGGGTCGCTAGAAGCCCCCAGACTGTCTGTTCTTTTCCACTTCACCCTTTACTGAAAGGGCTTATTTACCAGGATTGGGAACGTCCTGAGAAAATATTTATTCCCCCAAGAGATTTCCGGTGGTCTATCCCATGGAGGATAAGTTCATCAAAAAAAAATGGAAGGTCCCTTCAGTGGACGCAGCCATCTCTTGTATGTATAAATCACTGACATGTCCAGTGGATAATGTCCAAATGTTCAAGAACCCAATAGATAAAAGATTGGAGTCCTTATGAAAGTCTGCTTCTTTCTACAGCAAGCTTGGTGACACAACCAGCAGTAGCAGCTATTGGGGTCTGCTAAGCAGTGAAGGATCAGTTGAAACAGGTCTTGAGGGACTTGACAGATCAGCAGGCCTTGCCCTAGCTGATCTACCTAGAGCCTTAGGCTTTGCGGTTGACGCCATAAAGGATTCAGTCCATCAGGCCTCCCGCCTTACGCTGTCTATAGTACATATGCGTAGGCTTCTATGGCTCAAAAACTGGTCTGCTGAAGCTCCCTGTAAAGAATGGCTGGTTAGCGTCCCATTTCAGGGTGAACGCTTATTCAGGGAAAACCTGGACAAATATATCCAGAAAATTTCCAGCGGTAAAAATACGCTCTTGCCGGTTAAAAACAGAGTTAGAGGTCCCTCTTTAAGAGGCCTGCTTCTCCAGTCCCTGGGGCATCGGCTGTGTAACAGTTCCGACGGCCTCCTCGGTCAATTCCCGGGGGTAAAAAACAGGGACAATAGCAGGGTAATGAGAAACCCTGGGTCAGGGGAGGTACAAAACCTCCCCCAAAGTTAAATTCATTGAAGGGTTGCCCCCACTCAGTCAGGTGGGGGGAGGACTCCAGTTGTTCGCAAGAGACCTGGCGGGACACGATCAAAACAGATAGGTGCTCTCCGCAGTATGTTTGGGATACAGTTTGGAGTTAAAAGACTCTCCTCCTTCCCATTTTTTGAGGTCAAACGTGCCAAGGGATCCCCGGAAGAGAGAGTCCCTCCTGTTGGCACTAGAACAACTATTGCTCCAAGGAGTAATTATGGAGGTTCCCCTGGAAGAATGAGGGTTCGGGTTTTACTCAAACCTCTTTACAGTCCCGAAGCAAACGCGGACGGGAGGCCCATATTAATTCTAAAAGGGCTATACAAATTCCTGTATATCAGGACTTTCCGATGGAGTCGATCCGATCGGTGGCCACTGCCCTACAAGGGGAGGATTGGTTAGCCGCGATCGACATCAAAGATGCTTATTTGCACATTCCCATCTTTCCAGTCCACCAAAAATTTCTACGCTTTGCAGTAGAAGGGCGCCATTTTCAGTTCAGAGCCTTACCCTTCGGTTTGGCCACAGCACCACGAGTGTTTACAAAAATTCTGGCCCTTTATTGGCCAATCTAAGAACACAAGGTGTAATGATAATGGCATATCTAGATGACTTGTTGCTGATAGACCACTCAGTGAAAAAACTAGACGTGGTCGTTCACAAGACAATCAAGTATCTGGAATCTCACGGTTGGATTATCAACCGAGACAAGTCAGCCCTAAAAACCAGTAAAAAGTCTGGAATACTTGGGGCTAAGGTTGGATTCAGGCCAGAGAAAAATATTCTTGCCTCAAGGAAAGGTGTTGTCTTTGAAAGATTTGATCCACTTAGTGGGTACAAAAAAGACAGCCGTCCATACGCCTGTGCATGAGGCTGCTGGGAAAAATGGTGGCATCATTCGAAGCAGTACCCTACGGTCAATTCCATTCAAGGAATTTGCAAGGGGCCATACTGTCAGCCTGGAACAAAAAAGTTCAGGCCCTAGACTTACAATGTCCTTGTCCCCTTCCGTTCGCAAGAGCCTCCGTTGGTGGTTGGTTCCCCAAAATCTGGATAAAGGGAAATCCTTCAGTCCGATTTCTTGGAAGGTGGTCACTACAGATGCCAGCCTTATAGGCTGGGGAGCAGTACTGGAGCAATGGTCTCTCCAGGGCAGATGGTCGGATGCAGAAAAGGCCCTGCCCATCAATCTCTTAGAGATACGAGCAGCCCGGTATGCCCTAGTAGCATGGACATCCAAACTCCAAGGGTCCCCTGTCAGAATTCAATCAGACAATGCCACAGCAGTGGCATATATCAATCATCAGGGGGGCACCAGGAGTCGTGCAGCCCAGAGGGAAGTAAATTACATCCTGAAATGGGCAGAAAGATATGTCCCAGCCATATCTGCGGTATTTATTCCAGGAGTGGAGAATTGGAAGGCGGACTTTCTAAGTCGCCAGCAATTATGCCCAGAGGAATGGTCCCTTCACCCCGAGGTTTTCTGGACAATATGTCAGCGGTGGGGAACATCGGATGTAGATCTTCTAGCATCCAGATTCAACGCAAAGGTGGACAGGTTTGTCTCTCGGACAAGGGATCCCCTAGCTTGCGGCTCGGATGCCCTAGTGTTCCCTTGGGATCAGTTCAAGCTGATATATGCATTCACACCGCCACAATGGTTACCTCGATTACTCCGCAGAATCAGGGTAGAAAAGAAACCAGTGATTCTGGTGGCTCCAGCGTGGCCCCGAACAGCGTGGTACGCGGAGATTGTAAAATGTCAGTGGGGAGTCCTTGGTCTCTCCCACGTCGTCCGGACCTGCTTTCGCAAGGACCGATATACCACCCTTCCTTACCAGCCCTAGGTTTGACGGCCTGGCTATTGAAGCCCACATTCTAAAAAAGAGAGGGCTCTCTAATCCTGTGGTATCTACCATGATCAATGCCAGGAAGCCGGTATCCAGGCAGATCTACTATAGAATCTGGAAGGCGTACATCGCGTGGTGTGAGGCCAAGAAATGGCATCCACATAAGTACGTAATAGGTATGAGTCTGGACTTCCTACAGTGGGCTGTAGATAGGAAGCTTGCCTTGAGTACTATCAAAGGTCAGTTTTCGGCCTTGTCAATATTTTTTCAAAGGCCCTTGGCTTCGCATTCACTAGTCAAAGCCTTTAGATAAGGAGTGATGCGTATTAGTCCTCCGGTTAATATTCCCATATGTCCATGGGATCTAAACCTGGTTCTGTCGGTTCTACAGAAACAACCATTTGAACCATTACAGCATAGTTCCTTGGTTCTTCTCACCAGGAAATTGTTTTTTCTAGTAGCCATTTGTTCGGCTAAAAGAGTGTCGGAATTAGCAGCTATGTCCTGTAAAGAGCCATATCTGGTTATCCATAAGGACAGAGTAGTGTTACGTCCTCATCCAGCCTTTCTTCCTAAGGTGGTATCAAGGTTTTCATTTGAACCAAGATGTGGTTCTTCCTTCTTTTTTCCCCAAACCTAGTTCGGTAGAGGAAAAGTTATTGCATTCTTTGGATGTAGTAAGAGCAGTTAAAGCCACTGCTCAGATTCGCAGAACGGATACTTTGTTTATTCTGCCGGAAGGCCCCAGAAAGGGTCAGGCAGCGTCAAAATCTACTTTAGCCAAGTGGATTCAACAGGTCATTATGCAAGCCTATGGCTTAAGAAGGAGACCGCCTCCGTTCAAAGTTAGAGCGCACTCCACGAGAGCAGTTGGAACTTCATGGGCAGCGCATCACCAGGCCTCCCTGGCTCAAATCTGTAAGGCCGCAACATGGTCTTCAGTACACACGTTTACTAGGTTCTACCAGGTGGACGTTAGAAGTCAGGAGGATGTCGCCTTTGGGCGCAGTGTGTTGCAGGCCGCAAAAGATCCTCATGTCTGATGGCGCTCAGCTTATGTATGGTGTATCCCCCCCCTCGTTGGGCATTGCTTTAGGACATCCCATTAGTAATGACTATGTCGCTCTGTGTCCCGTGATGTACGAGAAAGAAAATAGGATTTTTATAACAGCTTACCTGTAAAATCCTTTTCTTGGAGTACATCACGGGACACAGAGCTCCCACCCCTCTTTTGGGGACACTTATTGCTTTGCTACAAAACTGAGGTGCTCCCGGATGGGAGGGGCTTATATAGGGGAGGGTACTTCCGGTTTTGGAAGTTGCCAGTGCCAGCACCTGAAGGTATCTATATAACCCATTAGTAATGACTATGTCGCTCTGTGTCCCGTGATGTACTCCAAGAAAAGGATTTTACAGGTAAGCTGTTATAAAAATCCTATTTTTTTTAATTCCAGCTCCTCTATGTAATAGAGCATTAAAGGGTAACTCCACTTTCATGGGAAAAAGAATAGCAAATAAAAAAACAAAGAATACAGTGGAACCTTGGATTACAAGCATAATCCGTTCCAGGAGAATGCTTGTAATCCAAAGCACTCGCATATCAAAGCGAGTTTCCCCATAGAAGTCAATGGAAACTAAGATATTTTGTTCCGCATTGACTTCTATGGCATGCAATACCGCATGTGGCCAGAGGTGGGGGGGGGCGCCAGAGAGCTTTGGAAATACTCTGGGACAGCTTAGCTTATCTTGAAAACCCTGGGAAAGGTTCAGAAACACACAGGAACTGATTATTTCCGAGTGTTTCCAAGTATTTCCGAGTGATTCCGAGTATTTCCGAATGGCTCCGAACCATTCCGAGTGTCACCGCACCTCTGGCCAAATGCGGTACTGCACAGCCCATTAGCTTGAAGAAAACACTCGCAAACCGAGTCAGAATAAAAATAAAAAAAAGTTGGCCGTTATTCAAAACGCTCGTTAACCGCGTTACTCGTAAACCAAGGTTCCACTGTATAGCGTATACAATTGTGACACAAGTACTTTTGTAATTAAATGTTATTAAAAATGACCTTTCCTTTTCAATCTGCAGCTCTGTCATTTTCTCTAAAGTACAATGCAATATGGCTACCTGGAGGTTTTCTGTATGTAAGGGATGTCAAAATCAGGTACCCCATAAAAAAGGATTATAGTTCTGCTAATGGAGAAAGTAAAACTCATGGCATTTCTATTAAATCACCAGTAGATGGTAGCATAGAGTGAAAAGCCTGAATGACAGAGAGTACATTCTAATGGGATCATTGCTAATAAGCAGAGGGAACCAAAAGACTGACCTTTGTTTCTGGAATGGAATAGCAGTTGCTACCCAGTCTATCAGTCTGAAGGTCATGTGTTTGTGTCATTGCAGGTAAGAGGGAGCATATTTAAGGCTATAAACAGGGCGAGAGTGATTTAATTTACATCCCTGTGATCAGTAAAGGCTGCTGGGTGATTAATTAACATATCAAAACATGTACAATTGTTTATTATTTTCTTTGAGGACGTTATTCCTGTATATGAGAATGTCATTATTACAGATATAGAAGTGTATTATTTTGTATGAACACAATAGCAGTTGCTACCCAGTTTATCAGTCTGAAGGTCATGTGTTAGTTTCACCCGACCCGCTCCCTTCGCACATTGGAATTATTGACCATACTTTCAGCATATGTGCAACATGTACACAGATGGTGTACAGAACGTCCCCCAGAAACATAATTTCCTGCTTGTGTGATTGGTTCCCTGATTTTCCCAGAAGTCTGTACCAGTGGTGGCTGTTTTTTTGTTGTTGGGGGGGGGGGCGGCAAATAACCACCCCCCGCAGCACCTCAAACCCCCCCAGCTGTCTGCTGGTCCACTGGCACTTACCCCATCTGCGGCAGGGATCAGCGGGCACATCGGGAAGGGGATCAGGCTGTGGCGGGCATCTGGCAGCATCTCCTCCTCCTAGGCGTCCAAAAGGATCGCCTGTCCTTTCAGCCAATCAGGTGACAGGTATCAGACCTGCTTCCTGATTGGCCGGGAGGAGGATCAGTGTTGCAACAGCGAATATTCACTCGCTGTTGCAGCAGAACTGGGTGGGCTCCAGACACAATGCTCTGGACCCTGAGCCCACCCTATTTTGAAGTCTATTAGAACTCTAATCAGGTGCTACAAAAAACACCACCCCCCAATCCCTGCCATAGGAATTCATGCGTATGGCATCCTGAAAGGGGCCGGGCACATGGATAGGGAGGGTGGCGGTGGTGTTGGGGGGGGGGGGGTGATGCCTGCCACTGGTCTGCACTAAGATACAGTACAAGTCAGATTTTTGGCATCCCCTGCAACAAAAATTCATTTTGTGGTAAGATACTGCCAATAGGAAATAATGTCTAAAAGGATGCAGACCCTGCAACTTTGCTCATTAGAGCTCTGACTCTTCAGCAGCTGGTTGATAATTATGAAACCACTCACATTAGACTCACTGAGCACATGGGCACAGAGGAACATGCATTGATTTCTTCATAATAATAAAAGGTAGGAATCTGCAATAAAGTTTGTTAAAATCCTTGCAATGTACATATATCACCCAGAGAGGAATGTTTTTTTCTCAACAAAAGTGGAGTTACGCTTTAGGCTGCATTCACACCTGAGCGTAGCGCTTCGAGCGTTTTTCCCGACGTTTTTACCGGCGTTTTGACGCGCGAATACGGTCGTTTTTGCACATTTGCATACAGCGTTTTCAGGCGTTTTTCAACTTCAGCGTTTTTCTTGATAGCCAATAGGAAAAATGATCATCACTGTCATCATTTGTTGCTATGTTTTTAGATTTTGTTCATCTGCTTCCTGGGTGAATACTGTACTACCGGTTCATCATTGTGCTTCCTGCTCCATCTTTGTACTATCTTCTGCACAAAGATGAGTGACAATGAGATGGCGTGTTTTCTGGCAGCAGCCACTGTTACCTCACACTTTCTACATGAAAGAGAGAGGAGAAAGAAGAGGGCACACAGATATTGGATCCACCCAGTAATTGCCGAACGAGAAGAGAGAGGCCAATTTTGGGTCATGTATAGTGATCTACGTGAGCATGATGATAAATTTTTGGACTACACAAGGATGTCCATAAAAAGGTTAGTCAAAGTAATTTGGATTCATGATGTTTGACATTGTTTCTGTCTTATAATGTCCACTAATAAACCCCATATTTCTTATTGTTGCTCACAGCTTTGATGAGTTACTGGGTTTACTCAGTAGCCGGTTGCAAAAGAATGGACACCTATTTCCGGAACAGTATACCCCCAGTGGAACGACTAATCATCACACTGAGGTAAATTCTTCTTATTTCCTTTTGTCCCCAGTGCCACGTATCATCAGTGCCACGTATCAGTACCACCTGTCAGTGTCACGTGTCATCATTAGTGCCACCTGTCCCCAGTGCCACGTGTCCCCAGTGCCACGTATCAGTACCACCTGTCAGTGTCACGTGTCATCATTGCAACCTGTTAGTGCCACCTGTCCCCAGTGCCACGTGTCCCCAGTGCCACGTATCAATACCACCTGTCAGTGTCACGTGTCATCATTGCAACCTGTTAGTGCCACCTGTCCCCAGTGCCACGTATCAGTACCACCTGTCAGTGTCACGTGTCATCAGTGCAATGTATGAATTTTGGGGCGTTATTTGTGGTATACACATTTCATGTGCGAAAAATAACATATTACAATGATTATTATAATAAAAATCCTACTTTTGTAAAGAATTGAGGGAAAAATAAACATCCAATCACACAATTTTAATGCTAAACAAAAACTTTATTTGTTAATATAAAATATTAACGAACGATTACTTTCTCTTTTTTTTTTTTTTTTGGAAAATTTACAGCTCAACCATAAACAAAGAAATAGAGCTAACGTAGCTCATAAAACAAAAAAAAAATTCAAAGGTGTTGAAAGGTTTGGGAGGAGTTGACTCCCTCGTTAGGTGCATTGACCGCATCCATTGCATGGCCATATTGTGACCAGGTGGAGGTAGATGGATGATCATTAAGCTGCCAATTAGAAGGTGGTGGTGGTGTTGGCAGAGGATAGTAATTAGTTGGTGGCTGTGTAGGCAGAGGAGGGTAATTAGGAGGTGGTGCTGAAAACCGAGGAAGGGGTAAAGAATGTGGTGCTGGCAGATGGGGCGGGGGGGGGGATTTGCAAAAGGACCATATGGTGGCGGAGGTTCTGAGGACCTATATGTGGTGGTTGGTGGGATAAAGGTCGCAATGTAGCGGATGGTACCTGACAACATGTCTGCCTGGAGCTCTGATGGTACCTTCTCCATCAGACCTTCCAGACATCTAGCAGACACCTGAACATGGGACCTATTGCTGGTCATCCTGTCCGACATACCGGCCATAATGTCCAGCATTCGGTTAAAATCGGGTTCCGGAGCCCTCCTTCGTGTTCCTCTAGCTGGTACACGTACAGCAATAGGTGGTGTGGACTCCTTGTCTCCCAGAGGTGTTGCTGATGTAGAGCGTGCTGGAGTAGACGATTGGCTCTCCAGATCTTGTCCTTCTTGATCACCACCTGATGCTTGGCTTGCTTGTGTGTCCAAAGCATTATTTTGGGAACTGTCCTCCCAGCTGTTTTCAGTACTGAAAATAGAAATTAATTATTAGAACTTTCTCTTTACATTTTGTTTAATGACATTCGTACAGATGATAGCTTACCACCCCAAAGCCAGCAATGGCCGAAGGAACTCCAGTTCTTTTGCATACATGTACTCTCTTGGAGCACATGCCGCAGATCCACTCCTACATTCCCTGGTCAGTCGTAGATGTCGAGTGTAGGCATCCCGTATACTTTTCCACTTTAATTTTAGCATTTTAACTGTCAAAACACAAATTAAAATATATATATTTATTTCTTTGTAGGTACCTAGCAACTGGACAATCTATATCAAGTCTGCACTATAGCTTTCGGGTTGGGAAATCAACAGCCAGTTATATAGTCCGTGACACCTGCTCTGCAATTTGGGAGATTTTGAAGGATATGGTGTTTAAAAAACCTACATCAGAAGAGTGGTCCCAGATATCGGAGGTTTTCCTGCAACGCTGCAATTTCCCTAATTGTGTCGGAGCGATCGATGGGAAACATATCAGGATCATTAAGCCCATGGGAAGCGGAAGCCAATATTTCAACTATAAGAAATATTTTTCCTTTGTTTTGATGGCGGTTGCGGATGCCAATTATTGCTTCCGGTACATTGACATTGGTTCGTATGGCAGCAGCGCTGATTCACACCTGAGCGTTTTGTAGCCTGAAGCCTGAAGCTACAAAACGTTCGAGGGGAAAAAATACATTATTCTCTATGGAGATGGTTCACATCTCCACTCCATGTCGCCTGAAGCCGAACGCCTGAAGCTCAAACAAGTTCCGGACCCTTTTTTGTCGCGCAAATCGGGCAGATTTGGGCGTTCGTATCCCCATAGAAACTAATGGAAACGCTCGATTCAAGCGACTAGCGCGACAACGAGCGTTTCTACGGGCGTTTTGTCGCTGCATGAAAGATTGTACATGAAGGAAATGACATAAAACATAACAGGAAGTGCACAGATCACCATTTTAGCAGACATACAGACCATCAATATGGAGGGTGAAGTAGATGAGACTGTATGCCTGCTGAATCAGGAGACCTTTATTAGAATGGTCAAGGAGCACCCCTGTCTCTATGATACAAGAGATCCTACTTATAAACTCAGAGCGAGCAAGAGGAGGGCATGGAACCAGATTGCCATGAAAGTGTTCTCAGACTGGGCAGACCTAACTGGCCATGTTAAGGATGGTAAAGGTAAGATAAACCCCTGCAAACATTAGTACATTATTATGCTTAACCACTTCACACCCGGGGCCAATTATGACATTTCTCTCCTACATGTAAAATCCATAATTTCTTGGCTAGAAAATGACATAGAACCCCCAAACATTATATATTTTTTTGTAGAAAAGACCCTAGAGAATACAATGGCGGTTGTTGCAACTTTTTATATCTCACGGTATTTTCGCAGCAACTATTCGAACACGTTTTTTTTCAGAAAAAAAAAACAGTTTCATGCTTTAAAAAAAAAAAAAAAACAGTAAAGTTAGCCCAATTTTGTTGCATAATGTGAAAGATGAAGATACGGCGAGTAAATAGATACCCAACATGTGAAAAAGTCCTGCAAGCCGCATCTTTGGAGCGCTGTAGGAGCGGCATATTTACCGCTCCTAAAGCGCCCCTTCCCATTCAAAACAATGGGGCAGCGCTCCAAACCCGCCTGCAAAGAGCCTCTGCAGCGGCGATTTGCGTGCCTTTCCAACCCTTTTTTGGCCGCTAGCGGGGCAGTTTTAACCCCCGCTAGCGGCCGAAAAAGGGTTAAAACCAGCGGCTGCCCCATTGATTTTAATTGAATACACCGCTCCTTCACCGCTCCAAAGATGCTGCTAGCAGGACTTTTTCTTACCGTCCTGCTAGCGCACCGTTCCAGTGTGAAAGCCGAGTGAAAGGAGTCGCTTTTGTCAGGCGCTATACAGGCGCCTGAAAAACGCCTCAGGGGCCTATGCATAGGATTATGAGTATAGTATAGTCAGCATGTCACAAATACATGATGGCACACTCTGACCCCTAGTGTGTATTGTATGGATACTGCACACAAAGATAAATATATATTTTAAAAAAAACATGGGACTTCTTCACAATAAATCAAGCAATTTTATTAATCACATAGCATAGTATACGGTTTTATTATTATAACAAAGAAATAAAGACTTAAATTTATTGAATTGCCTCAAGCTGCCATGGGACCTGTCCTGCTGGAGACATGAAGTAGGACGCAAATTGATCCCTGACATGTGTCCCTTGTCTGCTTCCACGAACACCGGTCCAATGCGCTCTTTCCATACTCTCAAGTACTGGCTCCTCAAAATCATATCCATCCCGCTGCCTTACAAAATTATGCAATGCACATGAAGCCTTTACAGCAGAGACTGCATTTTGCATATTGAGAACAATCGGGGTGTGCAGTACCCGCCATTTATTTGACAATATGCCAAATGCACATTCTACCACACGACGTGCTCGTGTTAGACAGTAATTGAACACACTCCTCTGTTCATTTAGATTGTGCCCTGAGTAAGGCCGTAGTAGATGCTCACTCAGAGCAAAGGCCTCATCTCCAACAAACACACTGGGTAGGGGAGGGCCATTTGTGCCCGGGAGTGGCCTGCTTGCCGGAAGGTCCAGACAATCGGTACGTAGGAGGTGTCCAAATGAGGAATTGTTAAAAATAGCAGAGTCAGCGCTGCTGCCATACGAACCAATGTCAATGTACCGGAAGCAATAATTGGCATCATCAACCACCATCAAAACAAAGGAAAAATATTTCTTATAGTTGAAATATTGGCTTCCGCTTCCCATGGGCTTAATGATCCTGATATGTTTCCCATCGATCGCTCCGACACAATTAAGGAAATTGCAGCGTTGCAGGAAAACCTCCGATATCTGGGACCACTCTTCTGATGTAGGTTTTTTAAACACCATATCCTTCAAAATCTCCCAAATTGCAGAGCAGGTGTCACGGACTATATAACTGGCTGTTGATTTCCCAACCCGAAAGCTATAGTGCAGACTTGATATAGATTGTCCAGTTGCTAGGTACCTACAAAGAAATAAATATATATATTTTAATTTGTGTTTTGACAGTTAAAATGCTAAAATTAAAGTGGAAAAGTATACGGGATGCCTACACTCGACATCTACGACTGACCAGGG
This sequence comes from Rana muscosa, assembly GCA_029206835.1. Classification (NCBI taxonomy): domain Eukaryota; kingdom Metazoa; phylum Chordata; class Amphibia; order Anura; family Ranidae; genus Rana; species Rana muscosa. Next base: position 349,080,074 of record CM055119.1, read on the forward strand.
AATGTAGGAGTGGATCTGCAGGATGTGCTCCGAGAGAGTACATGTATGCAAAAGAACTGGAGTTCCTTCGGCCATTGCTGGCTTTGGGGTGGTAAGCTATCATCTGTACGAATGTCATTAAACAAAATGTAAAGAGAAAGTTCTAATAATTAATTTCTATTTTCAGTACTGAAAACAGCTGGGAGGACAGTTCCCAAAATAATGCTTTGGACACACAAGCAAGCCAAGCATCAGGTGGTGATCAAGAAGGACAAGATCTGGAGAGCCAATCGTCTACTCCAGCACGCTATACATCAGCAACACCTCTGGGAGACGAGGAGTCCACACCACCTATTGCTGTACGTGTACCAGGTAGAGGAACACGAAGGAGGGCTCCGGAACCCGATTTTAACCGAATGCTGGACATTATGGCCGGTATGTCGGACAGGATGACCAGCAATAGGTCCCATGTTCAGGTGTCTGCTAGATGTCTGGAAGGTCTGATGGAGAAGGTACCATCAGAGCTCCAGGCAGACATGTTGTCAGGTACCATCCGCTACATTGCGACCTTTATCCCGCCAACCACCACATATAGGTCCTCAGAACCTCCGCCACCATATGGTCCTTTTGCAAATCCCCATCTGCCAGCACCACATTCTTTACCCCTTCCTCGGTTTTCAGCACCACCTCCTAATTACCCTCCTCTGCCTACACCGCCACCAACTAATTACTATCCTCTGCCAACACCACCACCACCTTCTAATTGGCAGCTTAATGATCATCCATCTACCTCCACCTGGTCACAATATGGCCATGCAATGGATGCGGTCAATGCACCTAACGAGGGAGTCAACTCCTCCCAAACCTTTCAACACCTCTGAAATTTTTTTTTGTTTTATGAGCTACGTTAGCTCTATTTCTTTGTTTATGGTTGAGCTGTAAATTTTCCAAATAAAAAAAAAAAAGAGAAAGTAATCGTTCGTTAATATTTTATATTAACAAATACAATTTTTGTTTAGCATTAAAATTGTGTGATTGGATGTTTATTTTTCCCTCAATTCTTTACAAAAGTAGGATTTTTATTATAATAATTATTGTAATATGTTATTTTTCGCACATGAAATGTGTATACCACAAATAACGCCCCAAAATACATACATTGCACTGATGACACGTGACACTGACAGGTGGTACTGATACGTGGCACTGGGGACAGGTGGCACTAACAGGTTGCAATGATGACACGTGACACTGACAGGTGGTATTAATACGTGGCACTGGGGACACGTGGCACTGGGGACAGGTGGCACTAACAGGTTGCAATGATGACACGTGACACTGACAGGTGGTACTGATACGTGGCACTGGGGACACGTGGCACTGGGGACAGGTGGCACTAATGATGACACGTGACACTGACAGGTGGTACTGATACGTGGCACTGATGATACGTGGCACTGGGGACAAAAGGAAATAAGAAGAATTTACCTCAGTGTGATGATTAGTCGTTCCACTGGGGGTATACTGTTCCGGAAATAGGTGTCCATTCTTTGCAACCGGCTACTGAGTAAACCCAGTAACTCATCAAAGCTGTGAGCAACAATAAGAAATATGGGGTTTATTAGTGGACATTATAAGACAGGAACAATGTCAAACATCATGAATCCAAATTACTTTGACTAACCTTTTTATGGACATCCTTGTGTAGTCCAAGAATTTATCATCATGCTCACGTAGATCACTATACATGACCCAAAATTGGCCTCTCTCTTCTCGTTCGGCAATTACTGGGTGGATCCAATATCTGCGTGCCCTCTTCTTTCTCCTCTCTCTTTCATGTAGAAAGTGTGAGGTAACAGTGGCTGCTGCCAGAAAACACGCCATCTCATTGTCACTCATCTTTGTGCAGAAGATAGTACAAAGATGGAGCAGGAAGCACAATGATGAACCGGTAGTACAATATTCACCCAGGAAGCAGATGAACAAAATCTAAAAACATAGCAACAAATGATGACAGTGATGATCATTTTTCCTATTGGCTATCATGAAAAACGCCGAAGTTGAAAAACGCCTGAAAATGCTGTATGCAAATGTGCAAAAACGACCGTATTCGCGCGTAAAACGCCGGTAAAAACGTCGGTAAAAACGCTCGAAGCGCTACACTCAGGTGTGAATGCAGCCTTAGGCCCCTTTCACACATGCCTTCAGGTTGTTTCATCAGTTCAGTCACGTTTTTTCCAAAGAAAAAACTGATCAGTTAACATCAGTTTTTACATCAGTTTTTACATCAGTCTTTTATCATTTTTTACAGCAGTTTTTTATCAGTTTTTACATCAGTTTTTACATCAGTTTTTTTATCAGTTTTTACATCAGTTTTTCATCGTTTTTTACATCAGTTCTTTACATCCACTTAACAACTTGATTCCAATTTTTGGTTTACATTAGAGCTGCACAATTCTGGATAAAATGAGAATCGCATTTTTTTTTTGCTTAGAATAAAGATCACGATTCTCTCGCGAGTCTCGTGGCGTAACATCGTCTTTCACATTATACAAAAAAAATTGGGCTAACTTTACTGTTTAGTTTTTTTAAATTAATGGAAGTGTATTTTTTCCTAAAAAATTATGTTTGAAAGACCGCTGCGCAAATACAGTGTGACATAAAATATTGCAATAACCGCCATTTTATTCTCTAGGGTCTCTGCTAAAAAATTATATATATATATATATATATATATATATATATATATATATAATGTTTGGAGATTCTAAGTACCGGTAATTTTCTAGCAAAAAATACTGATTTTAACCAACAAGTGTCAGAAAAAAGGTTTAGTCTTTAAGTGGTACAAATTACAAAACATTACAGTCAGCGCTGGCAACTGGCAAGTGAGGGAGTCTGTCTGTACAGACTGCCCCCTCACTGTATATACTGCTATACTGCTCTCCAGCCTTTCTCTGCCACAACCCCCCCCCCCCCCCCTAGCAACCAATGCAAAAACGGATGAAAAACTAACCATTTGTCAGTTTACATCCATTTTTCGTCTAATCCATTTTTCTCTTACCGTTAATGGACTGACACAGCCTCTTCATACTGAACATGTGGGTTTATGTCCCTGCTCGCAGGAGAAGCCTAGGCAGAATGTTAGATGTTACATTATACATTCTAAAAATCAGAGCTGAACAGCCCCACCCAGGGGGCGGTCCCTCCGGACATAACCCTCCTACCTGCAGCCAGCAGCCCTCAGTTTTTTTCTGCCTAGCAGGGGGGAAGTCGTGGCTTTCTTAGGAGCCAATCTCCTGAGATTTTTTTTTTAATTCCTTTTGGAATTTTATTATTTTATTTTTGAGATCTTCTATCAACTGTCGGCTGGGCAATAGGTTGGATACAAGATATCTTCACTGTCCGACCATCGAGCGTGCTGATTCTTCGCTCCGGCGTGCGACTCAGTTCACAACATGCCCGTGACTCCAGGGCTGGCCGGTGGGCTTTTATGCTCCGCAGTCCACACAAGACTGAACAGTCCTGCTGTATCTTTCGTGGTGGACCGGGCCGACAGCTACTCAGTACCGCACTGTAATAGGTCTGTCAGGAACACACCAGTGGGTCCTTCTGGGACGGGTAAGTAGTATCTCCTGCCTTCGCAGGTGAGTACATGCTGTGTGTTCCTTTGTATGGGGGATTTTCCCTGTCTCCCCCTTGTTTTTTGTTGCTCTCTGTCACCTTACTCTGGCGCTGTGCTGTCTGGGGGTGCCTGGGGATCACTCTGGCCTGGGGGGGGGCTCATGGGTGTCTGCATATAGCTGTGGAGGTTTTTCTGTGATTTTGAGGCTGGGGGCCGTTCGGCGCCATGTTTTTGTGTCACTTTGTCTTTTTTGCATTGGCGCGCATGGCGGTCATCTTGCCGTGGATCGCTATGGCGCAGTTACATTGCGGTGGCCATTTTCTTGGAGCTGCGCACGTTTTTTGTGATTGTTTGGCCTCTATCGCTCCTGCAATGGCGCGATTCTCCTCACACTCTCCTCACTGCTCACTCGCGCTGTACGCGCTTTATATATATATATTTGCCCAACAATTTTAATGAGGCTTGGTTTAAAAAGCGGGTGAAGAACCGCTTTACGGCTTGAACATCTTTTATATTTTACCCCAAAATTAATAATTTATTGCATTTGTGTGCCCTAAAATTAATTTTAGTGCATGTTTACTGAAATTTTGGGCTTGGTAAACCTTAATGGCACCTCAACACTCATGGCATTGTAACAAAAAAAATGTAACTACTTTATAAAAAAATATATAATGTTTGAGGGTTTTAACTAATCTTCAGGCCAAAAATGCCCAATCACAGCCAACAATCAGCTTTTCAGCTCAAGTTTACATACATTCCCAGCTGCTGGCTGATATCCAGGAGTGTATGTAAAAGTTGCTGTAGACGTATGACATGCATACAGGGCTGCTGATAGCAAACACGGGGCCCCGCACAGCCTACCTGATGGGGCCCCTTCAGGCCCACCCTGACCATGCCCCTGGCCCCTCCTTCAGCCCCACCCCTGGCCCCTCCCCATAGCCTGCTATAAACAAAAAAAGACAGATCATTTTGAAAAAAAAAGAAGCCATTTTTTCTTTCTGCTTTAAAATAGTTCCAATAAAAAATCAAATTTCTTCAATTTAGCCCAACATGTATTCTGTTAGATGTTTTGGTAGAAAAAAATCCCAATAAGCGTATATTGATTGGTTTGCGCAAAAGTTAGAGCGTGCCATAATGTGTATTTGCTGCAGAGACCATGCCATCCATGCATGTATGGATGTGTACAGTATGTCATGTGCTGCAGACAGAGACAGATACAGTGTAATCATTAGATCTTATCCGAATCCCAAGCAAGGACACACCTCTGTTAGGTGCTGACAGCCCCACAAACTGTTTCCTCTCTGTTCAAGCTGCTGCCTTGACAAATGTCAGCTGAGCTGCCTCCTCTGCCACCGTTCGCCTCACAGCTTCTCCTGTCTCAGGCCGAGTGGGGAGCAGAACTGAGCGCCATAAGCGGAAAAAAACAAATCACTCCACCAGGGAAGGCAATGTGCAGGCAGGCGGCCGGGACTTGTGCCAAGATCAACATGAGGAGCAGGCGCTCCACGGAATTGACATGCGCCTGAAACAGAACAAATAGTCCCACCCACTATCACATCACAGTGGAACAGAGGGGCTCAGAAAATGGATACAAAAAACAGCTAAGTTAGTAGGCGGGGCGGGGGTCAGATCATGGTTGTAATTCAGAAAGGCTTTTTTTTTAATTCTGCACTCTCTTCAGATTGCCCAGGCCCCCTGCTGGCCGAGCCCGGTACAACAGGGCCAGTTGTACTGGCTTATCAGCAGCCCTGCATGCATAGGTATTAGCGAATGGGTTAAGCCACATCCAATACATAGGCCGCGTACACACGACCGGTTTTCTCGGCAAAAAACGATAAGAAAACTGCCGGGAGAGCTTTCTTGCCGAGAAAACCGGCTGTGTGTACACGGGTTTGAGTTTTCTCGTCAAGAAAACTGCCCAGATTCTCAGACGAGAAAAAAGACGACCTGCGGCCTTTTTTCTCGTCGAGAATCACGTCGGCCTGTTTCTCGACGAGAAACCCGAGCGTGTGTACACTTACCTGTCGCTGTGGAAACCCGCGCATGCTCGAAATTACTTTGACGCATGCGCGGTAGCTTCCTAGGCATAGGGTGTAGCAAGATGTCGGCGACGGCATCGAATGTGACGAGCGCACGCTCGTCGTAGTCGATGACGTCACCACGTGCGTGCCATTCAAAAGAACGGCGGTTCTTTTGAATCGTACGTGTGTACACTCAGTCTGGAAAAGTTTCTTGTCAGGAAAAATTACGTTTTTTTCCTGACGGGAATCTCGGCCGTGCGTACGAAGCTTCAGAGTGCCTTAAACACATACATTTTCACCAATATGCATGTCACTTTTTTTTTCTGCCCATAAGTACCCTTTTTTTCATGTTCCAAAATTGAGAGGTATGGAATTATGAAGACTGCTGATCCTTCTTTTGAGTAGCAGGCTTGTTCCCTGGTTGTCATTCCGATACCTTGTTTTTAATGCTTTCTGAGTCACTGACCTCAAATGGAATTGTGACACTTTTCTGACATGTTTGTTCTGAGTCTTTTACTAAAAAAATATTATCACCTGGTGCAGTCAGGACAGAAACATTTTGTAATGAGGCCAGCAATGGTGGAACCAATGCTTCACTCACGACAGGGTCACTTTAACCAGGAACTACATGTATCATTTCCCTGTGCAGTGTTGATATGTGTGTAAATCATTCAACTGGCAGCCCCCATACTTCTCAGATGACAGGTTTAGTTTATTGAACATCCGTAATAAAGGAGTAAAACGTGCTGTGTGAAGGAGAAGGGAAAGAGAGGTAGATACTGTACTTTGGCTCTGGTTTTTAGTAACAATGAACGTGTCATAGAGCTATGTGTAGCGATTACCCCTAAGGAGCAGCTGATGCTTGGGCCCCCTGAGTCTGAATGACAACAATCTTTTCTGGCAATGCCACACCATCTGACACACCGAGGCTAAATATGGAAGATTTAGGCCCTTTCCATACAAAGGGTCTGATCAGGTCCACCCATCAGTTTTTCAGATCAGATTGGATGGTTCAGTCTCTCCTCTGGATCAGGGGGTGTAAAAGGACTTGTGTTCATTTACACCTGCCTACCTCTGGTCCAATCCGGTCCGCAAAAAAAAAAACGAAGGGGATTGTCGTCCTCCGCCTAGGTGGATCAGGTCAGAGGGAAGTCAAGTGAAAATGGACAACAGAGTCCATTTACTCTCAGCCACCCATAGAGCAGATCAAGCTCTGTCCGTGTTCGGACACGGATGTGTAATTCTTCCACGCTGCTCTGATCAGTAGAGGATTTGTTGACAGATCTCCTGCAGATCTCAACAGAGTCCACCCTGTGTGAAAGGGGCCTTATTTGAGAAATGTTCCCAACAAGGCAACACAACAGAACAGTAATGCCCTGTACACACGATCGGATTTCCGATGAAATAAAATCCGATGGATTTTTCCATCTGAAATCCAGATGAAGCTGACTTCCATCAGTCTTGCCTACACACCATCAGTTTTAAAATCCGACTATTCCGAACGCTGTGACGTAAAACACTCCGAAGAGCCGAGAAAAATGAAGTTCAATGCTTCTGAGCATGCGTTGACTTGATTCTGAGCATGCGTGGGTTTTTTCTCCAATGGAGTTCCCCACAGAAGATCGGAATTTGCTATCGTTTTTTTTTCCATTGGTATAATTTAAAACATGTTTTATTTTTTTATACCGATGGAAAAAAGACAGATGGGGCCCACACACGATCGGTTTGTCCGATGGAAAAAGTCCATCGGTCTTTTTTCATCAGAAAAACCGATCGTGTGTATGCGGCATTATAGAAATAAACAGATACGTTTATATAACACTGGAAAACAATGGGAGGACCAAGTGTCTCTGCATCAGTAACCTGAAACTATGGAGGCCCTAACTAAAGGAAGATAAAGGTCCTTGAGTCTAACCAAAGCCCTCCAATGGACAGTGTAGTTTAATCGTTAAGCCCCGTACACACAGTCGGACTTTTGGCCAACAAACTTGATTTTGAGCAAGTTGGACCAACAATCCGATCGTGTGTACGCTCCATCAGACAAACTTTTTTTGCTTTTTGCTTGTTTTCATCGGACAAAAGTTGGGTCTTCAAACGGACAAACTTTTGCCCAACAAAAGTCCGATGGAGCAAAGTCCGACCGTGTGTACAGGAAACCATCGGACTTTTGTCCGATGGACTAAACAACTAATGTTAAAATCAACCAACAATAGCAGAAGTTGACCAAAGGGTGGCGGTAAAGAGCAGAAAAGAGCAGAAAAACCACGTGATGTTGCCAAAAGTTTTGGGAAAGTTTGCAGAAAAGTCTGAGCGTGTGTATGCTATGGGTGTTCCCGACCAACTCCGTTCGGACAAAAAACCACGGAAAAGTCAGATGGAAGTCCGACCTTGTGTACGGGGCTTTAGAGCCCAAAGTTGCTGTGTTGGAGCACTCAGGTTTAACGGGTATCCTACAGTACCGAGTGTAAGTACACAAATTGTATCATGAGTTAAAACGATATTGTCTCTTTAGGAAGTGGGAAAGAAAGTTGAGGTCAGCAGCCTCTCACCACCAAGCAGTCTGTGATTACATCTTCTCCCGCCCTCTAGCGCCCAGGACTGGTGACATCAGCAGCAACTCAGAACCCAGGAAATAATGATCTCTCACAGAACTGTTGATGTCAGCAGCAGCTCAGGACCTGGCAGTGGCGATCTCTCACAGCAATGACCTCTTTGTAGATGTGGCAGCAGCTCTTCAACACAGCAGCCCACTCTAATGGTCAACTGTCAATTTCACCCCCGAGACTACCCTGAGCCCTAGCTTCTGTTTCACTTTCCTTCCCTTTCTACTCTAGCACTCAAATCCTAGGTCTTGTAGTCCCACACAGATCTTCAACACTAAGTCCAGTCTCTCTGGAGACTATCTCCCACACAAGTCTTTGCTCCTCCCATCAGTCCTCAGGCAAGGTGGGTGTGGCCAATTCTCCCCAGGCTGTATTGTAGCCAATCACAGTGTCCTCTGTATACTGGATGGTGGGTGGGCTCTCCTTCAGCAGCTATGGCTGCAAATGCAGGCATGTCACAGTGCTTATGCCTTCTCTCTCCCTCGCTCTGGCGGTGAAGCCCCTCCCCACACTTCACTCATGGCATGGGAGAGGGTAATGACAGCTGGGGTGTGAGGGCAGCAGTGACAGCCTGATCCATGGGGCTTTGATACAAGGAATGCCATTGTCCAGGGCTATATATGCAAGTGCTTAAAGGTGAATTTTTTTGTAGTGTTGGGCAGGCTGGTTGACATGTGTCAATGTGCATTTCTTTTGTGCGTTGACATATTTGACTGTCTAACAGTATGCATTAAAACAGGGATTTAGTTTGCACATATTTGAAAATACATGCGTAAGCTTCAGAGCCACTCCACGGCACCCCAGTATTATCTGCAGTCCTAACTCTAAATTTTGAGAGGCTCCATAGTAGAAGCACATGCATTATAATTAATGGGCAGAGGGCAGGTTAGCCTGGAGGGAGCCCGCCCCTCCTCAAAAGCAAAGGGGCACATTAGCACAGCCATACTACTGTTTAAAACAGCTGCTCCCCTCTATAAATTGGCCTCACTATCATCCTATTCCATCAGATGTTTGGTTCTAGGTGTAGGAAGACAGACTAAGTACACTGTCACTACAAATTACACCATTCTTTCTCAACATATTTTCTCCAGAGAAACCCTTGAAACAATTTTCAGATGTTGGGGAGCCCTGGCTAAAACTAGTTCATTGGAGACCAGTGGAAAAAAAAATCGAATTTTACCATGACGATTAGACATTTCCCCCTTTCAAACAGCTAAAAAGGTCATTGGTGTCAAGCAATTGGTTCTGCAAAGTGGCAATGGACCCAGAACTTTGCAAGCACCATCAAATGGGAGGTCAGTCAGCCACAGCTCGAAGAACCTCTAGCCAACCCTAGAGGAATCCTAAAGTTCTACAGAACCCTGGTTGAGAATGGCTGCTCCAGTAGTTGCTAGAGGTTCCTTTAGCTGTGGCTGATTCACCTCCTATTAGATAGTGTCAGGAAAATTCTGGGTCCAGTTTGCAGAGCCAATTGCATGACTGGAAGGGTGTCATTCTGGCCATCCCTGTATGGGTAGCATTTTCCAGACTTACCACCACCAATGTAAGGAGCAGTTCTCCCAATGGACTAATCATATACTCCAGTGAAATCCCAAACTTACCACCACCAAGACTTACCAACACCAATGTAAGGAGCAGTTCTCCCAATGGACTAATAATATACTCCAGTGAAATCCCAAACTTACCACCACCAAGACTTACCACCACCAATGTAAGGAGCAGTTTCCCAATGACTAATCATAAACTGTAGTGAAATCCCAAACATAAGAACTCAGGAATCTGGTGAATGAGAGGGATCAAGGAAGATTTGTCAATCATTTAAGGTGGGAGGTGTAAGCAATAGAGTAAGTCCATAGATTTTAGGACTAGTTGATATGGCTGCCTACCGTATTTGCCGGCGTATAAGGCGGCTGGGCATATAAGACGACCCCCTAATTTTCAATTTAAAATGTTGGTTTTGTGCTATACTCACCGTATAAGACGACCCCCTTCCGACTAGTCAATCAGCCTGCTGGATGTGTGGTAATACTGCATGTTCAGAAACTTTGGTAATATACTGTCTCACAGTATACATACTGTATATCGCGCTGAGCCAATCACGGCGAGCTATGCATCCTATTATTGAATACAAAGCCTGCTCGAGTTGGCAGAGGCTGTAACATCATCAGCCTGCGCCTCTGACTCTCACAGCCTATCCGAGCAGGCTACAGTATGTAGCCTGCTCGGATTGGCAGAGGTTGTTACTCCAATACGAGCAGGCTCTGTATTCATTAATAGAATACATCACTCGCCGGGATTGGCTCAGCGGTGTATACTGTATGTATACAGTATTACCACACACTCAGCGAGCATCCGGAGGGCTGAACATCCAGAAGGCGGCTAGCATATAATACGACCCCCACTTTATACCCGGTGTATAAGACGACCCCCGGATTTTGCCAGTTTTTTTTTAGTGTAAAAGGTCGTCTTGTATGCCGGAAAATACAGCACTTGACTCCTGTTTTAAGTTTAGTACTATGAACATCTCAAGTGAGGCTGCTCTGGAGGAACCCTGTGGTTCTACCAAATCCAGGTGAAGAATGGTTGCATTACACTTCTCAACTAAAAGTAATGCACAGATTGTACGGGCACAACAACTATTAGGTCTCAATCAGATTGCACTGGCAGGTAAGGTGACAGTCTGAAAATTTTCATTATATAGAGGTATGTCTTACTAGACATGTGCACACTGAAATATTTCGTTTCGGAATTTCGTTTTCGTCCGAAAAATAAATTTATTAAGTTACTCCCGAAATTCGTTTTTATTTATTTCGTTTTTCGTTAAAAATTGCATTCGTCCGAAAATCTGAATTAATTAAGGTCGAATCTGTCATTGAAGGCTTATGGTGTCTGTCGAATGTTCAAAGAAGATTTGACGGAGCAGCGAAACTGTACGACTCTGCAATCCTACATTTCCGGTCGAATGTTCCGCCCACAAGCAGTGATCTTTTCTCTCTATGTCGAATCTTTTCTCTCTATAATAACGAATCTTTTGTCTCTATAATGTCGAATCTTTTCTCTCCAATGTCGAATCTTTTCTCTCTATACAGTAATGTCAAATCTTTTCTCTCTATAATGTCAAATCTTTTCTCTCCTATGTCGAATCTTTTCTCTCTATAATGTCAAATATTTTCTCTCCTGTGTCGAATCTTTTCTCTCTATAATGTCAAATCTTTTCTCTCCTATGTCGAATCTTTCCTCTCCTATGTCGAATCTTTCCTCTCCTATGTCGAATCTTTGCTCTCCTATGTCGAATCTTTTCTCTCCTATGTCGAATCTTTTCTCTCCTATGTCGAATCTTTCTCTCCTATGTCGAATCTTTTCTCTCTATAATGTCGAATCTTTTCTCTCCTATGTAGAATAATCTTGGACTAATAGAGTTAAGGTTAGGCACATTCGACCACAGGTTCGATAGACACAGATTGTTATTGTCAGCGTCACGTCGAATCTCCTATCTATATCGAACTGTTGTAGCAATGAAAACGAAAATAAAGCATTTGTTTATGTCGGATCTTTCGGTTTTCGGATTCTGTGCTTTCGTTTTCGTTTGTTAAAACGATAACGAAAATAGCTGAAATTCGGACGAAAATGCATTCGGACGAAAACGAATGCACATGTCTATGTCTTACTGACACTCAGCAATCGAGTGGGTGGCCATGCATGGCCCTTGTCGCCCAAAGCTGCAGCTTATGTTGGCTTTGCAGAAATCTGAATCAAGGAGCTTAGCTCAAAACATGACAATCTACTCAGAGATGTCAACCTGAACAGTTTATAAGGTGATAAGGATGTGTCACATGCTGCAGCGAAATCCCAAACATTGGAACTCAGGACTCTTGTGAATGAAAGGTAACAAGAAAGATTTGTCCATCGTGCAAGGTGTAAGAAATAGAGCGAGTCCCTGGATTTTAGGGTGAGCTGACATGGCTATCTACTTGACTTCTGTTTCAATGCTAGTACGTACTATGAACATCTCAAGGAAAGCACTTAATCATATCTATTCGTACCGCTAGCGGTAGTTTCAGCATACATCTTCGAAGCCCATGCAGATTTCATAAAAATCATAGGCAACACAAAGGCCATAACGAGCAAAGAAATGTATGTGCCCAGATGCAGCACTTTGCGTATTATATTATTTATGTTGAGTACCATGTAATAGTATATTGTGCAGCGCTACTTTTGCAAATCCATTTTACAGCATGCCTGGAAAGATGAATGTATTCAGCGCTCCCCATTATCATCTCGCAGGGCTCTGTGTAATGTTTTCTGGAGCAGCTTTCTTTATTATACCGCTAGCATTTTTCAGATGTATGTTGCCTGCACTAATTGTCTCTGTGCTGACAGCACACTGTTGTATCTGCTTCTCTGCAAATACCTGGAAAGTCGATGCACTTATGTTAATTGATGTCTCGGGAACATAATCTCCAGTAATACGTTGCTCACATGCTGTGAGCTTTTGCATATTAGACCAATTTCATAATTCTGTGTTTCTAATATATTGTTTTAATTGTTGCCCTTGTAGCTAACTGTTCTGCATTTTTCATTACTAAACATGTTCTGTGAGCAATTCTGTCTGACAGAGGCAATTTTAAGACCTTTAATCTGACTTTCCACTTGATTTTTTTGTTTTTTTTTTGTTTGATGTTTCTTGTTTTAAAAGAACAAGGTTGTTTAAACACATATAACATAGATGTAGGTTCTGCTCCAAAAAGAAATACAACAATTTCTGCGCTCACTCTAAACCCCCTCAACACAAGTTGCTACATAAATATCTTATTTATATGTTGCGGTTTGCAAGTGGTTTACCGGTATTATGGCTGAAGCTATCAGCTGGTGGCTGGATTTCTCATGAAAGTGCTCAGAGCGACTCATAAGCCGCTGGAACGCTTTCAGAAGGAGATGCCCACCCCTCCCGCGCTCGCCGGTGTTTCTCGGGTGCGCCGTTGGAAATGGTGCGACCGGCTGGTCACAGAGGCGATAAAAGACTAGACCATTTTTGATGGCCTTGGCGGACTGGAGCAAAGTCATGATGTATTTCCCTGTCCAGGGTGGAAGTAAACAATTTTTTCCTTTTTGATCCTTTGCTTAAAGGTAAAGGAAAGATTTGGGGCCTTTTTGACCACTGAGCTCTCCATAAAGAGGACCTGTCATCCTTATTTCTATTACAAGGGATGATTTTTTTTAAAGCACCCCCATCCCTCCATGCTCACGGGCAGAAACAAATGCATACGTGCACTAGTGCAAATATGTTTGTGTATAAAACAGTTCATATATTTGTTTTTTATAGATATGCCTCAGGTATTCCCTATATATTGGTGAACTGTTGGACCCTACCAGCATTAGATGGCCACCAAGGTTGTAAGCCATCACCATTCAAGTAATCACCCTTTCGGATGAGACCTATACATTTTAAATTTATACCGGTTATGTCGCGTACACACGACCGTTTTTCATGATGAGAAAACTGCAATTTTTTAGATTGGTCGTGAAAACCGGTCATGTGTATGCTCCATAGCAGTTTTCTCGACGAGAAAACTGCCCGAAAAAAAATTAGAACCTGCTCTATTTTTTCTCGTAGTTTTTCCCGTCATTCTTTTTTCTCATCGCGAAAAACGGGCGTGTGTATGCTTTTCCGAAGGGGAAAAAAAAAACGTGCATGCTCAGAATCAAGTATGAGACGGGAGCGCTCGTTCTGGTAAAACTAGCGTTTCTAATGAAGATAGCACATTCGTAACGGACTGAAAAGCACGAGGCTGAAAAGCGTGAATCGTCTCTCACCAAACTTTACTAACAGGAGATCAGCAAAAGCAGCCCAAAGGGTGGCGCCATTCAAATGGAACTTCCCCTTTATAGTGCCGTCGTACGTGTTGGCGCACGTGTTGTATGTCACCGCGCTTAGCTCAAGCGTTTTTTTTCATGAACGTGTGTATGCAAGGCAGGCTTGAGAGAAATCACAAGGAATCACGTCAAGAAAAACTTTGTTTTTTTGAATGACAGGAAAAACAATGGTGTGTACGCGGCATAAGGCTTTTCCAGAAACCGGCTGGAGAGAATTTGAGGACCCTATCCAATTCTGGGACCGCTACATGTTTGGCATGGATTCGATTTTCCTTTCCCCCCCCCTTTTTTTCCTCTTGTCAAAATACATGGGGACCGTGGTGGCATTCATCTGTAGTATGGTAAACTGGTGAACAGCTCCCCCTTTCTGTCTTCAACAATGCTAATTTCTGACTGTGTTTACATGCTCAATTCTTTTTTGTGTTTCTGTTATAGATGGGAGGAATCCCTTCAGTTCTCCCACATAGAGGAGTTTGGCTCCCATGGTTGAGACGCAGGATCTTTCATTCTATTACTAGGCTAGGACCCACGAAATTCGGGGTACTTTGTCATAGTTTGTGGGCTTAGCACTATATGACCATATAGTGTGACCAAACCCCTGTATATATTTTTATGTATATGTTCAGGTGTTTTTAACTAGCCTTGCAGGATAAATGTCATTCTTGAATGTGTGCACTATAATCAGTTTTGTACCGTTTGTTGGTCTTATAGCTGCACCATCTTGAATTTAAACGCATTTTAGGGTTTGCCCCCCAAATATGTTTTTGTTTTCCAGTGTGAAAGCACTAGGGCTTTCACACTGGGACTGCAATGGAGGCGTTTTTCAGGCGCTTTACAGGTGCTATTTTTAGCCCAAAAGTGCCTGAAAAACGCCCCAGTGTGAAAGGGGTCCTACACTCACCCCCTCTCCTTTACACTCACTCCCTCTCTCTTACACTCCCCCCCCTCTCTCACCCACCCCTCTCATCCCCTTTCCCTCAACCCTCTCTCTCTCTCTCTCTCTCTCATTCCCCTCTCTCTCACCCTCTCATGATATACAATAATGGATGTAGGGGCCTTTTGGTGGGCGTGATTTTTTTCGGGGGTGGGGGGCAGCATTTTATTGAATTAAAGTGGGCCGGTCTGGATGAAGTCCAGGGCCAAATTTTTGTCCCAGTCCAGCCCTGATGGATATAAGATCAGGTTCATATTATCAGTAGGTACAGATGGTCAAGTGATAGAGCTGGTTTCACCCCTCACAGGGCCCCTCCTGGATGCCAGGTAATGTATATCCCCAGGGCCGGACTGGGAATAAAAACCAGCCCTGGAAATCATTTCATACCAGCCCCATAGCATTATTATACCAGCCCAACCGCATAACGTCATTATTTTCTTGTACATAAAAGGGAAAACCATGCATTTTAAAGCACATTTAAAGGATGTATTATATATAGATAAGAGAGACACGGAATTTACAAACGGCACACATTTTATCATTTACTGGCACAGACACATTTGCAAAAAAAAGTTGCCTAAAATGGCAGTTTTCAGTGCAAATATCCACATTTAAACTATAAACATGTAGCTAAAGCTATTAGCAATGTGTTTTAAGTTAAACAAAAGTCAAAAACCATATTTCTCCATTTACATGAAGGTCAGATTAATATAACCCGGCCAGCACAGAGTTCCCCCATATATCAGGAGTCTGCAGGATTCCCCTCTACAGTGCAAGGGAACTCTGACATAAAGGGGAACGAACATTGCAGATCATGATCTAAGTGGGAAGGCCCCTTTCACACTGGGGCGGTGGGTGTGTCGGCGATAAAGCGCCGCTAATTTTAGCGGCGCTTTACCGTCAATTTTGCGGCGCTATTCGACCGCTAGCGGGGCGCTTTTAATCCCTGCTAATAGCCGAAAAAGGGTTAAAACCACCAGCAAAGCGCCGGCAAAATGTGCTTTTCCGGCGGTATAGCCGCGGTGCCCATTCATATCAAGAGGCAGGAGCGGTGGAGGAGCGGTATACACACACCGCTCCTCCACCGCTCCAAAGATGCTGCTAGCAGGACATTTTTTAGCGTCCTGCCAGCGCAGCGCTCCAGTGTGAAGGCCCTCGGGCTTTCACACTGGAGTGTGCGGAGCGGCTTTTTCAGGGTGCTTTGTAGGCACTATTTTTAGCGTTATAGCGCCTGCAAAGCGCCTCAGTGTGAAAGGGGGTCGAACTCTGATATAAAGGGGGCACTGGTGACGAGACCCCACGTATATCAGAGTTCACTGCATTCCCCTTTACTTCATTACCCTTTACATCAGAGTGCCCCCTTGTACTGAAGGGTGGAATCCTGCAGACTATGATGTAAATGGGAACTCTGGGAATGTGGGGAGGACTCTGGTGACCAGAGACCACCTTCCGCAAAAATAAAACACTAAGGTAAGGGGGTTTACTGATATAAGGGGGAACCTTTAGATCAGTGCCCCCTTACATTATTGTATTGACTCCCCCCTCAGACTGGCCTGGCGGCGCTGTCACTAACCTCCTCTCAGGTGCACGGTGCAGGGCTCAGTCAGTCGGCTCCAGCTTGGTGGCTCTGGATTTATCCCATAGTTTCCTCTCCACAGTCCATACATGTCTGACTTCTCCCATGACCCCAATCCTGGCGGCACTCCCACTCTTTACTCCTCTCCAGACGTGATATAAGACAAGAGATGGTCAGAGGCTGCAGATGGTGCAGGAGAGGTCAGAGGCTGCAGATGGTACAGGAGAGGTTGGAGGCTGCAGATGGTACAGGAGAGGTCGGAGGCTGCAGATGGTACAGGAGAGGTCGGAGGCTGCAGATGGTAGAGGAGAGGTCGGAGGCTGCAGGGGAGGTCAGAGGCTGCGGATGGTACAGGGGAGGTCAGAGGCTGCGGATGGTACAGGGGAGGTCAGAGGCTGCGGATGGTACAGGGGAGGTCAGAGGCTGCGGATGGTACAGAGGAGGTCAGAGGCTGCGGATGGTACAGGGGAGGTCAGAGGCTGCGGATGGTACAGGGGAGGTCAGAGGCTGCGGTTGGTACAGGGGGGGTCAGAGGCTGCGGATGGTACAGGGGGGGACAGGAGGTCAGAAGCTGTGGAGGGGGGGACAGGAGGTCAGAGGCTGCGGAGGGGGGGACAGGAGGCAGGAGGTCAGAGGCTGCGGAGGGGGGGACAGGAAGGCGGAGGCTGCGGGGGAACAGGAGGTCAGAGGCTGCGGGGGGCAGGAGGTCAGAGGCTGCAGGGGGAGCAGGAGGTCAGAGGCTGGGGGGGCGGTCAGAGGCTGGTGGGGGGCGGTCAGAGGCTGCGGGGGGACGTAGAAAGAGGCAGACGAGACCTCACTGAGCAGCGCCGGCGCGCTACGACTTAACTTTTAAAAATGGCGCCGCCCGCGCCATCGTGTCACTGCGCATGCGCCCGCCTTTCCGGAACTTGCCGAGCGTGGACGGGCTTTCCCGAGCACGGCTAGTTTCGGAACTGCGCTGGCGCATGCGCAGTTGCATGTCGGCTCGGCCCGCAGCCATTTTTTTTTCAGGCGCCGCTGCCCTCACAGCGGCCCCAGAAGCAGCCAGGCAGCCGGCCCACCGGGAGTTTTCCCGGTCTCCCGGTGGGCCAGTCCGGCCCTGTATATCCGCCTTGAATGTGCTGATAGTATGTTTGGAATACCTTGGAACTTATAGTCCGATATTCTCTGGTAGAGGCTATGTGATTTGCAGTGTACCTCAGATGGTTTTATATGAAAGGGATTCATTTGTGCTGACGAACCCCTTAGAATAGATCAGCTCATACACTTTTCTATTGGGTCAAAGCAGTGGAGGCTGCAATTTTTTGGAGAGATAAAAGTATTTTGGCCCTGGATTAATTGATCTGTCTTATAATTGCCCCCCTGGGATTTTCCGCCATCTACCGCAAGTCTTCTGCCATTTCTTGTATCCTGCAGGCAGTATCTAGACTACTCACACCTACGGCCAGGAGCGCTGGGTCCTAAGGAAACCGTTAAAGTGAAACACATCGACCTTTGATCTCTTTTATAATCCTTTTGGGGGTTTACACAGCAATTGAGTAGTATATATGGTTTTCAGTTGGTCCTTCATCAAATGTGGGGCCCAGATTTTGGACCTCTCTTTTAACCACTTCCATACCGGGCCAATTCTGGCACTTCTCTCCTTCATGTAAAAATCATAATTTTTTTGCTAGAAAATTACTCAGAACCCCCAAACATTATATATATATATATATTTTTTAGCAGACACCCTGGGGAATAAAGTGGCGGTCATTGCAACTTTTTATCTCGCACAGTATTTGCGCAATAATTTTTCAAACGCTTTTTTTTTGGAAAAAAAAAAGTTTCATGAATTAAAAAATAACAAAACAGTAAAGTTAGCCCAATTTTTTTGTATAATGTGAAAGATGATGTTACGCCAAGTAAATATATACCTAACATGTAACGCTTTAAAATTGCGCACACTCATGGAATGGCGCCCATGTTCGGTACTTAAAAATCTCCATAGGCGACGCTTTTTTTTTACAGGTTACCAGTTTAGAGTTACAGAGGAGATCTAGTGCTAGAATTATTGCTCTCGCTTTAACGTTTGCGGCGATACCTCACATGTGTGGTTTGAGCGGCGTTTACATATGTGGGCGGGACTTACGTGTCTGTTCGCTTCTGAGCGCGAGCTACCGGGGACAGGGGCGTTTTAATATTTTTTTTTGTTTTACTTATTTTTTTTATTTTTAAACTTTTTTTTTACATTTTTTTTTTTGATCACTTTTAGTCCCATTACAAGGAATGTAAACATCCCTTGTAATAGGAATCTATCTTGACAGGTCCTCTTTAAGGAGAGATGCGGGGTCAATAAGACCCCACATCTCTCCTCCAGGCTGGAAAGCATGAGATCTAGAAAAAAAATTCACCGATCTCATGCTGACAACCGCAATCGCGGCTTTGTTTACATTCGGGATTCCGGGCGTGACGTCATAACGTCGCGCCAGGGCCTCCGACAGTCATCCGGCCTCGGCCGATTCATTCTCCGGGCCCCCGATGGCACGGGAGAGCCCGGAGAAGCACCGGACGTCCCCTCCCGTTGCCTAGAAGAACGATCAAGAGACGGAACTGCCGCTATGATCATTCTTATCGTGCACAGAATCGCTGGCTGCTAACAATGATATCTGAATGATGCCTGTAGCTACAGGCATCATTCAGATATCCCCCTCGAAAGTCCAGGACGTCATATAACGGCCGTCGGTGAGGAAGTGGGTAAATATGTGATTTTAACTACAATAAACTTTGTATAAAACTTTTTTTATTCACTGACTTGTCTGTCCCATTTGTACCAGTAAAGTCCAATCAAAAAATCTAGGTCTTAGTGTTTGTGAAAATGATCGTATTTCAGATTATGACATTATATGATGGAAACAGGGATGTAACCAATAATTTACAAACATAAGTTACAATAGCATCTTAACTATCAGTCAAAATCCACTTCCTTGTGTGTCACATATCGATTGAATGGGTTCCTGGTTATAGATTGATTATTTCTATCAGGGGAGTTTCAGTGGAAAATAAATTGATCATTTATCGAAGCGTGTATGATCATTTTTAGTCTGTAAACTTCGTAAAGGGGAGGGGGGGCTGATGTAAATGTAGAGTATGTAAAGTGCTGCATAAATGTGTAATGGATTGTATTTAACATAATAGCCCTCTTGGGCCAGTTGTGATATCTTTCGCCTCATTGTGTTCCTTGGTTCTGTCCACCTTTGGACATTTGTGGTTAAACTAGAAGTTCAGCTTAAAACAAACTAACTCCAAATCTACTTGCAGCCACATTCTAGGACTAACCTATCAAGCACTGTAAAAAAGAAATCGCTATACACAGTAGTGTATTTAGGTTTTGTGCTGCCCTAGACCTGACTAAACTCGTGCACCCCCTAATTTAAATATGACCCACCCCTTCCAATCAATACCACACCCATTTCTGTTTAAGACACACCTTGAAATTTCCGAGTGGGGACACTAGTTCTTAGGGCCTGGGGGGGCAATATATTGCCTTCATTTGCATAGATTTCCTGTTACTTCCTGTTTGGCTATGGGGCAGGAAGTGAAGGGAAATCTCTGTAATGGGACAGGGATGGTAAAAAAATAAACTGACAGGGGCTATAACCCTCCCTTAGTCTATTCAAAATGAAAAAAAAAAAAGTGTTGTCTATAGTTCTACTTTAAGCACAAATTTCTGATAATTTTATGGAGAGGACTAAGAAGACATAACCACGCCAATGGTGCAGCAGAAAACATATAGCACAGTGAGGAAAATTTGTGGTCCAGGCTGATAGGACAGTACAAATTAGAAGCAGCTTGCATTACACTAACAGTGTAGCACAAGCCGGCAGGGACTCTTTCCGTGCTGCCCCCCTGCAAAGTGCTGCTCTAGGCCTGGGCCTTGTTGGCCTAGGCTAGGATACAGCATTGGCTATACATACCTTTTCTGAAGCCACTCTGGTCCCAGGCTGAGCTGTCAGTGGTGACTTCTCTGTGTGGGAGTGTGCAGAAGAAACAGCCGACAACGGAAGCTCCATAGTAATTCTATGGGTGACGTCACTTTGCAGGCATTTCCCAGCCGTTGTTGGCTGTCTCCTGGACACAGCATCTGCTGCTGGAGGCTGGAATGGATCGGCTTCAGAAAAGGTATGTATAGTGATTTTTGCTTTACAGGGTTAGATAGGTTAGTCTTATAATGTGGTTGTCAGTAGATTTAGAGATAGTTAGCTTTAGGCTGAGCTTCCACTTTAAGTTCAGATTTAGAATTTTGGTGGAATAGCACTGTTGGGATGGGCATTAGACATTTGCAATTTATTTCGGTCACATTCGGACAAATGTTTGATTATTCAGAGATTCGGATACATCCTGAAATAGTAATTAATTTAGTTGAAATATGTGAAAATTTGTTTTGTATATTTGTTTTCTAATGAATTTCAACTTTTCAGGAGTATTAGAATTCGGATTGGTCAAAAAATGTTCGACCAATTCAAATTCTGTGTGAAGAATAGCTGGTTGTTAAGCAGCGGGCCGGGAAGCCAGCCACCCACGTCCTTAACAACCGATGACATATCTGTCAGCTGGCTTCCCCACTGACAGATAAATGTAAAGAAAAGAATGCCGGCATTGCCCAGATAGAAAATAAAAAAAAAAACGGCCAAAAAACAAAAACGCGTGGGGTCCTGCCAAAATCCATACCACACTGTTATCCAAGCATGCAGACAGGGGCCTCATCCCCACACCCCTGGGCGGTGGTTGTGAGGGTCTGTGGGCAGGGGGCTTTACAGAATCTGAAAGCCCCCTTTAACAAAGGAGCCCCCATATCCCGTCTCCCTATTTGAATGAGTATCGAGTACATAGTACCCCTACCCATTTATCAAAAACACCCTGCCTCCTGGGACGGCCTCCTGGCCAATGCCGGCTCTGCGCTTTGACATTTCTTACATAGGTAAGGGGCGGGGCCACTTAGCTACGTCACCTAGTAGCATCGCCCCTTCTGATGTCAGACTGGTGCATGCTGGGCTTGTAACATCAGAAGGGGTGGGCCACGGATGACTTAGCCAGTTGGCTCGCCCCTACCTAAATAAGATATGTCAAAGCGCAGAGCAGATATTCGGCAGGAGGCCATGCCAGGAGGCAGAGCGCTTTATATATTTTTTTCCATTTTTGGGTCAGCGGTCAGAGGGACACTATTTTTTTATGTTTTAATAAAGGAATTGTCAAAACCTTGTCTCTTGTTTTAATTAGATTTTGACACTTTTTTGGTGAATGGGTAGGGGTACTATGTACCTGATACTCATTTACATGGCAGGGCCGGATCTGGGAGCCTCCTTGTTAAAGATAAAGGGGGCTTCCAGATTTCGATAAGTCCCCGTCCACAGACAGCCACAACCACCGGCCACGGTTGTGGGGATGAGGCCCTTGAGCAGAGCCCCCCTGCTTTGGCGGGGGCTCGCTCGTCCCCCCCTTTCCTGACCTGCCGGGCTGCATGCTCGGATAAGGGTCTAGTATGGATTTTTGGCGTAGGGTTCCCCTCCAAATCCATACCAGACCCGAAGGGCATGTTATGGACTGGGGGGGACCCCAAGCCATTTTTTTTTCATTGCCGAGCAATGCCTGCATTCCTTCTTTTACATTCATATGTCAGTAGGGAAGCCAAATGACAGATGATGACTTCCCAGCCCGCTGCTTAACGACCAGTTATTCTTCATACAGAATTTGAATTGGTCGATCATTTTTCGACCGATCCGAATCGTTCTCAAAATGTACAATTTGTTAGAAAATGAATAATCAAAACAAAGTTTAACGAAAACGAAACAAATGTTAACCGAAACAAAACTAAACTAATTCCGAAACCAAACTAAACTAATTTCATAAAGAAAATAAATTACCGTATATACTCGAGTATAAGCCGAGATTTTCAGCCCTTTTTTGGGGCTGAAAGTCCCCCCCTTGGCTTATACTCGAGTCATATAAATCTTACATTGTAAATATTACCTGTAAAGAAGCTGCGGCGTCCATCGTTCGAATTCCGCGGCGTCCATTGTTCAAAATTCCGCGGTCTCTTCCTGTTCCTTCCTTGATAGGCGAGTCTCAGCAGACACTCTCCGCCTATCACGAACGTTCTCTCATCCTCAGTTTTCCAGCAGACATCTGTGATTGGCGGAATACCCAACACAGTGCCGCAGCCGCAACTTCTTTACAGGTAATAATTACAATGTAAAAATTTCTTTTTACAGGGAACAGTGGGGCATCGGCTTATACTCGGGTCAGTGAGGTTTCCCAGGTTTTTGGGCAACATTAGGTACCTCGGCTTATACTCGAGTCGGCTTATACTCGAGTATATACGGTAGTAACATAACAAATCTATCGAAATCTAAACAAACTTTTCCATTCTGCACATGTCTAATGGGCACCAAGATGGAACTCCGATATATTTCAAAACACATGGCAGCTATGCTGAGAGTAAACAAGGAAATGAACATGTATGTATCTGCGTGTATTGTATGACGGGAACTGAAAAAGGATATGCCAGCAGTGTGACAGTGACTGCACAGGGAAACCAGATGGTGTGATAATTACTTTCTGACAAAGCTACATGGGAGGTCATTGGCTCTGATTCATTAAAGTAGCAATAGCACCTTGGTGTGATAAAAACCATGAAAATAGATGTAAACCCCTACAAAATAGCATTAGTTGCTAAAACACCCTGTATCATTAGCAGTTGTCCCTTTTTTTATATATTTATAAAAACAAATTAAATAAAAAATCACCTTTCTTTTATCCTTTGTTGTAGCTATGCATTGCTGATCTCATGCAGCTTCTTTGCAGCCATTTCCTGTCTACATGCACTAGTGCTGTCTCGTGATGTTTTTCAGCTATTTTATCTTTTATTAACTATTTATACTTTATTGGTCAGTCTGCTAGGAGCTGTTTCTATATTTAGAGCTCCTGGGCTTTCTGGTGGCCTTCGACAGACACACGTTAACAACTTCAGCTCCTCTATCATGTGACAGCTGTGATTGGTTCTCACAGCAGTCATATGATCGGTATTCCTTCCACTGGCTCCCAATCTGAAGCTGAAACAGCTCTGTTAGTGTGCTGGAAGTGTAGTGAGCACGCTCTCCGCACACATAGCCACTATGGATGCATATGTGCGGCGGCTGGGTGTTAAAGCCCTGCACCCTCATTGGCAGCATGTATGTGTATGTTATGCCGTCATAAAGAAGTTAAGGGTGTGTTTTCATTCCTATTTTATTTTTCAAAGTCCAAATGTATACATCAGCTTTTACAGGGTGGATTTTTTTTTAGTGTATGTTTAGACAGTTACTCCATGTACAGTGTATACTGGAAATAATTACTGTATATGTTTTGTTTTTAATTTTACATCATGTCGAGGTGGGGAGCGGGGCCCCAGCATTCAGAGCGGAGCTGGAGGAGGATTTAACTTCCTCCTCCTTCACGCCTAGTAGTTAGCTCCACCCACCTCCTCCCTGTATCTTCTCCAGCAGCATGGATGCTGCTTTGATCTGTGGTTGCAGCACTCCCCTCCCTCCCTCTTTCCTCCCTCCCTCTCTCCTCCTCCTCTTGTGTGTCACACAGCGGGTATCTCCCACTGTGTGTCACGGAGCAGGTTCTGTGTGTGTTCGGCAGAGCTGTGACAAGGTCCCGCCTCCTACACTGGCTCGTGTGATAGCCTATATGGAACACTGCTTCAATCAGTGTTCTGCCTATCGCACGAGCCGGTGTAGGAGGCGGGACCTTGTTACAGTGCCACCGAACACACACAGACCCAGCTCCATGACACACAGCGGGAGATGCCTGCTATGTGTGTGATCCAGGTAATGGCGAGGCTGCATTCATTGGCACAGTAAAGCTGCATTTGATGGCCACATTGATACGCAGTGAGGTCGCATTGATGGGCAGTGAGATCCCATTCATAGGCACAGTAAGGCCCCATTGATGGTCAGTGAGGCAGCCTTCATGGGCAGTGAGGCCGCATTGATGGGCAGTGAGGTTAGAATTCATGGGCAGTGAGGCTGCATTGATGGGCAGTGAGGCTGCATTGATGGGCAGTGAGGCAGCATTCTTGGGCAGTGAGGCTGCATTTATGGGCAGTGAGGCAGCATTGATGGGCAGTGAGGCCGCATTAATGGGCAAAGAGGCCATATTGATGGGCAGTAAGGCTGCATTCATGGGCACAGTGAGGCTGCATTCACGGGTACAGTAAAGCTGCATTTGATGGACACAGTGAGGCTGCATTGATGCTCTGTGTCCTACTGTCACTCTGCACCATACCCTCTTTTTCCGTAGTGCGCGTAGCGCACCGTCGGTCACTTCCTCATTTCCAATATTGTCTTTTAAGCCACAATAAAGGACCCTTTCACCGCCATACCACATTTTATTTAACTTTTTTTTTTAATTGATACATTTCCCCCATGGCAGTGCCCAGCTGCCCATGCCCCAAATTGCAAATTAACCTTGAAAAAGGCCAGGAAATAAACAGCAAGATTCATCTCCCATAGACTTCAATGGGGGCCCAAGCTATGTTTGGTGTTTGTGGACTTCCCGCTGAGTTCACCAAACCTCTGATTAATCAAACTTTACCCAGTTCTCTCATCTCTAAGGCAGTCTAAAAAGCACAAAGTAACTAGAACTTCATCTGGGAAGATAGAGCCTGCATATGGAAAAAAGATTGCTTGTAAATCTATCCAATGACAGTGGTATGAGAGCTCGTATATTATTACTGGTATATTATTATATGAAATGAGGCATTGAGATACACAAAAGTAATATTTGATGTCCGCATTTCTATGAAAAAGCGATATAATTTATTGAATTGGTGCTGTAATGTACTATTGTTACATCTTTAAAACATGTTCATAGTGTTTGCTATTTATGTGTCTGGTCCTACAACACATTTCAGCATTGCTAATAATGCAATCCAGTTTTTAAAGTAGATCTCCCAACAGATATTCATATTTCTGTGCACCGATTTTTTTTAACATATTCAGCCCTCCATTTCCTACCGTGGAGAAGCAAATGTAATTTTTTTTTACCTTCTATTAGGTTAAGAGGTCCTCCTTTCTGCCCACGTGGCAACATCATGAATGCCCACAAGGTCTGCAGATGGGATACATGGCAACTTCCCACATCATTTACTCCAAAAGTGGGGTGCCATCTTGGATCACATAACGGGTGCTAACCATCCCTCTCAGTGCATGTAGAAATGCAGCCCAGTGCAATTGCTGATAATGTCAATGCTGTAGTTAATTTATTGCAAGGCCTGCAGCTTTATCACCTTCCAGAGGAAGAGGCAATGGCTGTCAGGATCGCAAGATTTGCTAAGTGAAATTTTGTATTGTCTATATGTATTGATTTTCTAGGAATACATGGAGATGTATAATTTATGGTATATGTTGTACTGTATAGTTTTAGATTGTATGAAATGTTGGGTTTAGAAGAAATATAGAAACACAGAAGAGTGACAGCAGAACAAAGACCAATTGGTCCATCGAGTGTGCACCATTTATTTTTTTTGATTTCTATTATTTTTTGCTTTTTTGTGATTTACCTTTTTTTGTTTGAATATGCAGCAGATCTGTGTTTATCCCAAGCATGTTTGAAGCCACTTATTGTTGACTCACTCACTACCTAGTCTATTCCAAGTACCAACTGTTCTATTGGTTTGTCAGGACTATTGGGGTTAAAAATAATATATTCCTGAGGCCTTGTATATTATATATTTTTCATATATATGCTATGAACAAATCAGAAGCCATCTTGTGTTAAAAAATTTAAATAAAAAATTCTAAAGAGGTTAACTTTAGTTCATTGTCTTTGAAACTAAGGAACCCTCACCAGAAGGTTTTAAGTGTATTAAGTTCTCTTAAGATAGTAATTCTCTTTTTGTCAGCCTCAAGTACAAGTAATCATATTAACCAAAGTTATGTGGTATTGATATTATATTAGAGTATATATACATAATTAATTGAACAATGTCACATATTTTGGTTTGTGCATTTTTGTTATAATATTTGTTTTTTATAATACTCATATATGTATTCATTATATATTTTTGAATATTAATCATGAAAATATTATTATACGAGAGGTATATGGTTCAAATACTGTATATGCGTTGGTATGTTTAGGAGGTATATTAATGATAATATTCATGAATAACTGGTATGCTTCTAGTCAGAACCATGACTTAATTTTCAAGGAATTTAACGATAAGGTAATTAGTGTGGGTATATTTTCTTAAAGTAACAGATCTTAGGAAGGCTCCACCATGTCTGAAGTGGTTTGACAGAATTTAGACAGTTTTGATAGTTTTTTGCTAAGCTAAGGTCAAAAAGTTATTAAATTATTAAATAAAATAAATTCTAATACAACACTGCCCCCCTGGTGGTGAAAATATTAAGAATCCAAGATGGCCACCCAGACGTGGTTGTCATAGTAACATGGGAATACCCCTCATTTTACATCATCAGTTACGTAGTAGTGACACACACACCCACTTTTTTGGTGGGATAAAAGTGGTTACACAGCTGAAAGGGTATCTAGGATCTTAAAGAAAAGCTTGAAGGAGGCTGAAAGAATCTTAGAAGGCGAGAGGGTGTTGAGATCTTGATAGCGCATAGATGTAGGCGTGTTGGAAGAAGTTCTTGGGAACAGCTAACTGATACTTCTCAAAAGCAAAGTTTGTTAGACCACCGGTAAAGTATTAATTTTCTATTTACCGTATTTATCGGCGTATAACACGCACTTTTTTCCCCTTAAAATCAGGGGAAAATCGTGGGTACGTGTTATACGCCGATACTCCGTCGAATTCCCCTGCTGAAAACGAGCGAGAGGAGCGAGCGGAGCCGAAGCCGAAGTACACTCGGCTTTACTCGGCTCCTCTCGCAGTCCCGCCCATCTCTGACTGCGCCGCTGACATAGAGAAAGCCGAGTGTACTTCGGCTAGTCTCGGCTCCTCTCGCAGTCCTGCCCCTGACTGTGAGAAGAGCCGAGTCTAGCCGAAGTACACTCGGCTTTCTCCGTCAGCGGCGCAGTCAGTGGAGAGATGGGCGGGACTGCGAGAGGAGCCGAGTCTAGCCGAAGTACACTCGGCCCCGCTCGCTCCTCTCCACAGAATACGGCGCCAAATTTAAAAAACCGCCGAGACTGACACGATCGCAAAGGCACTGGGCAAGGCTGCAGATGGACAGATGGACACTGGGCAAGGCTGCAGATGGACAGATGGACACTGGGCAAGGCTGCAGATGGACAGATGGACACTGGGCAAGGCTGCAGATGGACACTGGGCAAGGCTGCAGATGGACAGATGGACACTGGGCAAGGCTGCAGATGGACAGATGGACACTGGGCAAGGCTGCAGATGGACAGATGGACACTGGGCAAGGCTGCAGATGGACACTGGGCAAGGCTGCATGCTGCATTTAAATGTAAGTTTTTTTTCCTTGAATTTCCCTCCTAAAAGTTTTTTTCCTTAAAATTCTCTCCTAAACTTGGGGTGCGTGTTATACGCCGGTGCGTGTTATACGCCGATAAATACGGTATTTTAAGAGCGCCACTTGCAGTGAAAAAATTAGACTGCACCTGTCAACAAACTGCTTGGGCTACTGCCTTGAAGGGGGATATGTTTTACTGACCTTGACAACCAATAACTTATCGCTGCTGACCACCAATGAATGGGAGTTCACACTCTATTTAAACATGTGCCTTTACAACATGCCCAAAATTCAAATGCCCAAAATTCAAATGTAGTCATGCTCTCTTTTCCACCGCACATAAAATCAAGAAGGAGTTTTTTGGATTTGCAAGCCACTGGGATTTTACTGAAATCTGCTAATTGTCTAATTCGATGGATAGTAACAAAAATGTATTTTGCCAAATATGTTTACAACACCTCACACATAGAAGTCAGAGGTCTTTTTGCCTTTGTGTGTGCCGACTTTGAAGGAAAAAACATTATTTCTGAAAAAAGTTATTTGTGAGTCGTGAACCCAGCAGTGTTCATCTTTTACTCTGGAGGAGAATACTTAAAGGCAAAATATTCAGTTGGAGATGATTTTAGCCTCAGTGAGAACACCTTTCACAGCTGTTTGAAACCTGCACAACTTCCTTCCTCTCCTGCTGGGGCAATAAATGGTGGGGGAGCCATTACAGCTACATGAAAGGGGAAAAAAACATCACTTTTAGTCATTTTTAACTCTTTCTATTTAAAATATGCCTGACAGAGCTGGAAAACAGAAATTCACAAGGTAGTAATTTAGATTTTGAAGAAAATGTTAAAAAATATTTCTACTTTTACGCAATAGACTGCTAAAATAAAACAAACAGCAAACAAGAAAAACATAGCTATCTGGGCCTGAAACTTTATCTGATTATAAGTCATGTCTTGCAAGACTTTGAGAGTATTTTTTATACTTAAATATTTTAACCCAATGAATAAAATCTCATACAAGTGTTAATATATTAATGACATTTAAAAAAATAAGTTTTTCATTTTTTTGTAAATCGACAGCTTTCATGAAAAGAAAAACTGACATGAGGGTCCTTCTTCAGGCTCGTCCTGGGATAGAGTGAATCAGAAACCAGCACTCTATTCCTGAAGCTTAAATGCACTATAATCACTTTCCCCAGTATAATCAAAGAGTCTAATAGTCCGTTTAATTGTGAAAAATCATTGCCTATGGAAGGGCACCAAAGTTGCTCATCATTTTTGCCAGCACCCACAAATTTAAAGCTTGGCATGTTGAGCACCTATTTACTAGGAGCAACCTCATCCTTTATATTTTACAAAATTGGGTAATGTATTGCATTTGTATTCTCTAAAATTAACATGTATTTTGTTACAGAAATGTTTCGCTTGATAAACTAATGTGCAAATATTGTGTAACATAAAAAATTGAAACTACCACCATTGCCACCATTTTATTCCCCAGGGCAGCGAAAGATTAAAGTGTATCTAAGGCCAAGAACAACACCTGGTGATCCTTCCATTATTACACTTCCTGTCTTAAGGTAACAATTCTCATTCACTCTACTGTGTCTATGGAGGATCATTGTTTTTCCCTTGGGACAGGAATTGGGTCAGGGTTACAGAATACTACCCCTCTCTTCATAATATTGGAGGCTGTTTGCTGTAGTCCATGGATAGAACCGGTTTATCGCTACCCGATAACAGTCAACGGAGGCAGGGTGTACAGGCATCTGCAAGCTCAGATTTGACAGAATCAATATATTATGCAAACAGTATATGATATAACAAAATACTTTTAACGGCATATTTAACAGACCAAAATGGAACAAAAAAGAGAAGTTAATTGTTAAGGTTTACATACTTTATGCTGTGTGGCAGGGCTGCATGGATCATAAGACTTGCTGAACACATTAGAGATATACTTTAAAGCTGAATTGCAGGAATTCAGTAAATTTGTAAAAAGTGAAGGCCACCATGAGTTAAGTCCAACTAGGTACATGACACTTCCTGGACATCTCTCTACTTTTCTATTTTTTTTACATCTAACAGGTTTATTGCTCTGTAGGAGAGACAATCTGAGATCTGAGAGGAAAGAAGCACATAGAGCAGCTATGCTCGCCCCTCCCTTCTGCTACTCATTCACAGAAGCCTTTGTATTTTGTGAATGTGTTCACATAATACCAAAGCAGGAGGAGGGGAGGAGCTGCTGTTGAAGATGAAGGGATCAAAAGGATCAGTGCCAGGCTCCTGATGATACAGCAATAGCTGTCTTTTGGAAGTACTATAAACCTGTCAAATATATATAATAGCGATAAGTCTAGAAGATGTCATGCACCTCCTTGGACCTAACTCATAGAGTGCCTTCATTTTTTTAATAATTTTTTGGGATTCAGCTTTAACAGGAAAAAAATTCACATACACTATATTGTTAAAAGTATTGGGTCGCCTGCCTTTACACCCACATGAACTTTAACCACTTCAGCCTCGGAAGGATTTACCACCTTCCTGACCAGAGCATTTTTTGCGATTCGTCGCTTTAGCTGAAAATTGTGCGGTCGTGCAATGTTGTACCCAAACAAAATTGATGTCCTTTTTTTCCCCCACAAATAGAGCTTTCTTTTGGTGGTATTGGATCACATCTACGGTTTTTATTTTTTGCGCTATAAACAAAAACAAAAGAGTTAATTTTGAAAAAAAAAACAATATTTTTTACTTTTTGCTATAATAAATATCCCCCAAAAATATATATATAAAAAAAGATAATCCACAGTTTAGGCCAATTTGTATTCTTTGACATATTTTTGGTTAAAAAAAATTGCAATAAGTGTATAATAATTGGTTTGTGCAAAATTATAGTGTCTACAAAATAGGGGATAGATTTATGTCATTTTTACTATTATTATTTTTTTTACTAGTAATGGCGGCGATCTGAGATTTTTATCATGACTGCGACATTGCGGTGGACAAATTGGACACCTTTGACACTATTTTGGGATCATTGACATTTATACAGTGATCAGAGCTAAAATAGCCACTGGATAATGTATAAATGACACTGGCAGGGAAGGGGTTAAACACTAGGGGGCGATCAAGGGGTTAAGCGTGTTCCCTGGATGTGTTCTAACTGTAGGGGGGGTGGGCTCACTACAACATGACAGAGATCACTGCTTCCAATGACAGGGAGCAGTAGATCCCTGTCATGTTGCTTAGCAGAACAGGGAAATGCCTTGTTTACACCTCCCCGTTCTGCCTCTCCTCACCGCAATCGCGGGCCGCCGGCGAACATCGAGCCCGCGGGCACGCTCCTGCGGCGCACGCGTGCCAGCTAGGCAGAAATTTCAAAGGAACGTAGGGGTACGCCCTTTTTCCCGCCCGTGCCATTCTTCCGACGTAAATCGGTATGCGGCGGTCGGCATGAGGTTAATGGCATACCAGTCTTAGTCTGTAGGGTTCAATATTGAGTTGGCCCACCCTTTGCAGCTATAACAGCTTTAACTCTTCTGGGAAGGTTGTCCACAAGGTTTAGGAGTGTGTCTATGAGAATGTTTGACCATTCTTCCAGAAGCCCATTTGTGAGGTCAGGCACTGATGTTGGATGAGACGGCCTGGCTCACAGTCTCTGCTCTAATTCTTCCCAAAGGGGTTCTCATCCATGCTTTTATGGACCTTGCTTTGTGCATTAGTGCACAGTCATGTTGGAACAGGAAGGGGCCATTCCCAAACTGTTCCCACAAAGTTGGGAGCATGAAATTATTTTTATATTCATTCCAACAATTTTTCAACTTGTTTGTTAGCTTTAAAGCAGAACTACAACGCATCTGAGCACCACAAACTAAAAACACTATTTAATTCATATTTAGTATTAACTTTTTCCCATCCGGCCTGAACTTCCTTTAGAAAGAGCTGGATCAAGCAGCCACGCAATCCCGTTACGCTGGTGTCCCCATGACACAGCGCATCTACGATCAGCAGAAGGGCTCTGTGATTGGCCCTCCTAATAACATAATGGCTGTGTCCAATCACAGCCATCATGTAATGTAAACAGAGAGCCATTGCCAGGCAATCGGCTCTCCTCCTCACACGGAGCCTTGTAGTGAGGAGAAGGAGAGCGGATCTGTGCTGCGAGTCAGGGATCAGCGTGCATGAGCTGTTTTTTACAGCCTTTTGTGTCCTGTCACAGTGTCCCCACACAGTAAAAAACACCTGTCCGACATCTGTCCCAGTAAAATTATATGTCCCAGTGAACATCTGCGCACACCTGTCTGTGATCATCTGCCACATCTGTTCCAGTGATCATCTGCCACATCTGTCCGTGATCACCTGTGCTCATCTGACCGTGATCATCTGTCATTGATCACCTGTGCATATCTGGCACACATCTGTCTATGATCATCTGCCACATCTGTCCGTAATCATAAGTGTACATCTGGCGCACATCTGTCCATGATCATCTACCACATCTGCCCGTGATCATATGCCAAATCTGTCCGTGATCATCTGCACACAACTGGTGCACATCTGTTCCACAATCATCTGCCACATCTGTCCCAGTGAACATCCACGCACATATGTATTTGATCATCTGCCACATCTGTCCCAGTGCACATCTGCACACATCTGTATGTGATCATCTGCCACATCTATCCCAGTGATCAACATCTGTCACACATCTGACACATCTGTCCCAGTAATCTGTCAACATGGCTAAAATATTTTCTTTATCGTACACCACGGGACACAGAGCTAGTCATTACATAATGGGTTAAGGGTCACCAGCGGTGATTGGACACTGGCACAACCAATGGAAGACAGTTCCCCTCCATATAACCCCTCCCATCAGGGAAGTACCTCAGTTTTTTCGCCAGTGTCGAAAGGTGTTGGACGCGTTAGGAGGTGCTAAAGGAAAGCTCTACCAAAGAGACCCTCTGGGGGTAAAAGAGCTATGCTTTCGGATCCATCCAAGACGCCTACAAATGAGCTGAATCTGGATGGGATCCGGGCCTCATCCATGAGGCGTCGCCTGTAATGTCTCTCTTCGGAGGACTGGGCTCTAAGATCCAGCACTTTCGCTATTTCGCTATAAAGTCCTGGTAAGAGTCTTGTACAAGGCCCAGGGGAGAGGTATCCTTTAAATAGGAACCCATATCCCTGAAGGTTGGCACACATAGCCCACCGTGAAGGGTGAAGTTTGGTATCTGTCTGAAAATTTTCAGCAGAAAAACCTGCGGCGTGGATAAGGTGAGATTAGAAGGTCCATAACTAGGTTGGGACCTTTTTCAAAAAGTGGATGTCTTCTTTTTTTCCACCACTGGGGGGAGTAAAGAGCTGAATATACTCACCTCACTCTGTTCAGTGTCGGCTTCGGCGAAGTACACTGCTCGTCACCTCCGCTGCTGAGCTTGCTTGAGCACCCCGCTCCTCCTTCCGGTGGCCGATACAGACACCTGCAGATGCAGGTAAGTGGGGACAGGGGCTGATGAGAGTCCTCTCTCACTATGGCCACCACCATAGCGCTAAAGGCCGCGCGCGCGCGCGGGAGCGCGCTTTATTGGAGGGGGGGGGGCGAAGGCGTGCGCGGGCACGTGGCGCGCGCAGGCACAGAAACGGCGCCAAATTTAAAAGACTGTCAGTGTAAAAAGCACTGCAGCAGCAAGCAAGCTCGTTAGTTCTCTTGTTCCTGGCAGAGAAACACAGCAGCTATACAGGGACGTAAGACTCCATGTGGTTGGATTGGGTACTTCCTAGAAGACATCCATGTTATGCATAGTTATGTGTTAAAAGTTGCATACTTAATGTATTTGCTAAACTGAACACGGTAGTATATGCATTTAGGTACCTTGTATTTTGTCTAAACAGTAAGTCTTCCAGGGGAAGTAATGCGGACAAAAAGAGATAAAAGAGCACCGCCGCCTGAGACAGGGGGCTCTAGCTGTGCTGACTCGGTACCTTCCTCTCCTGTGTTGCCAAAAGCACCTGTACAGGATGAGCCATTACCTCTGTCAGGTATGGCGGCTTCCCCAGTGAAGCCTGGGCCTGCATATGTCACTGAGGACACTTTATCAGCTGCCCTAAATAATCTGGAGGAGAAAATTTCTACTTTAATCGCTAAATCCTCTAAAAAGGACAATAAGCGAAGCAGATCTCCTCCAGTATTGGACCTCCCTTCAGAAGTACCTGAGGAGGAGGAGGATGAGGAGGAGGCTACATCAGCAGAGGATGAGGAGTCAGACGGATCAGGGATATCGGATGAGCCTTTTTCGGTATCCCAGATTTTAAAGTCACAGGTGCAATGCTATGCAGGAGCCGTGCGAGCTGCATTTAGGTTACCCTCTTTGGAGGTAACAGAATCACCTGTCTCCTCCCTAGGATCATTAAGATCCCTGCAAGGTGCATGCTCCTTCCCGGTTCATCCGTTACTAGAGGATCTATTGTACGCAGACTGGCAACATCCAGATAAGCGTTTTTCACCTCCAAAAAAGTTTAACATTCTTTATCCTATGGAGGAAAATTTTTTAAAGAAATGGAGCCTGCCTACGGTAGATGCGGCTATTTCTTGTGTAAATAAAAACCTGACATGTCCAGTGGATAATGTACAAGTGTTTAAAGATCCTTCTGAGAAGAAGTTGGAATCCTTACTGAAATCCTCCTTCCTTTTGGCCGGCTCAATTATCCAACCTGCAGTAGCAGCAGTCGGTATGTGTCAGGTCGTCAGCCAACAGGTAAAGCAGGGGCTGAAGGAGCTGCCTTCAGAGCAGGCTAAAAATTGGGAGAATTTGCCTAAAGCCTTATGCTTCACAGTGGATGCCATGAGAGATTCTATCATACAGGCATCACGCCTTACACTCCAGCTGGTACAGATGCGCAGAGTACTTTGGCTTAAGCATTGGTCAGCGGAAGCCCCATGCAAAAAGTTGTTGGCAAGTTTCCCGTTCCATGGCGAACGCCTTTTTGGGGAAGATTTAGAAATATATATCCAAAAGATATCAAGTGGTAAAACGACACTTTTACCTGAGAGAAAGAAAAACAAGAGACCTTGTTTTAAACACACTCTCTCCCCAGCTCCCGGGAAATCTGACTCCAGCCAGTGGCGACGGCCTTTTCAGCCGCCCAAAAAAGCCAAAGAACAGGCTCAGAAGAACAAGAAGCCGTGGGGTTCAAGAGCTAATAAGCAAGCCCCCAAAACCTCTCATTGAAGGGGCGCCCCCGCTCGGCCGAGTGGGGGGAAGGCTTCGTCAGTTCTCAGCGACTTGGCGGACAGAAACCCAGGACAAATGGGTGGTATCCACAATATCCTCAGGGTACAGACTGGAATTTCGAGAGATCCCATCTTCTCAATTCCGAAGTTCAAGACTCTCCAAGGATCCACAGAAAATAGGATCCTTCTTCAAAGGTTTGAATCACTTAATAGCTCAAGGTGTGGTTACAGAGGTACCCCAAAAGGAGCAAGGTTCAGGTTTTTACTCAAACCTCTTTGTGATTCCAAAACCGAACGGAGAAGTCAGACCCATCCTGGATCTAAAAAATCTAAACCA
Source organism: Rana muscosa (assembly GCA_029206835.1). Classification (NCBI taxonomy): domain Eukaryota; kingdom Metazoa; phylum Chordata; class Amphibia; order Anura; family Ranidae; genus Rana; species Rana muscosa. The sequence goes on from CM055119.1 coordinate 349,115,721, forward strand.
GTTTCTGAACGTTCGCCATTTTCGAATGGAAACGATTCGATCCGTGGTCGCTACTTTAAAAGGCGGAGAATTCATTGCGTCCATAGATATCAAAGATGCATATCTACACATACCAATCCTCCCCGCTCACCAAAGATTCCTAAGGTTTGCGGTAGGAGATCGCCACTTTCAATTTGTGGCCCTGCCATTTGGTGTAGCCACCGCGCCCAGAGTATTCACAAAGGTGCTAGATCCTCTGTTAGCAAACCTAAGAACACGGGGCATTGCGGTAACAGCCTATCTAGACGATCTACTATTAATAGATCAGTCAAAGGAGGGATTGGATCACGCTGTAGACACTACAGTAGGATACCTGGAGCATTTAGGATGGATTATAAACTTACAAAAATCCTCTCTCCAGGCCCAAAGAAGGATAGTGTACCTGGGCATGATCATAGATACAGCCCAAAACAGGGTATACCTGCCAGAGCCAAAGATACAGTCTCTGAAAGACCTGATCCACAAGGTCAAAGCAAACAAGAGGCCGTCTATTCGCCTTTGCATGAGACTATTGGGAAAGATGGTAGCCTCCTTCGAGGCGGTCCCTTACGCCCAGTTTCATTTGAGACTACTTCAAGGCAATATTTTAGCCTTCTGGAACAGAAAGAGCCAAGCTCTGGATATACCCATGCGCCTGTCCTCACAAGTACGCCACAGCTTCAATTGGTGGCTAGAAGCCAGGAATTTACAGAAGGGAAAGTCCTTCCTCCCAGTGGCCTGGAAGGTGGTATCTACGGATGCCAGCCTATCGGGCTGGGGTGCAGTATTCGAGGAGGCTTCTACCCAGGGAACCTGGGCCAAGACTCAGGGGATCCTGCCCATCAATGTGCTAGAGATCCGGGCGGTATATCTAGCCCTCAAAACCTGGACATACAGGTTACAGGGCTACCCAGTTCGGGTTCAATCCGACAATGCTACGGCAGTAGCTTACATCAATCACCAAGGAGGCACCCACAGTCGGGCAGCCCAAAGAGAGGTGAACCGGATCTTGGCATGGGCAGAAGAGCATGTACCTTGCATCTCTGCAATCTTCATTCCAGGGATAGAAAACTGGCAAGCAGACTACCTGAGTCGTCAGCAGCTGCTACCAGGAGAGTGGTCTCTTCACCCAGAGATCTTTCAGGCCATATGTCTGAGATGGGGAAACCCAGATGTAGACCTGCTAGCTTCCAGGTTCAACAAGAAATTGGACATCTTTGTGTCCAGAACGAGAGATCCTCTAGCCTACGGGACAGACGCTCTAATAACTCCATGGAATCAGTTCTCACTGATCTATGCATTCCCTCCGATCCCTCTTCTACAAAGACTGCTTTGCAGGATCAAGGAGGAGGGAATACCAGTAATCCTAGTGGCCCCAAACTGGCCCAGGAGGCCTTGGTATGCCGAGATCGTAAAAATGGCGATAGGAAGGCCCTGGAAGCTTCCACTTCGACACGACCTGTTGTCACAGGGTCCAGTATTCCACCCTTCCTTACAAAGGCTAAATTTGACGGCCTGGCTGCTGAGACCCACATTTTGAAAAAGAGAGGGGTCTCTGGCCTGGCTCTTTCTACGCTCATTAATGCTAGAAAGCCAGCCTCCAGACTCATCTATCATAGAGTCTGGAAAGCATACGTTTCCTGGTGTGAATCCAGAAGTTGGAATCCTCTGAAATATGAAATAAGTAGGATTCTTGCTTTTTGCCAGTTAGGAGTGGATATGAAATTAGCCCTTAGCACCATCAAAGGGCAAATATCGGCTCTATCAGTCTTCTTTCAGAGACCATTGGCATCTCACTCCCTAGTTCGGACATTCATTCAGGGGGTACTGAGGATAAATCCTCCAGTCAGGTCTCCCTTGTGTCCATGGGATTTGAATTTGGTATTGTCAGTGTTTCAAAAGCAACCTTTTGAACCTATTCGCCATATTCCTTTAATTATATTAAGTAGGAAATTGGCCTTTCTGATTGCTATAGCTTCTGCTAGGAGAGTATCAGAGCTAGCAGCTCTTTCTTGTAAAGAGCCTTATCTAATTTGTCACAAGGACAAGATCGTACTACGACCCCATCCGGCTTTTCTGCCTAAGGTGGTGTCGGCTTTTCACTTGAATCAAGACATTGTTCTGCCTTCCTTTTTTCCAAACCCGCGGACGGCGGGGGAAAAATTATTACACTCTCTAGATCTAGTGAGAGCGGTAAGGGTGTATCTGCAAGCAACCGCTCAGATACGTAAAACAGATGTTTTGTTTATTTTACCAGATGGTCCCAAGAAGGGCCAAGCGGTATCAAAATCCACCATTTCCAGGTGGATTAGACAAGTAATTGTTCAAGCTTATGGTTTAAAGAACAGGACTCCTCCTTTTCCTGTTAAGGCGCACTCTACCAGGGCGATAAGTGCTTCATGGGCAGTGCACCACCAGGCTTCGATGGCTCAGATCTGTAAGGCTGCAACTTGGTCCTCAGTCCATACATTTTCCAAATTCTATCAAATAGATGTGAAAGGACATGAGGATTCCGCCTTCGGGCAAAGTGTGCTGCAGGCAGCAGTATAGGGCTTCTGGTCCGCAAGCGGTCGGTTTGATCTGTGTCTCCCCCCCTTCATATGAGCATTGCTCTGGGACGTCCCATTATGTAATGACTAGCTCTGTGTCCCGTGGTGTACGATAAAGAAAATAGGATTTTTATAACAGCTTACCTGTAAAATCCTTTTCTTGGAGTACACCACGGGACACAGAGGTCCCACCCTTCTTATGGGAACCTTACTGCTTTGCTACAAAACTGAGGTACTTCCCTGATGGGAGGGGTTATATGGAGGGGAACTGTCTTCCATTGGTTGTGCCAGTGTCCAATCACCGCTGGTGACCCTTAACCCATTATGTAATGACTAGCTCTGTGTCCCGTGGTGTACTCCAAGAAAAGGATTTTACAGGTAAGCTGTTATAAAAATCCTATTATTCAGCAGCGAGGAGGCTTTCCATATACTCCAGAGTATGTTGGACAAGAGTAGCGGGAAACTCTCTCCATCAGACTCGGATAGCAAGTATGAGCCAGTAGAAAGCAGTGGCTCTAAAAAGGAAACTGAGGAGGACAGAATACTAACAAAGAGGCTCAGGAGCCTTCAAAAATGTGATAGGTAGTCAGGAAATAAAATGTGTAATTTATGCCTTTAGAACTCCTGAAGGTGCTACTTCAATGTTGGGCCTCTGTATGTGGCCAGGCTGTAGAAAAGCCTTACATCGCCATACTCAGGAGAAGTAGCAGAATGTATTTTGGGGTGTAATTTTTGCTATGTACATGCTATGTGTTAGAAATACCTATAATTTGACAACTTTGTGTAAAAAAAAAAAAAAAAAACGTTTTCATATTCTTCCACATTTTCCAAAAACTTGTGGAAAAAATTACATATTCAAAAGACTCATTGTGCCTCATAGTATATACATTGGGGTGTTTACTTTCCAAAATTGAGTCATTTTGTTGGTGTTTATATTTTCCTGGTTCTCCAGGGCCCTTAAAATGTGATTACCGGTATGTCCCTAGAACAGCTAATAATGCTCCCTGCATGTTGGGACCCTGTATGTAGCCAGGCTGTTGAAACATCGCACACATGTGATACTGCCATACTCAGGAGGAGTAGCAGAATATATTTTGGGGTGTAATTGCAAGTTTATCTATGCCATGTGTAAGAAATACCTTGTCAATATGACAATTTGGTGGAGAAAAAAAATATACATTTTCCAAACAAAAAATTCCAACTCCAAAAAACTGACTATGCCTCTTACTAAATACCTTTGACTTTCATCTTTACAAAAAGGGGTCATTTTGGGGGTATTTGTACTGCCCTGACATTTTAGGGCCTCAATAAATGAGATAGGCAGTCAGTACATCAGGATTGATAATTTTTCAGTGATATGTAGCATAGCTTGTAGACACTATAACTTCCACACAAATTAATTTTCATACACTTATCAGGATTTTTTTTAACAAAGACATGTAGCAGAATACATTCTGGCCTAAATGTATGACAAAATTAGATTTTATTGGATTTATTTTAAAATAGAAAGTAGAAAATATTGTTTATTTTTTCAAAATGTTTGCTCTTTTTTCGCTTATATTGCAAAAAATAAAAGCCCAGTGGTTAATAAATACCACCAAAAGAAACCTCTATTTGTGTGAACAAAATGATAAAAATGTAATATGGGTACAGTGTAGCCCGACTGAGTAATTGTCGTTCAAAAGTGTGAGAGAACGGAAAGCTGAAAATTGGTCTGGGAAGGAAGGGGGTGAAAGTGCCCAATATTGAGGTGGTTAAAATAAAACTCCCCCATCCGTCCAAGTATCCATGCTTTAGTTTGTTGAGATATCACTTTGAAAAACACCCCCCCCCCTTTGACCTCATCTCCAGCTTGGGGGTCCCTTCTTTCTCCTTCCCACCTCCTCTTTGTCCCTCTTTCTGACTCGCCCTGTTTCTGGGCCTCTTGCCCGCCGCTCTGTTCTACACCTACCCACCCCCCCCACTGTTGTGCGCGTTTTGTGTCTTTTTTAAAATTATTTTTTCTCCCCCTGTTCTGCGGACAACTCCACTCCCCCTTGTCTACCTTAGCCCCTGGGTCTTAAGGCTTGGACATAATGCACTGACCCCCGGCCTCGGCTTGCGGGTCGGTGTCAGTTAATAATTTATACCCTTATAATATGTTTTATTATGTACTTTTACGTGAACTTCTATCTTATGTTTCATGTCCATATCCCCTGTGTGGGAATTTATCTGGTTTCCCCCTTTTCATATATCAATAAAAACATTGTACCAGAAAAACTCCCCCCTAGCATTTCTGTTGATTGAGAGAACGAAGTTCCACTTTAAGGAAAGTTGGCAAAACTTGGTTGCTTTCTTTAGCGGTTACCTAAATTATCGAACATTTTGTCTTGACGATTCTACTCGGCATACAAACTCAAAGGCACATATATACACTGATATATATACACAGTAATTATTAAATAAAACAATGTTTAATTATTAAAGCCTTTTTACTTCACATCACGCTGAAAAGTAAAACTAAGCAGTAAAGAAAGCATAAAACTCAATATCCTATCATTTAAAAGATATATTTTGAGCTGGTGTATACATTATAGAGTCTACCCATCACCGTAACAATCTAGACATAAAAAGTCATTTAGTATAGATGGGAATAACTTTTCTTTAACTTTTCTTAATAAAACATGCATACTTTGTTACTTTATTTCCCCATCCGGTCCTTTCAAACCTAGAGATGACATCATTAACTCATGCAGCCTGGGATCCATATTGGAAATGCTGGTGGCTTGCATAGAACACAGAGAGGATTTTACAGCATCTGGTAAGTTTATGGCAATTAGCAGTGGACAGGCTGTTCTCCTGTCATACTCCATTGCTGAGTCCAAGAACACACACAAATTATGATTAGTAATGATTTATCATATGACAAAGTCATTTATCTTAGTCAGTTAAACCTTAAAGCCTCTTGATATGACAGCTTCTGAATATTTTTCCACTTGTCCTTTTGATGACATAACACATTTCTATAACTACTGAAGCTATTAAAAAGAATAAAAGCATATAAGATTGCCAACGAGAAAATCTGTGCAGTAAAAATGAATGTCTGAAAAGGATTTGACGGAATAAGAATTAGGAGCTTAGAAAGTTACAGTTGAATTACTTGTTGCAATAAAATTGCTATTGTAAAATCTAGAGCATAGGGGCCCTATCTACAAGAAGGACTTAGCGGAGGCTGAGAAGGCTTGGAGACGGGCGACATTATGAGATAAAGAGGACATGAACTGTGGAAGCAGGCAGGGGGCAAAGTTGCCTGTGGTCTCTCTGCAGCTGATCATTTACCTGTTACTGACTTTCCAAGTCTCGTTCTTTACTTTGTATAAAGGCAACCATGTTGGTAGAGGCAGGGCTTTGCTTTCAAATGTCAGAGTCACTCCCTCTCCCCTTATGGCTGGTGATCTAGTAACTGGTGGAAAAGATTAAAAAGCAAGGGAGGTAGAGAAAGCACAGATCTACAGAATACAGTGGCGGCTGGTGTCTTTTTTTTGGGGGGCAAACAAACCCCCCACCCCGGCACTTACCCAATCAGTTGCATGCTCCTACGGGCGTTGGGCAGCGGCCGGGTTGCAAGCTCCTATGGGTCGGTTACGGAATGCTACGGGCGGCGGGTTGGGGGCTCCTATGGGCAGGTTGCAGACTCCTATGGACGGCAGGTTGCGGGCTCCTATGGGTGGTGGGTTGCAGGCTCCTATGGGCTGCGAGTAGTGGCTCCTGTGCCCTCTCTACATCATGGCCTCCTCCCTCCTCCTCCTAGGCGTCCAATAGGTGTCCTTTCAAGTGGTTGTATACCTTTTTTATATTTTTACCTACAGGTAAGCCTATAATAAGGCTTACCTGTAGGTAAAATTATTATCTTCTAAACCTGCGCTGTGAAGGTCCTGCTCAAGGTCCAGCGGACGCTTCCAGACCTTGCTGGAAAGAAGTCTCCCACTCACAGTGCTGGATCTGTGAACCCAGAAGACACGTCGAGGGGGAAATGTCAGCTCCCTAGCGGTGACCAGGATCAGATGCCGACACCTCATTCTAAGGTAAGTATTTTATAATGAGCTAGTATGCGATGCATACTAGCTCATTATTCTTTTGCCTTACAGGGTGTGTGTGGGTATACAACCGCTTTTAGCCAATCGGGTGACCGGTGTCAAAACCCGCTTCCTGATTGGCCGGGAGGAGGATCAGTGTTACACCAGAGAATATTGATTGGCTGTTGTAACACACCTGGGTGGGCTCGGAGCACACTATCTGCGACCCTATATTAAATCATATTAAAACCTCTGGCTCTAATCGGTGCTTCAAAAAAACAGCCCCTCCACATTGGAATCCATGCGCCAGTGTCTTGAAAAGGGCCGGATGCATGGATAGGGGAGGCGGTGATATACAGGGAGGGGGGGTGCAGCACCCATGTGCCCTTAATGGATGGGCCACCCTGACAGAATAGATTAATCATAAACATGGAGATATTTGCACTGTAGACTCTAAGCTACAGCTTCACCTCCAGCAAGCAGAACTGTGCACAACACAGTAATGACATCACCAAATCTCACTCCAAATATCTCAAGACTAGGAGTCAGAGGCTAAAAAAAAATAAACTTTCAGGGTGGTGTTTAAGTACAAAATTCATTTCTAAATGTTGCCCATACTATATCATGTTTTCACTTTTAATTCCAGTTCCACCTAAAGGGTTGGAGAGGTTATTCTACAATGAAAAATCACACAAAACAGCATAAATTGCTGTTGGCTGGAATCAAATTAATTACCATCAACTGCTGAGTATTCTTCAAATAAAACCTTCTGTGCCTGTAAAGACTCGTGTGTTCAATTGTTTTAAATAGAATATCCATTGGAACCTACAGTGTTCATGTATTCAGTTATGCAATCCATTGATCCATTTAACAACAAGTTCTGTAAAAGTAAAACTAAAAGTATTGTATATCTATACATTACAGATGTTTATTAGGGTCTATTCACTAACATATATGAGTCATTCTGTTTTACTTTTATTTCAAGATCATTTTATTAAAGCGGTAGCAAACCGCTTTGTGTTTTTTATTGTTTTTTTTGGAACCTGCAAGGTAAAGCCATAATGTGCTAGTATGCATCGCATGCTAGCACATTATGTGAAACTTACCTTCGAACAAAGCCTTCCAGTGACGAGCTGTCACTACTGACAAGGCTTCCATCTTCACCCGGTCTTCCTTTCGGGTTAGCAGACTCCGGTTGTGTGAGTGTCCGGATCCGCTATGACGTCACTCCCACACATGCTTGCGGGAGCCGCCGCTTATGGCACATTGCTCTGAAGTAATGACCCGTGGCCGTTCCTTCAGGGCGAATGCGCCAGTGACATCAGAGGCTAAATGTACAGTAACCTTATAATGAAGCCTTCCAGCAATGAGCTGTCACTGCCGACAAGGCTTCCATCTTCACCTGGTCTTCCTTCCGGGTTCGCAGACTTCGGCTCTGTGAGTGGCCAGAGCCGTGATGATGTCACTCCCACGCATGCACGCAGGAGCCAACGTTTACGGCACAGGACTCTGAAGGAATGGCCTGTTCATTTAGAGCGCATGTGCTCCATCTTGTGCCAAACTTACTGATCCCTAGCCTACCCCTCCCCCCCCCACCACTTTCTCTTCACTACTTTTATTTTTTCCTTCATTTACTTATATACTTTTACATTTCTAATTCACTTGACTTAATTGACTTGGATCTTTTCCGATCCGTTTTACATTTTTATTTTTGTTATGTACTAATTGTTCTTATTCACAAAAATGTATGAAACATTTAATGCTGTATAACTTTTTGACAGGTAGTGTGTCAGTCTAATAATTCAAAAAAACTTTTTTTTTTTTTTTTTCTACTGTTAATGAAACTCAACTCGGTATTTACTGCAAATGCCCAAAACACTCAGTAAATACTAGACATGTGCACTGCTGAAAAATGCATTTGATTTTGTTTCATTCAATTTTTCGGGTCATTCTTTCTTATTTCAAATAAATTTGTAAATTCATAAAAAAAAAAAAATCATTATGTTCCATTTGTTTAGATGCGGTATTTGTTATTTCGATAATCCTGAAAAATCCCAAATTCTAAATTCAAAAAATTTGAAAATACGAAAATTTTAAAAAACGAAAATTCGGAAATTCCAAAATCCAAAAATGGGAGAATTTTAAAATCCGAAAATTCAAAAATCCAAAAATAAGAATGAAAATCCAAAAATTCTAATAAAAGAAAATTCTAAAGATTTGAAGATTTTTAAATCCGAAATATCCAAACTCCAAAAATTTGAAAATCTGAAATAATAACTAACAAACTAATACTAGCTAACTATTAAATTATAGGTATTGTAATTTCCTTTCAAATTTGGCTGTTAGTGAACATAACAACTTAATCCAAAGTTACAAATTATCCGAAATACCGAATGCCGCATCTAAACGAATGGAATGTAACAAATTAATAATAATAAATAACAATAGTAAAATTGTTTTTATTATTATATTTATTAATATTGATTTGTTACGTTCCATTTGTTTAGATGCGGCATTCTGTATTTTGAATAATTCGTAACTTCGGATAAATTTGTATTCGTTATGTTCACTAACAGCCAAATTTGAAAGGAAATTCCAATACCTATTAATTCAATAGTTAGTAATAGTTATTATTAGATAGTTATTTGGATTTTCAAATTTTCGAGTTTTCTAATTTTCAGATTTTCGTTCTTTTGAATTTTCGGATTTTCATTCTTATTTTTGGATTTTAAAATTTTTAAAATTTTTCAATTTTCGAATCTTAAGATTTTTTCATTTTTGGAATTTTTTTTTGTTATATAGGTTTTCATTCATACTAATATTTCCTGAATTAAAGATGAAAAACTAATTTGGAATGAAACGAATTGCACATGTCTAGTAAATACTGCATAAACAGGCGTCAAACTCAATTCAGAAGGAAATAAATAATTAAATTCATGCAGTAATTAGAGAGCGGTTGAGGCAGGCGGTATTTATGGAATGTGTACTGGTTAAGGAGTGGGCGGCTGCCCACGAAGGGCCTGGTATGGATTGGGGTTGTACCCACGCTGTTTGTTCTCCTAATTTTTCATTGCCGGCAATCCTTTTTTTTTTTACATTCAGCTTTCAGCCGGGAACTCCGCTGACAGCTGATGACTAGATAGGCTGTGCATTGTTGTGGTGTATTTTGTTTTTAAACATATTGGTTGGCATGCAATGCTTTGCCTAAGTCTTTTAGCATATTTGTAGCCAATAAAAGTTTTTTTTCAAGGCTTTGGTGACTGATAAACCTTTAGATAGTTATTTCTTTTGCATATTAGTAATCCAACCTGAGTGATAACCAATACCACGGCTCCCTCCATAGATAAAGTGGACAGAATTTTTTTTATAGAAAATAAATAATGCAGATGTCTTATCTAAAGACTTGTAAGCTGCAATATATTTATGCTTAGTTTTTTGGGTTCAGATACACTTTTAAGACTTCTAGTACCGGCAACATAGAGCTAAATGGGGGGAAAGAGGTGTTCCCTCTGCCTGCAACAATTGCTCTTTGCCCTTCAAGAGAAAACACATTAGGCTTAGCTTTGACGATAATGACAGATTTATTTATCTTTGGACTTTGCAAATATGGTCACGTTGTGCATTCATTGTGTAATTTAAGAACTCGGTAATCACTGAATGGGTCATTACTGTATTCTGGCCCTTGCAAAACTGACTTAGTGACTGAAACCAAAACCTTTGGATAGTGCTGCAGTAGTACAGTAATATAAATAGAATAATATACCGTATTCAGTTTCCACTCTTATAAATGCACCTGTATTGCAAACCTGATATGGTACAGCAAGCCAGTGTAACAATTAAATTAGTAGAAAAATAATTTAAAGCTCAATTGACCTTTCAGTTTAAATCAGCTAAATATAATTTCAGGTGCATTAAAGCAAAATGTGTGCAAAGTCTTACAGTTTTTCTTTTTTTTTTTCTAGCAGCTACGGTCTAAGCAGTAAAGTCTGTAACCTGGCAGCACACTGCAGAAAAGGACCCTTCCCCCCTCCTCTTCTACTTTTGGAACACAATTTTTATTTGGGGGAGCAGGTATCTAGTAGAGTTGGGCAAATGGTTCGGCCCGAGCATAAGTTTGGGCCGAGCATTGGCTGTTCACCTGGTCAGGGAACACCCGCCAAACGCCCTGCAATGCACTGCACGGGGCATTCTGCGCCCTGATTGGGCAAAAAAGTAAAAGCTTGTTGTTAAGATGCGGGGCTGGGAAGCTGGCTGCGGTGTCCTTAACAACCAATGAGTCATCAGCTGTCAATGGGCTTCTCTGCTGACAGCTAAAAAAAAAAAACATTGCCAGTAAAGACATTGTTAAAAAAAAAAGTCAGTCTATGGATTTTCAGGGGAACCCCACACCCTAATTAAACAAAAAATGGTGTGAGGTCCCCCCCAAAATCCATACTTACCCTTATCCAAGCATGCAGCCTGGCAGGTCAGGAAAGGGGGGGATGAGCGAGTGGCCCAATCTCCTGAACCATACCAGACAATATGCCCTCAACATTGGGGGGTGGTGCTTTTTGGCAAGGGGGGCCCTAACCCCCCCACCCCAAAGTCCCCATGTTGAAGGGGAAAAGGGTCTCTTCCCACAACCCTGGGCTGTGTTTGCAAGGGTATGCGGGCAGGGGGCATATGAGAAACTGGAACCCCCCTTTAACAAGGGGGTCCCCAGATCTGCCCCCATGTGAATGAGTATGGGGTACATAGTACACCTACCCATTCACCAAAAAAGTGTCCAAAAGTTGTAAAAACACAGACAGTTTTTGACAAGTCCTTTATTTAAAAAAAAAAAAAAAAAAACAGTGTCCTCTGATTTAAACCCATCTTCAATCACAACGCTGCCGCCACCACCCGACCGTGATGTCACAAGAGGGGGCGGTGCCACCAGGTGACGTCGCCAGGTGGCCCCGCCCTTACCTACAGTGCTTTGATAAAGTAATCATACCCTTGAAATTTTCACACTTTGTCATGTTACAACCAAAAACTTAAATGTATTTTATTGGGGTTTGTGATAGACCATCAAAAAGTGGCACATTATTGTGAAGTGGAAGAAAAATGATAAATGGTTTTCAACATTCTTTACAAATAAATATGTGAAAAGTGTGGCGTGCATTTGTATTCAATACTTTGTGGAACCAACTTTTGTTGCAATTACAGCTGCAAGTATTTTTGGGGATGTCTCTACCAGCTTTGCACATCTAGAGTGAAATTTTTGCCCATTCTTCTTTCCCCTGCCCCCACCTATAACTGGCCTTCACAGCAAGGACCACATGGATGGGCAAACGCATGAAAGACAAAACCAGAGAAAATTCCCAGCTCAACTCACCAACCAGTCTGCTTACCAACTAATTAACTTGTCCAACAGTATGTTTTTTCTGTTAGCTCTGGTCGGTGCCGCTGTACTCACTTTCAAAGTAAGTACAGCGATCTTCTCTGCTGAGCTGTTGCGTTCTGACAGGGGGACGGCCCCCCTGCCAGAACACTCCAATCAGTGCTTTCTGCCAACAGAAGCCGGCCAAACGGTCCGACATACACACGGCCGAATGTTGGATGTTTGTTTCTCCCGACATTCAGCCCGTGTGTACCCGGCTTAAGTTGTATAGCTCAGCTCACCACTCCTAGCAGGAGACTCATTTAGTCCTAATGACTTAATGGCCTAATTGTGGTCAGCAGGTTCCAGAAGTCGGTTCCCAGATCCTCACACAGGGATGCAGTCTCGTAGCTCCGATCCTGGAGGCACAGCGACTCTTTCCCTCAAGCTCAATCTCTGAAGACAGCTCTAGAAGAATCAGATGCAGGTCCATCCTCTCTGCCTGGTAGAGGTGAGCAGGCATTGCAACAGACCCTCTTAGTTCCTCTCCTGATGGGTTTGGTCTCGGCAATCTGAGAGCACAGACCCTGTCTATAGGTCCGCACTAGCCTCTCCTCTGGCTAGACCGATCCAGATCTTGATCAGTTTGCCCAGAAAAACTGTGAAGCTCCCTCCTCTAGGTGCAGCAACTTTTGGGAAGTCCACAGTCTATTAGCCTCCATTGGCAAGTATAGTGCAGTGCCTCTTCAAAAGGAGGAGTGGGGGATCGAAACTACAGAGGCAGGGCATGAGAAATCTGGCATAAACACCCTCAGTCCACTGTCTCTCTCCCTCTGCTAAAGCTTGGTGGCGTGGGGGCAAGCGGGAAGACGCACAGCTGGCTCCACCTGGCTACATTATATTTTGATGCAAGACAGCAGCAAACTCTCTATTCACCAATACATCTTTTGCACTTCATGTTCCCATTCATATGTGTGTTCATAGAGTTCTGGACTCTTAAGCCTCGTACACACTATTGGATTTTCCGCAAAGTGTCAGACTTTTGTCTGAAGGGCGTGTGCCTGGATTTTGTCTTGCATACAAATGGCACACAATTGTCGGCCAACAAACACGAACGTAGTGACGTACTAGATGTACTACATGGTTTTTCAGCTCTTGAGCTCCATCCTTTGGGCGTTTTCTGCTAATGTCATGTTTGGTGAGCATTGATTCCGAGCTGATAACCGTTGTCTGTGGAAAATTTTAAAGCCTGCCATCCAACATTTGTCTGCCGAAAATCTGACAACAATTGTCCGATGGAGCGTACAAACGGCCGGATTTTCCACCCACAGGCTGTCAACACACAATTCCCGTTGGAAAATCTGAGAGTGTGTACGAGGCTTTTTAGATTCCTCTGTCCTGCAAACACTAATGTCACAAGAATCATTTTACAAGTAATTGTCTTGCATCCTACTTTATACATTATATGGGAGGAACATTACTATTTTCTTAATACTTTTGTGAATTTGAAAATATACCTTCATAACAAATTACCATCAGTTACCAGTGGTGACATTATGATTGATCCATGAATGGATATTGCATCCTTTATTATATATAGATGGACTATTACCCCAGAATGCATTTCCATTAAAGACACATGAGACACGTTTCTCCTTTAATGTTGTTTAGTTCCAATACCTTTTTACTTGGATGAATATTTCAGGCTGCATGTGGCTTACTATGGGTGGACTGTGTGTTGCTTATACATTAATTCCCATTTTGGAAGATCTCTATTGGATATATACATAGCCATGGGATGTGGATATGCCATAAGCAATTTGCAAGTTGTGTTAAACGGATTGTTACACGCACATATACTATTACCTTAACTAGATTTCAGTTTGCCTGAACAGGAGAGAGACACAATAATTACTTTTTATTACAGTTTTATTGTGACCACAGGCTTGGAGAATTATCTCTTGAAGTACCTATACCGTAAAGAAGTCATTCTCGATTATAGCAATTTTGCCACAAGGTGTAGTGGGAATAATCATGGATTCCTCTTTATCTGTTATTAAATTATCAAATACTGGTATATTTATATACAGTACTTGGAAGGATGCGATATACAATGTGGTGGTGTGTTTTGTTATTATGCATCCTTTTTGACATGCAATGCTGTTGACATGTATTTTATCATATTTGTAGTAAATACAAGGTATTTTAAAGAGGACACTCAGTCTTTGCAGAAAAAAATACAAGACAACAGATGCAAATTCTGTAGCTGCTGACTTTTAAAAAGGAGGCATTTGCCATCCCAGTGATCCAGCTCTGTTCTTAACCAGGCCAGTTCTTCAATGGTCTTCGGGTCTCCTCGGCTGCCATCTTGGATGAGGTAAGCCAGCTGGGAATTCCTGGTGTTTCACAGATGGATCCCCGCTGCCCTTTCTGATTGGTTTCTAATTCTCCTGGGACATGTTACTTGTATCAGGAGAATGCTGGCAGGGAGGGGGGCGAACTTTTGCTCTGCTCGTCTAGGCGGGAAGTGGGAGCAGGTACCTGTCAGAAATAGGTACTGTACCTGCTCACTGAAAAAAAAAAGTTCCCTATAATGGAGAGAGGAGAGGAGGTAAAGGAGGATAAGAGGAACTTCACATTTTAGGAGAAGTTCAGTTTTAAGGTACTTTTCTATTGATGGTAGTGGCTGGAACAATCCTTTAATATTTGTTACTTTTGCAGAACAGTATATAAAGGTTAATATTTCCACATACATATAACATGTTTTTCTCCTTTTTTCTATAATACACATTTGTTCATCTCCAATACATGACGACTGTTGGGAGTATTAGTTTACATAAAAAGATAACTTTTTTGTCTTCAGTTTAGCTCAGATGTATTTTATTGGGATTTTATGTGATAGACCAACACAAAGTGGCACATAATTATAAGGGAAAATTATAAATGGTTTTCAATTATTTTTACAAATAAATATCTGAAAAGTGTGGCGTGCATTTGTATTCAGCCCCCTTTACTCCAATGCCCCTAACTAAAATCTAGTGGAACCAATTGCAATTTCAGAAGTCACCTAATTAGCAAACAGAGTCCACCTGTGTGTTAATTTAATCTCAGTATAAATACAGCTGTTCTATGAAGCCCTCAGAGGTTTTTTAGATAACCTTAGTGAACAAACAGCATCATAAAGGCCAAGGAACACACCAGACAGGTCAGGGATAAAGTTGTGGAGTCGTTTAAAGCAGGGTTAGGTTATAAAAAAATATCCCAAGCTTTGAACATCTCACAGGAACGCTGTTCAATCCATCATACGAAAATGGAAAGAGTATGGCACAACTGCAAACATACCAAGGAATGGCCGTCCACCTAACCTGACAGGGCAGGCAAGGAGATCATTAATCATAGAAGCAGCCAAGAGGCCCATGGTAACTCTGGAGGAGCTGCTGAGATTCACAACTCAGGTGGGAGAATCTGTCCACAGGACAGCTATTAGTCGTGCACTCCACAAATCTGGCCTTTATAGAAGAGTGGCAAGAAGAAAACCATTGTAGAAAGAAAGCCATAAGAAGTCCCATTTGCAGTTTTTTGGGAGAAGCCATGTGGGGGACACAGCAAACATGTGGAAGAATGTGCTCTGGTCAGATAAGGCCAAAATTGAACTTCTTGGCCTAAAAAGCAAAACTCTATGTGTGGTGGAAAACTAACACTGCACATCACCCTGAACACACCATCCCCACCGTGAAACATGGTGGTGGCAGCATCATGTTGTGGGGATGCTTTTCTTCAGCAGGGACAGGGAAGCTCGTCAGAGTTGATGGGAAGATGGATGGAGCCAAATACAGGGCAATCTTAAAAGGAAAACCTGTTAGAGTCTGCAAAAGACTTGAGACTAGGGTGGAGGTTCACCTTCCATCAGAACAATGACCCTAAACATACAGCCAGAGCTACAATGGACTGGTATAGATCAAAGCATACTTGTGTTAGAATGACCCAGTCAAAGTCCAGACCTAAATCCAATTGAGAATCTGTAGCAAGACTTGAAAATTGCTATTCACAGACGCTCTCCATCCAATCTGACAGAGCTTGAGCCAATTTGCAAAAAAGAATGGGCAAAAAATGTTACTAGATGTGCAAGGCTGGTAGAGACATCACCAAAAGACTTGCAGCTGTAATTGCAGCGAAAGGTGGTTCTAAAAAGTATTGACTCCAGGGGGGGCTGAATACAAATGCACTCCACACTTTTCACATATTTACTTATAAACTATTTTGAAAACCATTTATCATTTTCCTTCCACTTTCAAGGCACTGTATTTCAAGCAAGAACAACAGGTGATATCTATATTTACTGACAGGGTGGATTTGATTTAAATCAAGTTGATTTAAATCACAATTTAAATCATGATTTAAATCACTAGTAAAAAGGCTTGATTTAAATCAACTCGATTTAAATTATAATTTTTAAAGAGCAACTGTCATCTCTGTCCCCGCAGCGCCTCCTCCTCTGACCCGCAGTTGACTCACCGTGATGTGGCAGTGACACAACGAGGTGAGGGACGTGATGACAGCAGGTAAGTGGATTCCCGCTAACAGGCGCTGCCGTGATGCATCTAAAATGACAGGTGCTCTTTAATTGTAAGTACTTATTCTTGCTGGTAGTTAGAATCTTTATTATGTGCAAACAGAATGAAGGTTTTTATTTAAAACAATAACCTGTCAGGTTAGTAAATATTTCCAAACTGGGTGTCCCTTACGGCCTGCTGCTATTTTGCTCCTCAAGGGAGGAATAAAGCACTTCAAGCTATGTGCAGAAAGAACACAAGGTTTATAAGCTGCTTAGAAGGTTTCACTTTTACTTTTACTGCTTGCCCTTCCTCCTCACACTTAGAGCCTGGTACAGATGCATTTCTCTTCCAACAATTATACAGTTTGTAGTGTACATAGATTTGAAATACAATGAGATAAAGGAATATTCTTGAACTTTGTTTTATCTCATGGTTACTGTAAAATTATTTGAGTGCATCAATGCAGTGCATGTTATCTCAGCTTGCAGAGTTTGGATTTATTAGATGAGTTTACCAAAAATTTAAATATTGCAGACAATTGAGCCTTATGCTACATAACTAAGCTCTATTTCATGCTGAATAAACTAAATTATTAATGTATCTTAAATAAAAAACTATCTTTTTAGATAGATTTTTACTCCCAAAGCATTTTAAATCAATTTAAATAAAAAAAAAAATCATTGATTTTTATCCACCCTGCTTACTGAAAATGTTCTTAGCCTGAAAAAAATAAAACTAATGTAAAGGCTGATTCTCTGCAATATTCTCCATTGTAAGATACTACTGAAGTTACTGCTTTTCAAAAGATAATGTTGGCTATGCATTTTCACTAGGGATGTGCCGAACACCTCGAACAGGAAAAAACTTCTAGCGAGCATGCAAACTCTATTAAAGTCTATGGGACACGAACATGAAAAATCAAAAGTCCTTCTTTTAAAGGCTTATATGCAAGTTATTGCCATAAAAAGTGTATGGGGACCCGGGTCCTGCCCTAGAAGACATGTATCAATGCAAAAAAAAAGTTTTTTAAAACAATTGTTTTTTCGGGGGGTTTTCTGCAAGTTCTGAGTTTTTGGCCCCCCACATTTAAGGGTATGCAGCTGCTGTATGTAGCACAGATTTTATTACAAGAGATTGTGCGTCATTTTCCAAGTCTTTTTCCAGTTAAAATGTTACTTATGTATGGTATATGTTTCAGCTGTGTATTTAGCTGTTTTGGCTGGGTTCACACTGATACTACACGACAGTCATCCGACTTTCATCCTACTTTGCTCTGCGACATCAGTCCTACATTGGTCCTACATGCACCCTACTTGAATGAACAGGATACTACTTTGATCCGACATTGTGCTAGTCTGACTTTTCCTTTGACCAATCAAAACAATCCCAGTGTGAGATAAATTCCTTTTACTGCTGCTGTAATCACCATGTCGGATGTCAAAAGTCGGATGGTAAGGACAAGGATCCTACTTTGCTCTGACTTCAATGATATTCTATAGGCTGAAGTAGGATCAAAGTCGGACCAAAGTAGTACAGGGAGCATTTTCAAAGTCGGACCGACTTGTGTCACACTAGTTAAGACGGCTCCCATAGAGAAACATTGATTTTCACACGTCATGCGACATGAGCTCCCAATGTCGGAGCGTTTGTCGTACCAGTGTGAACCCAGCCTGAGCTGAAGTTGCTTCTAATAATTACTAAATTACTTCTAAAAAGACTAAAGTGTAATTAAATAATGATACTTAATAAGTTACATTTATAGTAATAAAGTTCAGGCTAGTAATAACACAAAATCAAGAAAGTGTTTTTTTTTTTCTTTTTTTAGGCTTCTGTCATTTATCACTTACATTTACCATGTCCTTCTGAAACGAAGGGAACTGTGAAAGTAGAAAATTCTAGCGATGCAATCTTAATTGCATTAATTTTCCACATAAAGCACATATTATACAGAGACAGACATCAAATTATCTAATCTTTGAACGCAATTATCTTTAGCATTTTTTTTTTACATTTAATTGATATGGCTGTCATAGTTAATTCACTTACTGAACTCTGTTTGGTCATGATGCCAAAAAGAAGTCAATTTACAAATGTTTCAGATTTTCAACAGTGTGAAAATATTATCACAGACAATTGGAATATGCAAATGGCCCAGTCTTAGTTACTTAAAATACCACTTTGTCAATATCATATTTAGTAGCAATAACCAATATAACTGGATATAAATGATTGCTTCAGGCACTGGGAACTTGCTAAATTACTGATAGATTCATGATACCTTCAGGGATATAACTGTGTCATAGGTCCCCATAGCAAGGCAATTTAGGGTCCCCAGGCTTTCTAATCTTCATTAGAATGACAATTTTATTATATATTATAATATTTGTTTTCCTAGCAATCTTATAGAGGTTATCAATATACATATATTTAATGGGAAACAAAAGTGCTTAGCTAGCTACCTGTGCTGCTGTATCCAATATTAGTTGCATTATTTGCTACAGCTCCAAATATACTCTTGGACATCACTAGTTATTCCATATAAGGTATCATTTATGGCATTCTTAGTTTGCTCAAACAACCAATTGTCCCTCCTTTACTCTCTTTCTTCCTTCCTTCCTTCCTTCCTTCCATTCCTCCCTCCCTCACACCCTTCATTCTTCCTTCTTTCCATCTTTCCCATCCTATAGTTCCAATTGCACTCTTGGACACCACCAAGTGGACCTATACCATCCATCTTGCACATCAATGTACATTACTGACAATCTTACTTTTTGGCACCATCAAGCACCCACCAATGCTGTGAAAAAGTTACAACTTGCCCCACAAGTCCCCCATCCTCCTCCCATACCTCAATTCCCAAAACATAAGAACTTCTAATCATAGCCATAACCACAATGTTACCAAGAAGGTGGGTGGGCCAAATTGCTCACTTCACTGTTCCTTAACCCTTTTTCTGCCTTCCAGCCCACCCTGTCACATGACCTTTCTCCTATGTGCTCAGGACAGTGGTTTCTTAACCAGAAAAAAAACTTCCATAATACAGAAGCCGTTTTCCTACTCTGCTCTATGTAAGTTTTAAGCCTTGTACACACGATCGGATTTCCATCGGACAAATCCGTGGATTTTTGTCTTAAGGGCGTTGGCCGTGAACTTGTTCTGCATACAGACGGCAGAACTTTTTCAGCCAACATTCACAAAACTATGTGTTTTTTCTGCTCTTTAGCGCCACCCTTTGGGCAACTTCTGCTAATGTTGTCTTATGGGTAGCACTGGTTCAGAGCATGTGTGTTTGTACTTTGGATTTTAGTCCTTTTGTGTACTTGTGTACACACGATCAGATAATCCGGAACACATTTGTTGTCAGACAATTTGAGAGCATGACCATCCAACATTTGTTATCTGAATATCCGACAATAATTGTCTGATGGAGCATACAGACTGCCGGATTATCCGACAAAACACGTCCATTACACAATTGTTGTCGGAATATCCGATCGTGTGTACGGGCCTATACAATTCATCAGTCAGTATTAGAAATATGGTTTGAAACATTTTCTGGGTGTCAAACACTGGATTACTTATTAGCATCTGTCCGAATACAAGAAAAGTAGATTAAATGACTGAAGCAGAAATCAAGCTTATGTGTATTGTTTTTTTCACAGTGCAAAACCGATACGGCCCTTATACTGTGATGTATATATTGATGAGTGTAATTGAAAGTCATAAAACTACTAACAAAATAATAATTTATTTTTGGAACACAGCCTGATGTCTTAAGCCCCGTACACACGGTCGGACTTTTAGCCAACAAACGTCATTTTGAGCAAGTTGGACCAACAATCCGACCGTGTGTACGCTCCATCGGACAAACTTTTTTTGCTTTTTTCTTGTTTTCATCGGACAAAAGTTGGGTCTGCAAACGGACAAACTTTTGCCCAACAAAAGTCCGATGGAGCAAAGTCCGACCGTGTGTACAGAAAACCATCGGACTTTTGTCCGATGGACAAAACAACTAATGTTAAAATCAACCAACAATAGCAGAAGTTGGCCAAAGGGTGGCGGTAAAGAGCAGAAAAGAGCAGAAAAACCACGTGATGTTGCAAAAAGTTTTGGGAAAGTTTGCAGAAAAGTCCGAGCGTGTGTATGCTATGGGTGTTCCCAACCAACTCCGTTCGGACAAAAAAACACGTAAAAGTCCGATGGAAGTCCGACCGTGTGTATGGGGCTTTAAGTATATCTAAGGCCAACATTTTCTTTTAATAGAGTATCTGCCTCTCATTCAACAGGTTTCCTTCTTTTCCTGTCCTGTAGACTCAACAGAAAGTGAGGGGTTATATTTCCAAGGTGAGGAAAATCTCTAAAACAGAGTTCTTGGGAACAAGTGTGCCCACTGGAAGATTTCTCCTATGCCAGACCTTCACATCATTGCAGTAGTCAACTGGAATTCAGCTTTAGGAACCAGTGGAAATATCGGAGGGACCAATGAGATTGACGTTCCTGGAGTTGTCAATTTCACAGAGGACCTCAGCCAGGGAAATCTATTGAATGGCATGACATTTAGTGGTGTAGGCAGTGGAAGAAGTAAGCATTTAGTCTCTTCATTAACAGGTACAGCTTTTAATGTAAACTGTTTATTAATGGAGCCACATTAATTTGCAGATTTATTATATCATTTAAAGAAGGTGAACGGTATTTTTTTTTTTTTTATCTTGAGGCCAGTTTAGATCAAGCTTGCTGCATCTGGAGTAAAAGAAAGACGAGCCTCTATAGAGCCTTGCTGCTTGCAGTGAATCAGAATCCCAGAGTTCCTTGGCAGCCTCTCTGTTAAAATGCCAGGAGCAGAGTTTTATTGCTCTTCCACATAGCAACACGTTCTAGGTATCGTAACAAGATCCAAAATTCCCTCATAGGAGAGAATCTTCCTTCATAGCGAGGGAAATGAAATTGAACTGAAGGCGCCTCAGATTTGCTGTCACTGTAATAGAACACATTGGCAATTCAATTTCCTCCTTGGTAAAAACCTAATTAGGCACACATCATGTTCCTGTGATCTTGAAATTGAGAGGAAAAAATGAAAAGCAGATACTTAAAATTGAGGTTTTCATAAAATGCAGTTGAATGTAATTGTTTTATGATTGGTCTGTGACATTTTGCTGTACTAATTGAAGAAACGCTGGAGCATGCACATAAGATGTGACATCAAGTGCGGTTGTTAAGCTTGAGATGTGTCTTCACTTCCATAGAATGAACTTTGCTTGTAAAAAGAGCTTGCTGTAATAACCTAACAGTGGCTTGATAAAGATTGATGGAAGATGTTGACTAGCAACCATTCTCAACAATTAAGTTTAACTCCACCTGTTGTTTTGAAAAAATTATTTATACTGGTGCAAAACCCCTAAAAACCACCAGCATGCTGAAAAGAACTGACTTCCTAGTAGATGGCTCTGACTCGTCTAATCCTGCCTCCTCACCATCCCAGTGATGAGCACATTTTTAACCAGAAGAGGCAGACCCAAGCTGGTGACCAGGAAGCTAGACAAATCACACTAGAACAACCCTGATTGGGGATCCCAGACCAAAGTGATAAACATAAAAACGAATATGTGGACTACAGGAGTATGACCTCATAGTAGCAAAAGAATAGTTCAAGAGTACCTTTAGAAAATATTAGTTTTCTAAAAGAGTAGTAACTGCTGGTAACAGCCTTCCAGCAGAGCTAGTGAGGCCAGCAAAAGTAGGTGAATTTAAACATGATTGAGATAAGATCTACTAGTGTAGTCAGTTTGAATCCCAACCAAGGCACTACCTGTCTGGAGTTTGCATGTTCTCCATGTAAATATTGAAAGTGTGTAGTACTGCGCCAATCCTATAATAGAAAACGTATTATGTGCAGCCAACCACTCAAAATCAGACAGGAAAAGGTTAAATAAATATTTAAAAAGTGTGGCGCCAATGAATGATGAGGAATAACCTCAACCGTGCAATATACTGAAATAAGTATATGTAAATTTTAAATTGAACACAATATAGTGGTAAATATACCCTGTGACATGTGCATAATATACAATTTTACATGAAAATACCATATAGCATAAACGATGCCTCATCCAGCTGTCTCTACTGACAGTCAGCAGGTGGTGAACCAATAGCTATATCGTGCATATACAAACAAAACAAACAAAACTTTTATATAATGGGTGTCAAGTTCATATGGGGTAGCTTTGATGAGTGTCTGCCAATATAATGGTCATACACTGAAGGAAAGTTCCAGCGAAGAATCTCCCGAAGAACTTGGGATGACCTTATCCGTATATCGGGAAGTATATTGGATGTAGTAGACCACTAGGTATATACTTTCACCCGGGAGTGCCTTCACCATGGATCCATAAAGGAGAAAGGGATACTCTTACCAGCTATGATGGATCCAATGCGCTGTACGGCGGATGGATCTTTCAGGCTTTGTCTCTTTCAGAGACAGGGGAGCGACAACCGGAATCTGTAGAACGCCTCCTCTTAGAGCTGGCAGCACTTCTATTTTATCAAGAACGATCCAATCCCAAATCGCAAAGCACCTCAATAGGTCATAGCCATGAAAAACAGGGAAAAGATTCTCCACATGGTGTAAATCCAAAAACGATTTATTAAAACATCCGTTTTAAAGTTCATGCAATGTGAACACTCGGTAAAAATTCTTAAAAAGCAAATATATAAAAAAGCAAATATAAGAAAGGCCAGGACACTCCACAGCACAGCAGTACAAAAACGAAGACAGCGTGGTCAAGTCAGCTGGAGCTGTACATCAGTCTGACATGCAGTCAGTCTAGTTGACGGCCGTGTAGTGTAACAAAGCCCCGCCTCTGAATCAGTGTTCCATCACTGACTAGGGACGAGGAGGAGGCGCGGATTTGTTACACTGGATGGCCACCGACTAGACTGACTGCATGTCACAGCGCTGGTGTTCTGGAGATCAAGGTATATGAGGCAGCAGGGAGATGGACACAGTGAGGCGGCAGGGAGATGGACACAGTGAGGCAGCAGGGAGATGGACACAGTGAGGTGGCAGGGAGATGGACACAGTGAGGCGGCAGGCAGATGGACACAGTGAGGCGGCAGGCAGATGGACACAGTGAGGCGGCAGGCAGATGGACATAGTGAGGCGGCATGCAAATGGGCACAGTGAGGCATGCAAATGGGCACAGTGAGGCTGCAGGTGAGCATTTTTGACCCTCTTTTCCACTTACAGTAGCTGCTGCATTTCTCACTCTAGGCTTATACTCGAGTCAATAAGATTTCCCAGTTTTTTGTGGTAAAATTACTGTAGGTGTCTCGGCTTATATTCAGGACGACTTATACTCGAGTATATACGGTAGGTCAGATTTGGATCTATGAAAAGCCCACAAGTTCACTTTATGCCCCACAACCTGTACTGTTAACATGTTGCCACAGATACAGTTTCATGCACACTGGCAATACAGGCTCAGTCTAGTGGATGGAACAGGAGGGGGATAAAGGTACAGGCTACTCCAATACAATATCAGAATTCAGAAGGACAAATCCTATAGCAGGAGGAACACATGAGAGTCTCAAACTCAAGTCTTACTTACACTGTCCTAGGAACTGTCTACCACCCAGCTTCCACATGACACTCTTTAGTGAGGGAGACAAAAAGATCATTCTCCAGACTAGGCATGAGAACAATGTCCTGCAGCAAAAATCCTTTAGCAAATCTTCTTTAGGTCCTCAGACCAGCAACTACTAAGGCCCAAACTGCAAATCTTCTCTCAAACTAGCTGCTTCCCAGGGACAGCAACCCCATGAGAACTGGAACCCCTACTGAAAGGGAAAGAACACTCTTGAAAGGCTTCCCAAATCATTATCGCCTTCATTGGCCATGGTTTGGGTGCCCCCTCCCAGGCAATGGACCAGGTCTGATAAATATTCATAACTGAGTAATTGACCCATGCTCTATTTTCTGGAAGCTCCCTCCAGAAACAGACAGGAACAAACAATCACCCATTCAGGGAACCCTGACCAGACAAAAGAAAATTGATCACTGCGTACAGTGAAACCAAAGCTAAATTTAACCTAACTTTTATCAGTGTGCTACATCTACACATATTATTTGTTCTTTTGTGAGTAACATGAATGCACGTACCACAAGACAGTCTTCTGCTGTTGTTATTGGAACAGTTTGTAGGCACACAATATTAGTATAGATTTTAAATGTAACCACTGTGTAACTGTAGCGAACTATGCAAATACTATGGGGCCCAAAGGCAAAAGGAGGCACAGTGATTTATGCAAGTTACAATAGGGTTTTGGTTATAACACGTGGATACAATTAACCTATATACAGTGCCTTGAAAAAGTATTCATACCACTTAAAATTTTCCACATTTTGTCCAGTTACAACCAAAAATATAAATGTATTTTATTGGGATTTTATGTGATAGACCAACACAAAGTGGCACCTAATTGTGAAGTGGAAGGAAAATGATACATGATTTTTATTTTATTTTTTACAAATAAATATGTGAAAAGTGTGGAGTGCATTTGTATTCAGCCTCCCTGCATCAATACTTTATAGAACCACTTTTCACTGCAATTACAGCTGCAAGTCATTTTGGGGATGTCTCTACCAGCTTTGTACATCTAAAGAGTGACATTTTTGCTCATTCTTCTTTGCAAAATAGCTCAAGCTCTGTCAGATTGGATGGAGAGAGTCTGTGAACAGCAATTTTCAAGTCTTGCCACAGATTCTCAATTGGATTTAGGTCTGGACTTTGACTGGGCGATTCTAACACATGAATATGCTTTGATCTAAACCATTCCATTGTAGCTCTGGCTGTATGTTTAGGGTCATTGTCCTGGTGGAAGGTGAACCTCTGCCCCAGTTTCAAATCTTTTGCAGACTCTAACAGGTTTTTTCTAAAATTGCCCTGTATTTGGCTCCATCCATTTTCCCATCAACTCTGACCAGCTTCCCTGTCCCTGCTGAAGAAAAGCATTCCCACAACATGATGCTGCCACCACCATGTTTAAAAGTGTGGATGGTTTGTTCAGGGTAATGTGCAGTGCTCATTTCCTGCCACACATAGCGCTTTGCTTTTAGGCCAAAAAGTTACATTTTGGTCTCATCTGACCAGAGCACCTTCTTCCACATGTTTGCTGTGTCCCCCACATGGCTTCTCACAAACTGCAAATAGGACTTATTATGGCTTTCAGTCAACAATTGCTTTCTTCTAGCCATTTATCCATAAAGGCCAGATTTGTGGAGTGCACGACTAATAGTTGTCCTTTGGACAGATTCTCCCACCTGAGCTGTGGATCTCTGCAGCTCCTCCAGAGTCACCATGGGCCGCTTGGCTGCATCTCTGATTATGGCACTCCTTGCCTGGTCTGTCATATTAGGTGGACGGCCATGTCTTGGTAGGATCTCAGTTGTGCCATACTCTTTGCATTTTTGGATGATGGATTGAACAGTGTTCCGTGAGATGTTCAAAGCCTGGGATATTTTTTTACAACCTAACCCTGCTTTAAACTTCTCCACAACTTTATTCCTAACCTATCTGGTGTGTTCCTTGGCCTTCATGATGCTGTTTGTTCACAAATATTCTCTAACAAACCTATGAGGGCTTCACAGAACAGCTGTATGTATACTGAGATTTAATTACACACAGGTGGACTCTATTTACTAATTAGTTGACTTCTGAAGGCAATTGTATCAGAGTAAAGGGGGCTATATACAAATGCACGCCACACTTTTCACATATTTATTTGTAAAAAAATGAAAATTATTTATTATTTTCCTTCCACTTAACAATTATGTCCCACTTTGTGTTGGTCTATCACATAAAACCCTACTAAAATACATTTACATTTTTGGCTGTTACATGACAAAATGTGGAAAATTTCAAGGGGTATAAATACTTTTTCAAGGCTCTGTAGATTGAACAGCTTTGTACAATTGCTTTGAAAGCCATTAGTATTTTGTATCACTAGAAAAATTGTCTTTGACAATTTGATTAGAGGGACGGGGTTTGCTATGGGGCCCCATCACACATAGCTATAGCCGTAAATAAATATGATCCCTTGAAAATATATTTAAACAATCATCAGTGGAAGAACCAATTCTAGTATATGTCTACTATCATTCTAGTGCACATTGGAGCAAATGCAGGACATTTAACCACTTAAGGACCGGCTCATGTACATTTACGTCAGCAGAATGGCACGTACAGGCACAATCACGTACCTGTACGTTGCCCTTTAAATGCCTGATGTGTGGTCGCGCACGCACCGCCAGCGGTACGCTCGCGACCTTGCCCCCCTCCCCGTGAGTCGGACCACGGGTCCCGCGGACTCGATTGCTGCGGTAATCCCCGCGAGCGTCTCACGGATGTATAGAGCAGGGGGATGCTTGTGTAAACAAGCATCTCCCCGCTCTGCCTAGTGAAAATGACACTGATCTCCGCTCCGTGTACTCGGAGCGAAGATCAGTGTCATGTGACACACAGCCCAGCCCCCCTACAGTAAGAAACACTCAATAGGGAACACTTAACCCCTACAGCGCCACCTAGGGATTAACTCCTTCACTGCCAGTGTAATTTTCACAGTAATCAGTGCATTTTTATAGCACTGATCGCTGTAAAAATGACAATGGTCCCAAAAATGTGCCAAAGGTGTCCGATGTGTCTGCCATAATGTCACAGTCACGATAAAAATCGCTGATCGCCGCCATTATTAGTAAAAAAAAAATATATTAATAAAAATGCCATAAAACTATCCCCTATTTTGTAGATGCTATAACTTTTGCGCAAACCTATCAATAAACGCTTATTGCGATTTTTTTTTTTACCAAAAATATGTAGACGAATACTGTATGTATCAGCCTAAACTAAGGAAAAAAAAAATATATATATATATTTTTTGGGGATATTTATTATAGCAAAAAGTAAAAAATATTGCATTTTTTTCTAAATTGTTGCTCTATTTTTGTTTATAGCGCAAAAAATATAAACCGCAGAGGTGATCAAATACCACCAAAAGAAAGCTCTATTTGTGGGAAAAAAAGGACGCCAATTTTGTTTGGGAGTCCCGTCGCACGATCGCGCAATTATCAGTTAAAGCAACGCAGTGCCGAATTGCAAAAAGGGGCCTGGTCCTTTAGCTGCAAAATGGTCCGGGGCTGAAGTGGTTAAAGCTGGCGATGAGAAAATCCGTTCACTTGAATGCAGGTAATGCATTTGCATTCACTATAGTCCAAAATCTTCATGGTTGAAGATTTTTAACATTAAAGTGGGTGAAAACCCATAGATATGGCCGGATTTTAACAGCACCAATCCATATATAATAAAAAAGTATAAAGTTTAGAACAAAAATGTATTTTAAAACCAGCAAACATTTTCCATTAAAAAATCATGTTTGTCAATACATAGACCTTTTCCCAAGATTTATCCCGGTTGAAATATACAAACGTATATCCAGTGATATGCCTAAGCAATATGAATTTTGCATATGATTTCTCTGCACACTCGACACGTTTCTTGGACTTTGGTTCAATTCATCTGGAGCTTACTAGCAGAACATATGTATATTCACTTGGCAAAGTCCGGATGCTGGGAAGGGCTAGGCCAAAATCCCACAAGGGGGCAAAACATGCGAACAGCGGAATTGGAGAGATGAGACGCAGGGGAATCCACACATCCACACATTTAATGTTGATAAATGTAAAGTTATGCACTTGGGGGCTAAGAATATGCATGCATCATACATACTAGGGGGAGTACAACTGTGGGGATCCGTAGTGGAGAAGGATCTGGGGGTTTTGGTAGATCATAAGCTCAATAATGGCATGCATCTCCAGAGAGAGAGATATCATTTTGCCCCTGTTCAAATCATTAGTAAGACCTCATCTGGAATATGCAGTTCAGTTTTGGGCCCCAGTTCTCAAAAAGGATATCGGGGAACTGGAGAAAGTGCAGAGAAGGGCAACCAAACTGATAAGAGGCATGGAGGAGCTCAGCTATGAAGAAAGATTAGAGGAACTGAATTTATTCACTCTTGAGAAGAGGAGAATAAGGGGGGATATGATTAACATGTACAAATATATAAGGGGTCCATATAGTGAACTTGGTGTTGAGTTATTCACTTTACGGTCAACACAAAAGACAAGGGGGCACTCTTTACGTCTAGAGGAAAAAAGATTTCATCTCCAAATACGGAAAGGTTTCTTCACAGTAAGAGCTGTGAAAATGTGGAACAGACTCCTTCCAGAGGTGGTTCTGGTCAGCTCAGTAGATTGCTTTAAGAAAGGCATGGATACTTTCCTAAATGTACATAATATAACTGGGTACTGACATTTATAGGTAAAGTTGATCCGGGGTAAATCCGATTGCCTCTCGGGGGATCAGGAAGGAATTTTTTTCCCTGCTGTAGCAAATTGGATCATGCTCTGCTGGGGTTTTTTTGCCTTCCTCTAGAATTGGGTATATGGGATTGTACGATATTTTTTTATTTTATTTTTATTTTTTTATGGTTGAACTGGATGGACTTTGTCTTTTTTCAACCTGACTAACTATGTAACTATGTAACTATACCTGTAGATGATTATATGGGAGGTTTTTAGACTGTATTAGGGCCAGTTCACACCATAAAAACGCAATCTGGATGCGTTCCAGATGCTTTTCTGCATGCTCATTTTTGACACGGTCAATGCGTTTTTGTGCAGTGTCTAGTGCATTTTTCCCCCTCTTTTTCTTAACCTAAATAAGAACATGTGTGTTCTACTGCATTTTTGGTGTGTTTAGGTGTGTTCCAGCCTTTTTTGATGCGTTTTACAGCATTCCAGTATAGCCCAGGGCAGGAAAAATGCAGCATGTTCTACTTTTTTTTCTGGAATTGGAACTCATCGAAACTGCAAGCACTGGTGTGAACTATGCAATTGAAAACAATAAAACCTACTTTCAATGCGTTTTTGATGAAGGAAAAAAAACACACTGGACTGAATGTGGTGTGAGCTGGCTCTAAATAAGGACATGTGTGTTCCAGTGCATTTTTTTGTGTATTTAGGTGCTTTTTTTATGTGTTTTACCACATTCCAGTACAGTCCAATGCAGGAAAAATGCAGCATGTTCTACTTTTTTTCTGGAACTGGAAAACACTGGAACTGTAATTACTGGTGTAAACTATGCCATTGAAAACCATATAACCTACTTTCCATGCATTTTTGATGCAGAAAAAAAAAACCGCACTGGACCGCATATATACCCTTAGGGTACATAGTTTACATGGAATAAAGTATCTGACATACTGTATCATGGCTTATACAAAGAAGTTTTTTATTTATCCACTTAGCGTATTAATTTGAATACAATAGAAAAGAATGGATTAGAATAGAAAATAACCGAATAGTATAGTAAAAAAACAATAGAATAGAAAGAATATAACCATCTTCCGAAATTCAAATTTCGAATAGAATACATTTGAATTTGAATAGAAAATAATAGAATAGAATAGAAAATAAAATAATATAATTAAAAAGAATAGAATGGAATAAAATAAACAAATAAAAAAAAACAATATAATTAAAAAAAACAATAGAATAGATTAGAATAGAAAGAATATAACCATTTCCCAAAATTCAAATAGAATCAGTCAAATTTGAACAGAATAGAAAATAATAGATTAGAATAGAATAGGAAGATATTTATATTCATTATTTTTCAATACTATTGTGCTATTTTCTATTCTATTCTACTCTATTATTTTCTGTTCTATTCAAATTGATTCTATTTGAATTTTGGAAAATGTTTATATTATTTCTATTCTACTCTAATGTTTTGTTAATTCTTATCTTTTCTATTGTATTCTAAATTTCAGAAGATGGTTATAATCCGTCTATGTTATTTGACTTTTTTATTCTATTATATTCCTTTATATTCTATTCTATTCCATTCTATTCTGTTTTTTTACTTTCTAACCTATTTTGTTCTGTTTTACTCTATTATATTATATTCTTTTATTTTCTGTTATATTCGTTTCCATGCTATTCACCTTTTTTTTTATTCTATATCTTTATTTCCTATTCTATTTTATTCTCTTTGGAAATTGAAAAATGAATCAAACTTTTCGATTTCGAAAACTTTTTGACTTCGTAAACTATGCAAATTTGATTTGAAAGCTTTTCGAATCGTTACGAAAACGAATAAACAAGACAAATTCCTAAAACAAATTAAATGACTGAAACAAATTTAACTAAGCAAATTTATGTAAATAACGGATCAAAACGAAACACTTTTTTTGTTCTGCACATGTCTAATGCTGATAGGAGGTGAGAGAATAGTGACAGAGAGATGAGCTCATAAGTGATTTTTCTATTGCAGGTAGGGCAGAGATACGACCTATAAATGTTATTGCACTGCAGCAAAAAATTAAAAATAAATCAGATCTTTTATATTTAGCTGTTTGCTTTGAGACTGCATTACCGCTTGTCAAACTCTTCTAAATCTGTAGGATAATGTACCTCCTCTAATTGTACTGTTTTCTATTGATCTGGAATGTTGTTTAGCATAAAAGGTAACATTTATAGTATGGAATACTTTTTCATTTTTCATTGTCTCATGAATGTCAGCTCCTATGCAAATGAACAAGCAGGAGCTGCAGAAACTCAGTAATAAGACTGTCAGGTTTGGTAACAATAGTTATCACTTTTTGGGTTATAATGCTTGTCATTTTTTTTTTGCTAGAGAAAGCGTAACCTTAAATGCTGGAAGACAAAACAATTAAGTACTGTGGATAAGGCTTTATAATGTGAAAAGAGCTCATTCTTCGCTCCCCTCCTTAGCAATGAATTTTAATTTGCAATCTTCATTAGAAAAATGAAAGATGTCCTCTTCAGGTACAATGAACACGAGATGTGAAATCTCTCTGTGCATACCACTTGTTTTTCTTCTTTTTTTTTTTTTCTTTCAAACAGTGGGCAATACATAAAATGTAACCTTGATTTCACCAAAGCATAAAGCAGAGCTCTAAGCAAATAGATAAATACACAATTGGAAAGCATATGCCATACATTAGGTGTTTTCCCATTGAAGACTATTTAGACTTTCTGCCGCCAGACTCTGTTTCTTAAGAACCTACGCAAAAAATCTCTATTTAATGCTATGGAAATGCTATGGATCGTCACTGTTGAGAAAACTATTAGACAGCCTTTTCATAGCAATGTATTAATCTTCCATTCTGCCACGCCTACAGGAAAGAAGCAGATCCGGGACAGAAGACTTTCCATGAAGATGCTTTGTGTCTCCCATTGGACCAAACAGCAATGATTTTGGACAAGTGGGAAAAGGAAAGCATAATACTTTTGGAAGCGGAGGGGACAGGGGAGTTAAAAATATGGTTGTCCGGTGGGAGCTCCGTGATGGCGTTGTAAGCTCCGCATCCCCCCCGCCCCACGATAGCCACAGCGCCCGCAGCATCCCCGCTTAAAGGCCAACCTCAATCGATCCACCGCCAGGAGACCCCCGGGAGTCCCCCTGAATGCTCAGGCCGGAATTTGATAGAGCCGGCCGCGGTGGGTGTACCAAGATGGCCGCCATGACTACCTCAATACAGCAACACGCGGCCTGCGGAGAAAACACACAAGACCTGAGGCAAGTAATAGCCCCAGCGATGATTACATATTCTCAGGTGGCCCAGGGTACCCCACAGCACCTCCAGGCTCCCTCCCCTGCCCCCACAGAGTCCTTGCTGGGCCGCACCATAGAGGAATATGCCATGTCCCCAGCCAGGCCTGCCCCACCATACCTCCATGCCACCCCCTCCCCCAGCCTGCCAGACCACATCCAGTCTATGGAGCAGGGGGACTTATTCCTAAAACTGTCTACCCTTTTGGAGAGGGGACTAGCTAACACAGCTGCACAAATTACCAGAAACATTCAATCTGATTTCGCTAGTCTGGGATCCAGAATAGAAGCCATTGAAAGTAAACTGGACATTACTGTCTCACGCACTAATCAAAACGTGGCCCATATACAGGTTCTACAGGAACAGCTGGACACTGCCCTTTCCAGGATCGATGACCTTGAAAATAGGTCCAGGAGATATAAGAATCAGAGGCCATCCTGAGACTATCATGGATATCCCCCCCCCCCCGCGGTACAGGAACTCATCAAGGAACTTATACCCAGTACACCCCCGCACCGCCTAGAGCCTAGAGCTGGACAGAGCCCATAGGGCCCTAGGACCCCCCCAGAAAGGATGGCTCCCCGAGGGATGTCATCGTGAAGCCGCACTTCTACGCCATAAAGAAGGAAGTTATGCGACAATCCCGCCTCAAGCCGACAGTTACTTGTCGGGGGCACCAGATACAAATTTTTGCTGACCTTTCCCCCACTACCATCCAAAAACGGCATGCTCTCAAACCCCTCCTCACAGTCCTTTCACAACAGGACATCAAGTACCGCTGGGCCTTCCCCTTTGCAGTGAAATTCACTATCCAGGGTAAGGTTTACTCCTTCTTTAGCCTGTCAGAAAGTGAGAAGCTATTCCTATACCTCAAGCTGATTTTCCAGGAAGCACCCATGGATTTCTACACAACATCAGTGGGATTCGCCAAGCGACCCTCTCCAGCGAGCCCAGTCTCCCCCCTGTGGAACACAAGGAAGACCAAGAAATCCAAGGATGGCAGACCCCCATAAGACGGTTGTTTCCGGCCTCTCCACATTTCGCCCTCACTAGGGCACCCCATGCCGGGACCACAGTCCCCCCTGTTGATGGAGCTCTGGGCTCCTTTCCGTTAAGACCATTTGGTTGACTCTTACACGTCTTCCCCCCAAAGTTATCCTCTTTATACCCTTTTTCTGTTTTTCTATGGTTCCCGCTACAGGTCTGCTTGGAGATCTTCTAAGGACAGTATATCAATCCCCAGAGGCCCCTTTGTCCTTGGTTCACACTTTTTACTAGTGGCATTACCAATGGCCAACCCGGCCCCCTTCTTGAAGGACTTCCACCGCTCCTCCTGAACTATCCGAGCCAAACCTGGAGACTGCAACACGCCCTGGTTCAGACCCCCTCGGGGGGATGGACAGCAGGGACCTCACATGGACGACCAGGGACACCTGGAACTTTCCCCACTATTCCAGGAATATCTCCCCTCCCCCAGTTCTGGGAGAGGGGGGGAGTCGGAAGGAGACCCCGGTTACAAGCCCTCCATGGGACTCTCCCAGTTTTATATTCCATTGTACGTTCTAGTTGTTATTTAATGCTGTGTAAGATTGAATTTAAGGTTTACATAGATGCAAGGGTCGGGGGTGACACCCTTGCGCCTCCACCCATTCCATAGAAGCGGATGTCTCCCTCCTGTGGAATGGGCTGTTGGTCCTCTATAAGAGGCAACTGATGCTTACTGGTTGACATCTGGTGAAATTCTTTCTTGCCAGATGCCAAATGCTGTTTTATGCATTGTTTGTTCCTCTCCCTGTACCCCTTTCTAACCTTTTCTCTTTTCCAAGCCAATCAGCGGGATCTCTACTGCTCCGAATTCTGGACCTGGAATGTGACCTACCCCACCAGCTTCCCTGGTCCTCTCCGGAAAAAACATCAAAGGGTAAGTGCTGACGGTCGCTTCAGCAGATTTCCACCCCTCTGTCCCAATGACTAATCTGAACCCGATTGGGATGGATCTCAGGGTTGTCACACACAACACTCGGGGGCTAAACTCCCCCAGGAAGCATTTTCTGATTCGATACAGCCCCAAATTCCTCCACCTCCACTACCCGACATTCTATTTAGCGAACGCAGAAAACAAGACTAAGGGGGTAGATATCCTATTCTCGAAAAACAGCAAGTTTACCCACATCTCTGACTTGAGGGACCCAGAGGGCAGGTATATCCTGGTCAAGGGATCTATTGAAGGCATCATATACTCTATAATCTCTTACTATGCCCCCTATAAAAGGTCAAACTAAATGTTTCCAAGCTCTCTTCAAAACCCTGCTCCCCCCTGGTAGAGGGCAAGGTCATTTTCAGTGGGGACTCAAATGTAGCCTTTGATCAGGGGCTCGACAAGTCAAAACCCCCTAAGTCCCAGCTTACACGACCCACCAACGTGAGCCTAAACATAGCCAGATCCCTTCACGCCCACGGGCTGGTCGACATCTGGAGGGAATTAAACCCCTCGAAAAGGGATTACACACACTACTCATCCCCCCACCAAACCTATGCCAGAATAGACCATATCCTCATGCCCCCCAGCCTTATTCCGTCAACCCGTAATGCGACCATTGTGGACACCGCCTGGTCGGACCATTCTATGATTCTCATCACCCTGCTCAACTCCCTAACAAGGACACCGGGGACACTGGCGACTAAATGAATCCATCCGTAGTGACCCCATCAGATCCACTGAAAGAGAACTCCCTAAAGGAATATTTTATTCTAAACAATGTAGAAGACATCTCCCCCGAGGTTCTTTGGGCAGCCCATAAAGCCTCAATTCGGGGCAAAATAATCAGTATAGCAACCCAACTCAAGAAAGAAAGACTTGTTGATAATAAAAACCTTGAAAATAAGTTTGCAGTCCTGAAGGCCAAACACAAGAAACACCCCTCACAAACCCTAGTAGACCAACTGGATGCTGCCAGGCTAGAACTAATATGGCTCTCACAGTGAAAGCCGAGAAACACATCCGCTGGAGTGGAGCCAAATTTTATTACCAAAAAGGTAAAATAGGCTCTATGTTGGCCTCCAAACTCTCCCCTCAATTCCGCACCCACTCCCTACCTAAAATTAGATTCGCAGGACACCCCCCATCAGCCAACCCCAATAAGATTCTTGAAGCCTTTCAGGCATTTTATACAAAACTCTACAGTACGATCCCCACAGATAAAGGCCTCTTGGTTTCCAGCTTCCCCCGGGACCTTCCGATACCAACCCTGACAACAGAACATGCAGACATTATGGAGGCGGGCTTCTCAGTTGAGGAGATAAAAGAGGTCATCAAGAACCTCAGACCGGGGTCAGCTCCTGGCCCTGACGGACTATCTGTCTCATACTACAAGGCTTTCGCAGACACGTTGGCACCTCACATGGCAAGATTTTTCAATGCAAAAGCCCAGGGATTTCCTCTAGACCCTCAACTCAATACTGCCTACATAACGGTAATCCCCAAACCAAACAAGAACCCGGAGGAGGTAGAAAACTATAGACCAATTTCCCTTATTAATAATGACCTCAAGATACTGACGAAAATACAAGCAAATCGCCTTGTGACCTTTAATAAGTAGATACGTCCATAAAGACCAGGTTGGGTTTATTCCGGGCAGACAGGGGCCGGACCAAATAAGAAGAGCCATTGATGCGGTCTCTCTTTTACAATCAGGATGGGAAGGGGGCTCCAGGCAGGAAGGGATGCTCCTCTCCCTAGACCTTCACAAGGCTTTTGACTCTGTCGAATGGCCCTACATTTTTGCACTCATGGAACAATGGGGGTTCGGTCAACGCTTCCTGGGAATTTTGCGGTCCCTCTACTCCACTCCGAAAGCTCTAATTCACCTTATAGTGCCAAGGGCACTACTCAACACCGTTTAGCATTGCTAGAGGCACCAGACAGGGGTGCCCCCTCTCCCCCTCGATTTTTGCCATCGCTATCGAGACACTGGCGATAGCCATACGCTCCGATCCCAACATCCAAGGTGTCGCCTGTGGGGCCCAGACCCACAAATGTGGTCTCTTCGCAGACGACATAATACTATTTATAACCTCCCCCATTACGACTCTCCCCAATCTCTGCAAACTCCCTAAAGAATTCACAGCAGTATCAGGCCTCCGGGTAAATTACGCTAAATCCCATGCCCTCAACATTTCTCTAAAATCAGACACAGTAGCAACGCTGCAGAGCAATTTTGAATTTCAATGGAATAACGCCTCCATAGATTACTTGGGGATCAACCTCAGCGCTAAAATAGAACACCTTTATTTGTCGAACTATCCTCCCATGTACCAAAAGCTTGAGGCAGACATGAAAAGTTGGGCTAAGGGAGAACTATCCTGGATAGGTAAGATTCATTCCATTAAAATGACTCTCCTTCCCCGATTGCTATACCTATTTAGAGCTATTCCAATTAACATAAGGAAAGACCACCTTCAATCCTTTCAAAAGAAAGTTACCAAATTTATTTGGGGAGGGGCAGGACACCGGTTACCTCGAAACACCGTATTCCATCTAAGGACGTGGGGGGGGGCTGAGTTCCCAAGACTATTGTGGTATTTTCAAGATGCAAGACTAGCACAACTCTCTGTGGTTTATTCCAAAACTGAAAAACCATACTGGATACAAATAGAGAGACAGGCTGTCCCCACATTTACCTTGGACTTCTTACTATGGATCCCCCCAGGAAGCGACCCCCTATACTCTCACCTATTCTATCCCAATCCCTGACCCTATGGGACAGACTGAAAACCGAGACGACCCTGAACTCCGATTGCAGGCCCCTGGCCCACATTTTCAACAACCCGGACTTCACCCCAGGCCTAGATATAAAAAAAAATTAAATGGTGGTTGGACAAGGGGCTGTATCGAATCGGACACTTTTTCACTGTCTCTGGTCCAATAACCTTGAAATTCTGTAAACGGCAACTAGAG
Organism: Rana muscosa; assembly: GCA_029206835.1. Taxonomy (NCBI): domain Eukaryota; kingdom Metazoa; phylum Chordata; class Amphibia; order Anura; family Ranidae; genus Rana; species Rana muscosa. Next base: position 349,152,884 of record CM055119.1, read on the forward strand.
ATTCCGACCTCTGAACACTTTAGGCTTCACCAGACACAACACTTTCTCAACAAAATCTGGAGAGGGAAACCTGTCCCTCCAAGATTCACACCTTACGAGCTCTGGTGTGGACAGGCCATGGAACAGAGGGTGGAATCTCTGTAATCTACCAGTCACTGGCCCAACAGGCTGGTAAAGCCCCATTCATGACCGCTTGGGAAAATGATCTCCAGATACATTGGGAGCTGGAAAAATGGCAGACATCCTTTTCTAGAGCCTATAAAGGGATACTGAATGTTTCACTAATTGAAGCTAACCTCAAAGTAATGACCAGATGGTACCTTACCCCTGCTAAACTTGCCCATATGTATCCCTCTGCAAACCCTCACTGCTTCAGAGGATGTAATATTGTAGGCTCTATGGCCCACATCTGGTGGGAATGTCCCAGAATTAGGCCTTTCTGGAAAAGGATGTTCAACCTGATCCAAAAGGTAACAGATCTCCAGGTCCCAAGAACCCCTGACGTAGCCCTCCTCAACGCTACTATCCCCAGGGCCCACAAACACTGCCGCAAATTGATCCATTTCATCTTACTAGGCGCCAAGCTTACGATAGCCAAGGCTTGGAAACAGCCCAGGGTCTCCTTTCTGGCTGCCAAACGTAAAATATCATGGATTTTGTCTCAGGAGAAGTTGGCCGGCATATTGCTAGACTCAAAAGTTCAGTTTGAAACTACCTGGGCACATTATATGGGTAATGCCCTCACCCCTGGAGTACAAACATAACGAACATGCTTCTTTACTCCACACGCAGCGGATTTCCTATTGATTGGCTTCTTTCCCCTCTCCTCTTTTTCTTTCTTTTCTCTGTCCCCATCTCTCTTTTTCTCCCTTGTGTATTGTGACTATGGTTGAGCGGACCCGACCCGAACCCGAACAATTGACTGTATGACTGTATGTTCGGGTTCGGGTCCGGTGTTCGGCAATATGCATGTAAAGCAGCGCTTGTTTCCCGTGCTTAGAACACTCATAGAAAAGTCATTGATAAAAAAAAAAAGTGTGGGAGTCCCCCCAAATTTAATTACCAGGCCCTTCAGGTCTGGAATGGATATTAAGGGGAACCCTGCCGCAAATTTAAAAAAAAAATCATTAATAGCCGCGAGTTCCTTCAGAAATTACACTTTGTGCAGGGACAGTTCTAAGCAGTGCTTAGAACTGTCCCTGCACAAAGTGTCATTTTTGAAGGAAAAAAAGTCATTTAAAACACACTCGCGGCTATTAATGAATTGTCGGCTCCCAGCATTGATAAAAAAAAAAAAAAATGTGTGCGGTTCCCCAAATATCCATACCAGGCCCTTCAGATCTGGTATGGATTTTAAGGGAAACTCCACCCCAAATTTAAAAAAAGGTGTGGAGTCCCCCCAAAAATCCAGACCAGGCCCTTTATCCGAGCACGCAACCTGGCAGGCCACAGAAAAAGAGGGGGGGACAAGAGAGCGGCCCCCCTCCCTCCTGAACCGTACCAGGCCACATGCCCTCAACATGGGGAGGATGATGGGGACAAGGGCCTCATCCCCACAACCCTTGCCCGGTGGTTGTGGGGGTCTGCGGGCAGGGGGCTCATCGGAATCTGGAAGACCCCTTTAACAAATGGGACCCCCAGATCCCAGCCCCCCCTATGTGAAATGGTAATGGGGTACATTGTACCCCTACCATTTCACGAAGAAAGTGTCAAAAATGTTAAAAATTACAATAGCCGGTTTTTGAAAATTCCTTTGTTAATGTCTTCTCCTTTCTTCCATCTTCTTCCATCTTCTTCTTCCAGCTTCTTCTTCCATCTTCTTCTTTTCTCCATTCGGGTTTCTTCATCTTCTTTCTTCCTTCGGTGCTCTCGTCGGCATCTTGCTCCGGCTTCTTCTTCCCCTTCTTCTTCCTCCGGCCGCTCCGTTTGAATTGGAGGTTACCGCTGTGTGACGCTTCAGTTCTTCAGTTCTCTTGGTCCGCTGCCACCCGGTGATCTCGCCCCCCTCTGACGCACATGGATTTCACAGGGACTTCAATGGGGTTCGGGTCCCGAACCCAAACTTTTTTCCGAAGTTCGGCCGAACCCGTCGAACCCGAACATCCAGGTGTCCGCTCAACTCTAATTGTGACCCCTATACTACAATTGATATGACTGTATGAGACTAAGTGCCTCCAGGTCCTTGGTTCACAGGGTCCTCTCCTCGGGGCATAGAGGCTAGGCATCTACTCCATTCTATTGTAACTGGTTCTCGTAGTCTACCTTTGGCGACAGCCTCAATCTGGGTTCCTGGGGTTTGTTTGCCGGGCACAGTGTGTTCCCCTTTGGGGTGCTGGGTGAGCCTCCCAGAACCCCAGGTTCAGGTATCCAAGGGATATTAGTTTAATATGGATATTTTTGTATCGCCTCGGTCCTCCTAGCCAGCACATCTGCTTCTTTTATATATGTGAAATGTTGGCTATTTTAATGCCTCGAAAGAACTCTGTATATTTTATTTGACTGTTTTTTGTTATTTTAAACAAATAAAATCTTTGAAAGTAAAAATATGGTTGTCCTTTAACCACTTCAGCCCAGGAAAGGTTTACTCCCTTCCCGACCAGGCCATTTTTTTTGTGATGCGTCACTGCGTCGTTTTAACTGACAATTGCACGGTCGTGCAACGCTGTACTCAAATAAAATTGATGTCCTTTTTTCCCCACAAATAGAGATTTATTTTGGTGGTATTTGATCACCTCTGCGTTTTTAATTTTTTGCGCTATAAACCAAAAAAGGCCAACAATTTTGAAAAAAAATAATATATATTTTATCCAAAAAAACAGTTTAGGCCAATATGTATTCTGCTACATATTTATGGTAAAAAAAATAAGCATATATTGATTGGTTTGCGCAAAATTTATAGCGTCTACAATCTACGGGCTAGATTTAGGGACTTTTTTTTTTTACTGGTAATGGCAGTGATTGCAGGACTGCGACATTGCGGCGGACAAATCTGACTCTCAGTGATACTTTTTAGGGACCAGTGACAGCAAAACCGTGATCAGTAAAAAAAAATGCACTGATCCCTGTATAAATGACACTGGCAGGGAAAGGGTTAACACTAGGGGGATATCAATGGGTTAAATGTATTCCCTGGGAGGTGTTTCTAACTGTGGGGGGAGTGGATTCACTGGAGGAAAAGAGAGATTGTGATTCAGCTGAGCTGAAACACAATCTCTCACTTTTCTTCCTTGACAGAGCAGCGGTGTGCTTTGTTTACATTACAATTTGGATGTTCTTCCTGTGTCTATATGGGTTTCCTCTACATGCTGGTAGATTAATTTGCTTCTGTCTTAATTGGCCCTAGTATGTGTGTGTATGAATGTGAGTTAGGGACCTTAGATTGTAAGCTCCTTGAGGGCAGGGACTGATGTGAATGTATAGTATATATATAAAATGCTGTCTAAATTGTTGGCGCTACCTTAGACCATAGACAGTTTTCAGTTTCTAGTCATGATCAGGAGCCGGAGGGTTGGGTTCCTGCTTATGTAACCACTGTGAGAGCCAATCACAGTGGTCACACGATCAAGCGGTTTATTCTGTCCCCCCAGGTTGAAGACTCATTTAAAGGGACGCCAGGGCCGGGCAGAAAGAGGTTAAAGTGGACCTTGCAGTACAATGCAATGTCCTCATATAATGTCCAGGCACCATCTCTCTGTAAAAAAGGTTTACCCCCTTCCTGACCAGGCCATTTTTTGCGATACGGCACTGCGTCGCTTTAACTGACAATAGCGCGGTCATGCGACGTTGTACCCAAACAAAATTGATGTCCTTTTTTCCCCACAAATACAGCTTTCTTTTGGTGGTATTTGATCACCTCTGTGGCTTTTATTTACTTTTTGCTATAATAAATATCCCCAAAAATAGTATATTGATTGGTTTGCACAAAAGTTATAGCGTCTACAAAATAGGGGATAGATTTTTTTTTTACTACTAATGGCAGTGATTAATGATTTTTAGTGGGATTGCCGTGGACAGATCAGACACTTTTGACACTTTTTTGGGACCAGTGACACTTATAGTATATAATGATTGGTTTACGCAAAGGTTCTGGGGTCTACATACTACAGGATGGCGGCAATCTGAAATTTTTAGCGAGACTGCGACATTGCGGCGGATAAATCTGACACTAAGTGACACTTTTTGGGGACTAGTGACACCAATACAGCGATCAGTGCTATAAAAATGCACTGATTACTATATAAATGACACTGGCAGGGAAGGGGTTAACATTAGTGGTGATCAAGGGGTTAAATGTGTTCCCTGAGAGGTGATTATAACTGGGGGGGAGGGGACTGACTGGGAGTACTGAGAGATCGCTATTCCTGATCACTAGGAACAGACGATCACTCTGTATACACCTGACCGAACGGGGATCTGTTTGTTTATATTGACAGATCCCCATTCTGGCTCTCTGTGGAGCGATTGCGGGTGGACAGCGGACATCGTGGCCACCGGCCACTTGCATTAGCTCCCCTGCCGTGCAACTATAGCTGTAAAACGGACCCGCGTACAGCTACGGCGATTTGCAGGAACGAGCCGCCCTGCCGCATATAATGATGGTGGCTGGTCGGCAAGTGGTTAAAGTGTATGTAGGTCAGTAAATAAAGATGTCAGACACGATTTCAGACAAACAGTAATGTGCAACTTGAGGTTTACTGAATTAATGCAGGATACATTGACAATGCAAACAAAATGGTAAAGGGATACGTAACAAGCATAAACCAAAGAAAGGCAATCACAGGCAAAACAACTATTTTAATACAGGGCTGCCTAGAGCTAGTTTCCCCACAGGCTTCTAGGTTGGTAGGAATCCTTGGGAGCCCAGGGGATAGGGGAAGCCACTTGATTGGAGGAAAAAGTAATTAAAAGGACCTGCTTCCACTGCTGAATGTGATGGGCAATGAGGGTCTCCACTACACTATCAGATAGGAAAAGCCCCATGGCCAAATAAGGGAGCTTGCATAGCATGTTTAAAACACCACTGGTATTTGCAAGGCAAGAGCTTATCATTGGAAGACTGCAAGAGGAAGTGCTGTTACTGGGAGGATCTCTAGATTAAAAACTATGAAACAAATTTATGCAGTGAGAGATGATGTCAAACATGCTGACAATAGATTTAAGGTTTGTATACACCACGGGTGCCCAACCAGTGGCCCGGGGGAGACCTCTGATGTGGCCTGTGACCTTCTGATCTGAGATGGTGGGTCGGTAAGCCCAGATCGTGGGTTGCCAACCCGCCATCCAAGAGCATCAGTGTTGTGAATGAAGCTGTACAAAACAGATTTCTTTTTTTTTTTTTCTTTTTTTTTATGGTTGAACTGGATGGACTTGTGTCTTTTTTCAACCTGTGTAACTATGTAACTATGTAACTATGTAAGATTACAGCGTTTGTTGATCTTATAGCAGCACCATTTTGAATTTAAACGCATTTTAGGGTGTGCCCCCAAGTATGTTTTTGTATATTGTGAATGAAGCTGGCGGTAGAGGACATGCTTGGCCAGTCCATCACCTTTACCCTCAGCTTCTTTAGAAAGGCAGTGGTCGTCTTGGAGGTGTGTTTGGGGTCGTTATCATGTTGGAATACTCTGCTTCAGTATGTCACAGTACATGTTGTCAATCATGGTTCCCTCAATGAACTGTAGCTCCCCAGGGGCGGCAGCACTCATGCAGCCCCAGACCATGACACTTCCACCACCATACTTGACTGTAGGCAAGACACACTTGTCTTTTGTACTCCATACCTGGTTGCAGCCACACACGCCTGACACCATCTGAACCAAATAAGTTTATCTTGGTCTCCTCAGACCACAGGACATGGTTCCAGTAATCCATGTTCTTAGTCTATTTGTCTTCAGCAAACTGTTTGCAGGCTTCCTTGTGCATCATCTTTAGAAGAGGCTTCCTTCTGGGATGATAGCCATGCAGACCAATTTGATACAGTGTGTGGCGTATGGTCTGAGCACTGACAGGCTGACCCCCCACCCCTTCAACCTCTGCAGCAATGCTGGCAGCACTCATACGTATATTTCCCAAAGACAACCTCTAGATATGATGCTGAGCACATGCACTCAACTTCTTTGGTCGACCATAGCGAGGCCTGTTCTGAGTGAAACCTGTCCTGTTAAACCGCTGTATGATCTTGGCCACTGTGCTGCAGCTCAGTTTCAGGGTCTTGGCAATCTTCTTATAGCCTAAACCATCTTTATGTAGAGCAACAATTCTTTTTTTCAGATCCACAGAGAGTTCTTTGCCATGAGGTGCCATGTTGAACTTCCAGTGACCAGTATGAGAGCGTGAGAGCCATAACACCAAATTTAACACACCTGCTCCCCATTCACACCTGAGACCTTGTAACGCTAACAAATCACATGACACCGGGGAGGCAAAATAGCTAATTGGGCCCAATTTTAAAATTTTCACTTAGGTATGTACTTTTGTTGCAAGCGGTTTAGACATTAATGGCTGTGTGTTAAGTTATTTTGAGGGGACAGCAAATTTACACTGTTATACAAGCTGTACACTCACTACTTTACATTGTAGCAAAGTGTCATTTCTTCAGTGTTGTCACATGAAAAGATATAATCAAATATTTACAAAAATGTGAGGGGTGTACTCACTTTTGTGAGATACTGTATATGTTGTTTATGTACTGTAGGTTGAATTTGTTAAGAAAATACCCAGCATTGCTCCCATAAAATCTTTTTATTTTGGGGTTCTTTATACTGTGAGACAAGTGCCTACGCACCTTACAGTAGCAGCTACCAATTTAGTTATAAATAGCACAGTATTGCAGGTAATTGGGTTAAAATATGTATATCGTTCTTAAGTGTCCTTTTTTTCACATAAACTGTTTGGCACCCGTACGATTAAACTTGCACCTACTGTGTTTAGGTCATGATGGAAAAAAAGCACAGCATCAATATTTAAAAGTTAACTTACCACTTGTCTGCTTATATGTATCCCAGCGTTTATTTGAATAACTATTTTATTATGTTTTATCCTACTGTAATACATCAGGATAAAAATCGTTCTTTCCTTTTTTAAAAAAAAATATATCATTTTTTTATATTAAAAATACATTTAAGGAATTTTTAATGTCCTTTGATCCTATTTGTGACACAAAATGTAGAATAATGGTCAAATTCACAGATTTAAAACAGAATTACATTTTTTCATATTTAAACGCCAATAGTAAAAAAAAAAAAAAAAAAAATCAGCTAGGCTCATATTTTGAAATTCTGTATATAGTTTTAGATAATTCATTTATCATGTGTTATCAGGCAAGATGTATCATTTCCCCTGACGAAACCCATCAAATGTGATACAACGTATCACATTAATCATTGGACCCTGGGGAATATTTGTCAGCAAAGTGAAACTCAGACATGCTATTTTTGTAATTTATGTCTGTCGATTTGTTTTACTCTTTGTTGATGGGCAGAGAACACTTTATGGTTCATGTATGGTCACTGTTTAACAATTTACTGTTGTTTCTCTAACACCTTCCCCAAAGACATTTTATCAAGCACACGTCAAGTAGTTGTTTTTAATTAAATTAAAAAAAGTGTATGTGTTTCCTAAGGGATTCCACCTAAAAGTAGTCACACATCCAGGCTTCCTACTTTAATGTGAAAAACATTGTTGTCTCGTTGGTTAAGCAGAAATATTTTTTACAGTTTTTTTGTTTCAAGGTAAAAATACATAATGTAAAAATCGAATATATTGCAGCTTGCCAGTAGTTAAATTTGGTGGCTACATTCATTTTTTTTTTTATGATATAACAAAACACTAAAACAGACCAAAAGGGACCAATAAGAAACATTAATTGTTAGGAGTTATATACCACTTCATTTTTAATATAAACACACTAGATATTCTTTAAGTTTGACATTATACTACTATCTCATTTTGAAAGAATACAAATTCAAAAACTATAGGGGCACTCGCGGATCTTTCAGCGTAGATAGATCAAAACAATAGCATTTTATTATACCCAAAAAATCTGAATCCCCTTATCAACAGTGCCCAGTTTTATAATAAAACTGGATGAGCACTGACCCCCGAAAGCTAATATCAGCCTTCTATAACATGCTCTCCACCCCTGTCTCCACTAAATTAGCATATGGCCTCAAGCACAGATGGGAGAGAGCAATAGGTTCCCTGGAGGATGAGGAATGGGAGGAGGCTCTGGAATCCTGCAAGGCGGTCTCGCCCAAACTTTCCGACAGACTGACTTAAATTTACATCATTTATCAGGCATACCTCACCCCCCTTCGGGTTGCTAGATATAGAAACACCCAATCAACCCTTTGCCAGATGTGTGGGAGGGAGGTGGGCACATTCTTCCACCTATTATGGTCATGCCCCAAAATACAAGGCCTGCGGATGCAGGTTGTAACTTTTCTACACGACCACATGGGCTCTCCAGTCACACTAGACCCAAAACAATGCCTACTTGGGTTGCTCCCAGATACTATTGACAAATACACAAAGACGTTCCTGCATGAGACATTGTTCTCTCTACGGAAGGTTATTGCTAGGAATTGGATGAGGCCCCTGCCCCCTAGGTTTGCAGAGTGGAAGATGGATCTAAACAATACTTTACCGTACAAAAAAGTTATGTATATCAACAGAGAATGCCCAGCCAAATACAACAAAATATGGGATCGATGGCTTCAGGACTCTGATACCTGTTCATAAAGCACCCTTTGGTCTGTCTCATCGGACGAGCAGCACACCCCTAGCCTTTCATATCATCCCTAGTGTGGGCGGTACATGTTTTAGTTCCTGGAGCCGTTCTCTTTCTTTTCCCTGTGCTTGTCACACTTTTGAAAAGGTCATGGCATGTTTGTAATTTGATTACTGTACACCTGCATGATATATTTGATACCCTGGTTGTATGTAATAACATGTATGCACATTTCGTTTCAATAAAACTTTGGTTTAAAAAAAAAAAACTGGATGAGCGCTCTACACTATTGGGTCTTCTTCTTGCTTCCTATATACGTATGTTCTTTTACTGAGGATTTGATGATCGGGAGTGGACGCAGTTTTCCCTCTATTAATACAGCATAGTATAGTGAGGTCCTACAGAGAAAGTGAGAGGACTCCACCCATGAGGTGAGGTGAAGGACACTCTGGTGTATTTTTTGAGGTGAAGATTATCTTGTGAGACAATATTTATATACTCCTTTTGGGACTACGCATTCACTGGATAGTGTATGGGACTCTTATATAAACTTTTTATCACATCTATTTTATATTATATGGACTTTGATTGTTATCTTGCACTAATATATAAGGTTGGGAGTTGTTGATGATTATTTGAAATTGCAAGGTAGCGCTGCACCACTTAGGGGTTTTATAACAGTGTTTTATTATTGATGATTCAATGGAGCTTTGTCTTGAGAAAGATGGACTGAGCTACATCAAAACATCGACAATTAAGTACTGTTGTTTTAAATTATTCTCTATCCGATCTCTAATCTATAGCTGTTTTGGATTTGGATTTATTTCTTTGTGTTTGAGCATTTCATATATACTGTATAGTGGCTATCCTTGGGACTGGCTAATACTGAAACAATGACATAAAAATTATGTTAAATAGTTATGAGTTAAACTGGAATCTGCCATTTTTAATTTGCAGAGGGTTTGGCTCTACTTGAAACCCAAACTTAGTTGCAAACCTCACTGTAGTCCATGGAGGAAAGGGGATACAATGTTATTGCCAAAAAATGGCACTGCCATGGGCTACTTTTAAACAAAGTAAAAAAAAGGTCTTTGTATTCCCACTTTGTTTCCATCAATAATGCATATGCAACTTCACGTGCAGGTTTAAGGCATTTCCCAACCATGTTATTTAAAGGAATTGTGTATTTTTAATGTTGCTTCCTGCTGAGCAGTATTTTTTATATCTATTTCTTTTTTTTCTACATTTGTTTATGTCCGCCATGGAAGTGCCCAACTATTCATACCCTTGTTAAACAAAAGCTTGAAATATGGCCTTCAAAAAAGCCAGAAAAAATTTGATTTGGCTCCCATAGATTTCACTGGGGTTCAGGCAATATGTTCAGGGTTTTCAGATGTCCCACTGGGTTCAGCGAACGTTCAGCACACAATGAATTTGCTCATCACTCATAGCAACTAACTCTCCCTATACTCCAATACACACAGACAAAGGACTGGTTGGAGCCCAGCCTTTCATAGTGATGGGGATGGCACTATACAAAGCCCCAATATTGGCTCTTCTAAGCCAGGTGCCCTATTTTCAAAGGCTATGCAGTGCATTAGGGTTACGAAGAATCCAGCCTGGTAAAATTCACTATAAATTGGCCAGGACCGCAAACCTCAAACACGCTGCATATGCCTCAAACTTATATTATCGAAAAACCTGAATCACTTGTTCAATTTTTTTCTTTAATAAAAAAAAAAGAACTTGAACGGCTCATGCGATTGTGCATGAAGGCTAGTGAAGTGTGAAAATAGAAGATTGAAAGCAGTGTTATAAAATACATTTACATTGAGTAAATTTTGGGTATATATAGGCGACAAACCTGAATCTCATCCCTAATGTTGATCTATTGCAGTGTTTCTCAAGTTTTTCATATTACCGTATGTGCCAATTTATTACAAGAAAACTTTATTTTGTAATAATTTCTTAATTTGTATAGATTTATTGCTTTGTAAATATTTATGAATCCTTCCTAAGAAATCCCTAATGAAAATTTCCAAAAAATCCAGATTCAGTTTGTTTTGTATGAATTGTATAATTAAGTAAACTTCCAGACTAGTTTACTGAGATTATAATGATAAGCGAGAGTATCCTCCGGACCAAGCAGAAGTACCCATGGGGGTACATACACCACATGCTTAGAACCACTGAGCTGTCATGCAGTATTATTAATATGTTCAGAATTGTAATGATGATAATTATTAATATAAACACTTCTTCATATAACTGAAATAAAAGACAATATATTCCGGAAATATATGTCTCATAAACACTGTCATGGTTCAAAAATGATTTCTCAGAGAGGAGACCATCTATCACATGTCATATTCAATCTAAGTAAGCTATATATTTTTTAAAAAAGCTTTTTTTTTTTATTTAAAAAATCCCTACTAAATCTAAAGGGTAAACTGTAATAAGTTATTAAATAACAAATATTTGCAAAATGAAAATTGTGTCTCTTTACGAAATGGTGAAAACCAATGGTATACAAAGCTGTAAATAACCAATTTACTAAAAAAATCTGGAGGTTTGCCTCACACCTATGCATTGTGGTAATTATTATTATTATAATAAAGGATTTAAAGAGCACCAACAGTTTTCACAGCGCTTTACAATGAGCTTACATGATTCATTGAATTGGAAAAAAAAAATTGCCAATTCCCCCATCCACTTGTTCAAAGTGGATAGGGAAATCCTTCTCACTGTTGGTGGGGGGCCTTAAAAATAATTGGAGTGGAGTTAAGCTTTAAAATCATGCATAAACACAGTGTCTACAACACCAGTGAATGGTATTGCTGCTCCAGGTATGGTTATCTATACACAAAACTCCCAAGGACTTCTTGGTCCCAAAAGAAACTGAAAAAAATGGCCAGTTCAGATATAATCAGGAAATTTTGTCACATCAATGCACACAATGTTTCTAATGTTATGTATAGTACAATGCTGAACTGGCTTTTTTCAGCTCTTTAACAGAAAGACACAATGCGCAATGGAAAAAATTCTCACCTGTAGGAATGAGGTTTAGGTTTGGCACCACCATGGGTTTGAGCTTTGTGTGTTTGAGGTTCACAGTCCTGGTGAATTAATATGAGAATTCACCGGAACAATATTGGTCTTTGAACTTAGGTCCCCTGGCTCAGACAGGACAATAAGGGGGCTTTTGGATAAGCAAACTCACTTAAAAGGATTGGTTCCAAGCAGCCATAGTGACAATGTACTTTAGCTAAGGTAGGGAAAGCATAGAAAGTGCTGCTGGTAAAGTACAGAAAATACAGAAAATACAGTTAAAATCACACCTTTAATGAAATAGCAAAAACAACACAGGAACATAGTCAAAAACAGAAGCCAGGGTATGGAATCCAGACCGGGTAATCAGACGAGCCAGTATCAGGAAGCCAGGACTCAGCAAAATGAATAGCAAAATCAGGAACAAGTTACGAAAGAGAAGTCAGCCAGGCCAAGTCATAACAGAAACACAAGCAGGAACACACTGGAGGTATTGCCCACGGAGGGAATAAGACAAGTTGGCCTAATGAGGAGGGTAATGTCACCAGGTAAGTCACTGTGGAAATAGCGAGTGGCTGGTAAATAACCAACAGCTGAGCAGCCTCTGTGCACAGAAAGAAAAGAGCTGCTAGTAAATAGTAGGAGCCAAGCACTGACAGACACATTAATGCAGAGACTGTAGGCACTGACTGGTCTCTTACAGTAGATATAACCATTACTGAATGTCCTGTAGGTAGTAAAATGCTACGTATCTTGAAACTGTTTTTAAATTTTAATGCTGCTGATGTCCTGAAACCTCTTTACAGCCTGTCCCTGTCCATATGCACTACAGTGATAACAGGCTGCATGAGTTTTTTCACAGGCCACCTGTCCTTCTTTTTGCTGGCAGCAATTGCTTTATCACAGCCCGATTAGAACCTCTCCCTGTCCACATGTGCTACAGTGGTAGGAGTGTGTGGTATTCCTCTGTGAGGCGAGTGTCGGAGCTGTTGTCCTTATGTTCCAATGAACCCTTGTTTTTGCATAGGAACAAGGTGGTGTTGAGGCCTAGGATTTCCTCTTACATAAGCTAGTACACAGTTTGCAATGCTGTCACTGGCTGTGTTGATAAGGGAAGGACAGACTTAGGAAGAAAAAGAAAGAAAAAAACTATAAATTAAAAAAAGGAAAATTTAAAAAAATTTGAACATGAAAACCAGCAGCCGACTGACTCCTGATCAGTCCTCTCAGCCAATGACAGACAGCGCTGACCAGTGTTCTAGCGGGGGGCTTACTATGGGGCTTCTGTTGTCCGCTGTGTCCTCTGCACCCACCTACACAGCAAAGCCGCAGCTGACAGCTCAGTGTGGGATCGGGTCGGAGCAGCTTTAGAAAAGGTATGTATACGGATTTCTTCTTTACAGGGCTAGATAGGTTAGTGTTAGATCATGGATGTTAATAGCTGCAGTGATTTTAGTGTTAGGGTGGACTTCTACTTTAATTCTGATTGGTTGCTGTGCATCAGGGATATCCAAACTTTCTAAACAAGGGCCCAGTTTATTGTTCTTCAGACTTTAGGGGGGCCAGACTGTGGCCATTGGGATGAGAAAAGGTCCTGACATCAGTGGCAAAAAAACAATTCCCCATCTTTGGTGGGAGGAATTGTGACCCATCGTTGGTGTCATTGGGAGAATTCATGCGCCATCATTGGTGTCATTTAGCCAAACTGTTGGTGTCATTGGGAGGAAATGCACCCCATCATTAGTACCATTGGGCCCAATCGTTGAGGTCATTCGGAATCGTTGATGTCAGCAGGCCCAACTTTTGGTGTCATTGGGAGCAATTGTGTCCCAATGGTGGAGTCAGTGGGAGGAATTGTGCCCCGTCATTGGGCCTATTTGTTGGTGTCATTGGGAGGATTTGTGCCCCTTCACTGGTGTTAGTGGGCCCAGTTGTTGGTGTCAGTGGGAGGAATTGTGCCACATTGTTGGTATCAGTGGATGAAATAGTGCCCCAAGCGATGAAAAAAAATGAAGAAGGGCCGCAACTGACCCCGGCCCGCAGTTTGGTGACCACTGCTGTAGATAACCACTTTCCTTACTGCCTTGTTGAAATCTGCCCTAAAAACTGTTTAATATTTTTGCTGAAAACTGATTTTTCTAATATCTAGTTCCAAAAATCCCCATAGTATATATTACAGTTTTAATACAATATGATACAATATATCAGTACAATAAAGCAATTTACAGTACCTGCACAAGGTCACCGCAAATAATTCACTTGCAAGAAAAAAAAGTTCGAAAAACATTCAGATCAGAGAGGAAAACTTGGACAAAAGGCAAAGGAACATAGCTCTCCGGTAAACTGCTTTCTTTCCATAATTTTTTACCCTTCAAATATAAGTTCATTCTGAAGTATACACTGCGTATATTTATCTTGTGAGTTTCACCGTTAAAAAAAAAAAAGCTTAGTTGTGTTTCAGTTCATCATGTTGAAAATGTTGATATTAACATACATCTGGGGAGTTCTATTTTCTCCCTCTTCTGTGTTAATCTGAATTTATTGCAGTGTTCTTTAACTAGAAATGGAAGATGCAAAAACGAAATGTATATATGCTAATTCTGCATTAGCATCCAGAAAATAAATTCATAAGATGTAAATATTTTCACCCACTAAGTCAAGAGATAAAATTCAAGTATACATGGAAAAAATATTTTCATTATTCTTTAGCGTAAAAATATTTTAGAAAATAATGCAATATTATGATATCCATGATGTAACAAAGTAAGTAAGTGCATAGGAATGTCAATTGACTATGTATACGTTTACTGAACATGTGGATTAATGGAAGGTAACCTAAAGAAATTGTATTAAAAATATATATTTTGCATAGAATTTACATTTTGTAACTCAAGAGGAACATTAGATCCAATGCAATATTTCTGCAGCCATCATAAAAAGCCCTCTTATTAAGGAAAGAAAAAAAAATAACATCTATGATATTTTATTTTATTAATTAGAAAAAGAAGCTCCTTCGATAGAGATATTCCTAAATACGTTTTCTAATTATAACCTGAGTTCCACTTCATTAGCAGATTTGTACAAATTTATAAATTGTTTTACTTCATTGCATCTAAAAAGAACACACACATATAGTAGATGTAATAAATAGTAGTAAAAGTTATGTTTCAAATGCCGTTTTATCCATTGACTACACTATATTACCAAAAGGATTATGCTGTTTGCCTTTACACACACATGAACTTTAATGGTATCCCAGTCTTAGTCTGTAGGGTTCAATATTGAGTTGGCCCACCCTTTGCAGCTATAACAGCTTCAACTCTTCTGGGAAGGCTGTCCACAAGGTTTAGGAGTGTGTCTCTGAAAATGTTTGACCATTCTTCCAGAAGCACATTTGTGAGGTCAGGCACTGTTGTTGGACGAGAAGGCCTGGCTCGCAGTCTCCACTCTAATTCATCCCAAAGGTGTTCTATAGGGTTGAGGTCAGATCTCTGTGCAGACCAGTCAAGTTCCTCCACCCAAAACTCACTCATCCATGTCTTTATGGACCTTTTGTAATTAAAATGTCAAGTTTTACTTTTATCTCCTGCTTATTAGTACCAAAATGTGTTCAAAAGGTCAACTAATAAATTTCATCCGGCCGTTGCAGAGGATGGGACGAACTATTCCAGGGAAGGTCCATATCAAGACAGACCTAGCGGGCTCAGTTTTCAGTGCAGGGGCTCTCAGTTCAGTTCAGTGCAGTGAGGTTAAGAGTTCCGGGGCAGGGGCATAAGATCAAAAGACACTAAACAAGGGGTCACAGGATGAAGGGGACTATGGGTGACCGGAGAGGTGGATAGTCTTTGAACTCCTTCAGATAGCTGCGGTGCTTTCCTTTGGCCCAAATTGTCATCTGGATGAATCCAACCAAGCTGAATAACGCCACAGGTAAACACTGAGTCATTATGGAAAATCCAATCCAGGAGCCCACCTCATATGTGTAGTTGGGGCAAGACACCAGCAGGAAGAGCCATGTGAAGGGGTTACGCGTTGGGAAGGGAATTTTCCGCGTCTTTGAGCCAGCTGGCCTCAGGTTCCTCAGAGCGATATGTATGGAGAAGTTACCCAACTGACAAAACTGAAATATGAGGACAGCAATTTTCATCTATTCATCTCCATATGCTGGAGGTGTATAGAGTGGGTGATTTACGTAGTATGCCATCCAAGCAGCAAAGCCCCAGTAATACATTCTTAAAGATGTTCCACGGTGGCATTGTACCATGAGAAAACCGATGTACAAACAGAGTTTCCAGTAGACGTTTTATGTAGTGAAATGAATGGCAGATACAGGAACAACCAAGTGCCGGCTTGTGATGAAGTCCTATTTGGGACCATATATAAAGGGGACACGGAAGTAGAAAAGTAAATAGATAATGAGAGGTCCAGCGTACTCGGTCAGGAATACAGTGACCCAGCTGATCTGTGCTCCCAGGTCTCTAAAGTACAGAGTCGCTGTTGTTCCCACTGGCAGGTTTTGCAGAATGTCCTCATCTTTTAGAGATCTTCCCTTAGGGTCCAAACGTAATGACTGCCTGGCTGGGTACCACTCAGGATGAGATTTGGTGAACAAGCCCTTTATGTCTGCAACAGTAGCATTGGGTTCCACCTTGTCCAGGAAGCAGAGCTTCTCCCGCGTCTTGGCATCCAGGATCTCCACCTCATAGTGCTTCATGTTTCCACCGGGTTCAGCTGCAGCGCCCCACACATAGCCGTTACCTGCCACACCTCCAGCCTTTATGGACCTTTTGTTGTGACATTTTGTTGTCACTTTGGGTGAATAGTCACAAATATTATTTGGAACACGGATTTTATTTTTCACATTTAGATGGAATCATCTAAAAAGATGTCTGGAGCTGTTTTGAACTTTTAATTATATATTTGTTTGAGCAATCAAAAAAACATATCAATCAATTTTTTCTGTAACATTTGTGCACATGTTTGAAGTAAAGCAATTCACTAATACACGTCTATACACGGTCACAAACGCATATATATATTATTTGCATAGATCACCTTTTGCACTTATAGTGATTGTTTTGGGAGCGCCCTTTATTACGTAATTTATAAACTGCTAAATACCTTTTCTCATCAGCAGTTAGAGCAGAAGTTTTAATTTTCCCCTGATTGTCCTATGAGGCTGCATGACCCCGAACATCTGTCTAGACACATGCACACTCCAAAGAAAAAGAAAAAACTCTCTAGCAATACACACCAAATTAAGCATGTGCAGCTTGCCCCCCCCCCCCCTCCCCAAGGCTCTGTTCTATGTTTGGGGGCAGTGAAAGAAGGGGAGGATCAGAGAAGACAGGATCAAAGAGCCTTTATACACAATGCGCAGGATTAACCCCTTAGGTTACACAGTGAGTATAACATGCATGCTCTACTGCATATACAGACTGATTTTACGATTGTGGGTTTAGTAACACTTTAATTCTTCTCTACTATCTCTATACAAAAAAAAAAAAGAAAGAATTGGCTAGGGTTCTTCTTTGGTGTGATATTGACATTTGATTGGGCTGCACCTTTAAATAGTCAGAGCTGGTTTATAGATAATACCGATCTTTGTCCTTGATTTAGGGAGAAAATATTTTTTTCAATTTCATTGGAATCATCAGTATTGATGTATACATTAAACCATTAATGGAAAAAAAAATCTTCCAGATGCATTAGCCACTATTTTTCTCATCCAGGACTACTTGCAATGTGTCACATCTGATGCAGTAAATCACCTTTTAAAGCTTGGGAAGTAAAGACATTCTATCTATCAAAATATACCTGATGGCAAACAGAAGTTAGATTTCAGCTCTAATGCCCTGTACACACGGTCGGTTTTTCCGATGAAAAAAGTCTGATGGACTTTTTTCATCGGAAAAACTGATCGTGTTTGGGCCCCATCGGTGTTAAAAAATAGAACATGTTTTAAATTTTTCCGATGGAAAAAAAAAACGATAGGAAATTCTGATCGTCTGTGTGGAACTCCAACGGAGAAAAAACCCATGCATGCTCAGAATCAAGTCGACGCATGCTCAGAAGCATTGAACTTAATTTTTCTCGGCTCGTCGGAGTGTTTTACGTCACGGCGTTTTGGACGGTCGGAATTTTGTCTGATGGTGTGTAGGCAAGACTGATGAAAGTCAGCTTCATCGGAATTCCGACGGAAAATTCCATCGGATTTCATTCCATCGGAAATCCGATCGTGTGTACAGGGCATTAGAGTCTACCAACACAATTGGTTTTCCTTTGCATTATCAACGTCACAGTTATAAATAGTTTAAACAAAAAAAAAAGAAAAAACGGCACTATTATTTTCTTTCTTTCTTTCTTTCTTTCTTTCTTTCTTTCTTTCTTTCTTTCTTTCTTTCTTTCTTTCTTTCTTTCTTTCTTTCTTTCTTTCTTTCTTTCTTTCTTTCTTTCTTTCCTTCTTTCTTTCTCTCTCTTTCTTCTTTCATAGCTGATTCACAAATCCAAATACAATAATAATAATAATAGTGATAAAATAAAGCGAAAAACTAAAATTCTCAGATAAACCTGCTATATGGGATCCCTTTCCTAAGTTGCCGGATCCAGATGCTTGTCTGGCATCATATTCAGCACTGCAGTGTGGTCAGATTTTGTCTGCATACCTGGCTTAGGTCAATAGGTTTAAATCGGGATCTAAGGGACATACGCACAAATGAAACACTTCCTAAGTAGACACCAACTCCTTCCTGAATGGACACATCAACACACACCATTCAAGACTATATGCTTAAAAGCAGAGCCTCAAAGGCATTTAATCTCCAACATCAACTCCATATTGTTTGCTGACCATGACCCCAATTCAAATTTAGTCAGCCAAAAATAGGAACAGGAGTTGGCTATAGACCTCTCAGACCATGACTGGGAAGAAAAGCTTCACTTACATCCACAAGGGCTCAGTCAATGTCTTGAAACAGCTACACAATCTAATCCCAGGTAGTATAGAACTTCACTCAGAATATATAAATGTGCTCCCTCAATCTCCCCCAAGCGTTGCTGATGTAATGAAGAAGTGGGTTCGCTTCTACATATACAGTGGGGATCGAAAGTTTGGACACCCCAGGTAAAAATGTGTATTAATGTGCATAACAAAGCCAAGGAAAGATGGAAAAATCTCCAAATGGCATCAAATTACAGATTAGACATTCTTATAATATGTCAAAAAAGTTAGATTTTATTTCCATCATTTACACTTTCAAAATTACAGAAAAAATGGCGTCTGCAAAAGTTTTGGCACCCTGCAGAGTTAATATCTTGTACTGCCCCCTTGGGCAAGTATCACAGCTTTTAAACTCTTTTTGTAGCCAGCCAAGAGTCTTTCAATTCTTGTTTGAGGTATCTTTGACCATTCTTCCTTACAAAAGTCTTCCAGTTCTTTGAGATTTCTGGGCTGTCTGTCACGCACTGCTCTTTTAAGGTCTATCCATAGGTTTTCAATAATGTTGAGGTCAGGAGATTGTGAAGACCATGGCAAAACCTTCAGTTTACGCCTCTTGATGTAATCCCCCGTGGATTTTGAGGTGTATTTAGGATCATTATCCATTTGTAGAAGCCATCCTCTCTTTAACTTCAGCTTTTTCACAGATGGCATCAAGTTACCATCCAAAATTTGTTTAAATTTTATTGAATCCATTTTTCCTTCTACTCATGAAATGTTCCCTGTGCCACTGGCTGCAATACAACCCCAAAGCATGATTGATCCACCCCCATGCTTAACAGTTGGACAGAGGTAATTTTCATTAAATTCTGTGCCCTTTCTTCTCCAAACGTACCTTTGCTCATTCCGGCCAAAAAGTTATATTTTAACCTCATCGGTCCACAGAACTTGTTTCCAAAATGCCTCAGGCTTGTCTATATGTTAATTTGTAAAGTTCATTTTTGTGGTGAGGATGTAGAAGAGGTTTTCTTCTGATGACTCTTCCATAAAGACCATATTTGTACAAGTATCTCTTTATAGTGGAATAGTGTACCACAACTCCAGTGTCTGCCAGATCTTTCTGGAGGTATCGTGCAGTCAAACGTGGGTTTTGAATTGCTTTTCTCACAATCCTGCGAGCTGTTCTGTCTGATATTTTTCTTGGTCTTCCAGATCTTGCTTTAACTTCCACTGTCCTGATGACTGCCATTTCTTAAATACATTCCGAACAGAGGATATTGACATCTGAAAACACTTTGCTATCTTCTTGTAGCCTTCTCCAGCTTTGTGAGCATCAACTATTTTCAGTTTCAGTTTTCTAGACAACTGCTTAGAAGAACCCATGGTGCTGATTGTTGCGGCAAGGTCAGATGAGTCTGGCCATTTAAAACCTTTGAGATTGACATCACCTGGTCTTCCCAGATGATGATTGAGAACAATCCATGACACTGGCAGGTGTCAGCTTTGCAAAGGGGGCAGTGCATGCTATAAATTCTGCAGGGTGCTCAAACTTTTGCAGACGCCATTTTTTTGTTTTCTGTAATTTTGAAAATGTAAAAGATGGAAATAAAATCTAACTTTTTTTGACATATTATAAGAATGTGTAATCTGTAATTTGATGCCATTTGGAGATTTTTTCCATCTTTCCTTGGCTTTGTTATGCACATTAATACACATTTTTATCTGGGGTGCCCAAACTTTCGATCCCCACTGTATAGTGGCCATGCCCATTAATCCAACCATTTTGGGAAGAAGTCCACAAACTCACATGCAAAATCTCCACTCTCCTGCTAGACTATTCCCCAGCCCAATTTTTACTATACCACTCTTCCATCCCAAAATCCGATCACTTTCACTCCCTGGACATGCATCTCTTTAATGCGGCCAAACCATGCATACCATCCCATTGGTGCTCAAGCGAATACAAAAAAATTGCTGACATGGAGGAATTCATACACTAAGCAAGAGATACCCCCTCTAAGTTCTGGAAAATGTGGTCATGCTGGCAGCACTTTAAAACAACAGAAGACTATACTAAACACCAAAACGTGTTAATATCACAAACATACACTCCTAGCCAGAGGATGAGAGAGCAGGCAGAATCACCTTGTCCCCACAGACCCCCAGCACTCCTCTATCCCACACCTTGGGAAGCTTGACCCCTTCCACCTCCCACAATCCCCCTTCTCATCCTCCTAGCCAACCCCCCTTCCCCCACATATTTTTCCCCTCCCACTCACCTACCCTAAAAACCCCCTCTCCATCCCTTTACCCCCATACATTCCTTAACCCAGCATACCTCCCGTGAAATCCAATGCATACACATCACTACTCTATACACGCATTCTTGCTAAGACACAATCACAACTATCTTCATCCTGTAGACCAGTGATGGCGAACCTTGGCACCCCAGATGTTTTGGAACTACATTTCCCATCATTCTCAACTACACTGCAGAGTGCATGAGCATCATGGGAAATGTAGTTCCAAAACATCTGGGGTGCCAAGGTTCGCCATCCCTGCTGTAGACCCTCTTGCGAAAGTCAAAATGTATATTTAAGATTTAATATCTCAAAGATATGATATGGGTTAAATAAGAGTTCTTTTGACTAGAAGTGAAAGCTTCAATATAATAAGCATTTATTAGAGAATTGTTATTATTCTATCTAATACAGTCTTAAGCAAGGGAGTAAATATTAGTTTCAAATACAAAGTATGTACATCACGCTACAAATATCAAACAGAAAAACATAAGACAACATATGACAACGCAAGTATACTTTAAGTGCTGGGAGATGGTCTGATAATTACCTATAATAATGACTCCTGGGCCCAGGTCATCTCATCTCTCACTTCTACTGATGGGGGTTCTCCTTATATGGGCCTCTCTCCCATTGACTAAAACAGGGCCATTACGATTGGCTCTCTCCTCCCTCCGGGTGTTATATTAATTTCTCTCACTAGCCCCCTCCCTACTGGAATTTAGTGATAATTAGATTTGAAGATAAATTAATTACACCGAAGGTCGTTAACTTCCCTTGAATGGGACACTTAGCTATACATGGAATTAGCTATGGCAAATTACCCCTTAAATGGATATTGGTTCGTTAACATGGGAGAATACACACGCCTTTATCTAGCTAATGAAGGCGGTGCCAAATAGACTAGCAGTTTCAGATGTGATCTCTTCCTGGCTTGTTTGAATACTAAGTCACCTCGTCAGACCGGACGACTCTTCAGCACCTTGTCACCCAGCATTCATGCATATCAAAAGGGGACTGGTAATTAGATTTTTCTCAAGCCCAGCTTGTCAGCCAAGTTAACCCTTACAGACACAAATATTTCATACTACACATTCCTTATTCTAACTTATATATACATCTATGTACAGATATTCCCAGTGGCCAATGGAGATTTTCATAAACATTCCTCATAAGGCAACAACTAGGGATGAGCTCGGTGTTTGAGTCGAACATACGTTCGACTCGAACATCGGCTGTTCGATCGTTCGCCGAACAACGAACGATTTGGGCCGTTCGCGCCTAATTCGCGGCCCACAATGCACTACGCCATCGCAGTGTCATCCAGGCGCTGTGATTGGCCAAGCATGCACTGTGACCCCGCATGCTTGGCCAATCACAGCGCCGGCAGCGAGGAGAGCAATGATTGGCCACAGGCAGGATGCCTGTGGCCAATTATTGCTGAGGGTGTTTAGTACACGCCCCACACTATAAAAGGCCGCCAGCACGGCGGCCTAGTGTAGTGTGTTCCGGAGCAGGGAAAGAGAAGCATAGGCAGGGACAGTGACATTTTTTTTTCTTGCTTAACCTGGATTCCTTTAGTTTAGGGAAAGAGAAGGATAGGTAGGGAGAGTGTCAGTCTGTTATACTGTGCTAAACCTTGTTTGTAGGGACAGGGAAGGACAGTGAGGGAAATTCTCATTGTGCTATACTGTGCTAAAGCATTCATCATCAACCATCTTTAAAAAAACATTTTTTATAGGGACAGAAAACTATAGGTAGGGAGAGTGTCAGTGTGTTTTACTGTGCTAAACCTTGTTTGTAGGGACAGGGAAGGACAGTGAGGGAAATTCTCATTGTGATATACTGTGCTAAAGCATTCATCATCAACCATCTTTAAAAAAACATTTTTTATAGGGACAGAAAACTCTGGGTAGGGAGAGTGTCAGTGTGTTTTACTGTGCTAAACCTTGTTTGTAGGGACAGGGAAGGACAGTGAGGGAAATTCTCATTGTGCTATACTGTGCTAAAGCATTGATCATCAACCATCTTTAAAAAAACTTTTTTTATAGGGACAGAAAACTACAGGTAGGGAGAGTGTCAGTGTGTTTTACTGTGCTAAACCTTGTTTGTAGGGACAGGGAAGGACAGTGAGGGAAATCCTCATTGTGCTATACTGTGCTAAAGCATTCATCATCAACCATCTTTAAAAAAAAAAATTTATAGGGACAGAAAACTATAGGTAGGGAGAGTGTCAGTGTGTTTTACTGTGCTAAACCTTGTTTGTAGGGACAGGGAAGGACAGTGAGGGAAATTCTCATTGTGCTATACTGTGCTAAAGCATTCATCATCAACCATCTTTAAAAAAAAAAATTTATAGGGACAGAAAACTATAGGTAGGGAGAGTGTCAGTGTGTTTTACTGTGCTAAACCTTGTTTGTAGGGACAGGGAAGGCCAGTGAGGGAAATTCTCATTGTGCTATACTGTGCTAAAGCATTCCTCATCAACCATCTTTAAAAAAAAATGTTTTTATAGGGACAGAAAACTATAGGTAGGGAGAGTGTCAGTGTGTTTTACTGTGCTAAACCTTGTTTGTAGGGACAGGGAAGGACAGTGAGGGAAATTCTCATTGTGCTATACTGTGCTAAAGCATTCATCATCAACCATCTTTAAAAAAAAATTTTTATAGGGACAGAAAACTATAGGTAGGGAGAGTGTCAGTGTGTTTTACTGTGCTAAACCTTGTTTGTAGGGACAGGGAAGGACAGTGAGGGAAATTCTCATTGTGCTATACTGTGCTAAAGCATTCATCATCAACCATCTTTAAAATAACATTTTTTATAGGGACAGAAAACTATAGGTAGGGAGAGTGTCAGTGTGTTTTACTGTGCTAAACCTTGTTTGTAGGGACAGGGAAGGACAGTGAGGGAAATTCTCATTGTGCTATACTGTGCTAAAGCATTCATCATCAACCATCTTTAAAAAAAATTTTTTATAGGGACAGAAAACTATAGGTAGGGAGAGTGTCAGTGTGTTTTACTGTGCTAAACCTTGTTTGTAGGGACAGGGAAGGACAGTGAGGGAAATTCTCATTGTGCTATACTGTGCTAAAGCATTCATCATCAACCATCTTTAAAAAAACTTTTTTTATAGGGACAGAAAACTATAGGTAGGGAGAGTGTCAGTGTGTTTTACTGTGCTAAACCTTGTTTGTAGGGACAGGGAAGGACAGTGAGGGAAATTCTCATTGTGCTATACTGTGCTAAAGCATTCATCATCAACCATCTTTAAAAAAACATTTTTTATAGTGACAGAAATCTATAGGTAGGGAGAGTGTCAGTGTGTTTTACTGTGCTAAACCTTGTTTGTAGGGACAGGGAAGGACAGTGAGGGAAATTCTCATTGTGCTATACTGTGCTAAAGCATTCCTCATCAACCATCTTTAAAAAAACATTTTTTATAGGGACAGAAAACTATAGGTAGGGAGAGTGTCAGTGTGTTTTACTGTGCTAAACCTTGTTTGTAGGGACAGGGAAGGACAGTGAGGGAAATTCTCATTGTGCTATACTGTGCTAAAGCATTCATCATCAACCATCTTTAAAAAAACATTTTTTATAGGGACAGAAAACTATAGGTAGGGAGAGTGTCAGTGTGTTTTACTGTGCTAAACCTTGTTTGTAGGGACAGGGAAGGACAGTGAGGGAAATTCTCATTGTGCTATACTGTGCTAAAGCATTCATCATCAACCATCTTTAAAAAAACATTTTTTATAGGGACAGAAAACTCTGGGTAGGGAGAGTGTCAGTGTGTTTTACTGTGCTAAACCTTGTTTGTAGGGACAGGGAAGGACAGTGAGGGAAATTCTCATTGTGCTATACTGTGCTAAAGCATTGATCATCAACCATCTTTAAAAAAACTTTTTTTATAGGGACAGAAAACTACAGGTAGGGAGAGTGTCAGTGTGTTTTACTGTGCTAAACCTTGTTTGTAGGGACAGGGAAGGACAGTGAGGGAAATTCTCATTGTGCTATACTGTGCTAAAGCATTCATCATCAACCATCTTTAAAAAAAAATTTTTATAGGGACAGAAAACTATAGGTAGGGAGAGTGTCAGTGTGTTTTACTGTGCTAAACCTTGTTTGTAGGGACAGGGAAGGACAGTGAGGGAAATTCTCATTGTGCTATACTGTGCTAAAGCATTCATCATCAACCATCTTTAAAAAAAATTTTTTATAGGGACAGAAAACTATAGGTAGGGAGAGTGTCAGTGTGTTTTACTGTGCTAAACCTTGTTTGTAGGGACAGGGAAGGCCAGTGAGGGAAATTCTCATTGTGCTATACTGTGCTAAAGCATTCCTCATCAACCATCTTTAAAAAAAAAATTTTTTATAGGGACAGAAAACTATAGGTAGGGAGAGTGTCAGTGTGTTTTACTGTGCTAAACCTTGTTTGTAGGGACAGGGAAGGACAGTGAGGGAAATTCTCATTGTGCTATACTGTGCTAAAGCATTCATCATCAACCATCTTTAAAATAACATTTTTTATAGGGACAGAAAACTATAGGTAGGGAGAGTGTCAGTGTGTTTTACTGTGCTAAACCTTGTTCGTAGGGACAGGGAAGGACAGTGAGGGAAATTCTCATTGTGCTATACTGTGCTAAAGCATTCATCATCAACCATCTTTAAAAAAAAATTTTTATAGGGACAGAAAACTATAGGTAGGGAGAGTGTCAGTGTGTTTTACTGTGCTAAACCTTGTTTGTAGGGACAGGGAAGGACAGTGAGGGAAATTCTCATTGTGCTATACTGTGCTAAAGCATTCATCATCAACCATCTTTAAAAAAACTTTTTTTATAGGGACAGAAAACTATAGGTAGGGAGAGTGTCAGTGTGTTTTACTGTGCTAAACCTTGTTTGTAGGGACAGGGAAGGACAGTGAGGGAAATTCTCATTGTGCTATACTGTGCTAAAGAATTCATCATCAACCATCTTTAAAAAAACATTTTTTATAGGGACAGAAAACTATAGGTAGGGAGAGTGTCAGTGTGTTTTACTGTGCTAAACCTTGTTTGTAGGGACAGGGAAGGACAGTGAGGGAAATTCTCATTGTGCTATACTGTGCTAAAGCATTCATCATCAACCATCTTTAAAAAAACTTTTTTTATAGGGACAGAAAACTATAGGTAGGGAGAGTGTCAGTGTGTTTTACTGTGCTAAACCTTGTTTGTAGGGACAGGGAAGGACAGTGAGGGAAATTCTCATTGTGCTATACTGTGCTAAAGAATTCATCATCAACCATCTTTAAAAAAACATTTTTTATAGGGACAGAAAACTATAGGTAGGGAGAGTGTCAGTGTGTTTTACTGTGCTAAACCTTGTTTGTAGGGACAGGGAAGGACAGTGAGGGAAATTCTCATTGTGCTATACTGTGCTAAAGCATTCCTCATCAACCATCTTTAAAAAAACATTTTTTATAGGGACAGAAAACTATAGGTAGGGAGAGTGTCAGTGTGTTTTACTGTGCTAAACCTTGTTTGTAGGGACAGGGAAGGACAGTGAGGGAAATTCTCATTGTGCTATACTGTGCTAAAGCATTCATCATCAACCATCTTTAAAAAAACATTTTTTATAGGGACAGAAAACTATAGGTAGGGAGAGTATCAGTGTGTTTTACTGTGCTAAACCTTGTTTGTAGGGACAGGGAAGGACAGTGAGGGAAATTCTCATTGTGCTATACTGTGCTAAAGCATTCATCATCAACCATCTTTAAAAAAAAAAATTTATAGGGACAGAAAACTATAGGTAGGGAGAGTGTCAGTGTGTTTTACTGTGCTAAACCTTGTTTGTAGGGACAGGGAAGGACAGTGAGGGAAATTCTCATTGTGCTATACTGTGCTAAAGCATTCATCATCAACCATCTTTAAAAAAACATTTTTTATAGGGACAGAAAACTATAGGTAGGGAGAGTGTCAGTGTGTTTTACTGTGCTAAACCTTGTTTGTAGGGACAGGGAAGGACAGTGAGGGAAATTCTCATTGTGCTATACTGTGCTAAAGAATTCATCATCAACCATCTTTAAAAAAACATTTTTTATAGGGACAGAAAACTATAGGTAGGGAGAGTGTCAGTGTGTTTTACTGTGCTAAACCTTGTTTGTAGGGACAGGAAAGGACAGTGAGGGAAATTCTCATTGTGCTATACTGTGCTAAAGCATTCCTCATCAACCATCTTTAAAAAAACATTTTTTATAGGGACAGAAAACTATAGGTAGGGAGAGTGTCAGTGTGTTTTACTGTGCTAAACCTTGTTTGTAGGGACAGGGAAGGACAGTGAGGGAAATTCTCATTGTGCTATACTGTGCTAAAGCATTCATCATCAAGCATCTTTAAAAAAACATTTTTTATAGGGACAGAAAACTATAGGTAGGGAGAGTGTCAGTGTGTTTTACTGTGCTAAACCTTGTTTGTAGGGACAGGGAAGGACAGTGAGGGAAATTCTCATTGTGCTATACTGTGCTAAAGCATTCATCATCAACCATCTTTAAAAAAAAAATTTTATAGGGACAGAAAACTATAGGTAGGGAGAGTGTCAGTGTGTTTTACTGTGCTAAACCTTGTTTGTAGGGACAGGGAAGGACAGTGAGGGAAATTCTCATTGTGCTATACTGTGCTAAAGCATTCATCATCAACCATCTTTAAAAAAACATTTTTTATAGGGACAGAAAACTATAGGTAGGGAGAGTGTCAGTGTGTTTTACTGTGCTAAACCTTGTTTGTAGGGACAGGGAAGGACAGTGAGGGAAATTCTCATTGTGCTATACTGTGCTAAAGCATTCATCATCAACCATCTTTAAAAAAACATTTTTTATAGGGACAGAAAACTATAGGTAGGGAGAGTGTCAGTGTGTTTTACTGTGCTAAACCTTGTTTGTAGGGACAGGGAAGGACAGTGAGGGAAATTCTCATTGTGCTATACTGTGCTAAAGAATTCATCATCAACCATCTTTAAAAAAACATTTTTTATAGGGACATAAAACTATAGGTAGGGAGAGTGTCAGTGTGTTTTACTGTGCTAAACCTTGTTTGTAGGGACAGGGAAGGACAGTGAGGGAAATTCTCATTGTGCTATACTGTGCTAAAGCATTCATCATCAACCATCTTTAAAAAAACTTTTTTTATAGGGACAGAAAACTATAGGTAGGGAGAGTGTCAGTGTGTTTTACTGTGCTAAACCTTGTTTGTAGGGACAGGGAAGGACAGTGAGGGAAATTCTCATTGTGCTATACTGTGCTAAAGAATTCATCATCAACCATCTTTAAAAAAACATTTTTTATAGGGACAGAAAACTATAGGTAGGGAGAGTGTCAGTGTGTTTTACTGTGCTAAACCTTGTTTGTAGGGACAGGGAAGGACAGTGAGGGAAATTCTCATTGTGCTATACTGTGCTAAAGCATTCCTCATCAACCATCTTTAAAAAAACATTTTTTATAGGGACAGAAAACTATAGGTAGGGAGAGTGTCAGTGTGTTTTACTGTGCTAAACCTTGTTTGTAGGGACAGGGAAGGACAGTGAGGGAAATTCTCATTGTGCTATACTGTGCTAAAGCATTCATCATCAACCATCTTTAAAAAAACATTTTTTATAGGGACAGAAAACTATAGGTAGGGAGAGTGTCAGTGTGTTTTACTGTGCTAAACCTTGTTTGTAGGGACAGGGAAGGACAGTGAGGGAAATTCTCATTGTGCTATACTGTGCTAAAGCATTCATCATCAACCATCTTTAAAAAAAAAAATTTATAGGGACAGAAAACTATAGGTAGGGAGAGTGTCAGTGTGTTTTACTGTGCTAAACCTTGTTTGTAGGGACAGGGAAGGACAGTGAGGGAAATTCTCATTGTGCTATACTGTGCTAAAGCATTCATCATCAACCATCTTTAAAAAAACATTTTTTATAGGGACAGAAAACTATAGGTAGGGAGAGTGTCAGTGTGTTTTACTGTGCTAAACCTTGTTTGTAGGGACAGGGAAGGACAGTGAGGGAAATTCTCATTGTGCTATACTGTGCTAAAGAATTCATCATCAACCATCTTTAAAAAAACATTTTTTATAGGGACAGAAAACTATAGGTAGGGAGAGTGTCAGTGTGTTTTACTGTGCTAAACCTTGTTTGTAGGGACAGGGAAGGACAGTGAGGGAAATTCTCATTGTGCTATACTGTGCTAAAGCATTCCTCATCAACCATCTTTAAAAAAACATTTTTTATAGGGACAGAAAACTATAGGTAGGGAGAGTGTCAGTGTGTTTTACTGTGCTAAACCTTGTTTGTAGGGACAGGGAAGGACAGTGAGGGAAATTCTCATTGTGCTATACTGTGCTAAAGCATTCATCATCAAGCATCTTTAAAAAAACATTTTTTATAGGGACAGAAAACTATAGGTAGGGAGAGTGTCAGTGTGTTTTACTGTGCTAAACCTTGTTTGTAGGGACAGGGAAGGACAGTGAGGGAAATTTTCATTGTGCTATACTGTGCTAAAGCATTCATCATCAACCATCTTTAAAAAAAAAATTTTATAGGGACAGAAAACTATAGGTAGGGAGAGTGTCAGTGTGTTTTACTGTGCTAAACCTTGTTTGTAGGGACAGGGAAGGACAGTGAGGGAAATTCTCATTGTGCTATACTGTGCTAAAGCATTCATCATCAACCATCTTTAAAAAAACATTTTTTATAGGGACAGAAAACTATAGGTAGGGAGAGTGTCAGTGTGTTTTACTGTGCTAAACCTTGTTTGTAGGGACAGGGAAGGACAGTGAGGGAAATTCTCATTGTGCTATACTGTGCTAAAGCATTCATCATCAACCATCTTTAAAAAAACATTTTTTATAGGGACAGAAAACTATAGGTAGGGAGAGTGTCAGTGTGTTTTACTGTGCTAAACCTTGTTTGTAGGGACAGGGAAGGACAGTGAGGGAAATTCTCATTGTGCTATACTGTGCTAAAGCATTCATCATCAACCATCTTTAAAAAAAAAAATTATAGGGACAGAAAACTATAGGTAGGGAGAGTGTCAGTGTGTTTTACTGTGCTAAACCTTGTTTGTAGGGACAGGGAAGGACAGTGAGGGAAATTCTCATTGTGCTATACTGTGCTAAAGCATTCATCATCAACCATCTTTAAAAAAACATTTTTTATAGGGACAGAAAACTATAGGTAGGGAGAGTGTCAGTGTGTTTTACTGTGCTAAACCTTGTTTGTAGGGACAGGGAAGGACAGTGAGGGAAATTCTCATTGTGCTATACTGTGCTAAAGCATTCATCATCAACCATCTTTAAAAAAAACAATTTATAGGGACAGAAAACTATAGGTAGGGAGAGTGTCAGTGTGTTTTACTGTGCTAAACCTTGTTTGTAGGGACAGGGAAGGACAGTGAGGGAAATTCTCATTGTGCTATACTGTGCTAAAGCATTCATCATCAACCATCTTTAAAAAAAAAAATTTATAGGGACAGAAAACTATAGGTAGGGAGAGTGTCAGTGTGTTTTACTGTGCTAAACCTTGTTTGTAGGGACAAGGAAGGACAGTGAGGGAAATTCTCATTGTGCTATACTGTGCTAAAGCATTCATCATCAACCATCTTTAAAAAAAAATTTTTATAGGGACAGAAAACTATAGGTAGGGAGAGTGTCAGTGTGTTTTACTGTGCTAAACCTTGTTTGTAGGGACAGGGAAGGACAGTGAGGGAAATTCTCATTGTGCTATACTGTGCTAAAGCATTCCTCATCAACCATCTTTAAAAAAACATTTTTTATAGGGACAGAAAACTATAGGTAGGGAGAGTGTCAGTGTGTTTTACTGTGCTAAACCTTGTTTGTAGGGACAGGGAAGGACAGTTAGGGAAATTCTCATTGTGCTATACTGTGCTAAAGCATTCATCATCAACCATCTTTAAAAAAACATTTTTTATAGGGACAGAAAACTATAGGTAGGGAGAGTGTCAGTGTGTTTTACTGTGCTAAACCTTGTTTGTAGGGACAGGGAAGGACAGTGAGGGAAATTCTCATTGTGCTATACTGTGCTAAAGCATTCATCATCAACCATCTTTAAAAAAAAATTTTTATAGGGACAGAAAACTATAGGTAGGGAGAGTGTCAGTGTGTTTTACTGTGCTAAACCTTGTTTGTAGGGACAGGGAAGGACAGTGAGGGAAATTCTCATTGTGCTATACTGTGCTAAAGCATTCATCATCAACCATCTTTAAAATAACATTTTTTATAGGGACAGAAAACTATAGGTAGGGAGAGTGTCAGTGTGTTTTACTGTGCTAAACCTTGTTTGTAGGGACAGGGAAGGACAGTGAGGGAAATTCTCATTGTGCTATACTGTGCTAAAGCATTCATCATCAACCATCTTTAAAAAAAATTTTTTATAGGGACAGAAAACTATAGGTAGGGAGAGTGTCAGTGTGTTTTACTGTGCTAAACCTTGTTTGTAGGGACAGGGAAGGACAGTGAGGGAAATTCTCATTGTGCTATACTGTGCTAAAGCATTCATCATCAACCATCTTTAAAAAAACTTTTTTTATAGGGACAGAAAACTATAGGTAGGGAGAGTGTCAGTGTGTTTTACTGTGCTAAACCTTGTTTGTAGGGACAGGGAAGGACAGTGAGGGAAATTCTCATTGTGCTATACTGTGCTAAAGAATTCATCATCAACCATCTTTAAAAAAACATTTTTTATAGGGACAGAAAACTATAGGTAGGGAGAGTGTCAGTGTGTTTTACTGTGCTAAACCTTGTTTGTAGGGACAGGGAAGGACAGTGAGGGAAATTCTCATTGTGCTATACTGTGCTAAAGCATTCATCATCAACCATCTTTAAAAAAACTTTTTTTATAGGGACAGAAAACTATAGGTAGGGAGAGTGTCAGTGTGTTTTACTGTGCTAAACCTTGTTTGTAGGGACAGGGAAGGACAGTGAGGGAAATTCTCATTGTGCTATACTGTGCTAAAGAATTCATCATCAACCATCTTTAAAAAAACATATTTATAGGGACAGAAAACTATAGGTAGGGAGAGTGTCAGTGTGTTTTACTGTGCTAAACCTTGTTTGTAGGGACAGGGAAGGACAGTGAGGGAAATTCTCATTGTGCTATACTGTGCTAAAGCATTCCTCATCAACCATCTTTAAAAAAACATTTTTTATAGGGACAGAAAACTATAGGTAGGGAGAGTGTCAGTGTGTTTTACTGTGCTAAACCTTGTTTGTAGGGACAGGGAAGGACAGTGAGGGAAATTCTCATTGTGCTATACTGTGCTAAAGCATTCATCATCAACCATCTTTAAAAAAACATTTTTTATAGGGACAGAAAACTATAGGTAGGGAGAGTGTCAGTGTGTTTTACTGTGCTAAACCTTGTTTGTAGGGACAGGGAAGGACAGTGAGGGAAATTCTCATTGTGCTATACTGTGCTAAAGCATTCATCATCAACCATCTTTAAAAAAAAAAAATTATAGGGACAGAAAACTATAGGTAGGGAGAGTGTCAGTGTGTTTTACTGTGCTAAACCTTGTTTGTAGGGACAGGGAAGGACAGTGAGGGAAATTCTCATTGTGCTATACTGTGCTAAAGCATTCCTCATCAACCATCTTTAAAAAAACATTTTTTATAGGGACAGAAAACTATAGGTAGGGAGAGTGTCAGTGTGTTTTACTGTGCTAAACCTTGTTTGTAGGGACAGGGAAGGACAGTGAGGGAAATTCTCATTGTGCTATACTGTGCTAAAGCATTCATCATCAACCATCTTTAAAAAAACATTTTTTATAGGGACAGAAAACTATAGGTAGGGAGAGTGTCAGTGTGTTTTACTGTGCTAAACCTTGTTTGTAGGGACAGGGAAGGACAGTGAGGGAAATTCTCATTGTGCTATACTGTGCTAAAGCATTCATCATCAACCATCTTTAAAAAAAATTTTTATAGGGACAGAAAACTATAGGTAGGGAGAGTGTCAGTGTGTTTTACTGTGCTAAACCTTGTTTGTAGGGACAGGGAAGGACAGTGAGGGAAATTCTCATTGTGCTATACTGTGCTAAAGCATTCATCATCAACCATCTTTAAAAAAACATTTTTTATAGGGACAGAAAACTATAGGTAGGGAGAGTGTCAGTGTGTTTTACTGTGCTAAACCTTGTTTGTAGGGACAGGGAAGGACAGCGAGGGAAATTCTCATTGTGCTATACTGTGCTAAAGCATTCATCATCAACCATCTTTAAAAAAACATTTTTTATAGGGACAGAAAACTATAGGTAGGGAGAGTGTCAGTGTGTTTTACTGTGCTAAACCTTGTTTGTAGGGACAGGGAAGGACAGTGAGGGAAATTCTCATTGTGCTATACTGTGCTAAAGCATTCATCATCAACCATCTTTAAAAAAAAAAATTATAGGGACAGAAAACTATAGGTAGTGTGACAGCAGGAAGGTAAAGTCACCTGGTTGCATCCAGGGGGGTAGATATATTTCTCCCAGATTCAGGCTTTATGCCGACTTATACAACTAGGGAGTTGATGAAGCCCAGCTGAGGCTAGTGGGCTCATGAATGACTCATACCTCTAGGGAGAGTGCTGGGCGTCGTGAGGCAGGGAGTTGATGAGACCAGCTGAAGCCTGTCAGTTCGTTTAAGGCCTCTATAAAAACTCCCAGATTCATTAGGTGTTTGCTCATGCCTGGAACCAGACCTGTGTGGACTGTCTAGGGAGAGTGAACCCCTGTGCGGTGAGGCAAAGCCTGTGTGGCTATTTGTTTGGACTTTTACTAAACCAGGGACTTAGGGACTAGGACAGCACCAGGCTGATCCCAGTTGTTAGTTTAGGAAACCTGCATGTTTAGTCAGAGGTCAAACTGACCAGGATTTATTTTGTTTGTTTCTTTTTGGCTTTGCTGTGTTTTTGTCACTGTACATAGAGAAATAAACCGCACCTTTTGATTTTGAAAACCACAACCTCCGTCTGCTGGCCCTGTTTTTGTGTGGGGAGCCCAACCAGGGGGTCACACACACCCGCTACCGAGTTAACCCCCTCACAGTTGGTGGAGAACCAGTGGCAGTTTTTTTTAAGCCAGCATGGAGGAGATACTGAAACAGCTGGCTCTAGCAAATGCCAATCAACAGCAGACAAATGCAGGTTTGCAAAGGAGCCTTGCAGCCCAGCAGCAAGCTCATCAACAAGCCCAGCAGCAATCTGAGGCCCGCTTCATAGACCTGTTACAGAAGCAAGAGCAGAGACTACAACAAATGGAAGCAGTAATGCAGCAACGTCCGCAGACCAGTGAGGAAAGCCGTCCCACTAATACCGCGTCCTTTGGGGTGAGTCGTTTATTGACAAAAATGACTGGAGAGGATGATCCAGAGGTATTTTTGACCACATTTGAAAGGACTGCTGAAAGAGAAAAGTGGCCTGAGGAGCAGTGGGCTGGACTGGTGGCTCCTCTGTTAACTGGTGAATCGCAGAAGGCTTACTATGACCTAGAGCCTGACCAAGCAAAAGACTATGTGATGCTAAAAGCTGAAATATTGGCAAGGCTGGGTGTCACCCTGGCTGTCCGGGCTCAGCGTGTGCATAACTGGACTTTCCAGCTTGGAAAACCCCCCAGGTCTCAAATGTATGATCTCATTCACCTGAGCAGGAAGTGGCTACAGCCAGAGACTTTGTCCGCACCGGAGATTGTGGAACGTGTTGTGATGGATCGTTTCTTGAGAGCTCTTCCTACCGCCATTCAAAAGTGGGTAAGCCATGGAGACCCAGAAACGGCCGGTAAACTTGTGGATCGTGTAGAGAGATACTTGGCTACAGAGAACCTGACGGCCTCTTCCAGAGACTCTCGGACTTTCCACCCTAAGACCAGACCATCCCCAGGGGCGGATAAGAGGATTCCAAGGGGTGAGGGTGGAGAGAGTGAGAGGGTGGGAGCTCTACCCAAAGTTTGGCGAGAACAGCCTGGGAAGTCAGGGGCTCAAGAGGCAGCCAAAAGGATTGTTTGCTACCGCTGCCGGCAAGCGGGACATATTGCAGCCAATTGCCCGGTTGTGGAGGAACCCATGCAGTGTGACTTTCTGACGGACAGACGTCAGTCGCTGTGTGCGACAGTCGCATGCACTGCCATTCGGGGAACTGAGAAACATTTATGCAAAATGTGTATTAATGGTAGAAATGTTGTGGTATTGCTGGATTCAGGTAGCCTTGTGACCCTGATAAAGGCTGAATTAGTTAAAACAGAGGTCTCTGGGAATAGCAAGGTAGCTGTTATTTGTGTGCATGGGGACACCCGAGAGTATCCAGTGACTACAGTGTGTTTCGAGACCCCCAAAGGTACCCTCTCTCATCCAGTGGGGTTAGTATCTCAATTACCGCATGATGCCATTGTGGGAAGGGATTTTCCGAAGTTCTGGGAACTGTGGGATGATCCTGAGCCCCCCACTGGTGCCCCTATGTACCAGGAATGTGATAGCCAGAACTCCTCTGAGAGTGGGGAGGACTCTCCAGAATTTCCCTTGTCAGTATTGGCAGGGGAGACTCAAGAAACTGGAGAGGAGCCCACCTCCTCAGACGAAAACCTACCGTCTGTGGAGTTTTCTGATCTGGAGGTTCACAGGGAAAATTTTGCCACAGAACAGTTAAAAGACCCCGCCCTAATAAAGGCACGGGAAAACGTAGTGGAAATAGATGGCGAGTTAGTGAACCCAGATAATACCTGCACTTACCCATACTTCAGCGTAGAGAAGGACCTACTGTATCGGGTGGCAAAAAGGGCAGAAGAAACCGTTGAGCAGCTGGTGGTGCCCAAACCTTACAGGAAGTTGGTGTTGGAGTTGGCCCATGGGCACATTCTTGGAGGTCATCTGGGGACAGAGAAAACCCGAGAGAGGGTATTACAGAGATTCTATTGGCCTGGGGTGATGAAGGACATAGAAAATTATTGTTCCTCCTGCCCTGTGTGTCAGAGGTCGGCCCCGATGCCACATTTCCGTAGCCCGCTGGTCCCTCTACCCATCATTGAGGTCCCGTTTGAGAGAATCGCAATGGATTTGGTAGGTCCTATAATCAAGTCCGCTAGGGGGCACCAGTACATATTGGTTATAATGGACTATGCCACCCGTTATCCAGAAGCGATCCCTCTCAGAAATACCTCGGCCAAAACCATAGCCAAAGAGCTATCTCTTGTTTTTAGCCGGGTGGGTATTTGTAAAGAACTGCTTACGGACCAAGGTACACCCTTTATGTCCCGGGTTATGAAAGAGCTGTGTAAATTGTTCAAAGTGACGCAATTGCGTACATCTGTGTATCACCCCCAAACCGATGGGCTGGTTGAAAGATTCAACAAAACCCTAAAACAAATGTTGAAGAAAGTGGTGGATAGAGATGGAAAGGATTGGGACTGTCTACTTCCTTATTTGATGTTTGCTATTAGGGAGGTGCCCCAATCCTCTACGGGATTCTCCCCCTTTGAGTTACTGTATGGGAGACACCCAAGAGGGCTGTTGGATATTGCCAAGGAAACTTGGGAAAGTGAGAGTTCTCCCCACAGGAGTGTGATTGAGCATGTCGCCCTGATGCAAGATCGAATTGCACAGGTAATGCCCATCGTGAAGGAACATTTGGCCCAAGCGCAGTTGGCACAGCAGAGAGTGTACAACCGTGGAGCCAAGACCCGTACCTTTTCCCCGGGGGATAGGATATTGGTACTTGTCCCTACGGTTGAAAGTAAATTCCTTGCCAAATGGCAAGGCCCCTACGAGATAATGGAAAAAGTGAGCGAAGTGAATTACAAGGTCAGACAACCAGGAAGGCGAAAGCCCGAACAGATATATCACGTTAATCTGTTGAAAGCCTGGAGGGATAGAGAGTCCCTAGTCGCAGAAACTTGGTCACCAGCTCAAACTGGTTGTGTGATTCCGGAGGTTGGAATAGCAGCCACCTTGTCACAACCCCAACAACAGGAGGTTAAGGAGTTTGTGCTTCGCAACAAGGAGGTGTTCTCTGAGCTGCCGGGACAAACATCTGGGGTAGAGCATGATATTATTACCCCGCCCGGTGAAAGGGTGAAGTTAAAACCCTATCGGATCCCAGAGGCCCGACGGGAGGCAATACGGGAGGAAGTACAGAAAATGCTGAACTTAGGGGTGATAGAGGAGTCCCAAAGTGATTGGTCTAGTCCCATTGTGTTGGTGCCTAAACCGGATGGGAGCTGGCGATTTTGTAACGATTTTCGTCAGTTGAACAAAGTTACAAAATTTGACACCTACCCCATGCCACGTATAGATGAGTTGATCGACCGGCTGGGAACAGCCCGATACATGACGACTCTTGACCTCACAAAAGGGTATTGGCAAATTCCCCTGGCCAAGTCGGCCAAAGAGAAAACCGCATTTGTAACCCCAGACGGGGCGTTCCAATATAAGAGAATGCCGTTCGGGTTACAGAATGCGCCGGCCACATTCCAGCGGAAAATGGACCAGATACTGAGGCCCCATCGGAAGTATGCTGCGGCTTACCTGGATGACGTAATTGTCCATAGCACAGATTGGGCCTCACATCTGCCAAAAGTGCAAGCAGTCCTAGACTCTATCCGGGAAGCGGGGTTTACGGCTAACCCCAAGAAGTGTACCATTGGGCAGGAGGAGGCCAAATATCTTGGGTACACCATTGGCAGGGGAGTGATAAAACCCCAACTCAACAAAGTCGAGGCCATCCAGAGTTGGCCACGTCCCAACAGCAAGAAGCAGGTACGGGCCTTTCTGGGAATCGCGGGTTATTATCGGCGCTTCATTCCCCACTTTGCTTCTAAGGCTGTGCCCCTAACCAACCTGACGAAAGGGAAAGGGTCGGTCATGATTAAATGGACCCCCGAGGCTGAGGCAGCATTCCAATTCTTGAAACAAGCCTTATGTAGCCAGCCAGTGTTGTACTCACCCGACTTCTCTAAAGACTTTGTCGTACAAAGTGATGCGTCAGATGTGGGGTTAGGAGCAGTATTGTCCCAGGTCTGGAACGGGGAAGAGCACCCAGTCATTTACCTCAGCAGGAAGTTGAAGTCCCATGAGGTAAATTACGCCACGGTTGAAAAGGAGTGTTTAGCGGTGAAGTGGGCTCTAGATTCCCTTCGGTACTATCTGCTAGGTAGGCACTTTGACATGGTTACGGATCACGCTCCGTTAAAGTGGATGGCTCAAAACAAGGAGACAAATAGAAGAGTGAATAGGTGGTTCCTGGCCCTACAGGAATTCAACTTCACAGTAAAGCATCGCCCTGGCGTTCAAATGGGGAATGTGGATGCTTTGTCTCGAGTACATGAATGCCTGATTGCTGGTGTTCCAACCCCAAGGTTAAAACAAGAGGGGGGGGTATGTGACAGCAGGAAGGTAAAGTCACCTGGTTGCATCCAGGGGGGTAGATATATTTCTCCCAGATTCAGGCTTTATGCCGACTTATACAACTAGGGAGTTGATGAAGCCCAGCTGAGGCTAGTGGGCTCATGAATGACTCATACCTCTAGGGAGAGTGCTGGGCGTCGTGAGGCAGGGAGTTGATGAGACCAGCTGAAGCCTGTCAGTTCGTTTAAGGCCTCTATAAAAACTCCCAGATTCATTAGGTGTTTGCTCATGCCTGGAACCAGACCTGTGTGGACTGTCTAGGGAGAGTGAACCCCTGTGCGGTGAGGCAAAGCCTGTGTGGCTATTTGTTTGGACTTTTACTAAACCAGGGACTTAGGGACTAGGACAGCACCAGGCTGATCCCAGTTGTTAGTTTAGGAAACCTGCATGTTTAGTCAGAGGTCAAACTGACCAGGATTTATTTTGTTTGTTTCTTTTTGGCTTTGCTGTGTTTTTGTCACTGTACATAGAGAAATAAACCGCACCTTTTGATTTTGAAAACCACAACCTCCGTCTGCTGGCCCTGTTTTTGTGTGGGGAGCCCAACCAGGGGGTCACACACACCCGCTACCGAGTTAACCCCCTCACAGTAGGGAGAGTGTCAGTGTGTTTTACTGTGCTAAACCTTGTTTGTAAGGACAGGGAAGGACAGTGAGGGAAATTCTCATTGTGCTATACTGTGCTAAAGCATTCATCATCAACCATCTTTAAAAAAAAATTTTTATAGGGACAGAAAACTATAGGTAGGGAGAGTGTCAGTGTGTTTTACTGTGCTAAACCTTGTTTGTAGGGACAGGGAAGGACAGTGAGGGAAATTCTCATTGTGCTATACTGTGCTAAAGCATTCATCATCAACCATCTTTAAAAAAACATTTTTTATAGGGACAGAAAACTATAGGTAGGGAGAGTGTCAGTGTGTTTTACTGTGCTAAACCTTGTTTGTAGGGACAGGGAAGGACAGTGAGGGAAATTCTCATTGTGCTATACTGTGCTAAAGCATTCATCATCAACCATCTTTAAAAAAAAATTTTATAGGGACAGAAAACTATAGGTAGGGAGAGTGTCAGTGTGTTTTACTGTGCTAAACCTTGTTTGTAGGGACAGGGAAGGACAGTGAGGGAAATTCTCATTGTGCTATACTGTGCTAAAGCATTCATCATCAACCATCTTTAAAAAAACATTTTTTATAGGGACAGAAAACTATAGGTAGGGAGAGTGTCAGTGTGTTTTACTGTGCTAAACCTTGTTTGTAGGGACAGGGAAGGACAGTGAGGGAAATTCTCATTGTGCTATACTGTGCTAAAGAATTCATCATCAACCATCTTTAAAAAAACATTTTTTATAGGGACAGAAAACTATAGGTAGGGAGAGTGTCAGTGTGTTTTACTGTGCTAAACCTTGTTTGTAGGGACAGGGAAGGACAGTGAGGGAAATTCTCATTGTGCTATACTGTGCTAAAGCATTCCTCATCAACCATCTTTAAAAAAACATTTTTTATAGGGACAGAAAACTATAGGTAGGGAGAGTGTCAGTGTGTTTTACTGTGCTAAACCTTGTTTGTAGGGACAGGGAAGGACAGTGAGGGAAATTCTCATTGTGCTATACTGTGCTAAAGCATTCATCATCAAGCATCTTTAAAAAAACATTTTTTATAGGGACAGAAAACTATAGGTAGGGAGAGTGTCAGTGTGTTTTACTGTGCTAAACCTTGTTTGTA
Organism: Rana muscosa; assembly: GCA_029206835.1. Lineage (NCBI taxonomy): Eukaryota > Metazoa > Chordata > Amphibia > Anura > Ranidae > Rana > Rana muscosa. Next base: position 349,193,010 of record CM055119.1, read on the forward strand.
GGGACAGGGAAGGACAGTGAGGGAAATTCTCATTGTGCTATACTGTGCTAAAGCATTCATCATCAACCATCTTTAAAAAAAAAAATTTATAGGGACAGAAAACTATAGGTAGGGAGAGTGTCAGTGTGTTTTACTGTGCTAAACCTTGTTTGTAGGGACAGGGAAGGACAGTGAGGGAAATTCTCATTGTGCTATACTGTGCTAAAGCATTCATCATCAACCATCTTTAAAAAAACATTTTTTATAGGGACAGAAAACTATAGGTAGGGAGAGTGTCAGTGTGTTTTACTGTGCTAAACCTTGTTTGTAGGGACAGGGAAGGACAGTGAGGGAAATTCTCATTGTGCTATACTGTGCTAAAGCATTCATCATCAACCATCTTTAAAAAAACATTTTTTATAGGGACAGAAAACTATAGGTAGGGAGAGTGTCAGTGTGTTTTACTGTGCTAAACCTTGTTTATAGGGACAGGGAAGGACAGTGAGGGAAATTCTCATTGTGCTATACTGTGCTAAAGCATTCATCATCAACCATCTTTAAAAAAAAAAATTATAGGGACAGAAAACTATAGGTAGGGAGAGTGTCAGTGTGTTTTACTGTGCTAAACCTTGTTTGTAGGGACAGGGAAGGACAGTGAGGGAAATTCTCATTGTGCTATACTGTGCTAAAGCATTCATCATCAACCATCTTTAAAAAAAAAATTTTATAGGGACAGAAAACTATAGGTAGGGAGAGTGTCAGTGTGTTTTACTGTGCTAAACCTTGTTTGTAGGGACAGGGAAGGACAGTGAGGGAAATTCTCATTGTGCTATACTGTGCTAAAGCATTCATCATCAACCATCTTTAAAAAAACATTTTTTATAGGGACAGAAAACTATAGGTAGGGAGAGTGTCAGTGTGTTTTACTGTGCTAAACCTTGTTTGTAGGGACAGGGAAGGACAGTGAGGGAAATTCTCATTGTGCTATACTGTGCTAAAGCATTCATCATCAACCATCTTTAAAAAAAAAATTTATAGGGACAGAAAACTATAGGTAGGGAGAGTGTCAGTGTGTTTTACTGTGCTAAACCTTGTTTGTAGGGACAGGGAAGGACAGTGAGGGAAATTCTCATTGTGCTATACTGTGCTAAAGCATTCATCATCAACCATCTTTAAAAAAAAAATTTTATAGGGACAGAAAACTATAGGTAGGGAGAGTGTCAGTGTGTTTTACTGTGCTAAACCTTGTTTGTAGGGACAAGGAAGGACAGTGAGGGAAATTCTCATTGTGCTATACTGTGCTAAAGCATTCATCATCAACCATCTTTAAAAAAAAAAAATTATAGGGACAGAAAACTATAGGTAGGGAGAGTGTCAGTGTGTTTTACTGTGCTAAACCTTGTTTGTAGGGACAGGGAAGGACAGTGAGGGAAATTCTCATTGTGCTATACTGTGCTAAAGCATTCCTCATCAACCATCTTTAAAAAAACATTTTTTATAGGGACAGAAAACTATAGGTAGGGAGAGTGTCAGTGTGTTTTACTGTGCTAAACCTTGTTTGTAGGGACAGGGAAGGACAGTTAGGGAAATTCTCATTGTGCTATACTGTGCTAAAGCATTCATCATCAACCATCTTTAAAAAAACATTTTTTATAGGGACAGAAAACTATAGGTAGGGAGAGTGTCAGTGTGTTTTACTGTGCTAAACCTTGTTTGTAGGGACAGGGAAGGACAGTGAGGGAAATTCTCATTGTGCTATACTGTGCTAAAGCATTCATCATCAACCATCTTTAAAAAAAAAATTTTATAGGGACAGAAAACTATAGGTAGGGAGAGTGTCAGTGTGTTTTACTGTGCTAAACCTTGTTTGTAGGGACAGGGAAGGACAGTGAGGGAAATTCTCATTGTGCTATACTGTGCTAAAGCATTCATCATCAACCATCTTTAAAATAACATTTTTTATAGGGACAGAAAACTATAGGTAGGGAGAGTGTCAGTGTGTTTTACTGTGCTAAACCTTGTTTGTAGGGACAGGGAAGGACAGTGAGGGAAATTCTCATTGTGCTATACTGTGCTAAAGCATTCATCATCAACCATCTTTAAAAAAAAATTTTTATAGGGACAGAAAACTATAGGTAGGGAGAGTGTCAGTGTGTTTTACTGTGCTAAACCTTGTTTGTAGGGACAGGGAAGGACAGTGAGGGAAATTCTCATTGTGCTATACTGTGCTAAAGCATTCATCATCAACCATCTTTAAAAAAACTTTTTTTATAGGGACAGAAAACTATAGGTAGGGAGAGTGTCAGTGTGTTTTACTGTGCTAAACCTTGTTTGTAGGGACAGGGAAGGACAGTGAGGGAAATTCTCATTGTGCTATACTGTTCTAAAGAATTCATCATCAACCATCTTTAAAAAAACATTTTTTATAGGGACAGAAAACTATAGGTAGGGAGAGTGTCAGTGTGTTTTACTGTGCTAAACCTTGTTTGTAGGGACAGGGAAGGACAGTGAGGGAAATTCTCATTGTGCTATACTGTGCTAAAGCATTCATCATCAACCATCTTTAAAAAAACTTTTTTTATAGGGACAGAAAACTATAGGTAGGGAGAGTGTCAGTGTGTTTTACTGTGCTAAACCTTGTTTGTAGGGACAGGGAAGGACAGTGAGGGAAATTCTCATTGTGCTATACTGTGCTAAAGAATTCATCATCAACCATCTTTAAAAAAACATTTTTTATAGGGACAGAAAACTATAGGTAGGGAGAGTGTCAGTGTGTTTTACTGTGCTAAACCTTGTTTGTAGGGACAGGGAAGGACAGTGAGGGAAATTCTCATTGTGCTATACTGTGCTAAAGCATTCCTCATCAACCATCTTTAAAAAAACATTTTTTATAGGGACAGAAAACTATAGGTAGGGAGAGTGTCAGTGTGTTTTACTGTGCTAAACCTTGTTTGTAGGGACAGGGAAGGACAGTGAGGGAAATTCTCATTGTGCTATACTGTGCTAAAGCATTCATCATCAACCATCTTTAAAAAAACATTTTTTATAGGGACAGAAAACTATAGGTAGGGAGAGTGTCAGTGTGTTTTACTGTGCTAAACCTTGTTTGTAGGGACAGGGAAGGACAGTGAGGGAAATTCTCATTGTGCTATACTGTGCTAAAGCATTCATCATCAACCATCTTTAAAAAAAATTTTTTATAGGGACAGAAAACTATAGGTAGGGAGAGTGTCAGTGTGTTTTACTGTGCTAAACCTTGTTTGTAGGGACAGGGAAGGACAGTGAGGGAAATTCTCATTGTGCTATACTGTGCTAAAGCATTCATCATCAACCATCTTTAAAAAAACATTTTTTATAAGGACAGAAAACTATAGGTAGGGAGAGTGTCAGTGTGTTTTACTGTGCTAAACCTTGTTTGTAGGGACAGGGAAGGACAGTGAGGGAAATTCTCATTGTGCTATACTGTGCTAAAGAATTCATCATCAACCATCTTTAAAAAAACATTTTTTATAGGGACAGAAAACTATAGGTAGGGAGAGTGTCAGTGTGTTTTACTGTGCTAAACCTTGTTTGTAGGGACAGGGAAGGACAGTGAGGGAAATTCTCATTGTGCTATACTGTGCTAAAGCATTCCTCATCAACCATCTTTAAAAAAACATTTTTTATAGGGACAGAAAACTATAGGTAGGGAGAGTGTCAGTGTGTTTTACTGTGCTAAACCTTGTTTGTAGGGACAGGGAAGGACAGTGAGGGAAATTCTCATTGTGCTATACTGTGCTAAAGCATTCATCATCAACCATCTTTAAAAAAACATTTTTTATAGGGACAGAAAACTATAGGTAGGGAGAGTGTCAGTGTGTTTTACTGTGCTAAACCTTGTTTGTAGGGACAGGGAAGGACAGTGAGGGAAATTCTCATTGTGCTATACTGTGCTAAAGCATTCATCATCAACCATCTTTAAAAATTTTTTTTATAGGGACAGAAAACTATAGGTAGGGAGAGTGTCAGTGTGTTTTACTGTGCTAAACCTTGTTTGTAGGGACAGGGAAGGACAGTGAGGGAAATTCTCATTGTGCTATACTGTGCTAAAGCATTCATCATCAACCATCTTTAAAAAAACATTTTTTATAGGGACAGAAAACTATAGGTAGGGAGAGTGTCAGTGTGTTTTACTGTGCTAAACCTTGTTTGTAGGGACAGGGAAGGACAGTGAGGGAAATTCTCATTGTGCTATACTGTGCTAAAGCATTCATCATCAACCATCTTTAAAAAAACATTTTTTATAGGGACAGAAAACTATAGGTAGGGAGAGTGTCAGTGTGTTTTACTGTGCTAAACCTTGTTTGTAGGGACAGGGAAGGACAGTGAGGGAAATTCTCATTGTGCTATACTGTGCTAAAGCATTCATCATCAACCATCTTTAAAAAAAAAAATTATAGGGACAGAAAACTATAGGTAGGGAGAGTGTCAGTGTGTTTTACTGTGCTAAACCTTGTTTGTAAGGACAGGGAAGGACAGTGAGGGAAATTCTCATTGTGCTATACTGTGCTAAAGCATTCATCATCAACCATCTTTAAAAAAAAATTTTTATAGGGACAGAAAACTATAGGTAGGGAGAGTGTCAGTGTGTTTTACTGTGCTAAACCTTGTTTGTAGGGACAGGGAAGGACAGTGAGGGAAATTCTCATTGTGCTATACTGTGCTAAAGCATTCATCATCAACCATCTTTAAAAAAACATTTTTTATAGGGACAGAAAACTATAGGTAGGGAGAGTGTCAGTGTGTTTTACTGTGCTAAACCTTGTTTGTAGGGACAGGGAAGGACAGTGAGGGAAATTCTCATTGTGCTATACTGTGCTAAAGCATTCATCATCAACCATCTTTAAAAAAAAAAATTTATAGGGACAGAAAACTATAGGTAGGGAGAGTGTCAGTGTGTTTTACTGTGCTAAACCTTGTTTGTAGGGACAGGGAAGGACAGTGAGGGAAATTCTCATTGTGCTATACTGTGCTAAAGCATTCATCATCAACCATCTTTAAAAAAACATTTTTTATAGGGACAGAAAACTATAGGTAGGGAGAGTGTCAGTGTGTTTTACTGTGCTAAACCTTGTTTGTAGGGACAGGGAAGGACAGTGAGGGAAATTCTCATTGTGCTATACTGTGCTAAAGCATTCATCATCAACCATCTTTAAAAAAAAAAATTTATAGGGACAGAAAACTATAGGTAGGGAGAGTGTCAGTGTGTTTTACTGTGCTAAACCTTGTTTGTAGGGACAGGGAAGGACAGTGAGGGAAATTCTCATTGTGCTATACTGTGCTAAAGCATTCCTCATCAACCATCTTTAAAAAAACATTTTTTATAGGGACAGAAAACTATAGGTAGGGAGAGTGTCAGTGTGTTTTACTGTGCTAAACCTTGTTTGTAGGGACAGGGAAGGACAGTGAGGGAAATTCTCATTGTGCTATACTGTGCTAAAGCATTCATCATCAACCATCTTTAAAAAAACATTTTTTATAGGGACAGAAAACTATAGGTAGGGAGAGTGTCAGTGTGTTTTACTGTGCTAAACCTTGTTTGTAGGGACAGGGAAGGACAGTGAGGGAAATTCTCATTGTGCTATACTGTGCTAAAGCATTCATCATCAACCATCTTTAAAAAAAAAAAATTATAGGGACAGAAAACTATGGGTAGGGAGAGTGTCAGTGTGTTTTACTGTGCTAAACCTTGTTTGTAGGGACAGGGAAGGACAGTGAGGGAAATTCTCATTGTGCTATACTGTGCTAAAGCATTCATCATCAACCATCTTTAAAAAAACATTTTTTATAGGGACAGAAAACTATAGGTAGGGAGAGTGTCAGTGTGTTTTACTGTGCTAAACCTTGTTTGTAGGGACAGGGAAGGACAGTGAGGGAAATTCTCATTGTGCTATACTGTGCTAAAGCATTCATCATCAACCATCTTTAAAAAAAAAAAATTATAGGGACAGAAAACTATAGGTAGGGAGAGTGTCAGTGTGTTTTACTGTGCTAAACCTTGTTTGTAGGGACAGGGAAGGACAGTGAGGGAAATTCTCATTGTGCTATACTGTGCTAAAGCATTCATCATCAACCATCTTTAAAAAAACATTTTTTATAGGGACAGAAAACTATAGGTAGGGAGAGTGTCAGTGTGTTTTACTGTGCTAAACCTTGTTTGTAGGGACAGGGAAGGACAGTGAGGGAAATTCTCATTGTGCTATACTGTGCTAAAGCATTCATCATCAACCATCTTTAAAAAAACATTTTTTATAGGGACAGAAAACTATAGGTAGGGAGAGTGTCAGTGTGTTTTACTGTGCTAAACCTTGTTTGTAGGGACAGGGAAGGACAGTGAGGGAAATTCTCATTGTGCTATACTGTGCTAAAGCATTCATCATCAACCATCTTTAAAAAAAAAAATTATAGGGACAGAAAACTATAGGTAGGGAGAGTGTCAGTGTGTTTTACTGTGCTAAACCTTGTTTGTAGGGACAGGGAAGGACAGTGAGGGAAATTCTCATTGTGCTATACTGTGCTAAAGCATTCATCATCAACCATCTTTAAAAAAACATTTTTTATAGGGACGGAAAACTATAGGTAGGGAGAGTGTCAGTGTGTTTTACTGTGCTAAACCTTGTTTGTAGGGACAGGGAAGGACAGTGAGGGAAATTCTCATTGTGCTATACTGTGCTAAAGCATTCATCATCAACCATCTTTAAAAAAACATTTTTTATAGGGACAGAAAACTATAGGTAGGGAGAGTGTCAGTGTGTTTTACTGTGCTAAACCTTGTTTGTAGGGACAGGGAAGGACAGTGAGGGAAATTCTCATTGTGCTATACTGTGCTAAAGCATTCATCATCAACCATCTTTAAAAAAAAAAAATTATAGGGACAGAAAACTATAGGTAGGGAGAGTGTCAGTGTGTTTTACTGTGCTAAACCTTGTTTGTAGGGACAGGGAAGGACAGTGAGGGAAATTCTCATTGTGCTATACTGTGCTAAAGCATTCATCATCAACCATCTTTAAAAAAAAATTTTTTATAGGGACAGAAAACTATAGGTAGGGAGAGTGTCAGTGTGTTTTACTGTGCTAAACCTTGTTTGTAGGGACAGGGAAGGACAGTGAGGGAAATTCTCATTGTGCTATACTGTGCTAAAGCATTCATCATCAACCATCTTTAAAAAAACATTTTTTATAGGGACAGAAAACTATAGGTAGGGAGAGTGTCAGTGTGTTTTACTGTGCTAAACCTTGTTTGTAGGGACAGGGAAGGACAGTGAGGGAAATTCTCATTGTGCTATACTGTGCTAAAGCATTCATCATCAACCATCTTTAAAAAAACATTTTTTATAGGGACAGAAAACTATAGGTAGGGAGAGTGTCAGTGTGTTTTACTGTGCTAAACCTTGTTTGTAGGGACAGGGAAGGACAGTGAGGGAAATTCTCATTGTGCTATACTGTGCTAAAGCATTCATCATCAACCATCTTTAAAAAAAAAAAATTATAGGGACAGAAAACTATAGGTAGGGAGAGTGTCAGTGTGTTTTACTGTGCTAAACCTTGTTTGTAGGGACAGGGAAGGACAGTGAGGGAAATTCTCATTGTGCTATACTGTGCTAAAGCATTCCTCATCAACCATCTTTAAAAAAACATTTTTTATAGGGACAGAAAACTATAGGTAGGGAGAGTGTCAGTGTGTTTTACTGTGCTAAACCTTGTTTGTAGGGACAGGGAAGGACAGTGAGGGAAATTCTCATTGTGCTATACTGTGCTAAAGCATTCATCATCAACCATCTTTAAAAAAACATTTTTTATAGGGACAGAAAACTATAGGTAGGGAGAGTGTCAGTGTGTTTTACTGTGCTAAACCTTGTTTGTAGGGACAGGGAAGGACAGTGAGGGAAATTCTCATTGTGCTATACTGTGCTAAAGCATTCATCATCAACCATCTTTAAAAAAAAAAATTTATAGGGACAGAAAACTATAGGTAGGGAGAGTGTCAGTGTGTTTTACTGTGCTAAACCTTGTTTGTAGGGACAGGGAAGGACAGTGAGGGAAATTCTCATTGTGCTATACTGTGCTAAAGCATTCATCATCAACCATCTTTAAAAAAACATTTTTTATAGGGACAGAAAACTATAGGTAGGGAGAGTGTCAGTGTGTTTTACTGTGCTAAACCTTGTTTGTAGGGACAGGGAAGGACAGTGAGGGAAATTATCATTGTGCTATACTGTGCTAAAGCATTCATCATCAACCATCTTTAAAAAAAAATAATTATAGGGACAGAAAACTATAGGTAGGGAGAGTGTCAGTGTGTTTTACTGTGCTAAACCTTGTTTGTAGGGACAGGGAAGGACAGTGAGGGAAATTCTCATTGTGCTATACTGTGCTAAAGCATTCATCATCAATCATCTTTAAAAAAACATTTTTTATAGGGACAGAAAACTATAGGTAGGGAGAGTGTCAGTGTGTTTTACTGTGCTAAACCTTGTTTGTAGGGACAGGGAAGGACAGTGAGGGAAATTCTCATTGTGCTATACTGTGCTAAAGCATTCATCATCAACCATCTTTAAAAAAAAAAAAAATTATAGGGACAGAAAACTATAGGTAGGGAGAGTGTCAGTGTGTTTTACTGTGCTAAACCTTGTTTGTAGGGACAGGGAAGGACAGTGAGGGAAATTCTCATTGTGCTATACTGTGCTAAAGCATTCATCATCAACCATCTTTAAAAAAACATTTTTTATAGGGACAGAAAACTATAGGTAGGGAGAGTGTCAGTGTGTTTTACTGTGCTAAACCTTGTTTGTAGGGACAGGGAAGGACAGTGAGGGAAATTCTCATTGTGCTATACTGTGCTAAAGCATTCATCATCAACCATCTTTAAAAAAAAAAATTATAGGGACAGAAAACTATAGGTAGGGAGAGTGTCAGTGTGTTTTACTGTGCTAAACCTTGTTTGTAGGGACAGGGAAGGACAGTGAGGGAAATTCTCATTGTGCTATACTGTGCTAAAGCATTCATCATCAACCATCTTTAAAAAAACATTTTTTATAGGGACAGAAAACTATAGGTAGGGAGAGTGTCAGTGTGTTTTACTGTGCTAAACCTTGTTTGTAGGGACAGGGAAGGACAGTGAGGGAAATTCTCATTGTGCTATACTGTGCTAAAGCATTCATCATCAACCATCTTTAAAAAAAAAAAAATTATAGGGACAGAAAACTATAGGTAGTGTGACAGCAGGAAGGTAAAGTCACCTGGTTGCATCCAGGGGGGTAGATATATTTCGCCCAGATTCAGGCTTTACGCCGACTTATACAACTAGGTGGAGAGTTGTATAAGGCTAGTGGGCTCATGGATGACTCATACCTCTAGGGAGAGTGTGGGGCGTCGTGCAGACAGAGATGAGGAGACCAGCTGAACCTTGTCAGCTCATTTAGGCCTCTATAAGAACTCCCAGATTCATTAGGTGTTTGCTCATGCCTGGAACCAGACCTGTGTGGACTGTCTAGGGAGAGTGAACCCCTGTGCGGTGAGACAAAGCCTGTGTGGCTATTTGCTTGGACATTTAAAACCAGGGACTTAGAGACTAGGACAGCACTAGGCTGATCCCAGTTGTTAGTTAGGAAACCTGTATGTTTAGTCAGAGGTCAAGTTGACCAGGATTTATTTTGTTTATGTTTCTTTTGCTTTGCTGTGTTTTGTCACTGTAAATAGAAAATAAACCGCACCTTTTTGATTTTGAAAACCACAACCTCCGTTTGCTGGGCCTGTTTTTGTGTGGGGAGCCCATCTCGGGGTTCACACACACCCGCTGCCGAGCTAACCCCCTCACAGTTGGTGGAGAACCAGTGGCAGTTTTTTTTTTTTAAGCCAGCATGGAGGAGATACTGAAGCAGCTGGCTCTAGCAAATGCCAATCAACAGCAGACAAATGCAGGTTTGCAAAAGAACTTTGCAGCCCAGCAGCAAGCTCATCAACAGAGCCTTGCAGCCCAGCAGCAGACAAACGCAACTTTGCAACAGAGTCTGGAGGCTCAGCAACAAGCCCAGCAGCAATCTGAGGCCCGCTTCATAGACCTGTTGCAGAAGCAAGAGCAGAGACTACAACAACAGATGGAAGCAGTAATGCAGCAACGTCCGCAGACCAGTGAGGAAAGCCGTCCCACTAATACCGCGTCCTTTGGGGTGAGTCGTTTATTGACAAAAATGACTGGAGAGGATGATCCAGAGGTATTTTTGACCACATTTGAAAGGACCGCTGAAAGAGAAAAGTGGCCTGAGGAGCAGTGGGCTGGACTGGTGGCTCCTCTGTTAACTGGTGAATCGCAGAAAGCTTACTATGACCTAGAGCCTAACCAAGCAAAAGACTATGTGATGCTAAAAGCTGAAATATTGGCAAGGCTGGGTGTCACCCAGGCTGTCCGGGCTCAGCGTGTGCATAACTGGACTTTCCAGCTTGGAAAACCCCCCAGGTCTCAAATGTATGATCTCATTCACCTGAGCAGAAAGTGGCTACAGCCAGAGACTTTGTCCACACCAAAGATTGTGGAACGTGTTGTAATGGATCGGTTTTTGAGAGCTCTTCCTACTGCCATCCAAAAGTGGGTAAGCCATGGAGACCCAGAGATGGCCGATGGTCTTGTGGATCGTGTGGAGAAATACTTGGCTACAGAGAACCTGACGGCCTCTTCCAGAGACACTCGGACTTTCCACCCTAAGACCAGACCATCCCCAGGGGCGGATAAGAGGATTCCAAGGGGTGAGGGTGGAGAGAGTGAGAGGGTGGGAGCTCTACCCCAAGTTTGGCGAGAACAGCCTGGGAAATCAGCGGCTCAAGAGGCCGCAAGAAGGATCGTTTGCTACCGCTGCCGGCAAGCGGGACATATTGCAGCCAATTGCCCGGTTGTGGAGGAACCCATGCAGTGTGACTTTCTGACGGGCAGACGTCAGTCGCTGTGTGCGACAGTCGCATGCACTGCCATTCGAGGAACTGAGAAACATTTATGCAAAATGTGTGTTAATGGTAGAAATGTTGTGGTATTGTTGGATTCAGGTAGCCTTGTGACCCTGATAAAGGCTGAGTTAGTTAAAACAGAGGTCTCTGGGAATAGCAAGGTAGCTGTTATTTGTGTGCATGGGGACACCCGAGAGTATCCAGTGACTACAGTGTGTTTCGAGACCCCCAAAGGTACCCTCTCTCATCCAGTGGGCTTAGTATCTCAGTTACCGCATGACGCCATTGTGGGAAGGGATTTTCCGAAGTTCTGGGAACTGTGGGATGATCCTGAGCCCCCCACTGGTGCCCCTATGTACCAGGAATGTGATAGCCAGAACTCCCCTGAGAGTGGTGAGGACTCTCCGGAATTTCCCTTATCAGTATTGGCAGGGGAGACTCAAGAAACTGGAGAGGAGCCCACCTCCTCAGACGAAAACCTACCGTCTGTGGAGTTTTCTGATCTTGAGGTTCACAGGGAAAACTTTGCCACAGAACAGTTGAAAGACCCCGCCCTAATAAAGGCACGGGAAAACGTAGTGAAAATAGATGGCGAGTTAGTGAACCCAGATAATACCTGCACTTACCCATACTTCAGCGTAGAGAAGGACCTACTGTATCGGGTGGCAAAAAGGGCAGAAGAAACCGTTGAGCAGCTTGTGGTGCCCAAACCTTACAGGAAGTTGGTGTTGGAGTTGGCCCATGGGCACATTCTTGGAGGTCATCTGGGGACAGAGAAAACCCGAGAGAGGGTATTACAGAGATTCTATTGGCCGGGGGTGATGAAGGACATAGAAAATTATTGTTCCTCCTGCCCTGTGTGTCAGAGGTCGGCCCCGATGCCACATTTCCGTAGCCCGCTGGTCCCTCTACCCATCATTGAGGTCCCGTTTGAGAGGATCGCCATGGATTTGGTAGGTCCTATAATCAAGTCCGCTAGGGGGCACCAGTACATATTAGTTATAATGGACTATGCCACCCGTTATCCAGAAGCGATCCCTCTCCGAAATACCTCGGCCAAAACCATAGCCAAAGAGCTATCTCTTGTGTTTAGCCGGGTGGGTATTTGTAAAGAACTGCTTACGGACCAAGGTACACCCTTTATGTCCCGGGTTATGAAGGAGCTGTGTAAATTGTTCAAAGTGACGCAATTACGTACATCTGTGTATCACCCCCAAACCGATGGGCTGGTTGAAAGGTTCAACAAAACCCTAAAACAAATGTTGAAGAAAGTGGTGGATAGAGATGGAAAGGATTGGGACTGTCTACTTCCTTATCTGATGTTTGCTATTAGGGAGGTGCCCCAATCCTCTACGGGATTCTCCCCCTTTGAGTTACTGTATGGGAGACACCCAAGAGGGCTGTTGGATATTGCCAAGGAAACTTGGGAAAGTGAGAGTTCTCCCCACAGGAGTGTGATTGAGCATGTCGCCCTGATGCAAGACCGAATTGCACAGGTAATGCCCATCGTGAAGGAACATTTGGCCCAAGCGCAGTTAGCACAGCAGAGAGTGTACAACCGTGGAGCCAAGACCCGTACCTTTTCCCCGGGGGATAGGATACTGGTACTTGTCCCTACGGTTGAAAGTAAATTCCTTGCCAAATGGCAAGGCCCCTACGAGATAATGGAAAAAGTGAGCGAAGTGAATTACAAGGTCAGACAACCAGGAAGGCGAAAGCCCGAACAGATCTATCACGTTAATCTGTTGAAAGCCTGGAGGGATAGAGAGTCCCTAGTCGCAGACACTTGGTCACCAGCTCAAACTGGTTGCGTGATTCCTGAGGTTGGAATAGCAGCCACCTTGTCACAACCCCAACAACAGGAGGTTAAGGAGTTTGTGCTTCGCAACAAGGAGGTATTCTCTGAGCTGCCGGGACAAACATCTGGGGTAGAGCATGACATCATTACCCCGCCCGGTGAAAGGGTGAAGTTAAAACCCTATCGGATCCCAGAGGCCCGACGGGAGGCAATACGGGAGGAAGTACAGAAAATGCTGAACTTAGGGGTGATAGAGGAGTCCCAAAGTGATTGGTCTAGTCCCATTGTGTTGGTGCCTAAACCGGATGGGAGCTGGCGATTTTGTAACGATTTTCGTCAGTTGAACAAAGTTACAAAATTTGACACCTACCCCATGCCACGTATAGATGAGTTGATCGACCGGCTGGGAACAGCCCGATACATGACGACTCTTGACCTCACAAAAGGGTATTGGCAAATCCCCCTGGCCAAGTCGGCCAAAGAGAAAACCGCATTTGTAACCCCAGACGGGGCGTTCCAATATAAAAGAATGCCGTTCGGGTTACAGAATGCGCCGGCCACATTCCAGCGGAAAATGGACCAGATGCTGAGGCCCCATCGGAAGTATGCTGCGGCTTACCTGGATGACATAATTGTCCATAGCACAGATTGGGCCTCACATCTGCCAAAAGTGCAAGCAGTCCTGGACTCTGTTCGGGAAGCTGGGTTTACGGCTAACCCCAAGAAGTGTACCATTGGGCAGGAGGAGGCCAAATATCTTGGGTACACCATTGGGAGGGGAGTAATAAAACCCCAACTCAACAAAGTCGAGGCCATCCAGAGTTGGCCACGTCCCAACAGCAAGAAGCAGGTACGAGCCTTTCTGGGAATCGCTGGGTATTATCGGCGATTCATTCCCCACTTTGCTTCTAAGGCTGTGCCCCTAACCAACCTGACGAAGGGGAAAGGGTCGGTCATGATTAAATGGACCCCCGAGGCTGAGGCAGCATTCCAATTCTTGAAACAAGCCTTATGTATCCAGCCAGTGTTGTACTCACCCGACTTCTCTAAAGACTTTGTCGTACAAAGTGATGCGTCAGATGTGGGGTTAGGAGCAGTATTGTCCCAGGTCTGGAACGGGGAAGAGCACCCAGTCATTTACCTCAGCAGGAAGTTGAAGTCCCATGAGGTAAATTACGCCACCGTTGAAAAGGAGTGTTTAGCGGTGAAGTGGGCTCTAGATTCCCTTCGGTACTACCTGCTAGGTAGGCACTTTGACATGGTTACGGATCACGCTCCGTTAAAGTGGATGGCTCAAAACAAGGAAACAAATAGAAGAGTGAATAGGTGGTTCCTGGCCCTCCAGGAATTCAACTTCACAGTAAAGCATCGCCCTGGCGTTCAAATGGGGAATGTGGATGCTTTGTCTCGAGTACATGAATGCCTGATTGCTGGTGTTCCAACCCCGAGGTTAAAACAAGAGGGGGGGGTATGTGACAGCAGGAAGGTAAAGTCACCTGGTTGCATCCAGGGGGGTAGATATATTTCGCCCAGATTCAGGCTTTACGCCGACTTATACAACTAGGTGGAGAGTTGTATAAGGCTAGTGGGCTCATGGATGACTCATACCTCTAGGGAGAGTGTGGGGCGTCGTGCAGACAGAGATGAGGAGACCAGCTGAACCTTGTCAGCTCATTTAGGCCTCTATAAGAACTCCCAGATTCATTAGGTGTTTGCTCATGCCTGGAACCAGACCTGTGTGGACTGTCTAGGGAGAGTGAACCCCTGTGCGGTGAGACAAAGCCTGTGTGGCTATTTGCTTGGACATTTAAAACCAGGGACTTAGGGACTAGGACAGCACTAGGCTGATCCCAGTTGTTAGTTAGGAAACCTGTATGTTTAGTCAGAGGTCAAGTTGACCAGGATTTATTTTGTTTATGTTTCTTTTGCTTTGCTGTGTTTTGTCACTGTAAATAGAAAATAAACCGCACCTTTTTGATTTTGAAAACCACAACCTCCGTTTGCTGGGCCTGTTTTTGTGTGGGGAGCCCATCTCGGGGGTCACACACACCCGCTGCCGAGCTAACCCCCTCACAGTAGGGAGAGTGTCAGTGTGTTTTACTGTGCTAAACCTTGTTTGTAGGGACAGGGAAGGACAGTGAGGGAAATTCTCATTGTGCTATACTGTGCTAAAGCATTCATCATCAACCATCTTTAAAAAAACATTTTTTATAGGGAAGAAAAACTATAGGTAGGGAGAGTGTCAGTGTGTTTTACTGTGCTAAACCTTGTTTGTAGGAACAGGGAAGGACAGTGAGGGAAATTCTCATTGTGCTATACTGTGCTAAAGCATTCATCATCAACCATCTTTAAAAAAAAAATTTTATAGGGACAGAAAACTATAGGTAGGGAGAGTGTCAGTGTGTTTTACTGTGCTAAACCTTGTTTGTAGGGACAGGGAAGGACAGTGAGGGAAATTCTCATTGTGCTATACTGTGCTAAAGCATTCCTCATCAACCATCTTTAAAAAAACATTTTTTATAGGGACAGAAAACTATAGGTAGGGAGAGTGTCAGTGTGTTTTACTGTGCTAAACCTTGTTTGTAGGGACAGGGAAGGACAGTGAGGGAAATTCTCATTGTGCTATACTGTGCTAAAGCATTCATCATCAACCATCTTTAAAAAAACATTTTTTATAGGGACAGAAAACTATAGGTAGGGAGAGTGTCAGTGTGTTTTACTGTGCTAAACCTTGTTTGTAGGGACAGGGAAGGACAGTGAGGGAAATTCTCATTGTGCTATACTGTGCTAAAGCATTCATCATCAACCATCTTTAAAAAAATTTTTTTATAGGGACAGAAAACTATAGGTAGGGAGAGTGTCAGTGTGTTTTACTGTGCTAAACCTTGTTTGTAGGGACAGGGAAGGACAGTGAGGGAAATTCTCATTGTGCTATACTGTGCTAAAGCATTCATCATCAACCATCTTTAAAAAAACATTTTTTATAGGGACAGAAAACTATAGGTAGGGAGAGTGTCAGTGTGTTTTACTGTGCTAAACCTTATTTGTAGGGACAGGGAAGGACAGTGAGGGAAATTCTCATTGTGCTATACTGTGCTAAAGCATTCATCATCAACCATCTTTTAAAAAAAAAAATTATAGGGACAGAAAACTATAGGTAGGGAGAGTGTCAGTGTGTTTTACTGTGCTAAACCTTGTTTGTAGGGACAGGGAAGGACAGTGAGGGAAATTCTCATTGTGCTATACTGTGCTAAAGCATTCATCATCAACCATCTTTAAAAAAACATTTTTTATAGGGACAGAAAACTATAGGTAGGGAGAGTGTCAGTGTGTTTTACTGTGCTAAACCTTGTTTGTAGGGACAGGGAAGGACAGTGAGGGAAATTCTCATTGTGCTATACTGTGCTAAAGCATTCATCATCAACCATCTTTAAAAAAAAAAAATTATAGGGACAGAAAACTATAGGTAGGGAGAGTGTCAGTGTGTTTTACTGTGCTAAACCTTGTTTGTAGGGACAGGGAAGGACAGTGAGGGACATTCTCATTGTGCTATATTGTGCTAAAGCATTCCTCATCAACCATCTTTAAAAAAACATTTTTTATAGGGACAGAAAACTATAGGTAGGGAGAGTGTCAGTGTGTTTTACTGTGCTAAACCTTGTTTGTAGGGACAGGGAAGGGCAGTGAGGGAAATTCTCATTGTGCTATACTGTGCTAAAGCATTCATCATCAACCATCTTTAAAAAAACATTTTTTATAGGGACAGAAAACTATAGGTAGGGAGAGTGTCAGTGTGTTTTACTGTGCTAAACCTTGTTTGTAGGGACAGGGAAGGACAGTGAGGGAAATTCTCATTGTGCTATACTGTGCTAAAGCATTCATCATCAACCATCTTTAAAAAAAAAAAATTATAGGGACAGAAAACTATAGGTAGGGAGAGTGTCAGTGTGTTTTACTGTGCTAAACCTTGTTTGTAGGGACAGGGAAGGACAGTGAGGGAAATTCTCATTGTGCTATACTGTGCTAAAGCATTCATCATCAACCATCTTTAAAAAAACATTTTTTATAGGGACAGAAAACTATAGGTAGGGAGAGTGTCAGTGTGTTTTACTGTGCTAAACCTTGTTTGTAGGGACAGGGAAGGACAGTGAGGGAAATTCTCATTGTGCTATACTGTGCTAAAGCATTCATCATCAACCATCTTTAAAAAAAAAAAAATTATAGGGACAGAAAACTATAGGTAGGGAGAGTGTCAGTGTGTTTTACTGTGCTAAACCTTGTTTGTAGGGACAGGGAAGGACAGTGAGGGAAATTCTCATTGTGCTATACTGTGCTAAAGCATTCATCATCAACCATCTTTAAAAAAAAATTTTTATAGGGACAGAAAACTATAGGTAGGGAGAGTGTCAGTGTGTTTTACTGTGCTAAACCTTGTTTGTAGGGACAGGGAAGGACAGTGAGGGAAATTCTCATTGTGCTATACTGTGCTAAAGCATTCATCATCAACCATCTTTAAAAAAACTTTTTTTATAGGGACAGAAAACTATAGGTAGGGAGAGTGTCAGTGTGTTTTACTGTGCTAAACCTTGTTTGTAGGGACAGGGAAGGACAGTGAGGGAAATTCTCATTGTGCTATACTGTGCTAAAGCATTCATCATCAACCATCTTTAAAAAAACATTTTTTATAGGGACGAAAAACTATAGGTAGGGAGAGTGTCAGTGTGTTTTACTGTGCTAAACCTTGTTTGTAGGAACAGGGAAGGACAGTGAGGGAAATTCTCATTGTGCTATACTGTGCTAAAGCATTCATCATCAACCATCTTTAAAAAAAAAAATTTATAGGGACAGAAAACTATAGGTAGGGAGAGTGTCAGTGTGTTTTACTGTGCTAAACCTTGTTTGTAGGGACAGGGAAGGACAGTGAGGGAAATTCTCATTGTGCTATACTGTGCTAAAGCATTCCTCATCAACCATCTTTAAAAAAACATTTTTTATAGGGACAGAAAACTATAGGTAGGGAGAGTGTCAGTGTGTTTTACTGTGCTAAACCTTGTTTGTAGGGACAGGGAAGGACAGTGAGGGAAATTCTCATTGTGCTATACTGTGCTAAAGCATTCATCATCAACCATCTTTAAAAAAACATTTTTTATAGGGACAGAAAACTATAGGTAGGGAGAGTGTCAGTGTGTTTTACTGTGCTAAACCTTGTTTGTAGGGACAGGGAAGGACAGTGAGGGAAATTCTCATTGTGCTATACTGTGCTAAAGCATTCATCATCAACCATCTTTAAAAAAAAAATTTTATAGGGACAGAAAACTATAGGTAGGGAGAGTGTCAGTGTGTTTTACTGTGCTAAACCTTGTTTGTAGGGACAGGGAAGGACAGTGAGGGAAATTCTCATTGTGCTATACTGTGCTAAAGCATTCATCATCAACCATCTTTAAAAAAACATTTTTTATAGGGACAGAAAACTATAGGTAGGGAGAGTGTCAGTGTGTTTTACTGTGCTAAACCTTATTTGTAGGGACAGGGAAGGACAGTGAGGGAAATTCTCATTGTGCTATACTGTGCTAAAGCATTCATCATCAACCATCTTTTAAAAAAAAAAATTATAGGGACAGAAAACTATAGGTAGGGAGAGTGTCAGTGTGTTTTACTGTGCTAAACCTTGTTTGTAGGGACAGGGAAGGACAGTGAGGGAAATTCTCATTGTGCTATACTGTGCTAAAGCATTCATCATCAACCATCTTTAAAAAAACATTTTTTATAGGGACAGAAAACTATAGGTAGGGAGAGTGTCAGTGTGTTTTACTGTGCTAAACCTTGTTTGTAGGGACAGGGAATGACAGTGAGGGAAATTCTCATTGTGCTATACTGTGCTAAAGCATTCATCATCAACCATCTTTAAAAAAAAAAAATTATAGGGACAGAAAACTATAGGTAGGGAGAGTGTCAGTGTGTTTTACTGTGCTAAACCTTGTTTGTAGGGACAGGGAAGGACAGTGAGGGACATTCTCATTGTGCTATACTGTGCTAAAGCATTCCTCATCAACCATCTTTAAAAAAACATTTTTTATAGGGACAGAAAACTATAGGTAGGGAGAGTGTCAGTGTGTTTTACTGTGCTAAACCTTGTTTGTAGGGACAGGGAAGGGCAGTGAGGGAAATTCTCATTGTGCTATACTGTGCTAAAGCATTCATCATCAACCATCTTTAAAAAAACATTTTTTATAGGGACAGAAAACTATAGGTAGGGAGAGTGTCAGTGTGTTTTACTGTGCTAAACCTTGTTTGTAGGGACAGGGAAGGACAGTGAGGGAAATTCTCATTGTGCTATACTGTGCTAAAGCATTCATCATCAACCATCTTTAAAAAAAAAAAATTATAGGGACAGAAAACTATAGGTAGGGAGAGTGTCAGTGTGTTTTACTGTGCTAAACCTTGTTTGTAGGGACAGGGAAGGACAGTGAGGGAAATTCTCATTGTGCTATACTGTGCTAAAGCATTCATCATCAACCATCTTTAAAAAAACATTTTTTATAGGGACAGAAAACTATAGGTAGGGAGAGTGTCAGTGTGTTTTACTGTGCTAAACCTTGTTTGTAGGGACAGGGAAGGACAGTGAGGGAAATTCTCATTGTGCTATACTGTGCTAAAGCATTCATCATCAACCATCTTTAAAAAAAAAAAATTATAGGGACAGAAAACTATAGGTAGGGAGAGTGTCAGTGTGTTTTACTGTGCTAAACCTTGTTTGTAGGGACAGGGAAGGACAGTGAGGGAAATTCTCATTGTGCTATACTGTGCTAAAGCATTCATCATCAACCATCTTTAAAAAAAAAATTTTATAGGGACAGAAAACTATAGGTAGGGAGAGTGTCAGTGTGTTTTACTGTGCTAAACCTTGTTTGTAGGGACAGGGAAGGACAGTGAGGGAAATTCTCATTGTGCTATACTGTGCTAAAGCATTCATCATCAACCATCTTTAAAAAAACTTTTTTTATAGGGACAGAAAACTATAGGTAGGGAGAGTGTCAGTGTGTTTTACTGTGCTAAACCTTGTTTGTAGGGACAGGGAAGGACAGTGAGGGAAATTCTCATTGTGCTATACTGTGCTAAAGCATTCATCATCAACCATCTTTAAAAAAACATTTTTTATAGGGACAGAAAACTATAGGTAGGGAGAGTGTCAGTGTGTTTTACTGTGCTAAACCTTGTTTGTAGGGACAGGGAAGGACAGTGAGGGAAATTCTCATTGTGCTATACTGTGCTAAAGCATTCATCATCAACCATCTTTAAAAAAAAAAATTATAGGGACAGAAAACTATAGGTAGGGAGAGTGTCAGTGTGTTTTACTGTGCTAAACCTTGTTTGTAGGGACAGGGAAGGACAGTGAGGGAAATTCTCATTGTGCTATACTGTGCTAAAGCATTCATCATCAACCATCTTTAAAAAAACATTTTTTATAGGGACAGAAAACTATAGGTAGGGAGAGTGTCAGTGTGTTTTACTGTGCTAAACCTTGTTTGTGGGGACAGGGAAGGACAGTGAGGGAAATTCTCATTGTGCTATACTGTGCTAAAGCATTCATCATCAACCATCTTTAAAAAAAAAAAATTATAGGGACAGAAAACTATAGGTAGGGAGAGTGTCAGTGTGTTTTACTGTGCTAAACCTTGTTTGTAGGGACAGGGAAGGACAGTGAGGGAAATTCTCATTGTGCTATACTGTGCTAAAGCATTCATCATCAACCATCTTTAAAAAAACTTTTTTTATAGGGACAGAAAACTATAGGTAGGGAGAGTGTCAGTGTGTTTTACTGTGCTAAACCTTGTTTGTAGGGACAGGGAAGGACAGTGAGGGAAATTCTCATTGTGCTATACTGTGCTAAAGCATTCATCATCAACCATCTTTAAAAAAACTTTTTTTATAGGGACAGAAAACTATAGGTAGGGAGAGTGTCAGTGTGTTTTACTGTGCTAAACCTTGTTTGTAGGGACAGGGAAGGACAGTGAGGGAAATTCTCATTGTGCTATACTGTGCTAAAGCATTCCTCATCAACCATCTTTAAAAAAACATTTTTTATAGGGACAGAAAACTATAGGTAGGGAGAGTGTCAGTGTGTTTTACTGTGCTAAACCTTGTTTGTAGGGACAGGGAAGGACAGTGAGGGAAATTCTCATTGTGCTATACTGTGCTAAAGCATTCATCATCAACCATCTTTAAAAAAACATTTTTTATAGGGACAGAAAACTATAGGTAGGGAGAGTGTCAGTGTGTTTTACTGTGCTAAACCTTGTTTGTAGGGACAGGGAAGGACAGTGAGGGAAATTCTCATTGTGCTATACTGTGCTAAAGCATTCATCATCAACCATCTTTAAAAAAAAAATTTTATAGGGACAGAAAACTATAGGTAGGGAGAGTGTCAGTGTGTTTTACTGTGCTAAACCTTGTTTGTAGGGACAGGGAAGGACAGTGAGGGAAATTCTCATTGTGCTATACTGTGCTAAAGCATTCATCATCAACCATCTTTAAAAAAAAAAATTATAGGGACAGAAAACTATAGGTAGGGAGAGTGTCAGTGTGTTTTACTGTGCTAAACCTTGTTTGTAGGGACAGGGAAGGACAGTGAGGGAAATTCTCATTGTGCTATACTGTGCTAAAGCATTCATCATCAACCATCTTTAAAAAAAAAAATTATAGGGACAGAAAACTATAGGTAGGGAGAGTGTCAGTGTGTTTTACTGTGCTAAACCTTGTTTGTAGGGACAGGGAAGGACAGTGAGGGAAATTCTCATTGTGCTATACTGTGCTAAAGCATTCATCATCAACCATCTTTAAAAGAACATTTTTTTATAGGGACAGAAAACTATAGGTAGGGAGAGTGTCAGTGTGTTTTACTGTGCTAAACCTTGTTTGTAGGGACAGGGAAGGACAGTGAGGGAAATTCTCATTGTGCTATACTGTGCTAAAGCATTCATCATCAACCATCTTTAAAAAAAAAAAAATTATAGGGACAGAAAACTATAGGTAGGGAGAGTGTCAGTGTGTTTTACTGTGCTAAACCTTGTTTGTAGGGACAGGGAAGGACAGTGAGGGAAATTCTCATTGTGCTATACTGTGCTAAAGCATTCATCATCAACCATCTTTAAAAAAACATTTTTTATAGGGACGAAAAACTATAGGTAGGGAGAGTGTCAGTGTGTTTTACTGTGCTAAACCTTGTTTGTAGGAACAGGGAAGGACAGTGAGGGAAATTCTCATTGTGCTATACTGTGCTAAAGCATTCATCATCAACCATCTTTAAAAAAAAAATTTTATAGGGACAGAAAACTATAGGTAGGGAGAGTGTCAGTGTGTTTTACTGTGCTAAACCTTGTTTGTAGGGACAGGGAAGGACAGTGAGGGAAATTCTCATTGTGCTATACTGTGCTAAAGCATTCCTCATCAACCATCTTTAAAAAAACATTTTTTATAGGGACAGAAAACTATAGGTAGGGAGAGTGTCAGTGTGTTTTACTGTGCTAAACCTTGTTTGTAGGGACAGGGAAGGACAGTGAGGGAAATTCTCATTGTGCTATACTGTGCTAAAGCATTCATCATCAACCATCTTTAAAAAAACATTTTTTATAGGGACAGAAAACTATAGGTAGGGAGAGTGTCAGTGTGTTTTACTGTGCTAAACCTTGTTTGTAGGGACAGGGAAGGACAGTGAGGGAAATTCTCATTGTGCTATACTGTGCTAAAGCATTCATCATCAACCATCTTTAAAAAAAATTTTTTTATAGGGACAGAAAACTATAGGTAGGGAGAGTGTCAGTGTGTTTTACTGTGCTAAACCTTGTTTGTAGGGACAGGGAAGGACAGTGAGGGAAATTCTCATTGTGCTATACTGTGCTAAAGCATTCATCATCAACCATCTTTAAAAAAACATTTTTTATAGGGACAGAAAACTATAGGTAGGGAGAGTGTCAGTGTGTTTTACTGTGCTAAACCTTATTTGTAGGGACAGGGAAGGACAGTGAGGGAAATTCTCATTGTGCTATACTGTGCTAAAGCATTCATCATCAACCATCTTTTAAAAAAAAAAATTATAGGGACAGAAAACTATAGGTAGGGAGAGTGTCAGTGTGTTTTACTGTGCTAAACCTTGTTTGTAGGGACAGGGAAGGACAGTGAGGGAAATTCTCATTGTGCTATACTGTGCTAAAGCATTCATCATCAACCATCTTTAAAAAAACATTTTTTATAGGGACAGAAAACTATAGGTAGGGAGAGTGTCAGTGTGTTTTACTGTGCTAAACCTTGTTTGTAGGGACAGGGAAGGACAGTGAGGGAAATTCTCATTGTGCTATACTGTGCTAAAGCATTCATCATCAACCATCTTTAAAAAAAAAAAATTATAGGGACAGAAAACTATAGGTAGGGAGAGTGTCAGTGTGTTTTACTGTGCTAAACCTTGTTTGTAGGGACAGGGAAGGACAGTGAGGGACATTCTCATTGTGCTATACTGTGCTAAAGCATTCCTCATCAACCATCTTTAAAAAAACATTTTTTATAGGGACAGAAAACTATAGGTAGGGAGAGTGTCAGTGTGTTTTACTGTGCTAAACCTTGTTTGTAGGGACAGGGAAGGGCAGTGAGGGAAATTCTCATTGTGCTATACTGTGCTAAAGCATTCATCATCAACCATCTTTAAAAAAACATTTTTTATAGGGACAGAAAACTATAGGTAGGGAGAGTGTCAGTGTGTTTTACTGTGCTAAACCTTGTTTGTAGGGACAGGGAAGGACAGTGAGGGAAATTCTCATTGTGCTATACTGTGCTAAAGCATTCATCATCAACCATCTTTAAAAAAAAAAAATTATAGGGACAGAAAACTATAGGTAGGGAGAGTGTCAGTGTGTTTTACTGTGCTAAACCTTGTTTGTAGGGACAGGGAAGGACAGTGAGGGAAATTCTCATTGTGCTATACTGTGCTAAAGCATTCATCATCAACCATCTTTAAAAAAAATTTTTTATAGGGACAGAAAACTATAGGTAGGGAGAGTGTCAGTGTGTTTTACTGTGCTAAACCTTGTTTGTAGGGACAGGGAAGGACAGTGAGGGAAATTCTCATTGTGCTATACTGTGCTAAAGCATTCATCATCAACCATCTTTAAAAAAAAAAAATTATAGGGACAGAAAACTATAGGTAGGGAGAGTGTCAGTGTGTTTTACTGTGCTAAACCTTGTTTGTAGGGACAGGGAAGGACAGTGAGGGAAATTCTCATTGTGCTATACTGTGCTAAAGCATTCATCATCAACCATCT
Organism: Rana muscosa; assembly: GCA_029206835.1. Lineage (NCBI taxonomy): Eukaryota > Metazoa > Chordata > Amphibia > Anura > Ranidae > Rana > Rana muscosa. Next base: position 349,217,075 of record CM055119.1, read on the forward strand.
TTAAAAAAAAAAAATTATAGGGACAGAAAACTATAGGTAGGGAGAGTGTCAGTGTGTTTTACTGTGCTAAACCTTGTTTGTAGGGACAGGGAAGGACAGTGAGGGAAGTTCTCATTGTGCTATACTGTGCTAAAGCATTCATCATCAACCATCTTTAAAAAAAAAATTTTATAGGGACAGAAAACTATAGGTAGGGAGAGTGTCAGTGTGTTTTACTGTGCTAAACCTTGTTTGTAGGGACAGGGAAGGACAGTGAGGGAAATTCTCATTGTGCTATACTGTGCTAAAGCATTCATCATCAACCATCTTTAAAAAAACTTTTTTTATAGGGACAGAAAACTATAGGTAGGGAGAGTGTCAGTGTGTTTTACTGTGCTAAACCTTGTTTGTAGGGACAGGGAAGGACAGTGAGGGAAATTCTCATTGTGCTATACTGTGCTAAAGCATTCATCATCAACCATCTTTAAAAAAACATTTTTTATAGGGACAGAAAACTATAGGTAGGGAGAGTGTCAGTGTGTTTTACTGTGCTAAACCTTGTTTGTAGGGACAGGGAAGGACAGTGAGGGAAATTCTCATTGTGCTATACTGTGCTAAAGCATTCATCATCAACCATCTTTAAAAAAATTTTTTATAGGGACAGAAAACTATAGGTAGGGAGAGTGTCAGTGTGTTTTACTGTGCTAAACCTTGTTTGTAGGGACAGGGAAGGACAGTGAGGGAAATTCTCATTGTGCTATACTGTGCTAAAGCATTCATCATCAACCATCTTTAAAAAAACATTTTTTATAGGGACAGAAAACTATAGGTAGGGAGAGTGTCAGTGTGTTTTACTGCGCTAAACCTTGTTTGTGGGGACAGGGAAGGACAGTGAGGGAAATTCTCATTGTGCTATACTGTGCTAAAGCATTCATCATCAACCATCTTTAAAAAAAAAATTTTATAGGGACAGAAAACTATAGGTAGGGAGAGTGTCAGTGTGTTTTACTGTGCTAAACCTTGTTTGTAGGGACAGGGAAGGACAGTGAGGGAAATTCTCATTGTGCTATACTGTGCTAAAGCATTCATCATCAACCATCTTTAAAAAAACTTTTTTTATAGGGACAGAAAACTATAGGTAGGGAGAGTGTCAGTGTGTTTTACTGTGCTAAACCTTGTTTGTAGGGACAGGGAAGGACAGTGAGGGAAATTCTCATTGTGCTATACTGTGCTAAAGCATTCATCATCAACCATCTTTAAAAAAACTTTTTTTATAGGGACAGAAAACTATAGGTAGGGAGAGTGTCAGTGTGTTTTACTGTGCTAAACCTTGTTTGTAGGGACAGGGAAGGACAGTGAGGGAAATTCTCATTGTGCTATACTGTGCTAAAGCATTCCTCATCAACCATCTTTAAAAAAACATTTTTTATAGGGACAGAAAACTATAGGTAGGGAGAGTGTCAGTGTGTTTTACTGTGCTAAACCTTGTTTGTAGGGACAGGGAAGGACAGTGAGGGAAATTCTCATTGTGCTATACTGTGCTAAAGCATTCATCATCAACCATCTTTAAAAAAACATTTTTTATAGGGACAGAAAACTATAGGTAGGGAGAGTGTCAGTGTGTTTTACTGTGCTAAACCTTGTTTGTAGGGACAGGGAAGGACAGTGAGGGAAATTCTCATTGTGCTATACTGTGCTAAAGCATTCATCATCAACCATCTTTAAAAAAAAATTTTTATAGGGACAGAAAACTATAGGTAGGGAGAGTGTCAGTGTGTTTTACTGTGCTAAACCTTGTTTGTAGGGACAGGGAAGGACAGTGAGGGAAATTCTCATTGTGCTATACTGTGCTAAAGCATTCATCATCAACCATCTTTAAAAAAAAAAATTATAGGGACAGAAAACTATAGGTAGGGAGAGTGTCAGTGTGTTTTACTGTGCTAAACCTTGTTTGTAGGGACAGGGAAGGACAGTGAGGGAAATTCTCATTGTGCTATACTGTGCTAAAGCATTCATCATCAACCATCTTTAAAAAAAAAAATTATAGGGACAGAAAACTATAGGTAGGGAGAGTGTCAGTGTGTTTTACTGTGCTAAACCTTGTTTGTAGGGACAGGGAAGGACAGTGAGGGAAATTCTCATTGTGCTATACTGTGCTAAAGCATTCATCATCAACCATCTTTAAAAGAACATTTTTTTATAGGGACAGAAAACTATAGGTAGGGAGAGTGTCAGTGTGTTTTACTGTGCTAAACCTTGTTTGTAGGGACAGGGAAGGACAGTGAGGGAAATTCTCATTGTGCTATACTGTGCTAAAGCATTCATCATCAACCATCTTTAAAAAAAAAAAAATTATAGGGACAGAAAACTATAGGTAGGGAGAGTGTCAGTGTGTTTTACTGTGCTAAACCTTGTTTGTAGGGACAGGGAAGGACAGTGAGGGAAATTCTCATTGTGCTATACTGTGCTAAAGCATTCATCATCAACCATCTTTAAAAAAAATTTTTTATAGGGACAGAAAACTATAGGTAGGGAGAGTGTCAGTGTGTTTTACTGTGCTAAACCTTGTTTGTAGGGACAGGGAAGGACAGTGAGGGAAATTCTCATTGTGCTATACTGTGCTAAAGCATTCATCATCAACCATCTTTAAAAAAACATTTTTTATAGGGACAGAAAACTATAGGTAGGGAGAGTGTCAGTGTGTTTTACTGTGCTAAACCTTGTTTGTAGGGACAGGGAAGGACAGTGAGGGAAATTCTCATTGTGCTATACTGTGCTAAAGCATTCATCATCAACCATCTTTAAAAAAACATTTTTTATAGGGACAGAAAACTATAGGTAGGGAGAGTGTCAGTGTGTTTTACTGTGCTAAACCTTGTTTGTAGGGACAGGGAAGGACAGTGAGGAAAATTCTCATTGTGCTATACTGTGCTAAAGCATTCATCATCAACCATCTTTAAAAAAAAAATTTATAGGGACAGAAAACTATAGGTAGGGAGAGTGTCAGTGTGTTTTACTGTGCTAAACCTTGTTTGTAGGGACAGGGAAGGACCGTGAGGGAAATTCTCATTGTGCTATACTGTGCTAAAGCATTCATCATCAACCATCTTTAAAAAAACATTTTTTATAGGGACAGAAAACTATAGGTAGGGAGAGTGTCAGTGTGTTTTACTGTGCTAAACCTTGTTTGTAGGGACAGGGAAGGACAGTGAGGGAAATTCTCATTGTGCTATACTGTGCTAAAGCATTCATCATCAACCATCTTTAAAAAAATTTTTTATAGGGACAGAAAACTATAGGTAGGGAGAGTGTCAGTGTGTTTTACTGTGCTAAACCTTGTTTGTAGGGACAGGGAAGGACAGTGAGGGAAATTCTCATTGTGCTATACTGTGCTAAAGCATTCATCATCAACCATCTTTAAAAAAACTTTTTTTATAGGGACAGAAAACTATAGGTAGGGAGAGTGTCAGTGTGTTTTACTGTGCTAAACCTTGTTTGTAGGGACAGGGAAGGACAGTGAGGGAAATTCTCATTGTGCTATACTGTGCTAAAGCATTCATCATCAACCATCTTTAAAAAAACATTTTTTATAGGGACAGAAAACTATAGGTAGGGAGAGTGTCAGTGTGTTTTACTTGCTAAACCTTGTTTGTAGGGACAGGGAAGGACAGTGAGGGAAATTCTCATTGTGCTATACTGTGCTAAAGCATTCCTCATCAACCATCTTTAAAAAAACATTTTTTATAGGGACAGAAAACTATAGGTAGGGAGAGTGTCAGTGTGTTTTACTGTGCTAAACCTTGTTTGTAGGGACAGGGAAGGACAGTGAGGGAAATTCTCATTGTGCTATACTGTGCTAAAGCATTCATCATCAACCATCTTTAAAAAAACATTTTTTTATAGGGACAGAAAACTATAGGTAGGGAGAGTGTCAGTGTGTTTTACTGTGCTAAACCTTGTTTGTAGGGACAGGGAAGGACAGTGAGGGAAATTCTCATTGTGCTATACTGTGCTAAAGCATTCATCATCAACCATCTTTAAAAAAAAAATTTTATAGGGACAGAAAACTATAGGTAGGGAGAGTGTCAGTGTGTTTTACTGTGCTAAACCTTGTTTGTAGGGACAGGGAAGGACAGTGAGGGAAATTCTCATTGTGCTATACTGTGCTAAAGCATTCATCATCAACCATCTTTAAAAAAAAAAATTCATAGGGACAGAAAACTATAGGTAGGGAGAGTGTCAGTGTGTTTTACTGTGCTAAACCTTGTTTGTAGGGACAGGGAAGGACAGTGAGGGAAATTCTCATTGTGCTATACTGTGCTAAAGCATTCATCATCAACCATCTTTAAAAAAACATTTTTTTATAGGGACAGAAAACTATAGGTAGGGAGAGTGTCAGTGTGTTTTACTGTACTAAACCTTGTTTGTAGGGACAGGGAAGGACAGTGAGGGAAATTCTCATCGTGCTATACTGTGCTAAAGCATTCATCATCAACCATCTTTAAAAAAACATTTTTTATAGGGACAGAAAACTATAGGTAGGGAGAGTGTCAGTGTGTTTTACTGTGCTAAACCTTGTTTGTAGGGACAGGGAAGGACAGTGAGGGAAATTCTCATTGTGCTATACTGTGCTAAAGCATTCATCATCAACCATCTTTAAAAAAACTTTTTTTATAGGAACAGAAAACTATAGGTAGGGAGAGTGTCAGTGTGTTTTACTGTGCTAAACCTTGTTTGTAGGGACAGGGAAGGACAGTGAGGGAAATTCTCATTGTGCTATACTGTGCTAAAGCATTCATCATCAACCATCTTTAAAAAAACATTTTTTTATAGGGACAGAAAACTATAGGTAGGGAGAGTGTCAGTGTTTTTTACTGTGCTAAACCTTGTTTGTAGGGACAGGGAAGGACAGTGAGGGAAATTCTCATTGTGCTATACTGTGCTAAAGCATTCATCATCAACCATCTTTAAAAAAACATTTTTTTATAGGGACAGAAAACTATAGGTAGGGAGAGTGTCAGTGTTTTTTACTGTGCTAAACCTTGTTTGTAGGGACAGGGAAGGACAGTGAGGGAAATTCTCATTGTGCTATACTGTGCTAAAGCATTCATCATCAACCATCTTTAAAAAAACATTTTTTATAGGGACAGAAAACTATAGGTAGGGAGAGTGTCAGTGTGTTTTACTGTGCTAAACCTTGTTTGTAGGGACAGGGAAGGCCAGTGAGGGAAATTCTTATTGTGCTATACTGTGCTAAAGCATTCCTCATCAACCATCTTTGAAATCCTTGTTTTTTGGACAGTCAGGGAAATTGTCATTGTGCTATTCTGTGCGAAAGCAATCATCCTCAACCATATTTAGAAATCCTTAAGTAAAGGGACAGAAAAGGACACCTGAAGGTAGCCCTTATTGCTTTTTTCCCATCTCCCTGCAGGCCATCCATTAGAATGTCTGGAAGGCAAACAAGGAGAGGCAGACAGTCAGGAGGCAATAAAAGAGGGTAAGCAGGCTCTGTGTCTGGGGGCAACAGTGCTGGTCGTGGACGCGGTGCATTGTCATCAGCACATGGCCATGGGACACGCTTGTCCTTCTTTTCGGCAGCTGGACATGTTGAGCCACATCATGCCGAAGACTTGGTAGAGTGGATGACCAAGCCCTCCTCCTCCTCCTCATCCTCTCTCACCCAGGCTCAGGGTACTGGCAAAGCAGCTGCCAAAGCATCCTCTTCCCTGGTATCAATGTCAGACTCATCATCAGTCACTCCTTCCCTAGACCCACCATGTCCTCCTCCTGAGGAGTCCCCCGAACTGTTTGAGCACAGTGTTGTGTACATGCTCCAGGAGTATGCCCAGCGTTTCGAAGGGTCTGATGATGAAACCCAGCTAGAGGAAGGCAGTAGCGTGAGAGCAGACAGAGGGGATGCTCAAGAAGGACACCAATCTGGCAGTCATGTTCCAGCAGCTGCAGCATACTGCCAGATTGGATCCAGTGATGAGGAGGGAGGGGATGATGAGGTCACTGACTCCACGTGGGTGCCTAATAGGAGAGAGGAGGAGGAGGAGGATGAGGAGGAGGCACATCTCCAACGAGGCAGGATGCCCTTTGGTGGCCAGCGTAAGGGCAGTACACCGACGGAATCACACCGCAGAGCTCCGCCTGTGCAGGGCGCTGCCTCTGCCCGTCATTCAAAAAGTTCTTTGGTGTGGGCCTTTTTTGAGGCTAGTGCATCAGATCGCACAGCTGCTGTTTGCAACATATGTCTCAAGCGTATATCGCGTGGCCAAAACATCAGCCGCTTGGGTACCACATGTCTGACCAGACATATGTTGACCTGCCATGCAGCTCGTTGGCAAGCCTACCTCAAAGACCCACACCAAAGAACAAAGCGGACCTCTCCTTGCACCGCATCAGCTGGGATCTCCAACCCCACTATAACTTCAGTCCTCTCTGAAACATGCACTGAGAGGAATGAAGGTGTAGAATTAGGTGTGTCACAGCCAAGTACTTGCGGCCACTCTGCTAGCAGTACACCGACGTCCGATTCTAGCAGGCAATCTTCCCTGCCCCAGCTGCTGGACCGTCGAAAGAAGTTCACTCCCAGCCATCCACATGCCCAGCGGTTGAATGCTAGCTTGGCTAAATTGCTAGCGCTTCAACTGCTGCCTTTTCAGTTGGTAGACTCGGCCCCCTTCCGTGAGTTTGTGCAATGTGCGGTTCCTCAGTGGCAGGTTCCCAAACGCCACTTTTTCTCACGGAAGGCTATTCCGGCTCTCTACCGGCATGTGGAAGGCAATGTCTTGGCCTCGCTGGACAGGGCGGTCAGCGGTAAGGTGCATATTACCGCTGACTCATGGTCCAGCAGGCATGGACAGGGATGTTACCTTTCTTTCACGGCCCATTGGGTCACTCTTTTGGCAGCTGGGAAGGATGCAGGACAAGGTGCAGTAGTGTTGGAGGTTGTTCCACCGCCACGCCTCCAAAATGCTACTACTGGTTGTGACACACCTCTCTCCTCCACCCCCTCCTCTTCTTCTTCCTCCATGGCCTCTTCCTGTGCTTTGTCCTCTGAACCAGCGGTGCTCCGTAGCCGTTCAAGGGGCTACGCAAGTACGCAGGCAAAAAGATGCCATGCCGTGCTTGCGCTGGTGTGTTTGGGGGACAGAAGCCACACTGGGGCAGAGGTCCTGTCTGCTCTGCAGGGCCAGGCCGAGAGGTGGTTGACGCCACGCCAGCTTAAGCCAGGAATGGTGGTTTGCGACAATGGCACCAACCTCCTCTCCGCCCTCCGACAGGGACAACTGACCCATGTGCCCTGTGTGGCTCACGTCCTTAACCTGGTGGTGCAGCGGTTCTTGGGCAGGTACCCGGGCTTACAGGATGTCCTGAGGCAGGCCAGGAAAGTCTGTGTGCATTTCCGCAGATCTTATAATGCCAGTGCTCGCCTGGCTGAGCTGCAAAAGGAGTTGAACCTGCCCAAGAACCGCCTTATATGTGACATGCCCACCAGGTGGAACTCAACGTTGGCCATGCTGCAGCGGCTGCACACGCAGCAGAGGGCCATCAATGAGTACCTGTGCGACTACGGCACCAGGACAGGGTCAGGGGAGCTTGGTTTTTTTTCTCCACGCCAGTGGGGCATGATCAGGGATGCATGCACTGTCCTGGCACCATTTGAGGAGGCCACGAGGATGGTGAGCAGTGACAGTGCATGCATCAGTGACACTGTACCTCTTGTCCACCTGTTGGAGCACACGCTGCGTGGAATAATGGACAGGGCACTTGAGGCAGAACAGAGGCAGGAACAGGAGGACTTCCTTGCCTCTCAAGGCCCCCTTTACCCAGACAGTGTTCCTTCTGTCCCACCCATCGCACAGGAAGAGGAGGAGGAGGAGGAGGAGGATTGTGTCAGCATGGAGGTGGAGGCTGGCACTCAGCATCATCAGCAGCAGTCTTTTAGGGATGATTTACAGTCCCAAGAAACCAGTGGACTTGTACGTGGCTGGGAGGAGGTGGCTGCGGATCATGTCGTCCTTAGTGACCCAGAGGACTCTGGACCGAATGCCTCAGCTAACCTACGCTGCATGGCCTCCCTGATCCTGCAAAGTCTGCGGAAGGATCCTCGTATTCTTCGGATCAAGGAGAGGGACCATTACTGGCTGGCCACTCTCCTTGATCCACGGTACAAGGGTAAGGTTGCGGACCTTATGTTACCGTCGCAGAGGGAGCAGAGGATGAGACAACTCCGGGAGGCCTTGCAGAAAGGTCTGTGCAACGCGTTCCCAGAGACTGGGAGGTTACAAACTCCTGGTCCTGGACAACGAGTTGCTGAGGCTTCGGCCAGTCAAAGAAGGAGCGGTGGGGAAGGTGGCCGTCTGACCGATGCGTTCAGACAATTCTTTAGTCCGCAGCCCCAAAGTATGATCGGTTCCAGCAACCATCGCCAGCGTCTGATAAACATGGTGCAGGAATATCTAGGGGCAAGGTCAGACTTGGACACCTTCCCCACCGAAAATCCTCTGGCTTACTGGGTCTTGAGGATGGATCACTGGCCAGAGCTTGCACAGTATGCAATTGAGCTACTGGCCTGTCCTGCATCCAGCGTTCTTTCGGAACGCACATTCAGTGCTGCTGGAGGATTTGTCACGGATCACAGGGTGCGCCTGTCCACCGACTTGGTTGATCGACTGACTTTCATCAAGATGAACCAGTCTTGGATCACCACCAGCTACCACACACCTGATGCTGATATAACAGACTAATTGATTTTAACATGTCACATCCCTTCAAGACTGATGCTGATGCTGAGTGCCTGTGCTGTTATGTTGACTGGCTATCCTCCTCCTCCGAGTCCTCAATGATACGATTGATGATGATAGCTTGGAAGATCATTTTTGTTTATGGGTGCCACCACCAGTGCCTAAGGCCCAATTTTTCAGCCCCTGTTTAACAGGGGCGTGTAATTACAATTTTTGAAGCAATACTTTGCAACAGGGCTCATTGCTGTGCTCCAAGTACAGTATCTGTGAGGGGTTGCAGTGTTGTGCCACCAGTGCCTAAGGCCCAATTTTTCAGCCCCTGTTCAACAGGGGCATGTAATTACAATTCTTGATCTAATAATTCACAGCAGGGCCCATTGCTGCACCCACCAAGAGTAACTCTGAGGGCTTACAGTGTTGTGGCAACGCCACCACCACCACCACCACGAAAGGCCCAATTTTTCAGCCCCTGTTCAAAAGGGGCATGTAATTACAATTCTTGATCTAATAATTCACAGCAGGGCCCATTCCTGCACCCACCAAGAGTAACTCTGAGGGCTTACAGTGTTGTGGCAACACCACCACCACCACCACAAAAGGCCCAATTTTTCAACCCCTGTTCAACAGGGGCATGCAATTACAATTCTTGATCTAATAATTCACAGCAGGGCCCATTGCTGCACCCACCAAGAGTAACTGTCAGGGCTTACAGTGTTGTGGCACCAGCACCACCATCAAAGGCCCAATTTTTACTACCACTGTTCAACAATTATATGTAATTACAATTCCTGATATAATAGTTGACAGCAGGGCGTTCCAGCACCAACCAAGAGTAACTGTGAGTGCTTACAGTGTTGTGCCAACACCAACAACTAAGGGGCCTATTTCTGCAGAGTATATACGGCAGGTCCCTACTTTCAAACATCCAACTTACAAACGACTCCTACTTGCAAACGCAAGAAGACAACAGGAAGTGAGAGGAAATCTACCCCTAGGAAGGAAAATTCTCTCCTGTAAGAATTAATATGGGAGAAAGGTGTCTCCTCTGTACTGATGCTTTATCACCAATCCTTGTTTCAAGAAAAACACCACATTTCAAAAACAGTTGTCATTGGGACGGAAAGTGAGGTGAAATGTTCTGAACAGGGGCACAGACAGCAAAACAAATGTTACAGGGGTGATAACCCTTACCTATGTTTTCCAAAAAGTTTAAAAATAGATTTTTGGGCTGGAGCTACACTTAAACAATGTACCTGTTCAAAATTACAAACAGATTCTACATAAGAACAAACCTACAGTCCCTGTCTTGTATGCACCGCCTGTATACGGCAGTTCAGAGTATATAGGGCCTTTTTTATTTTATGTGCGGGGTTCCCCTTAATATCCATACAAGACCCAAAGGGGCTGGGGTAGGGGGGGGGGGTCATGGGGTAGCTATGCCATTTTTCTTAAAGATTTTCATCCATATTACCGGGACCAGACATTACATTAAAGCCGCAAGCAGTTTTAAATGGCTTTTTTTTCCTTTAGAAGTGTCATTTTGTGCAGGGACAGTTCTAAACACGGGAAACACGTGGCACTTCACAGGCATACTTTAGACACCCACCAGGTACGATATTTAAAGGAATATTTGACTTTTTTTTTTTCACTTTATGCATCATTAAAATGACTGCTCCCGAAAAACGACCGTTTTTAAAACTTCTTTTTGCATTGATACATGTCCCCTGGTGCAGAACCCGGGTTCCCAAACCCTTTTTAGGACAATAACATGCATAATAGTCGTTATAATTAGCACTTTAGAATTCGAACGTTCGCATCCATTGTATTTAATAGGGTTCTAATGTTCGTACGAACTTTCGGTCCGTTCGCGGGTTCTGGTGCGAACCGAACCCGGGGGTGTTCGGCTCATCACTAGCAACAACCCTTAAAACATTTATTGACACATAAACACCAATCCTCCACATACCGAATATGTGTGAATATCTGTTGACTCCCATTCCATGCACTGCTCGGTATTCTGTTCAGCTAGCACAATCACATAGAAATTTTGAATTTAATTTCTTAGTGTGACAAAGTTCCACTCATCACAATTAACGTCACCACAATATCCTTAATGACGTGTCCTTTGTTCATTTACGTTCGACTTTGTTGATGTTGGATACGATAAGGAAACTGTAACCAATGTTTCTCTTATTTTATACTCCGGACTACAAAAATACTGTTATAAATGTCATTTACTCAAACTGATGTATATGCATATGTCAAATAAAGCTTTTTTGGGGAAAAAAAATCATGATCTGAGCACTCAGTGATTGCCTGATCAAAGGTGTCTATTTTCATCTGCCTGGTTGCATTTTTGTACATAAATGATGAAGATGTTGATCCTTGAGCATACTGAAGAGAGAAAACTGTGGCCACAATGCACTGAAGAGAAGGCATTAAAAGGGCATAGATAAGTAGATCCCTGGACCTGCTCACTGTATACACTGCACACATGTTACAGTCCTTGCACCCATGAAATATGACCTATTTACTTTGTAAAAAGTAACAGCCTTAGGCCACTTTCACATGGGGAAGGCTCCATTGTGATCAGCAGGGGATCTGTCCAGAGATCCCCAGCTGATCAGAGTGGGAGGATGACGGAGCAGACACGGACCTGTTGTCTACCCACTCTGATCAGAGCCTGCTCTGCTCTATGGGTAGCCGGGTGTAAAAGGACTCTGCAGTCCATTTACACCCGACTGCCATCCAATCCTATCTGCCTAGATGGAGGGAGACAGATCCCCTTCAGTTTACTTTCAGAGGACCGGATTGGATTGGAGGTAGGTGGGTCTGTTTACACCCACTGTTCCTTAGGAGTGAATAGCCCAATCAATCAGGTCCTCCTGAAAAGCTGAAAGGTGGATCAGAACGGTTGTGTGAAAAGGGCCTTACGGATACGTGTAAACCTCAGCAAAATATTTTTTTTTATCTTTTTAAAAATTAAACTCTTCCATTACATATTATTTTCTGTACACAGAATAGAGACAGATTCCCAACACAGCTTATCTTAGAGGATACATTTTTTTTAAATAAATTTTAGGATTATATGCCAAATTCTGGAAAACTTGTCTTACATTGTCACCAGTTCAAATGCAGTCACAATCAAGGTCAGAGACACCAGTGTACAGATTAAAAAAGGCCAGGCAGCCAAGTATAGAGGATCAATGACTGTATCAAAATATGCCATTTAATAGGAGGGTTGCAGCCCATGAAACATACATTTTGTTTTAGTTTTGATATAATTTGGAAGGGTTAGAAACTTTATTTTGTTTTAAATGCTATCTGTTGGCTGTTGAGTCCCTAGGCTTAATTATCAGGCATCCAATCATAGCAGTGGATGGGAAGAGAGGACGGGAGAAGACATCGAGGAGCATGGAGGACATCGCCGCTGTGACCCGCTGCCCCACCGAGACAGGTAAGTGGCAGGCGGGCGGGGATGCACACTGGCAGCATTTGATTGGCACACTGGCAGCAATTGATGGGCACAGTAGCGGCAATTGATGGGCACACTGGCAGCAATTGATGGGCACAGTAGTGGCAATTGATGAGCACACTGGCAGCAATTGATGGGCACAGTAGCCGCAATTGATGGGCACAGTGTCAGCAATTGATGGGCACACGGGCAGCAATTGATGGGCACAGTAGTGGCAATTGATAAACACACTGGCAGCAATTTATGGGCACACTGGCAGCAATTGATGGGCACCCTGGCAGCATGTGATGGGCACAGTGGCGGCAATTGATGGGCACACTGGCAGCAATTGATGGGCACAGTTGCGGCAATTAATGGGCACACTGACAACAATCGTGGGGGCACAGTGGCAACAATTGATGGGCACACTGGCAGAAATTGATGGGTACAATAGCTGCGTTTGATGGCACAGTGGCGGAAATTTATGGGTACAGTGGCTGCGTTTGATGGGCACAGTGGCTGCATTTGATGACACAGTGACTGCAATTGATTTTTTTTTTTCAGTTTGTTTGCGCCCCCCAAAAATTTTGAGCACCAGCTGCCACTGGATATAATCATAAGCCTAACAACATAAATTGTCTACGTTTTTAGACTTATAACTATATCAGTCAATTTACATGTAGGAGCACCAATTCTGAAGCACAGAGAAAGAGATTTGGTATTAATCAAAAAGAGAAATGCCAACAGTCTCTAAAACAATATACAAAGGGCAGATTTTAAAACGGTTCCTAAAACAATATGTGGTCTAGACCCACCTATTTCCCTGCCTGTCATTACCACCATCACAATTTTTTCTGGTATTTTCATTTTTTTTATTTTTTTACAATTGTTCTGTTTTTATTTTTTCCTTGTAAGCTCATCTCTGGGCTGGTCAAGTAAACAGAGATAGAGATGAGAAGGCTGTAACTAAATAAGTGTCAAGAAAATACCACTGGCTGGAGAGGGCCCAATATATGCTTGAGGAAATACAGTACCTACATTGTGGTTTATTGTAGCCCTAATGAAGTTTCTTCTGGCCCCCAACTAGTGTTGGATACTTTTTAGTGTAAGCCAATAAATTAATTGGACTTGCTTATCATTTGGTCTGTCACTCCTTCCTTTTGTGCATTTTTTTTTCTTTCTGGTAACCTGCTGGGGACCCACAGGAGGGTATCCCTGTCTGTTGTGACCAGACTAATCTGAGCCACTGAGCTCTCCAAATCTTTTGGTCCTCTAACTACTTTGTATGAACTCACATTAACGTCCCAACACCTCCTGAATGTTTTTTTCTTCATTGATCGGAAAAAAAATCAGGCAGAGATTCCGACCTTTCACTCTCCACTAAAAAAAAAATCATTAGCTGTTGTTAGGCTTTAAATACTGAACATAAAAAAATACCATAAAATGTTTGCTCATCACGAACCTCATTCTCTTTAAAAATTTTACTTCATTATTTTGAATTTAGTTGCCAGAAAGATGCCTCAGCAATGTAGTGATTATCCACTTTACTTGGCAAATCATGTTCAAAGTATTCGTGAAACTTATTCTCAAGAGCTCAGGGATGGATTACCCCAGGGAAATCAGCACCTGCCTGGCTGCCAGGAGGAAATTAGACACATTCGGCCAATTGCTAATCAGGTTGTTTCTAAAAGACAAAAAAAAGAGTGTGAATCACCTTGAGCGTGTGCGGGGCACATTTTGATTTGATGTGACAAATTGCTTCAAGATATGAAAGCAACAGCTGATTACCCTATCAGCATTACTAATGACTTACATATATTTTAATTAAACGGACAGTGTAAAAACATGTTTGCTGGAGTTTACCTCAATGTACTTTTAGTCCCTTGCAAGTCAAATACATAGTTTCTAGTGTGTCATTTTTTTCCTGGACACTACTGGGAAGTACTTTGATCTGTCATTAAAAAAATATATATATTTCTGGAAATGTTTAGGATTTCAATACTGACCACTTATAAAATAAAACCCTTCATTATTTATACGGCACATTAAATTTGATATATGCAGGGCTTTTTTTCTCAGAGAATAGGTGCAGGTAAACCCCCTTCTGAGTCAATTTGCATCTCCAATCCCTACCCACCTCCAAGCACCGACCCTTGGTTTCACCCCCTACCCACTTCCCAGTACAACCCCTTTTAGAGAATACAGGGACAAGTATCAGTTTGCAGTGCTAAGTAATATGTTTGGGACTTGGTAATAATAACAAGTAAAACAATAAAACAGATCCCCCACAGCCAGCAGCAACAACCCCCCCCTCCCCAGCAACAATAGAACCCCACAACAAAATACCACCCCAACAACAATAGGCCCCCAGCAGCAACTGCAGATCTCCCAGCTAACACAAATAGACTCTCCAGCAGCCAGAAACAACAGACCCCTTAATCAACAGTAGATCCCTTCCAGCAACAATTGAACCCCCCCAGCAACAAAAGATCCTCTCAGCATTAACAATAAACCGTCACACACAAATAGATCCCCTCCAGCAAAAAGAAAATGCCCCCAGTAGCCAGCATCAATAGACCCTCCATCACACCCCAGTACCCCTTTCCAATTGCACACATTCAGTGCTGGAGGTGGCGGAACTGCGTTCCCCCGCGTTCCCGCTGAAAAAAGCTGAGGCAGCGGACATAAGCAAGATGTCACCCAAGGTGGTGCTGTAGTCAGACTGGCAGGACCGAATTGAGGAAGCATAGTCAGGATGGAAACCGAGGTCATAAACAGAGAGGCGAGCCAGAGAGTGAGCAGAAGCGTGGTTAGGAACAATAGCCAAGGTCATACACATGAATCCAAGGAAGCAGGCAGAAGATTCGTCACAGGTGGGCAGAAGAGGCAGAGACCTTAGAACAATCTGAGGTCAAACCAGGAATCAGCCAGCAGGATTGTCCAGAGACAAGCTGAGTCAGTAACAGGAATTCCAAGGAATACAGCATACACAGGAGTTCTGTTGACAAAGAAAATTAATAAACTATTGCGCTGACTAAAACCCAAACGTCATTTAATGGGGCACATAAGAGGGCCAGGAGAGTGTTAGGGAATACCAGGTGAAGTGGATGCAGTTCCTCTCAGATTAAGTCTTGAAATCCCAATACACGTACAAGAAATAAACACAAGAGAGTGCCTTAATCTAGGTGTAGCAATTTATAAAAAAAAAAAGTATAAAAGACAATAAAAATGCACTCACTAGATAAAAATGGATCAAGGCTTGTCATAAACCCATATAAACCTCCATAGGAACACCGTGAGGCTGAAGAGCTCTGCAGGCATGTGGCTAGTTGAACAAGAGTTCTTGATGGATGTACCCCATGTTGAGAGCATGTGGCCTGTTATGGTTCATGGGGGGGCACTCGCTCATCTCCCCCTTTCCTGACCTGCCAGGCTACATGCCCGGATAAGGGTATGGTATGGATTTTGGGGGGGCGCACAATGTTTTTTACATTTTGGTGTGGGTATGGACTGGGGCAGGAACCCCACTCCATTTTTTTTTATTATTCAACTGTCAGCGGGACAGCCAAGTCACAGCTGATGACTGATTGTCTGTTAAGGACGCCATGGCCAGCTTCCCAGCTCCGCTCCTTAACAGCCAGCTTATACTGCCCCCTGATTGGGCAAAGCTTTGCCCAATCAAGGTGCAAAATGCATCTCGCTGTGCATTGCAGGGTGTTTGGTGGGGCGAATACCCGCCAAAATACCCTGCAAATTTGGGTGTTCCCTGAACAGGGCGAACAGCCAATATTTGGCCTGAACTGATGCTCGGGCCGAACCGTTCAGCTAACTCTATTGTTCAGTAGTATGCTGAAATCTCGTGGATGTTTTGAGCCACTACAGTTTACAGAAAGGGTCTCCTTAAGTCCACCTCTCCTGTTAGCGCAAGTTAGTTCCATCCTAGCTAAACCCTCTCCGTTTCTTTCATGTTTCCTCAGTCAGAGTACTTACTTTGCATAAACAGGGCTTAAAGCGGAGGTCCGCCGTAATTTTTTTTTTAAAGTTAGTAGCTACAAATACTGCAGCTGCTGACTTTTAAAATATGGACACTTACCTGTCCAGGGTGCCCGCAATGTTGGCTCCCGAGGACCGAGCGACGGGTCGGCCGCCGCCATCTTTGGTATGGGAATCAGGAAATGAAGCCTTGCAGCTTCACTTCCTGGTTCTCTACTGCGCATGTGCGAGTCACGCTGCACAATCCGAATGGCCCCCTCTGTCTTCTGGGACCCGTGTGTCTCCCAGAAGCCAGCAGGGGAGACGGGAAGAGGCGTAACTCCCGCGGGAGTCTATGCCCGGAAGTGGGTGCAAATACCTGTATTATACAGGTATCTGCACCCCCTCCCCCTTGAAAGGTACCAAATGTGACACCGAAGGGAGGGAGGGTTCCGAAAAGCGGAGGTTCCATTCTTATGTGGACCTCCGCTTTAAGAAAGACATTGTCTTCCTACACTTCAAAAGAGTGGAAAAACACCCCCTGTATTGCAATAAGCTAAAGCAGGGTTTCTCAACCAGGGTTCTGTGGAACTCCAATGCCCTGTACACACGATAGGAATATCCTATGGGCTAAAATCTGATGGAATTTTCTGTCAGAATTCCGACGGTCCAAAGCGCGGTGACTTAAAACAATACAATGAGCCGAGAAAAATGAAGTTTAATGCTTCTGAGCATGCGTCGACTTGATTCTGAGCATGCGTGGGTTTTTTCTCAGACGGAGTACCACACAGATGATCGGAATTTCCCATAGGATTTTTTTCCATCAGAAAAATGTAAAACATGTTCTATTTCTAAAATCCTACGGAAAAAAGTCTGATGGGCCCACACACGATAGGAATTCCGGATGAAAAAATTCAATCCGACTTTTTTCATCAGAAATTCCCATCGTGTGTACAAGGCATAAGGTTCCTCCAGAGGTTGCTAGGGGTTCAATGAGCAAGGATACATTTCTGTCTTTTAGATAAGTTCCTGTTGACACTATTGATCTTTTTAACTATCTGTAGGGGTGTAATTCTTTCCAATGACCAAAAGTATAAGGAGCATTCTTCCAACTGACCTTCATGCTAATGTATCATGAGTTGTAGACATAGTCATTTTTAGCAGGGGTTCCCTGTGACTTGGAAGTTATTTCAAGAGTTTTTCTGTGTTGAAAAGGTTGAGAAAAGTTGAGCTAAAGTAAAATTGTACTGCATTCAATGTCTGTGTCTTATTTAGGAGTTAAAGCGGAGGTTCTGCGGCAAATAATTTTTTTTTTCTTCTGGTATTCAATAGGTTTTCGCATTATAAATAAATACTCGCTCGTTTGATGTCATGAAATATCCCATGTCCGTTTTCAGGCAAAAGAAGAACTTTGAAAATGCGAGCACATCAGTTCCCATTTTGCTTGTGGGCATGTTGAAGCCCACAAGCAATGATTTCCTGTATGCTGATGGTTGCCATCACAACGGGCGGCGTCATTGAATGTTCACGCCCCGTTGTGATGGAAATCCTAGTACGGCGTTCCGCAATGACTCTTGGGAAGCATGACACCAAGCTCCCAAGAGTCATCGCGGCGCCGGGGAAAACAGTAGCAACGCCTACTCCCGCGGGAGTCAAGTCCCGGAAGTCAATCTGGAAACAGCAATACTACGGTATTTACAGAGAGAAAAAAAAAAGATTTGTCAAGTAAACATGTCGGCAGTGGGCTGAAGGGGATAATATAAAGTTGTTAATCTGGGTGGAACTCCGCTTTAAGCTAGCTGTAGATGCTGCCAAGTCAGCAGGTGACCATATTGTCCAGACAGACTGGGTCTAAAGCCCCGTACACACGGTCAGAATTTTGGCCAACAAACTTCATTTTGAGCAAGTTGGACCAACAATCTGACCGTGTGTACGCTCCATCGGACAAACTTTTTTTTTTGTTTGTTTTCATCGGACAAAAGTTCGGTCTGCAAACGGACAAACTTTTGGCCAACAAAAGTCCGATGGAGCAAAGTCCGACCGTGTGTACAGAAAACCATAGGACTTTTGCCCGATGGACAAAACAACTAATGTTAAAATCAACCATCAATAGCAGAAGTTGACCAAAGGGTGGCGGTAAAGAGCAGAAAAGAGCAGAAAAACCACGTGATGTTGCAAAAAGTTTTGGGAAAGTTTGCAGAAAAGTCCTGTGGTGTGTATGCTATGGGTGTTCCCGACCAACTCCGTTCGGACAAAAATCCAGGGAAAAGTCAGATGGAAGTCCGACCGTGTGTATGGGGCTTAAGAAGGTATGTCAATGCATAAAGCTGCATTTGAAACAGAGCAACCATTAATCACCACCATATCATTACTACCTTGGGGATTGGGTGGCATTTTTGATAAAGAAAGCCATGTCAGTGACGTGTTTTTGTCAAAAGAGTCACACAGTGATGATGGGCATGACATTAATTCATTTGTAAGCAAAGTTAGATCCCATGGAGCTAAGGTCTCAAAGTAAATAACACTGGCCACTCTTCGCTTTAAACGGGAATTTTTACTAAGCTAATGTCTTGCAGTGCCATATAGTGAAATTACAGGCCATTTTTGGTGAACACTGTTTGTATTCCTGTCTTTCTTTTTTTGCCTTTCCTCTTTCACATCTAAAAGGAATGGCTTAATGTAAACTGTAGCTCCAGCTAAAACTATTTTAGATCTAAATAAAGTAAGGAGGGGTTAGGGCCCTTGTCAGATTCTTTTAGAATGTGAGGATAAATCTATACATCTAGACAGTTCTGGCGACAACTGTCTAAAAGAGCATAAAATAAATAAATAAATACAACTGACAAGGGTTCAGACCAAAACCTATATCTACACTATATTACCAAAAGTATTGGGACACCTGCCTTTACACGCACATTAACTTTAATGGCACCCCAGTCTTAGTTCGCAGGGTTCAATTCTGAGTTGGCCCACCCTTTGCAGCTATAACAACTTCAACTCATCTGTCAAGGCTGTCCACAAGGTTTAGGAGAGTGTCTATGGGAATGTTTGACCATTCTTCCGGAAGCGCATTTGTGAGGTCAGACAATGATGTTAGATGAGAAGGCCTGGATCACAGTCTCTGCTCGAATTCATCCCAAAGGTATTCAGGTCAGGACTCTGTGCAGGCCAGTCAAGTTCCTCCATTCCAAACTCTCTCATCCATGTCTTTATGGACCTTGCTTTGTGCACTGGTCCAAATCATTTGGTGGAGGGGGTTGGGCTTGGCCCCTTAGTTCCAGTGAAGGGAACTCTTAAGGTGTCAGCATACCAAGACATTTTGGCCAACTTTGTGCTCTTAACTTTGCGGCAACAGTTTGGGGATGACCCCTTCCTGTTCCAACATGATTGAGCACCAGTACGCAAACAAGGTCCATAAAGACATGGATGAGTGAGTTTGGGATAGAGAAACTTGACTGGCCTGCCACAGAGTCTTGACGTCAACCCGATAGAACACCTTTGGGATAAAATATGCCACGTACACACGCCAAATATCAGATAGTATTACCAGCGGGTAGAACCTTTCCTGACAGTTAGCATGGTGGTATTACACAAAGTAGTATGTGGCAAGTGTGTCCTATTACTGATTGGCAGCTCACGTGTTGTGGGCCAGTCCAGAAACCGTTAATTAAGATTGCAGACAACAGTGTTATGCCGCGTAAACACGGTCGGAATTTCCGACAACAAATGTTCGATGTGAGCTTTTCATCGGAAATTCCGACCGTGTGTAGGGTCCATCTGACATTTGCTGTCGGAATTTCCGACAACAAATGATTGAGAGCTGGTTCTCTATTTGTCATATGGCAAAAGTTCTTGTCGGAAATTACGACCGTGTGTAGCCATTTCCGACGCACAAAAGGGCTGCGCATGCTCGGAATCAATTTGACGCATGCTCGGAATCCTTGTACTTAATTTTTCTCGGCTCGTCGTAGTGTTGTACGTCTCCGCGTTCTTGACCATCGGAATTTCCAAGTAACATTTGTGTGACCGTGTGTATGCAAGACAAGTTTGAACCAACGTCCGTTGGGAAAAAAAACGCGGCATTAGAGTGAAGACTGCAAGCCAGGCCTTTTTGTGCAGCATTAGTGCCTGACCTCACAAATGCGCTTCTGGAAAAATGGTCAAACATTGCCATAGACACACTCCTAAATCTTGTGGACAGCCTTCCCAGAAGAGTTCAAGCTATTATAGCTACAAAGGGGGGGGCCAACTCAATATTGAATCCTAGGGACTAAGCCTGGGATGCCATTAAAGTCCATGTGCGTGTAAAGGCAGGTGTCCCAATACTTTTGGTAATATAGTTCATATAAATGTGATCCTTACTTTCAGAGGTGATCCTATAAATTGCTCTTTCTTTTTTAATATTTTGTAACTTCTAATTGGTCAGTCTCTTGTAATCCCTTGTATATCAAAGCTTAGACTGAGGGAGACAGAAGCAGCACAAAAAGCCAGTCAGTTGTCCTGAAGAACTGTAAATGTCATGTAACCGCAGCAGAAAAAAAATCAGGTCTCTTTCAGTTCTCTTGCCCTGCTGGACAGAGTTGTGCTGTATGGCGGAGATATGTACAGTAAATCTCAAAACCGGTTGGACATTATTTTACTTTCTTTTGGTAGGTAAACAACCCCTTTATATCTGTTTTATCTGTGCATTTAACTGTTTTGCCACATACACACGATTGGAAATTCCGACAAGAAAAGTCCGATGTGAGCTTTTGGTCGGAAATTCCGACTGTGTGTATGCTCCATCGGACTTTTTCTGTCGGAATTTCCGCCAACAAAAGATTGAGAGCAGGTTCTCTATTTTTCCGATGGAAAAAGTTCTTGTCGAAATTCCGATCGTCTGTATGCAATTCCGACGCGCAAAAAAAACGCGCATGCTCAGAATCAAGCAGAACTGCCTATTGAACTTCATTGATCTCGGCTCGTCCTACGTCTTGTACGTCACCGCGTTCTTGACGTTCGGAATTTCAGACAAGATTTGTGTGACCGTGTGTATGCAACACAAGTTTGAGCCAACATTCCGTCGGAAAAAAATCCACGGTTTTCTTGTCGGAATTTTTCGATCGTGTGTACGTGGCATAAGACTGGAGTTTGGCTTTGTGGGAAGTTACATTTAGAGTTTAGTTCCACTTAAACCTCTCACCAACTGCCCCAAACATATATATCAGTTATAGGTAGGCTTACCCTTTAAGAAAGCAGTGTGTCTTGTTCTGTTTAACATGTATTGCTTTCGAATTCGGGAGGAAAAAAAGATGTAACGAAATGAAGAGGTTTAATCTCACAGATGTGCCAATCATGGCATCAAAATTTCAACAAAGAACTCTGTAGAGGTGGAATTTCATAAACGCATATGAAGTATGAATTACAATCTATTCTTGTTCAGAAAAGCAGAAAGTCTTCTTAAAGGAAATAGATATCGAAAAAAAAAAAAGAATTATCATTTTGATTGTACCAATGGAAAAAAAAAATCAATTTTCTTTTTTTCCCTGTGATACAATGTTGTGAATAATGAGGGCAAAATGAGATATGTCCTGCTGGAAAAACATGTTTTTCTTTTTACACAAGCATTCTGGTTATAGACAATATTTCTGAAGTTAGTTTGCAGGTATTAATATATTGGAATTCTGCGGATGTCCTAAGCTACCCTCATATTTTTGTGAACAAGTCACAGATTGCACTATTCTGTCTCACTGACACATTTTCTGCGTAAATATGCAATATTAGTATAGTTGAAGTAGAAGAGAAGTAGATTTTTTGTTATTATTTAAAAATCAAGGACCCAGCATTATTTATACAATCAAAAAAATGAGGGTCCAATTGGTGTAGGACCCCCCAAATACGTAGGGATCACATGTCATAAATGACATTGTCACAATATGGAAGCATATTAATTGAAACCCTGCTCAAAAGTGAGAGTCAAGAGCCTGAGAAATGGTCTTTTGAACCTAGGGCCTGGGATTGTAGCCAAGATACTATTGGTCAAATGAAAGAGATTAAGCAGTGTCAGAGAAAGGGATTTAGAGAAGAGCTCTTACAATGGTTAATTGGTCAATGGATGTTGACTAACGATACACTTGCCGGCTGCAATATGTATATATACATTGTGGCTTGCAAGTGGTTTACCAAGGTTATAGCTGAAGCTATTAGCCATAACCCCAGTATTTTTCTTTCAGCCAGCAATTCTCTTTTTCATGAAAGTGGTCTGGATCGCTTTCAGACGCAGCTGGACAAGTCGTCCCCATCCTCCCGCCACTTGCGAGTGTTTCTCGGCCTTACCGTTTTTACTGGTAAGCCCAGGAAATGTTTAGATAATTTGCATGGTTGGCCATAGAGATGAACGGGCACCGGATTTCCTCTGATCACCTATATGATCTATGAGGACCGGAGCGACGTCCTGTCTAGAGCGGAAGTAAAATATATATATATTTTTTAAGCAAAAGATAAAAAAAAAATTTGGGGATCTTTTTCTTTCAAGGGTAGAGGAGAGATTTAGGGTCTTATAGACCCTAGATCTCGCCATAAAGCGGACCTGTCATCTTTTATTTGTAATATAAGGGATGTTTACATTCCCTGTAATAGGAATAAAAGTGATAAAAAAAATTTAAAGGGAAAGTGTAAAAATAAAAAATAAAATAAATAAGAAAGAAAAGTAAAGCCCCTCCATCCCTCTGTGCTCGTGCAGAAGTCTTGTACGCATATGTACACGGTGTTCACACCACGCATGTGAGGTACCGCCGCGAACGTTAGCGCAAGATCAATAATTCTAGCTAGAGACCCCCCTGTAACTCTAAACAAGTAGTTTGTCGCCATTCCACGAATGTGCGCAATTTTAAAGCGTGATATGTTAGGTATCTATTTACTCAGCATACCTTCATCTTTTATATTTTACAAAAAAGTTGGGTTGTATGTTGTGTTTTTTTTTTTTTTTTTATAAAAATTCATTAAAATTATTTTTTCCCCAAAAAAGTGCATTTGAAAAACTGCTGCACAAATACCATGTGACATAAAAAATTGCAATGATCACCATTATATCCTCTAGGGTCTCTGCTAAATTAGGGCTGTTACTGATTAAAATTTTCGTGTTCGATTAATCGTTTTTTTTTTTTTAATCGATTAATCAACTAATTTCTACAAAAAACATAGTAAGGTCCCGCCGGCATGCAGATATGAAGGCACAGCAAAGGAGCCCTTCAGATGGACACAGCAAGCCCCGCCGGTGTTCGTGACATCACTGGATCTCCCTAAAGACCCGGAAGCCGGGGGAGAGGTGAGTACTGATCAAAAGAATTTTAATCGATCAAAAGAATTTTGATTGATCAAAACAATTAATCGATTAATCAAGGAATTAATAGTTAATTTCCACAGCCCTAATATATATATATATATATATATATATATATAATACTTGTGGGTTCTAAGTCATTTTCTAAAATACAGATTTATACTTATAAACAAAAAGTGCCAGAAAAGGCTTGGTCTTCAAGTGGTCACCTCCTTTATGATGTCTCACTGTTACTTTTTTGGTAATAGAGGTTTTTGTTTAAGGTCAGACCAAAGCTGACTTGCCATTGTTGTCCTGCTCTACTACTCCTCCCTTTTCCTACACTAATATTTCCTTTTTCTCCTCCCTTCCCCTCTCTCCCTCTCATTTTCTAACTTGCATTATCCTCTCACTCTGGAAACAAAATAAATAATGGTCTATGTTTCTTTTAATTGTGGTGAACTGATGTATTATTCCTTACCGCTTTTGTTTGAGGATTGTGTTGCAGATTTTTCATTTGCACTTCTTTTATGTGTTATGATAAAAATTGAATAGACATTACATAAAAAAAAGAGGTGATATTGGAATTTATGGTAATTAGTTTAAATGCTTTACAGCTGAATTGTTACATTTATATTTTGTTTGACTCTAATTTTCATCAGTGAAATATCTGTCATATACAAGTATTCTAAGGAACATTGCTTAAACCATTATTACTCATATAAGTCTTTTAAATAGATCCTGTAACTAGCTTTCACATAGAGGCAGTAATAAGTTGACCCTTCCGGGTAAACATTAGCATAGTGTATAGTCACTTTCCACCTTTGGTAAATCTCCTATCATATATAAACTGGAAAATATATACAGAAATATTACATTACTTTAATCATGTAACTTTATAATGTAAGTATCAACAGAGAAAGGAAGAAACACCGCTCACTGACCCAGTGCATGAATATGGGAATAAGTGTAGCCTCAGCCAGTATATTCATGCACTGGGTCGGTGAGTGGTGTTCCTTCTTTTCTCTGTTGATGCTTCTACACCCCTCAATGGTGCATAAGTGCCTGCTCCCTTCTCTGCAACCCGTGGGGAGATCTTTGCCTCAGCTTAGAGCGGCAATTCAAGTCATACCTGGATCACATTAAAACTTAACTGCTGCTAAAATAAAAAATAAAAAACAGAAAAATCAACACAAGGGAATTAATTTACAGTCAGTAGTCTGTGTCCCTTGTGCTGATTCCTCTTATGTTACTAGAAATCAGTAGCGGATGGTGCTCCATTTTTTTGAGGGGGGGAGTGGCAAAAAAAACACCCAACCCCCCTACCCCAGCCTCTGTCGGCCAGTGGGTCTATACGATGAGTGTATGGGTCAGTCTGTGAGTGGTATTCATGTGATCAGGCTCTGGCTTGTGTGTTGGTGGCAATGCAGAGCAGAGAGATAGTCCAGTTGAGAACGGCCATCTCCTGGATCTCCCTGTACATCCTCCCCAGTATCGGCCAATATGGTCGTTCGCTTCTCCTCTTGGCCAATCTGGTCTTAAGACCTGCTTCCTGATTTTTTTAAGCCAATTAGAGCCTCAGGCTCTAATCACATACGTAAAAAAAATAAAAAAATTGAAATCCATGAATCCGGTGCACTGCATGTAGATTAGAGGCTGGGTGCATGAATTAGGGGGGCCATGCCCCTGCGCCCCCTAATGGAGCGGCCGCCACTGCTAGAAATCCTTCTCCATCCACACCCCAAACCTCCCCCCCCTTAATCTTCCAGTGCAAAGGGGTTAATAGGACTAAGGGACTGTCACAGGTTCTCATCAAGAGAGCCCAACTATGTCCTTCCTTTCCACCCAGCTGCTTCATTCCAAATACTTCAAATAAATAAATAATTAAAGGAGAAGTAGGGCCAACACTTTTTTGGCCCTTCAACTGTTGATCACAGTTGGCTGTGACCCATTTTCAGCTGTCAGAATGTTTATACTGAAATAATAAAATAATATTGTATATATGGAAATATGCAAATCTTTGAATTGGGAGATTTACAACCCCTACAATATCAACAAGAAATTCAAAGTTCTTTTATCCGTGCTATTTTGAAGACAAGTGACACAAATAATATTAAAAATTATATACATTTATTAACTAAAGATACAGTGCATATTAAAATCAGGTATAATTTGTGATAAAACAAATAAATAGATATACTTCTATATATCAGAGATAAATGGTGATTTATCTTCAGATAATATTCACATACATTTCTATGCAAGCTCTATATTACAAGATACCACATTTCAAGACTTAAATGATACTTGTGTACATTATAAACCTGGTAACTTGTGAAATAGCTTCCGTGACTTCCACAGACTTAGGTAAACAAATTTTGTTTATCTTAGTGCGGTGATGTGATCTCTTCTCAAAACAAACAGACCTTCTCCTTACACTCTCAAGCACGTGCAGACAAAATGCCAAGTTGTACACAGTTTGATAATTCAAAAAATACTTATGTTAATTTTAGGATGAATCTCTTTTACACATATATCATAATAAAACCATTGTACAAACCTAGCTTTAGCCTTATAAAGACAACTAAATCGGTGTATGTCTCTTAATATTTGGAATATAATTATTTCATACTGCAGTTAAAAATAATATAACTCCAAGTTGCTCTGCTATATATATTTAAATGGTTTTAGTTAATGTATATGCAAAATAATTAAATTACCACAAAAGGTAAAATAAACAAACTAATACGTTACCAGTAATTTAAGAAGTCTGTCATCTTGAGAAGCTAAGTCCCCAAAGGAACTTCTTTCAACATTGCTACATTTCTGCGTAGAGCCCCTCTTCCTTCCTCCTCAGATCTTAGAGCCCCCGAGAGATAGCCAGGTATCGAGCGAGAGCGAGATCTCCGACAGATTTATTCTGTTTTTTTTCTCTCTCCCGTCCTCCTACTTTTATCCCACCCCAAATGTGGGTGTGTGTCACAGCTATGTAATTGATGACGTCAAATGAGATGTGATTTGGTAGGTTGTCATAGCAACCAAATAGACACCATCTTGAATAATTAAGTATTTTCACCACCAGAGGGCAGTAGCGTATTAGAAATAATTTCTAATGAGTCAAAGACAATTTACGATACCCTGTGATTTAAGCTTCACAAAACACCATTAATTGTCCAAAACTGTCAAAACATGTGTCAAGTTATTCAGACACTGTGGCTCTTTCTTCAAATTTATGTATTGGGAAAATAAACCCCACGTAATTAGCTAAGGGTAGTAACATTCCTCGAGATAGAAGTCATTTGGTTGATAAATACAGCTTCTAAAATCCTTCACACTTTTCATAAAATATTATATTTGTAACTTTCTAATAGTAATCTATATATATGCCTAAATGGGTTTATATGTATAACAAATACATAGATATACTGTAATCATATTATAAAAAGAAAAGCATTATTATTTAAAATATGCAATACTAATATATGTGACATTATTCGCTTAATTATGTATATAAGTATTTCAATATAATAATACCATATACCTTTGATTAATACATTACTTGTTCTTGAGTAGTATCATAATATATTTAATTTGGCCATATTTGAATAAGCCCCTTTTGTTTTTGTAGCTTACTCTGAAAATACTATGAGCTCATGTCTCTGTCTATAGAATCTCCTCTTATCTTGTTTAGTATACTAAGTGTCTAAATCTTTGAGTTATAATCTTGATGTCTGGGGTGAGGATCTCATGTGGAGAGGATGGAACGGGATCTGGACCCTGGGTGTTAGCTAGTGGAGGGTGCACAGCATTCTCTGCTCCCAGGAAGGGATCCATCGTGGCGAAAAGGTCTGCGGGATAACTTGAGGGCGCAAGTAGCGGCCTAGTGACAAATCGTTCCATGGTTGATCCCTCGGGCTGCCCAAACAAAGGTTTGTAATATCGCTGCTGCTAGCCAACTTTGCCCATGAGATGCCTAAGTAATGTAGTGAATGGTCAGGCTTACCCCTGGAGCTCTCAGTGGCTATAGTAGCATCTCGGAGAGCAGTTGGGTCCCTAAGCTCACTCAAATGGCATCCTCCATATTAGCTGGGATGGCCACTATTCATTCATTAGATACATCTGCCAGATGTGAAGATGATTTAAAGTTCCACCGGGGTGAAATAGGCAAAGGACGGCAGTGGATACTTGTTGGCTGACTGTGTGAAGCTCAGCAACAACACGACTTCCCTGGAACCCCGTTCCTCTGAACAGGATGCTCTGGTGGTGTGAAGGGGCTTGAATCAAGCTCAGAGGGGATGGATAGGCCCTGTGCATCTGCCGGGGTGTAGCAATATGGCCGCCGTACCTCTGCTGAGACCCGTGGGGATTACTCGGCAAGTCTGCAGGTGCTGTTCTACCAGGAGCCGCGGGTGTCTCAGTAATGAGCCTTGCTTACCTTGTGAGGAGGCAGACGGACACCGAAGATCCAAGAAGACCGGGAGTGAGTCAGGCACAGCCGCCGGGTGGAGCAAGATGGCCGCCGCTTTTGTGTATAGGCCGGAACAGCTGTTCTCGTGTGGCTGTGGCTGGCGTTGCGGTGGTCCTCGGCAGCGGGTGCAAGAATGGTCAGCTCCGATGGCACTGGGAGAAGAGTTCAGAAGAGCCTGGAAATCCGTGAGGCGAGGGAGGAATAGCTGCCGGGAGTAGCAAGATGTAGGCCGGAGCCGGGAGCTGTCGCTCAGGAGGCCCCAGGAGATCTGTACCAAGTCCCCCGGCGGTGGTACAGCAGCTGCTGCTAGTGGACAAGGATGGAGTGTCCTTCCGCCCCCCCCGGATCGCTGCAGCTAGATGCAGTAGACACTGCAGGATTCATAGGCCCCAAGATGGCGGAGGGCCTCGGCAGTGTGGAGCCAGCTGCAGGCCAGGAGCGGGCACAGCCGGCCAAACTTCACAATAATAGCCAGGGCTGTAGCAGAAGATGACAAATGCAGACGGTCCGGGGCTCCTCCAGGGCAAGACAGGCAGCGGATCGCTATGGATTTGCGCTGGATAAATGGAGCCCATCACCAGCACGTCTTCCCTGTTTCACGTCCAGACACGCCCCCCCGAGTTATAATTTTGGAGATGGGACAGACAAGGCTTATACAGCCTCCCTGTAAGGCATAAAACAATTCTGGTAACAAGGCCTTATTCATGGGCTTTGAACTGTGATTCAACTTTAGAGACAAAATGGTTTCTCTTATGCCAAATACATACGAATGTGAAAAATATGAAAAATATACAATATACGTAATATAAAGGCCTGTATATATATATATATATATATATATATATATATATATATATATATATATATATTCTTTTAACCCCAAATGTTCTGACACAGCTAAAGCCTGCTGTCAACTGATGTCACTCAGCTGGTCTAGACTCTGGATCGTTCCTGACTTTACAGTTGGAATCCAACCAGATGGCTGGACCAACAGGTGGCTCAGTCTCTCAGTGAGCTGCTGAGAGCCTGAGCCAGCTGCTCTTGCCCCCTCCACAGTCTGTTGTTGGGGGCAGAGCAGAGAGTCAATAACTGACAGTCACCGGCTCTCTACTCAGTGAAGACTGAGAACCAATCACTCAGTTCTCAGTCTTAGCAGCAGCAGGGGACAGGTGCAGCTTCCACCTAGGTGAGTATATTATATATATATATATATATTTATTTTTATATAAATATATATATATATATATATATATATATATATATATATATTTATTTATTTTTAGAAACCTGAACTTCTCTTATAAAAAGTGGTGTTGAACCTTAAAGTGTAAGTTCACCTTTACAGAAAAGCTGTAAACTTACTCTGGATCCCCTCCCTATCCCCCCCCCCCGGTCCCGCTATACTGGAGTCCCGTGATCCCCCACTGTGAGACACTGGGTCACTGCTTCACTTGTTCAGGGATTTGAAATCCCTGTGACTTAATCTCCTATCTGTACCTCTTAGGAGAGAAAGCCAGGAGGATTTCAAAATCCCGGACTGGTAAAGATGTGTCCCAGTGTCTCACTGCAGGGATCGCGAGACTCCGGTATAGCAGGAGAGGGCCCAGTGTACGTTCACCTTTCTGTAAAGGTGATCTTACCTTTTGAGGAACATCGAAACACCCTTTGAATTCCAGCTCCAGGCAAAATATCTAACCCATTTCCACTCTTCCAAAACTAAAAAAAAGTTGTGGCTTGGGCTAGGCTTAAAGTGGTTGTAAAGGTAGAAGTTTTTTTATCTTACAGCATTCTATGTAGAAAAAAAAACCTTCTGTGTGCAGCAGTCCCCCTAATACTTACCTGAGCCCATCTCAATTCAGCGATGTTCCACAAGAAAAGCAGGTGTCAGGGACTCTCTCTTCTCATTGGCTGAGACAGCAGCAAAGTGCCATTGGATCCCGCTGCTGTCAATCAAAGTCAGTGAGCCAATTAGGAGAGAGAAAGGGGGCAGAACCAGGCTGCGTCTCTGTGTCTGAATGCACACACGAAGCTGCGGCTTGGCTCAGGTGCCCCCATAGCGAGCTGCTTGCTGTGGGGGCACTCAACATGAGGGAGGGGCCAGGAGCGCTGAAGAGGGACCCGAGAAAAATAGGATCTGGGCTGCTCTGTGCAAAACGACTACACAAAGCAGGTAAACATTAAATGTTTGTTATTTTTAACAAAACAAAAAGGAGACTTTAGTATTACTTTAATGTGATTTAACCATACCATACAAGGTGGGTGATATTTTTTAAGCAATCTCTTCAAACTTGCTCTGACATGTCCCTTACATTGTTTGTACGCAAGTCTTTTTAATCAAGGAGAAAGCCAAAGTACACTGCACATCCGTAAAAGCAAACGCAGACTTGAAAGTAAGCTTTGATACATATTGTGTATTATGTTGATCTATTTTTCAAATCACATTAACATTCAAAGTACATGAATTATTAAACATTCTGCAGCTAAATCATTATACCTCGTATCCCATTAAAATGAACAAGAGTCTTAGAGGATTGCACCACAAAGCAAAGCAAAGAACATAATTTTGCAAAGCCCTGTTTGGTAATTAATCTTAAAACATCCATTTGCCTCGATAATGGGAGATAGCTATATTTATAAAAAATAACATTTGCATATTATATTTTTCTATTACCTCTCAGAAATGCTAGCTCAGTGACTTATTTGTGCATGGCAATTATGGTCAATGCATATGTCCCAACAATTACTACTCAGTGAATAATGTTAACGAAACGCATTATCTGTGCATTACCCAGCGCTAACTTATGTTGTTCTTTGTTAACATAACTTAATTATGATATATTTTAAAGGATTAGGCTTGACAAGAGTTTCGGTAATATTGAAAGTGGGCTGTTTTTGTTTATAAATAGAGTCCTTTATTTACTTTAGTCTAATAAAAAATGCATGCGTAGTTTATTATATTACTCTCTTTTTGCATATTAGTTTTGTTTTTGCAGCCTTTCTTTTATGTAAATGTATGGCTTAGATCATTTGCATTAATATTGGTAATTCTCAATGTAGGTTCTAAAATTAAATTGCCAAGATGTTGGTACTAAAAAATAAAAGCTGAACTTCAAGCAAGCAGCTAAGTACACATTTAATATAGATATATTGATTTGTTTTACTGTCCAAGCACAGTCACACGGGGGAAGATGCCGAATTACAAGCCTTATGCAGATCCTGAATTTACAAAAGTCAACATTTGAATAAGATTTTTGGTGGCTGTGCCCAAAAGCAGTGGTTTGCAGTGGCGGCCCGTCCATTGAGGGCACACAGATGCAGCCCCCCTATCCATGCATCTGGCCCCCTGATCTACATACAGGGACGCTGGACCATGGATTCCAATGGGGAGTTGTTGTTTTTTGTTGAAGCACGTGATTAGAGTCAGAGGCTCTAATAGGCTTCAAAAAAGGGTGGGCTCAGGGCACAGAGCACTGTGCTCTGAGCCTACCCAGTTGTGAGACAACAGCGACTGAATATTCGGTATTCTTACACTAATCCTCCTCCCGGCCAATCAGGAAGCGGGTTATGAGACCCGTTTCCGGAATAGCCAAAATGCCAGGCTATCCTATTGGATGCCTGGGAAGAAGGAGGCGGAGGAGAGAGAAAGGAGGAGGAGGAGAGAGGAGAGCACGGCCAAGGAAAAGACCCGCCGGCCCACTAGCTGCCACTAAATTGGCTCACCTGCAGCGGCACTCCCCGACTCGGACATTCCCCACATTCATTTCCCCGGGGAGGGGAGGTGGACCGACTCATCTTCCGTCGGGGGGTGGCGCCCCCCCGAATTATCTAGCACCAGCCGCCACGGGTGGTTTGTACATATTTGTATTCCTTATTATCACGTCAGCACTTAAAAAATGAAATTAAAAAAATGAATTTAATATTTTCCTTTTATTGGTCAAGTAAATATGAAATACTGCATTTTTTTGGTTTTGTATTTCATTTGGAGCCAGCAAGTGAAGCTGTCAGCTGTTTTTGACACATATTCCTGTATCTTCTTAGCTTTTTTTTTTAAGTAAAAAGCCTGCTTTTAACACAGCTCAATAACTCAAGCACAAATTTACACATATGAATGAGTCATAGTAGTTATCCTTCCTGTCTTCCCCCTGCCTCTATAGTATTCCATATGTAATTTCAACAGAATCTGTCTGAAAGAAGATAACAGCTGTGCTTTCTTTTTAGATATTCCTATAAAGTAAATTGAACTTAAAGCTTTAGTTTATTTTTAGTAGATACCTGCTACAAAGCAATTGGGTTAGTTTGCTTTCTGTTAACCCCCTCTCATCCACAATCTGTAGATTAATGTTTTCTGTGTGCCTCTGTTTAATAATGTCATAGTAAGATACAATTACAGTATAAAACATTTGTTTTACGTCTTAAAAATTAAAACATAGACAAGGGGCTTTCAAACCGGGATTAAAATTTTACTGGTATAAAAAAGGAATGTTAGCATGGCGGTATTACATGTAGTAGTATGTGGCAAGTGTGTCCTATTACTGATTGGTAGCTCACATGTTGTGGGCCAGTCCAGAGACAGTTAATTAAGATAGCAGACAACAGTGTTAAGCCCCGTACACACGATCGGTTTGACTGATGAAAACCGTCCGATGGATGGTTTTCATCAGACCAACCGATCGTGTATGGTACCCATCGGTCTTTTTTTCCATCGGTTGTAAAAAATAGAACTTGTTTTAAAATTTTCCGATGGATAAAAAACCGATCGAAAACTCCGATCAAAAACCCACACATGCTCAGAATCAAGTCGACGCATGCTCAGAAGCATTAAACTTCATTTTTCTCGGCTCATCGGAGTGTTTTACGTCACCGCATTTGGAACGGTCGGTTTTTTGACTGATGGTGTGTGGGCAAGACTGATGGAAAACAGTTTCATCGGATTTCTGATGGACAAATCCATCGGACGAAAATCCATAGGTTATCCGATCGTGTGTACGGGGCTTTAGTGTGTGCATGGAACAGCATGTGGTGATGGCGTTTCTTGTGAACGAAGATGTAAAACCCACAGATATCTGCAGAAGACTTCAAGCAAACTACGGTGATGAGACTCTCAGCCCCAGTAAAAAATTTGAATAATGGCTGTACGTTCGTCAGCGACAAAATTGCACATGGTGGTTCCCAGCCCACAGCAGTCGGGAACCTCCTGAAACTCAGGGTGTGTGTTCACACTGCTTTCCCATGGAGTATGTCGCACCAGCAGACTATTTTATCACAAACCGGGCATAATACAATCCCCCTGCCATATCCCTGTCTCCTTTCTGGGGATATTCCATCACCTGGTCTCGCTGGGTTTTGGGGTGATCTTTCGGGTGCGGTAAGCGGTTTTGCTTTCAGTGACCTCTGGATGGACATGGCTGGGTGCTTTTATGGTTTCTGTGGCTGATATTTTGGTTCTATAAACTATTGTCAACACCGATATATACTCTTCATCCACAATACACCCCTGAAGAAAGAAGGGATTCTGAAATGCGTTGGGTGTGGTCCCTGGACTCTGCCATATCATCCAATCACGGCAGTCAGGGACTTATGAGTATACCATAGTCATTGCCATGCCATGTTGATTCTTATGTTGTTCACCCAGTTATCTTGTTTACATGTACCGATTCCTCTTTTATAATATATGTATTTAATACAATTTTATTTTTCTAGCAAAAAAAATCCTATTATACCTTGTGTATTGCATATTGTGATTGATTCTTCAAACACTAGGGCCATTAAAGTCCCGTTAAGTGGGAACATCTTTTCCACTTGATTTATGTCATTGGGATGTGGGCTCGCTCCTTAGTTCGACCCTACCTCAACTTTTCTGCATAGCCTGTCTGCAGGGAAACATAAGCAGGAGGAGCTTCTAGTCCTCTGCTGCTGGTCACATATTAACCACTTCTGTACCGCCCCATTGTCATATGACGGCTGCAGGAACCCTTTGTCCCTCTGGGCTGCCATCATATGACGTCTTTGGCTTCCTGAGCCTCTAGGCGGCGCACGCAGCCGCTGCGCCACTCGGAAGCCGATGCACCTGCCCGGTAGTTGCGATGTCCGCCGAGCCCCCCTGTATTGCCTGTCACACAGCAGGGATGTGGATCTGTACTTTCTGTCTTTCAGGTTGTTTTTCAACTCTGCTAGACTGTTTATGGTGAGATGTCCTAGACTAGAGAATATTATCACAATTGTGTTAAATCTCTTTTAATTACTCGATGTAAACCGTGCAGTTATCTGCCAATCTGAAAGACTTGGTGAATCCCCACCACCCTCCGGCCACTGGCACATTAATTGCCTGGTGTTCATGTTTTGTATACAATGTACATATTTTGATCCCGACTTGGGTGCCTATCCAAATGCAGTGTGGCTTGAGGAGTTTATTCCCCCCCCAGTGGCAGACATGTCATCCCAGCTCCCCCCCCCCATTTTCCACTTCTAAATTCCTTTTTCTTCCTTCCCCCCCTCCTCTCCCTTACTTTTCCTTCCCATTCTTTCCTTTCTTCTTCTGGGCATTGGCCTTTCTTGTATGTGCCCACATTTTTTCACTTGATGTTCATCTTATGTTATATATGCTTATTACAGTCCATCCAAACATCCTCCTGTGTTAGCCCCCAGGGGGGTCACCCTGATTGGGCGTCTCAATGGATGCCGCATATTTCCAAATGGGCCAACTTTGGTGAGTCACGCCGGTCGTTCTAATATACTCCTAAGCAACTGTATTTTCGGTAGCTCTGCTACAATTTAAAATATTTTTTGACATTGTAACTATGAGACTGTATTCCTCCTTAGATGATTTGATTGACGCCTCCTGAAGAAGCGGCATTGGCCGCAAAACTTGTTGAGGACTACGTAATTTTCTACATCAATAATGCCTCTACATATCTGTGGAGACGTCCAATGATTTTAAATCTCATGTAATAGTTATATAACGGTGATCATTATGTCATTGTTGTGACCTTTATATTTATATTCTGTATGTTTCTTTATAATAAACTGGTATTTTTATAAAACTTTCCGCCTCATGTTTGGGTACCGATATTATCCTAACTATCACTGGCGATCAAGGACAACAATTGGAGTAGCCCTTGACTAATCTCCTCCCCCCTTTTCCAATAACTTAATATAAAATGATGGTACCCACCCCTACATATTTTGCTAATTTATTGAGGCAATCCCTTCTAATCTACAATACATGGAATATCCTGCTCCCTTTGTGTTTAACTGGCCAGAGGGCATGGAGTAGGGAGGGAGTGGAGTTGCCTCCACTGCTCTGCAAAATCCCTAGCTGAATTGGGGACTCGGACAGAAGGGAGAGATAGAGAACAGCAGAATCAACCAGTTTTTTTGCAGAATACAGAAAACTAATCTCATGGTGACTGAGTGAGTATGAACAGCATGTAATTCACCATTTATTGATAGTTTTTTTTTTTTTATGATGTGGGTTTAGTGACACTTTAAGAAACTTTTTGTTGTAAATGTTTAAATAAAACTACCCTCAGATATCTAAAAAAAAAAAACAGAAATGTAATGTAAAGTAATGTAGTTATTGAAATTTTTACTGCATTACAGTTTTGAATGCAACTAGTATCAGTAGCTGATCTTCTCTTGATTTCTTGATATCAACCTCCAGTTGTTCCTTCCTAGTCCAATCAAGTTCTTCAAACAAAGTAAAAAGTGAGCAGAGTGACACTGACTTATCAATTTTTTGCTGCTCAGCTAAAGCTTTGCTGTTTCTACAGTGGAGGCAAGCATCTAGCTATTAGACATGTGCACACTGAAATATTTTGTTTCGGAATTTAGTTTTAGTCCGAAAAATAAATTTATTTAGTTACTCCCAAAATTCGTTTTTATTTATTTCATTTTTTGTTAGAAATTGCATTCGTCCAAAAATCTGAATTAATTAAGGTCGAATCTGTCATTGAAGGCTTATGGAGTCTGTCGAATGTTCAAAGAAGATTAGACGGAGCAGCGAAACTGTACGACGCCGCAATCATACATTTCCGGTCGAATGTTCCGCCTACAAGCTATAGTAGAATTCTAATGTTGTATGACTAGTAATAATTATATTTATTAATTACTATTACTAGTCAACCAACATTAGAATTCTTCTACAGCCTATGGGCGGATGCATTTGACCGGAAATGTACGATTGCAGCGTCGTACACTTTAGCTGCACCGTCAAATCTTCTAACTTTCGACAGACACCATAACCCTTCAATGACAGATTCAACGTTTGTATGTTTTTCGATGCTTTGTCGAATCTTCGTCGTTCATGTTGAATTCTCAAGTTAGTTCTAGATATTTTACTGCTCCTCCTCTTTGGTTACAATCAGCCAATAACATTCATCATCATCATTATTTTTATTTTACTTCCCCCACCCAATTCCAGCAGCGATCTTTTCTCTCTATGTCAAATCTTTTCTCTCTATAATGTCAAATCTTTTCTCTCTATGTCAAATCTTTCTCTCTATGTAGAATAATCTTGGACTAATAGAGTTAAGGTTAGGCACATTCGACCACAGGTTCGATAGACACAGATTGTTATTGTCAGCGTCACGTCGAATCTCCTATCTATATCGAACTGTTGTCGCAACGAAAACGAAAATAAAGCATTTGTTTATGTCGGATCTTGCGGTTTTCGGATTCTGTGCTTTCGTTTTCGTTTGTTCAAACGATAACGAAAATTTCCTGAAATTCGGACGAAAATGCATTCGGACAAAAACGAATGCACATGTCTACTAGTTATACTGTCCAGAAGGGGTGGCTGAATCACAAGATTGATATAAAGCGTGTAGATGGTCCTGTGCTTATTTCTAATAATTATTACTGGTAGGGCGTAGTACTACCATGCGGAGCATCTAGCGTCTTTTCGTCACTTCCGGTTTCGGGCCGTGGAGCGCGAATCGTCTCCGCTTCCTGATTTTAAAGGCTGTGTACAGTATTCATTGAGATAATGTGAGTATGTATTTTATTGTTTATCACCAATAAACTTATTCCTAAAACTGAATTATGCTATGGAAGTGTCTCTTTCCTATATGTGGGTGATATGGAGCAAGAACTAAAAAAGAACAGAAAAACTGACACCGCAAGCACAGATCTGGAGATTACTGCACAGTGGCATATACTGTGTTAAGTACACAATGGGGTTTATTTACTAAAGCTGGAAAGTGCTAAATCAGGCTCACTTCTGCATAGAAACCATTCAGCTTCCAGGTTTTATAACCAAAGCTTAATTGAACAAGCTGGGGTAAGAAGCTCATTGGTTTAATAAATAAACCCCATTGTGTACTTAAAAGTGGGGTATGCCTGTACTCTTGCGAGGGGTGAGTTGTTCCGGTGAGTGCAATACCAAAGGCCGCTTCAGATAACATCTTGATGATGAAACGCATAGGGCGGAGCATCTAGCCTCTTCCGGTTTCGGGCTGTGGAGCGCGAATTGTCCCAGCTTCCTGATTTTAAAGGCTGTGTATTCATTGAGATGATGCGTAGTACGTCTTTTATTGTTTATCACCAATAAATGTATTCCTAAAACAGAATTATGCTATGGAAGTGTCTCTTTCCTATATGTGGGTGATATGGAGCAAGAACTAAAAAAGAAAGGAAAAACTGATACCGATAATTACAAATCTGGAGATTGCAGCACAGTGGCATATACTGTGAAAGCGATACACCCCTGCGAGGGGTGAGTTGTTCCGGTGAGTGCAATACCTATAAGGGGCACTATAAGGATCACAAAGGCACAAATTTAAAGAGCACCTGTCACTTTATATTTTATATTTTGGTTTTACAAATATATGATCACGATTTATTTATTTATTTATTTATTTATTCACATGAATTGTACAGTAAATGAGCAAGGTATCAATTATGTATATGTATGATACCAGCACTGGACTATATCATTGAACCACACAGCACTTGGCACTTTGTGCACATCTGAATTTATGCTTTGCGTTTATATTTTTTATATATTTACTTAATTTGATATGAGAGTTATGTTTACACTTCTGAATAGTATTTGGCACAGGGTCACCATATTGTATATAGAGTATCTCACCGCTATACTTTCAACTCACATAGGAGCTGCAACACATGAACAGCGCCACGCCTACTTTTTGATATTTTTGAGTTACAAGATTAGCTGCACAAAGTTACAAATCCTTTAGCAGATAAAATTGTTTCCACACATGGAACCTATTCAGTTTACAATGTGTAGCGGGTAGGTACTTTTCAGTATGTTGATTCGGGTGGAGACATCAGTGATGTCCAGTTCCCTGCGGCCCAGCAGGTGGCACTGTCACTTTGGGCCGGGGTTGAACCATCGCTGGAGGGCCGTACCCTTTTTGGTCTCTCGCAGCGGTTGTACGGCGGGGCGGGGAACCCGCTGTGCTAGCTGGGAGAGGCTATAAAGGGGGCGGACATCTTCGCCACGGGGTCTGAGTCCCAGGCACCTTCAGCCTGAGGGCTGCTGTCCAGCGGTCGGTGTCCAGGTGGCCTAGGCCTGGACATGTGGAGTTTGGGAGTCACCCCAGACACCCTCAGTCTGGGGTGAGATGCATCGTTCAGGCCTGGGGCCCAGCTTCTTCCACTGGGATCCGCCCGGGAGGAACCATCCTAAGGCACCCTCAGGATTGGGTGTCTGAATCCAGGCGTAAGGGACCGCGCAGGTGACCTTCCCGTAGATCTGGTGCAGCAGATTGCCAGTGCCGGGACAGGTCCTCCAAAGACCGTCGGGATTGATGTCCTCACCAAACAAGGGCCATATTCACACGGAAGGTGGTCCATGTTCTAAGGTCGGTGGCAGAGACTGTTACTCTAAGGTCGTGACAGAGACTGTTACTTAGGCCCGTGACAGGGGCTCCAAACAGTCCACCCGGTAGGTGGCAGCTACCAACTTCACGGTCGATGGCAGAGACCGTGCGCCAGGCCTATCCGCACGAGAAAGGGATAGGAGAGTTCATTGTGCCTGGGCCTACTCGTATCCACACCCCTGTCTGTCTGTTATGGAAGTTCAACTGATTATGTTCATTCTGGCATTGAAGAAATAAAGGAGTGTTGAACTTTTAATGGCGTGGGGCTCTATTACTGGCAGATACACCTCCATGGAAGAAGCGGAGGCTCCATATGCAGGATGCAGACCCGAAGGTAATTTAAAAAAGACTTTGCTCAAACCTCACATACACGGAGGGTGAGAGCTTGGCGTAGTGTCCTGCACTCTCTCCTCCAGAGTACCCCTAGGCAACAGCCACAAACAACCGATACAAGAGAGAGATAGAGAGAGAGTGAGGCCGCTACAAATCATTAAGGCAACACATTTGTATATATATATATATATATATGTATATATATATATATATATATCTACAGTTTTTTTAGAAGTGATCTCTGTTTTTGGCTGTATAAATGGATTAGAGAGCTGGGGTGGAGAAGCAGCAGCACGCTGATCTTCCCTGTGAATGGCTGTGCAGGCAGTGGAGGACAGGCAGGCTGTGCTCCTAGCACAGACAGAAAGCTGACCACGCTGGGATGTTCTCTTATACCAAGCATGATCATTTTGAAATTGGAAAGCAGGGAGATTGGCAGGAACACCAGGAATTTCATGCAAAGGAAACAATACAAAGAGAACAGGATAGTTTTTAGCACATTATATGGTACAACAGTCACATATCAGCAATATGAAATGTTGAGGGTAACATTCTTTACGGACCATTTTTTTGTTTTGTAAACCAATGGAATGTTTAAATTATTGATTTATTTTTATTGTTATATTTTGACTGATTGATTATCATATTATGCATTCCAAAACTTTTTACCGCAAGTATGTGGTATGATAAGCACATATCAAGATTATAAAAAGTTG
The DNA here is from genome assembly GCA_029206835.1 of Rana muscosa. Classification (NCBI taxonomy): domain Eukaryota; kingdom Metazoa; phylum Chordata; class Amphibia; order Anura; family Ranidae; genus Rana; species Rana muscosa. The sequence goes on from CM055119.1 coordinate 349,256,894, forward strand.
GGGTAATGTATTCTGTGATTGTGCATTTACCTTGTTTCCTAGAGTTCAGATATAAAGTAGTATTTATTCAATTCTCTGTTTACCTCTAAAACAAACAACATTTTTTAAAAATCTACTTCATTTTTTATCTTCTGCTGTAATTCTATAGCCCAGACAGAGTTTCCTTCAGCATGGTACAGCATGGATAATCGTTATTATTTTTTTATTTCAAAAGATTTTTATTTTGAGAAAAAAAACATATGAAAAACAGCCGTAAGCTTTATCACATGAAAGACAAAACAAAAGGTGAGATGCGAGAGATGCATAGATCAGTTATAGGAAGAATAGCAATATTTTCAGATACCCCTGATACATATCAAAACATAGGAGTATACTAACTGTCTGACAGTATTGAGAGTGGATCCACCGGATTGACGATGGGTTTCGTGCCTCCCGGCACCCCTAGCGGGAACACACTGTGTCGGGAGGGAAACCCCCCAATCTCCTTTCACAGCCTGAGCCCCTTCGACGCGCAAAGGATATATTGTCAGGGCATGTGGATCAGAGAAACCTACAACAGAGGGTCAATAACTCTCTACCCAACACTATGCACATTAACTTTTCAATCTCGCATCCAATTTAATAAATGGTCATTATTTGAATGCCTTTGCTACCAGTGGTCTGTGACCTATAATCACTAGGAACAGATTTTTTTTGCTGCCATGTAAACGAAGGTTGGGAGAGCCTAATTTTTTTATTTATATGTCTTTATAGTTGTTTTTAATTCACATTTTTATTTTACAGTTTTGGAGCTTGAAATATACTGGTATATTACTTACAAAACAAAAAAGTCAGAATTCCTCTTTAATATATGCTCTGTTTTCTTCTGTTTGCTGGAATAGATTTTTAATACACCTCACACTTATCAAACACATATTAATTCAAATGGAATATTTTGTGATGATTGTCCCCCTCTTCTGCTCTGTCACGCTCTGGCGGTCACCTTCATGAATGCGTTTTGCACCGCAGAACTGAATTATCAGAAAGTAGTGTGATTATGAACACTTGGTTGGATTATTATTACCAAATTAGAAACCTGTCACATTGAAAGGGATGAAAAAAATCTAGACTTTGATCGGCTGTGACCTTATAAAGAGAATATGTCAGCCAAGCTTGTCCGTTTACAATGTATCCAGCCCCACATATCACACTATCGATCGGGCTGACTCATCTGTTTTACCAACAACACTAGCTCTGGGTGTCACACAACGATAATACTTCAATAGATCACACTGATGAGATACAATATTGGCTTCTGGTGACACAAAATATGAAGGATGAAGCTGGGATAGAAGCTACTCCTGAGAGTGCATACAGAATTCCTGTGCAGTATATGATGGAGATAAAGGACCATGGAATTTAAAAACATTGACAAGTCTATGGAAATATGTGTAAAAGTAAAGATGAGCAAATCTGTTTGTGTGAACAAAGATCTGATCCAATTTACACAATGTGGATGTTTGGCAAACTCGTGTTAATTTTGTCAAAAAGTCAGTGTCGGGTCCTGGTGAAGTTTGGTGGGATTCCTGGATGGTGACTTAGTAAAGGAAAATTAGGCTGTTTACTAGGCTTGTGCAATTCGTTTCGTAACGAATCAAAATTCGTCCGAATTTAGCAACTTTCGGACATTCGGAAGCATTCGAATTTCCGAACAGAGCAATTACGAATAAAACCGAATCCGAAATAAATTATACCGCAAAATAGCGAATGCCCGAAGTTCTTCGGCATAATTCGTTATGAAAAAAGTTACGAATGTACGAATCCATTCGAAGCACAATAACACTCACTCTGCTCTCTGCTTCTCCCTCACCATGCTGAACTCCCTCTCAAAATGGTGTACAGGGGCGGAGGCTATAGCCGCATGAAAAAACGAAAGTAAAATACGAGATTTCAAATCCATTCGAAGCACAATAACACTCACTCTGCTCTGCTCTCTGCTTCTCCCTCACCGTGCTGAACCCTCTCAAAATGGTGTACAGGGGCGGAGGCTATAGCCGCATGTAAAAAACGAAAGTAAAATACGAGATTTCGAATCGTTACAAATAACCGCTATGTATTTAGAAAAGTACAAATCCATTCGAAGCACATTAGGCATAATAGGCAGCGTCGTTGTGAGAGAGACACGGAAAATTACGAATCAACGAACCCAAAAAAAGTTACGAAAGTAGGAGTTGTGTCCAGAATCAACGAAAAACAACGTACTCTACCGAAAGTACGAATTATAAAGCAACAAAAAATTCAACGAAAAATGTCGCTTGCAAAAATACGAATGAGTCCGAACACGAAAAATCCCGTCTAGCAAAATTACGAATGATTACGAATCAACAGGACCGGAAAGAAACGAACAGAAACGGAACGAATTTTTCCGTTGTGCACAAGTCTACTGTTTACGTTACAAGCGAAATTTAATGTTGCAATGGAACTTTCCCTTAGCTTAGTGGTAGTAATGAAAATTCACTTTGCAAAGAATACTCAATCACATGCAAGGAAAATTTGAAAAATTGGTATTTTTGCTTGCACGCGATTGAACGATGGAAGTCAACAGAGATTCATCTCATTCACTAAGCTATAGAAATGTTCCTTTGCAAAGTGAAAAAATTTTCTTTGCTTTTTTGTCCTATCTAACAGGAAATCGGGAGTAATTAGGTCATCAGCCCTAGTCCCCATTCAAAAGCATTGTAGGTCAGTGGTTGCCATTTTGAGTACAATGGCACTGAACACTTCCCATCAGTAGTGAATGCTTAGACCATTCGTATTGTAAACTGCTTCAAATTCCAATTACAGTAAAGCAGTATGAGTAGCTTGTTCTTATTCATTTTCCTTCCAGTTGCTAAATCACCATTGTTCATTGAATGTATGGTATTTACATCTTATAGACTACGAGGTTGATTTACTTAACCTCCTTGGCGGTAATCCCGAGTCTGGCTCGGGGTGAGTTTTTAATGCTAAGAGCGGTAACCCCGAGCCAGACTCGGGCTGCATCGCAGTATCCAGGGGAAGTAACTTACCTTGTTCCCTGGATCCTGCGATGTCCTCCCGCAGTGTCTGCGAGCCGTGTCTCGCTCGATCCTCACTGCCGAGTGCCGAGCTCCGTTCCCTGCGACGTTGCGACGCACGGGGACGGAGTTCGGCGCCAAATTCAAAAAAGTAAACACATAGTATACATACAGTATACTGTAATCTTACAGATTACAGTACTGTATGTAATAATTACACACCCCCTTTGTCCCTAGTGGTCTGCCCAGTGTCCTGCATGCACTTTTATATAATAAAAACTTTTCTTTCTGCCTGGAAACTGAAGATTGTCCATAGCAACCAAAAAGTGTCCCTTTATGTCAAAAGTGGTTTTAGACCAGCTAAAAAACAGCGATAATAAATTACAATCACTCGCAGAATTGAGCGATAGCAATTTGTGGGGAAATTCATCATCAAACAAAAAATCTAATGACAGCGACAATTCTGCAACTGAGCAAATTTCAGTGTTTTTGATTTGATTACATTATTGAATAATTTTTATTATAATTACATTACTATTTGTTATAATTATTTATAGTTCTTTATTATATTATAATTTATGATTTTGTGTTTCAAACTTTATCATACCCGGGATGTCTACTAGACTCTTGTTTGGTCAGGTTTAAGTAAGTAATTACTAAGAATCGCATGCCTACAATACATAACACCAAATTTCCATGAAAAATAATTGTACTGCTTTTGGTACATAATTCCAGACAGAATCATACCGCCAGGGAGGTTAAGGCAGATAGGCTGTTCACTTTGCACAGGAAGTTGCACTTTGCAAGGCAAGTTGCACTTTGCAAGGGAATTTGCCTCAGAGATTTGTGAATAAGGTGAAGCTCTGCTGAATTCCATTGCCCAATCATGTGCAAGCATAAATGCTGTTTTTTTTTATTTTGCTTACAAGTGATTGGGTATTCTTTGCAAAATAAAACCTCACCACATTCACTAAGCTCTGAGGAAAATTCCCTTGGAAAATGAACAGCATATATTCCTTTAGTTAATCAGTCCCTTTGAGTATGCTCACCTGACTGGTTGGTTGTGCATTGCCATATGGAAAGCTTAGCTACAGCTTTGAACATAGCATGCACTATTGGTCCAGAGTTAAAGCGGAGTTCCACCCAAAAGTGGAAATTCTGCTTAAACCACTCCTTGCCCCCTTACATGCCACATTTGGCATGTAATTTTTTTTGGGGGGGGGAGTGGGGGCTTCAGTAGTAGTGGGACTTCCTGTCCCACTTCCTCCTTCCACCCAGGGACTGCTTAGGTAACTCGTCATATCGCCTAAGGCGGCCCCTCCCTGTAGGCGATCACCTGGGGCACGTGACAGGTCCCAGGCGATCGCCTGTCCACTCAGGGAGCGCAAGCGCCGCTCGTGCATGCGCAGTGAGTGCCCAGCCATGAAGCCGAAAGCTGTCACGGCCGGGTGCCCACAGTTAGAACGGAGGTGCCGGCGGAGAGGGGGGGAGAGGAGCGAAGCTCCAGGAGCCGCGTCGTTGGACAGTGGAACAGTTATGTGTCTGTTTATTAAAAGCCAGCAGCTACACTTTTTGTAGCTGCTGACTTTTAATAAACATAAAAAAGGCTGGAACTCCCTTTTAAGCTTGAAAGGGAAAGTTGTTATAGAAAGTAATTAAACCTTTAGAAGGGCCCAACGTTTGGAATGAGACCAATGGAAGAAAAGGTATGTTTGTATTGTTTCTATTAAGAAAATCATAGTCAATCAGGCAGGTTAGGTCAAATATAAAAAAAAAAATACAGTAAAATACAGAGATATATATATATTGGAAAAAATATTATAGGAATGTTGTTATAACCTGACCAGGGCACTATCTGCGTGGAGTTTACTTGTTCTGCCTGTGCTTGCCTGGGTTTCCTATGGCTAGTCCAGTTTCCTCCCACACTCCAAGACACGCTGGTAATTTAATTGGCTCCAGTTTACATTGGCTCCAGTACATACTGTATATAATTGTATGCATGAATGTGAAATAGGTACTTTAGGTTGTAAAATTCTTGAGGTAAGGGACTAATATGAATGTACAGTATGTAAACACTGTTGAAATTGTCAACCACATATTTTAACCCTTTAGTAATAATGATAATAATATAATTTATATAGGTTTCTGTTATGCACACCTGTCTCAGTTAAGAGTTTTAAATAGATTGCTGGACATTCCGTCTGATCAACAAGTTAATCTGCCTGCTCATGTCCTTGATTGAGGACTGTCTGACATTTGCCTTTTTGTGTCTTGAAAATTGTTTGTGTTGTGTCTTTACTCTGCTTGTCTGTGTGTGTGTCCTGATTCCTCTGCCATTGTCAATCTGCACTGTATACCTGTCTGAAATCTATTTCTTGGTTTGCCTTTATCTAATCTGGCCATCAGTTTGTTAACTGCTTCTGATCCTATTTTCTGAGGACTTACACTCCTTTAGTAACTGTTAGTCAGCTGTTAGCCCTGGTGACCCAGTGGGCCCAACAAACTCCAAGACAGTTTGAAGGTCATGTACTAAACCTTTCAAATACAACATACGTCTAATGAACCATCTACCTGGATGAATTACCTTGGTGTATTAACTGTCTTAAAGGGGTTGTAAAGGTACCATTTTTTTTCTCCTAAATAGCTTCCTTTACCTTAGTGCAGTTCTCCTTCACTTACCTCAGCCTTCGATTTTGCTTTTAAATGTCCTTATTTCTTCTGAGAAATCCTCACTTCCTGTTCTTCTGTCTGTAACTCCACACAGTAATGGGAGGCTTTCTTCCTGGTGTGGAGTGTTGTGCTCGCCCCCTCCCTTGGACTACAGGAGAGTCAGGATGCCCACTAACACACAGCTCCTTTCTCTATCTGCAACGTAGAGAGCGTCCTGACTCTCCTGTAGTCCAAGGGAGGGGGCGAGCATGACACTCCACACCAGGAAGAAAGCCTCGCATTACTGTGTGGAGTTACAGACAGAAGAACAGGAAGTGAGGATTTCTCAGAAGAAATAAGGACATTTAAAAGCAAAATCGAAGGATGAGGTAAGTGAAGGAGGACTGCACTAAGGTAAAGGAAGCTATTTAGGAAAAAAAAAATTGTACCTTTACAACCCCTTTAACCTATTTTCGCTTGCAACAATCAAATAATCAGTAGGGATGAGTCGAACTGTCCTTGGTTCAGTTCAAGCCGGATTCTGTGAAACCTCAAAGATGTTTGGATGCCAAACCTGGAACCCATTGAAATCAATGGGAGCTAAATCATTTAAATGTCCAGTTTCTGGGATAATAGGAAAGGAGATGGACACTGCCCTGGGGGCATGCACCAATACAAAATAAATAAATAAAGATTCAGTTTAGCCAGGAGCAGTGATTTTTTATTTTTTTGCTTAAAGTGAAAAATTTAAAAAGCCCAATTTCTTCAAATAATGTGCCTAAGGGTGTCATAATTCCTTCAAAAGTCTGCTATGTATGTTGGGAGTCCTTTGAAGGGGTCTGTTTTTTTATCTTTGCAAAGGTCCCTTTTGCTGTAACACATCCTACAGCAAGAATGAAGAATACTATCTGAGTCTGGTATGAATTTTAAAGGAGTACCTCATGCAAAGAAAACAACATTTTTTTATTAGGTCCCCTTAAAAGTTCATACCAGACCCCTAATCCAACCATGCAGCCTTGCATGTCAGGAAAGGGGGGACAGGCATGCCCCTCCCCCAGTGGTACCAGGCTACATGTAATCAATATGACCAGTCAAAGCACCTTGTCTCCATATCGATGAGGACAAGGGCCACTGGTCAGGGTTGTGGGGGGTCTGTGGGTGGGGGCTTATTGGAATATGGAAGCTGCCTTAACTCGTTGAAACTCTAAGCCAGTTATAACCGATTCTGTGTAGCTTCCTAATAAATAGCTATTACTATTTTTAAGAGGAATTGTTTTAAAGATATATATTTAACAGACAATATAAAACATAATTGAAATCATATTAAAAAGCTGGTATAGTGGAACCTTGGATTACAAGCATAATCCGTTCCAGGAGAATGCTTGTAATCCAAAGCACTCGCATATCAAAGCGAGTTTACCCATAGAAGTCAAAGGAAACAAAGATAATTTGTTCCGCATTGACTTCTATTGCATGCAATACCACATGTGGCCAGAGGTGGGGGGTGCCAAAGAGCCTCGGGGACAGCTCGGCTGAACTTGGAAACCCTCGGAAAGGCTCGGAAACACTTGGAATGGAGTATTTACGAGTGTTTCCGAGTATTCCCGAGTGATTCCGAGTATTTCCGAACAGCTGCGAACCGTTCCGAGTGTCACCGGCGCCCCCGCACCTCTGGGCAAATGCGGTACTGCACACCCCATTGGCTTGAATCCTGCTCGTTTTGTGAGACAACCGAGTCAGGATTTAAGGAGTCAGGATTTAAAAAAAAAAGTTGCTCGTCTTTCAAAACGCTCGTTAACCGCGTTACTCTTTAACCAAGGTTCCATTGTATATTCCAAGATGTTATATTAGGTTTTACAACATCATCAGAACTTTAAGAAATCTTAAACTATGATAATATTTCAGGTATTATTTTCTTACATACAGCTAACTTCCTGTTAGCTAGAACAGAAGAAAACCTATTTAGTTTACAAAGTGCCTAACTCACATTCACAGTAGGGCCAATTTAGACAGGATCCATTTAATCTATCAGCAGCATGTCTTTGGAGTTTGGGAGGAAAGGGAGAAGGGCACAGGCAAAGGGAGAACATGTGATAATTGACAGATAGTTACGATAGATAGATACAATAGATAGATAGATAGATAGATAGATAGATAGATAGATAGATAGATAGATAGATAGATAGATAGATAGATAGATAGATACGAGTTTGGGAAGATGAAATGAATATTTTGTGTATTTATACATATTTTAATTGTTTATTTACCATGGGAAGGACTAAAAAAATAAAAAGTAACATGTCATAATAATCTGAAATATTGCATATTAATATTGCGCAGTCTTCTATTTATCCAGCAGATACCGTATGTCTCCAATCTCCTTTTACATATTTAGCTACTTTAACTTTCAGCTGCCCTGTAAGAGGACCTTTGTTTGCAGAACTCCAATGAGCTATCAGCGCAGTGACATCCCTTGTGAGGGATGAGTCATAATTTAATTTATTTTTATATATTGGGTGACGCATTTAGAAAGAACGCCAGGGAGAAGGGCAGTTTGTGTGTGGAGGAGGGGGGGGGGCGGTGAATTGTATTATTTGCACTTTCATCCATGCTGTACTCTCTGTGACAGGAGAACAACCATACTGTTAGGTCAATGCTTTCAATCTTTGGGCTTTCTACATTGTATATGTATTTTGTGCTCCTTCTTCCTCCTGTTCCTGCTATTTGACAAGTTACACTTCCTTTGAATCTTACCAAACATGAGACAGAGTGCGGTCATGACTTCCTGTGCCCTGTGCCTCTTCTTCATTTAATCTCAAGAAGTGTTATCAGCTCTGTAGATTGCCATGGCAATTTTAGTCATTTTTATAGCATAAATATATAGTTACATAGTTAGTCTGAAGACACAAGTCCATCTAGTTCTCATCAATAAAAGGAAAAAAATAAATAAATGTATACATATACACACATATATATATATATATATATATCATAGGTTGGACTTGTGTCTTTTTTCAACCTCACCTACTATGTAACTGACTAACTACTATATATACAGTAAGGTCCATAAATATTGGGACATTGACACAATTCTAATCTTTTTGGCTGTATACACCACCATAATGGATTTGAAATGAAACAAACAAGATGTGCTTTAACTGCAGACTTTCAGCTTTAATTTGAGGGTATTTACATACAAATCAGGTGAACGGTGTAGGAATTACAACAGTTTGTATATGTGCCTCCCACTTTTTAAGGGACCAAAAGTAATGGGACAGATTAACAATCATAAATCAAACTTTCACGTTCCAGACTTCAGGCTGCAATTGACTGCAAAAGGATTTGCAACCAAGTATTAAAAAGTGAAATTTTGATTTATGATTGTTAATCTGTCCCATTACTTTTGGTCCCTTAAAAAGTGGGAAGCACATATACAAACTGTTGTAATTCCTAGACCGTTCACCTGATTTGGATGTAAATACCCTCAAATTAAAGCTGAAAGTCTGAAGTTAAAGCACATCTTGTTTGTTTCATTTCAAATCCATTGTGGTGGTGTATAGCCAAAAAGTTTAGAATTGTGTCGATGTCCCAATATTTATGGACCTGACTGTATATATATATATATATATAAATACATATGCATACAGTTGTGCTCATAAGTTTACATACCCTGACAGAAATGATGATTTATTGGCCATTTTTCAGAGAATATGAATGATAACACAACAACCTTTTTTTCACTCATGGTTAGTGTTTGGCTGAAGCCATTTATTATAAATCAACTGTGTTTACTCTTTTTAAATCATAATGGTAACAGAAACTACCCAAATTACCCTGATCAACAGTTTACATACCACAGTTCTTAATACTGTGTATTACCCCCTTTAACATCAATGAAAGCTTGAAGTCTTTTGTGGATCAGGCTCTTTATCTTCTCTGATGGTAAAGCTGCCCATTCCTCTTGGCAAAAAGCCTCCCGTTCCTGTAAATTCTTGGGCTGTCTTGCATGAACTGCATGTTTGAGATCTCCCCAGAGTGGCTCAATGATATTGAGGTAATGAGACTGAGGTGTCCACTCCAGAACCTTCACTTTATTCTGCTGTAGCCAATGAAAGGTTGACTTGTGTTTTGGATCATTGTCATGTTGGAATGGCCAAGTACGTCCCATGCACAGCTTCCTGGCTGATGAATGCAAATGTTCATCCGGTATTTTTTGATAACATACTGCATTCACCTTGCCAACAATTTTGACCAAATTTCCTGTGCCTTTGTAGCTCACACATCCCAAAACATCAGCGATCCACCTCCGGACTTTTCATCATAGGCCTTGTTGACTTGTAGCCTTTATGGTTGTGGCCGAAAAGCTCAATTTTGGTTTCATCACTCCAAATGACTTTGTGCCAGAAGGTTTGAGGCTTATCTCTGTGCTGTTTGGCATATTGTAAGCGGGATACTTTGTGGTATTTGCGTAGTAATGGCTTTCTTCTGGCGACTCGACCATGGCATATCCACAATATATACAGCCCTAGTGGACCAACGTCCCCACACCCAAATCAACACCCTATCAAAATGGAAAACAGAACTACACCTCACTACAACCCCTCCCATGTGGCAGAAAGCCTTCAAATACACCTATGCAGCATCCCACTGATCCAATCACTGGGAAACGTATCAAAAAACCCTACATAGATGGTATCTAACACCCTATAGACTGTCCAAAATATACACTAGCTCACCCTCTACTTGTTGGATGACCTGCGTCAGGTTTTGCAGATCCCTCAGCTCCTTTTGGAGACAAGTCTTCTCACTAATCTACTTCATAACACAAAGCCCTGCAGAACCCTCCCCATCACTAGCTTTACTCCATTTTGGCATTGAAAAATTCCCTCCAAAATTCAGAGACATAATCATACATCTTTTACTGGCGGCAAAAGTGAACATCACCAGAAAGTGGAAAACTACCGAACCCCTTCTCTAAAGTTGACACTAGCTGATTTTAACTACCAATGTGAAATGGAAAAAACAGTAGCCAGGAAAAACCTAGCCATGGACAAATTCCTGTACAAGTGGTCCTCTTGGCTGTCCCACCCTAGTTGTACTGTACAAGTTTAATGACCTATGTTGACTGTTGAAATGTACTCTCCTGAGAAATTTGCTGGTACCTTCCTCTGTCCCCACTTTTTCCCCTCCCTCCCCCCTTCCCCCCCCTCCGGAGTGAATCCCTTCACCGCTACCCTAAGATACCCTAATTTACTTATTCTACCAATGTTAAAAGTTGTCTTCCATATTACCCATTGTTATACTCCAGTTGGAACATCAGTCAAGTTTTCACATGTAACGCAAAATGTGTACTTCAAAACCCAATAAAATATTTGAAAATAAAAATGAAAGAGAGGATAATGGGCTGCAAATATATAGGAACCTAATGCATGGATTGGGTAAGGAAATAAATAAATGAATCCAGGCTGGTAATGGTACCCCGATAAGAGGTAATCGAACATAGGTAAATGATTAGTCTATAATTGATAGAATTGCAGTTATTATTTTTTTTAAGTGTTACAGTAGTAGTAAGGTTTTTTTTTACAATTAGAATAGTTAGGGGGAAAAAATACTTAGAGCCAGAGTCCAATTTTTACTTGCTCTTGGTATCAGAAGCCCCATGATGTGAATTTCTCTAAAAACTAACATATCGAGATGGACAGATAGATAGTTTCATAAATTGATTGATGACATGCTAACCAGTATGTAAATATTAATTTCATCATATGTGAGTCATTGAGATGTCTTTGAAAAAGCAACTTGAAACAAAAGTAGAAAATAATGGGAGCGCAAAAGCATGTACCTAAAATCAATCACCAATTATGTGAAAAAAAGAGCCTCTATGGATCCATCCGCATTCTCACACAAAATCCACACATCTATGTAAGAGTGTCCTGTCAATCTCTATAAAATAATCGGTCTACCTCGCTGCTTTGTGAGTAGCTAATCTAAAGCAGAGCCCTCGTCATCTCCTTACTCTGTTACTAATCTCTCAAATCTATGTCATGACTCTCAATGGGGAGTGAGCTAAAATCAATAGAGGGAGTAATTGTTCAGAAGCCTCCAGAAGGGGCAGTAATGCAACTAATACACAAGTCATTTAATGATGCGCTCTTCAGGCCGACATACTGACAAATGAAGGCTCTTTGTGGATCCTTCAGGAACTGTCCTTTAACCTTTTTGTAATGCTGACGGATGAGACGCAAACATATGTTGTCTGTTAAATCAACAATGTGCGCATTTCATCAGACAAAGGACAAACAAGAGAAGATACAAAAGCGATTTTATATGCCTTTAAATCTATATATGTCTTCTTATAATTAATCTTTTTCATTACAGATGAGTGACTTCACAAAATCCACTCTGCCAACAATTGGTTTGACTCACCTCTGCAAATATTTTCCATGATTAGCATATTTTTTTCCACTGTGGGCTTTTATTGGGTGAATTTATAGTTTTTCGGGAAAGGCAAAGAAGAAAAAAAAACACTGCTCCCTGTTGAGTTTTCAAATACATTTCATAAGTCACATTTCAGATTTATTAAAACTACAAATCTTTCATATGGGAAGAGAAATTATGTTTTCTTGTTTTTTTTACAGTGCTTGCACACTACCAGGTCCATATGAAGGAATATTGCTGCTCTTATCCCTGTCTGTTGTGACACTTCTCTTGTATATTGTAGCTAAACAGAGATGAGGTTTGGTAATACCATGGGTTTGAGACAAATCCTGCAGGTTCGAGATATGCGGTCCTGGTAGTAGATACAGTGCCTTGCGAATGTATTCGGCCCCCTTGAACTTTTCATCCTTTTGCCACATTTCAGGCTTCAAACATAAAGATATAACATTTAAATTTTTTGTGAAGAATCACCAACAAGTGGGACACAATTGTGAAGTGGAACGAAATCTATTGGATATTTTAAACTTTTTTAGCAAATAAAAAACTGAAAAGTGGTGCGTGCAAAATTATTCGGCCCCTTTACTTTCAGTGCAGCAAACTCACTCCAGAAGTTCAGCGAGGATCTCTTAATGATCCAATGTTGTCCTAAATGACTGATGGTGATAAATAGAATCCACCTGTGTGTAATCAAGTCTCTGTATAAATGCACCTGCTCTGTGATAGTCTCAGGGTTCTGTTGAAAGCGCAGAGAGCATCATGAAGACCAAGGAACACACCAGGCAGGTCCGTAATACTGTTGTGGAGAAGTTTAAAGCCGGATTTGGATACAAAAAGATTTCCCAAGCTTTAAACATCCCAAGGAGCACTGTGCAAGCGATCATTTTGAAATGGTAGGAGTATCAGACCACTGCAAATCTACCAAGACCTGGCTGTCCCTCTAAACTTTCAGCTCAGACAAGGAGAAGACTGATCAGAGATGCAGCCAAGAGGCCCATGATCACTCTGGATGAACTGCAGAGAACTACAGCTGAGGTGGGAGAGTCTGTCCACAGGACAACAATCAGTCGTACACTGCACAAATCTGGCCTTTATGGAAGAGTGGCAAGAAGAAAGCCATTTCTCAAAGATATCCATAAAAAGTCTTGTCTAAAGTTTGCCACAAGCCACCTGGGAGACACACCAAACATGTGGAAGAAGGTGCTCTGGTCCGATGAAACCAAAATCAAACTTTTTGGCCACAATGCAAAACGATATGTTTGGCGTAAAAGCAACACAGCTCATCACCCTCAACACACCATCCCCACTGTCAAACATGGTGGTGGCAGCATCATGGTTTGGGCCTGCTTTTCTTCAGCAGGGACAGGGAAGATGGTTAAAATTGAGGGGAAGATGGATGCAGCCAAATACAGGACCATTCTGGATGAAAACCTGTTGGAGTCTGCAAAAGACCTGAGACTGGGACGGAGATTTATCTTCCAACAAGACAATGATCCCAAACATACAGCAAAATCTACAAAGGAATGGTTCACAAATAAACGTATCCAGGTGTTAGAATGGCCAAGTCAAAGTCCAGACCTGAATCCAACCGAGAATCTGTGGAAAGAGCTGAAAACTGCTGTTCACAAATGCTCTCCATCCAACCTCACTGAGCTCGAGCTGTTTTGCAAGGAAGAATGGGCAAGAATTTCAGTCTCTCGATGTGCAAAACTGATAGAGACATACCCCAAGCGACTTGCAGCTGTAATCGCAGCAAAAGGTGGCTCTACAAAGTATTAACGCAAGGGGGCCGAATAATTTTGCACGCCCCACTTTTCATTTTTTTCTTAGTTAAAAAAGTTTCAAATATCCAATAGATTTCGTTCCACTTCACAATTGTGTCCCACTTGTTGGTGATTCTTCACAAAAAATTAAAATTTTATATCTTTGTTTGAAGCCTGAAATGTGGCAAAAGGATGAAAAGTTCAAGGGGGCCGAATACTTTCGCAAGGCACTGTATATGTGCAGATCTGACTGTTATAATTTTCTTTTAAACTTCAATGCACTACTAAAAGTACACGCTTTTAAAGCCCTACATATACCCACTGATGTGACAAGTCTCAGGTGATACACAGGGATAAAAACAAATCCTCCTACATATGCTGTACCTGTTTATCTTTAGCCCTATGTTTCCAACAATCTTCTAAAACATGCAGATCAAAGGCTATTTTTCAGCTCCAGCAGTCCGGGGGTGGGGATCTGATGTCACGCACTGCACAGCATAAAGGAGAGCTGAGTGTAATTGGAGACCTGAGTGTGGGGAACATACACCCCCTCTACTCAATTCTCATAGGAAAATATGCCCATCTGAGGCTGTCAATCACCTTCTATGTGCTGAAGGGGGGCAGGACCATCTGTCAGAGGAGACTAATGCAGGAGGAAGAGAGAGGTGAGATTAATAACATTTGATATTTTGAATTTAGACTAGTACACAAAATAGAGGAATATTCTCTGGTAATTTTTCATTTCAGACGTTTACAACCATATAGAGGCTTACCCATCCTCTAAAATGTCCTATAAATATGAACCTTTGCAATGTAAGAACTGATATCTGCTTTAAAGGTAAGTTATACAAGTTCATATTTACTAATTGCTATAGTTTCCCTCACACTTTTAAAAATGTAATCCAGTGGAAACTGCTTTACTGAATTATTTAGCCTTTTGGCCAGTGATGGCGAACCTTGGCACCCCAGATGTTTTGGAACTGCATTTCCCATGATACTTACGCACTCTGCAGTGTAGTTGAGCATCATGGGAAATGTAGTTCCAAAACATCTGTGGAGCCAAGGTTCACCATCACTGCTCTAGGCCACCAACATGGTATAGCTTCCTATTTACCCACATACGTTTTTAATCAAAGAGAGAGCAGCGCCATCTAAGTGTAGCAATATGACAACATTTATTCCAAGGATGCCAAGTTAAAGCTCACAAAATATATAAGGTGTCAGCGCATGTAGAATTGTATGGTGGTTCATCCACTCCCGGGGAAGATGGACTGCGATCAGGTGGGGAGACAGCTGATGGTTCTGGCTGCGCTGGTTGCTCCCAGTGCTTCCAGGGACTCAGATCAGCTCAGATGCAGTCACTTACGTCAGATGAAAAGAGGAATTTGGAAAAGCGTGCGTTCGGAGCATGTGTGCTCCTTCATCAGGCAAGATTTACTTATAAGAAACTTATGGACCTCAAAAATAATGCTAACTTGCACTTTCTCTAAGTAGTCCTTTGATTTGTTATTAAAACAGTAACAAGTTAAAATTTTTGCCGGCCAGTCCCGGCCAATGTTTCACCTTGCTGTTAGTTAGAGAGGCTGTTCATTAGAGTGAATAAGGAAAGAAATTGGCTGCACACTGACGTTCTTGAAGTCCATTTATTGAATGTTCCATACAAACAATGACACACACCACGGTTGCAGTAGTCAGAATAGAGGTGGACTAGTTTTGCACAGCTACACTGTGCTTACTCATCACTTCTGGTCTGGCTACTGCAACCATGGTGTGTGTCATTGTTTGTATGGAACATTCAATTAATGGACTTCAAGAACATCGGCGTGCAGCCAATTTCTTTCCTTATTCAGTCTTCTACGGCAGGCGAGCCAGGGCTTGCACCCATGTGAGGAGTTTCACACTATTCATTGTGCCTGGATTTTCTCACCTGGAGTGGTAATTTTCCATTGCTGCCAGTTCATTAGAGTGACTGGCCAATGGGAAGGTTCAAAAGTTGTGCGTGTGCTATAAACGTATGTTGTATGCTGACAGAGTCAGCAGCTGTAACATTTCTATTCTCTAGATATGGCCATGTTACAAAGGCCTGGACTTCCTCTTGAAAAATGTGAATTTCAAATGTACAACAAACCTGTGAAAATGTGATTCAATCACGCAAAAAAAATTAAAAACTGCCCAGTAAAGGTGCCTTTTAACTACAGTGAAGGATCCAGCCAGGTCCTTCCAACAGTTGAAAAGTGGTAAGTGCCTAACAAACCAGTCTTCAGTGTATTATTAAGCCCCATAGACATGTACACAATATTACATATTACATGAGTATGCATTTATACACTAATCAGCTACCCCTGGTGGCATCTTTATCACTGTGGACAACAGCTATTGGGTATTAATCAAATAAATGTGTCTACTGATACAGAGATCATCCTCTACCATTATTGTCAAGATCCAGAAATCATAATTTCCTTAACCACTTCAGCCCCGGACCATTTTGGCTGGTTAAAGACCAGGCCCCTTTATGCGATTTCTGCACTGCGTCGCTTTAACTGACAATTGCGCAGTCGTGCGACGTGGTTACCAAACAAAATTGATGTCCTTTTTTTCCCACAAATATAGCTTTCTTTTGGTGGTATTTGATCACCTCTGCAGTTTTTATTTTTTGCGCTATAAACAAAAACAGAGCGACAATTTTGAAAAAAATGCAATATTTTTTACTTTTTGCTATAATAAATATCCCCAAAAAATATATAAAAAAACATATTTTTTCCTCAGTTTAGGCCGATACATATTCTTTTACATATGTTTGATAACAAAAATCGCAATCGCCGTTTATTGATTGGTTTGCGCAAAAGTTATAGCGTTTACAATATAGGGGGTAGTTTTATGACATTTTTATTAATTTTTTTTTTTACTAGTAATGGCGGCGATCAGCGATTTTTTTCGTGACTGCGACATTATGGTGGACACATCGGACACTATTGACACATTTTTGGGACCATTGTCATTTTTACAGCGATCAGTGCAATAAAAATGCACTGGTTACTGTAAAAATGACACTGGCAGTGAAGGGGTTAACCACCAGGGGCGCTGAAGGGGTTAAGTACGCCTAAGGGAGTGATTCTCACTGTTAGGGGGCGTGGCTACGAGTGACACGTCACCGATCTCCGCTCTGATTACACAGAGCGGAGATCGGTGACAGTGTTTACACTAACATCTCCCCGCTCCATCCCTCCGTGAGACGATCGCGGGGATCCCCGCGGCAATCGAGTCTCACGGGGATGACTGCAGGGTCGCGAGCGCGCCGCTGGCGGCGCGCACGACCACACGGCAGGCAGTTAAAGGGGACATACAGGTACGTGATTGTGCCTGTGCAAGACATTCTGCCGAAGTATATATGCCGTGAGAGGTCGTTAAGGGGCTAAACATGTAAAAAGAAGCCTAGCGCTCCGTCTGCTGATGGCTATAAGTAAAATTTATAATCAATATTTCACATTTTCCTGAGCAAAATAACAAAATATGTTTACTCCTGACTAAAATAAATAAAGAAAATATGTGCTTAACTACTCTGCATTCCCTTTGATATTACTGAATGCATTAGTAACATGTGAACATTAATTGATGTGCTCATATTGTAATTTGTTGTGGTAAAACTGTTTGTCAAAGTTGGGAGAATGTAAAACTTGGAACAAATAAGGTCAGAAATATAACATTTGCTCATTGTTATACTTTCTTCCCTTTTGAAATAATGCGCAAATTATATGCAATTGCATGAACACCAAATAGAGTAAGCCGGTCTTAACCAGGTATGCTAATATGCCTGATTAAACACTACTGAAAAGAATTCTAAAGTCATTTTCAAAGTCATTGGTTATTTTCTTTGTGTAATTAGTAACCCGGTGCAAACCTGAACCGCTAAATCATAACACTAAACACTAAACCATCTTTACAATAGGAATACAAATGTATAAGTAGGATGAAAAATAGGTTCGGTAAGTTTGCTTTTTTATGATTTATGCATTTTAACCTTTTCCCCTTAAAATATATGTTAAAGGTAGACAAATGAAACATATATTTTTTGTAATTCATTAATATTGTATCTCATGCATTTTATAAGTGTTTCAGATAGTGATGTATTCAACAAGGCACAGCGCAATATGAGCAACGGCAACCAATCCAGTTGTGTTTTTTTTGATCTAGCATCAGGTAACATCAAAAAACATCTTCCAAAATCTTACAGCATGTGCTGCTAAATTTTTTAATATATCTTCCACTTAAATCATCACAATGTCTAGTAGGGTTGAGCTTCGGGTGGGAAGCGTTAGCGTGACAGTTGGGAATATGTCATATTTAGATGGTTGCACTACACCCATATTAATGCTAGTGTTACCCTCACTATAATACAAACTGACAGATCCCTGGCCGGCTGGTGTTAGTAGACTAATCAACCATGGATCCAGGGCAATCCAGGGCAATGACATTGACCAAATATGATCATGATCATATTTGGTCAACTATTTCATGCAGGGTCCCAAATGCCAGGTGGCTCAGGATCTGTCAACTTTTAGTAATCAATATCGCCGAGCAGCAGTGGAACATCAGTGGTGGTGCATCATGATTGATGAGGATCTTTTGTTAATCACTGGATGTTGTTATTATTTTGTGACATTGTATATTTTTTAGTATTTTTTTATTTTTAATAAAGGACTTTTTCACAATAGGGGTGTCTTGATTTACTTTTTACAGTAACAAGTAGTACTATGCATCCAGTACTTATTCCCCTGGGAAGAAGTAGATATTTGGCAGTCACTTTATTTTTTAGGTGCTTCTAGATTCCAATAAGTCCCTCTACTCAAACCCAAAATCCATTTTGGGGACAGGATGTGGGGATGAGGCCATTGTCCCTTGGTACCATCCTAATGTTAAAGACACGTGGTCTGGTATGGTTCAGGGGACCTTTCCGGGTCACCCAGGCTGCATGTCTGGATAGGAGTCTGGCATGCATTGTAAGCAACACCCTATCCCATATTAGAGGAACACTCCAAAAACAAAAGTTTGGGAAAAAATCAGCACAGGGTTCCCC
Organism: Rana muscosa; assembly: GCA_029206835.1. Classification (NCBI taxonomy): domain Eukaryota; kingdom Metazoa; phylum Chordata; class Amphibia; order Anura; family Ranidae; genus Rana; species Rana muscosa. The sequence continues at coordinate 349,275,850 of CM055119.1, forward strand.
CTAATATTCAAACAAGACCCTTACAGAGACATTGTAGCCTGCATGTCTAGGACAGTTACAAATGTGCACCTCCCCCTTAACCATACCACATCACTTGACTTCAACATTGGGTGGGTACTAATCCTAGCCTCAAAACAGATGTGGGAATTGCGGGGAAGAACACTTTTCAGAATATGGGCACCCTCTTTAGATTAATGGGCTCTCAGATATCTGCTAAATATATGTAGCGATACCCCCAGTTAAGAGGGCTGCCTGGATGATTTTGGGCCCTGTAGTGCACCGCTGTCAACCCCTGGCAATCGGCTCTAACCTCCCTTGGCACAGTTAGTAGGGGATGATAGGATTGTGAGGCCTGTAACTCACAGCGGCACAATCCTATGGCAAGAATGCACAGTAATGCTTTCAAACTTCCTTTACCTATTTCTTCTACAAAGTAAAGATCAATGGGTAAGCAGTAAAACAGGTAGGTACATGTCATGCAGAGCCCTGCAATAAACAGTGTTAAATGAGCAGACAAATATTAATTGTTATGCAACTCTAACAGTCCCCTTTGTGGCTACTTTCCCTCGTGGGCAATATGGCGCCCAGGAATATCTACGCTACCCAGTCAGGCCTGACTGAACTAAAGAGGAAGTTCTGTAGGGAAATCTTCGCTAGCAACGGTGGTGCACTTGAAGAACAAAACTTGTAATCCACCAAGGTAACAAAGGTACTGTGTCTGTTTATGAGCAGGTGCTCTCTCACCCAACCTGACCAGTCCACGTCCGTTTCTTCCGCCGCGGTGTCTAAGTACACCGATCCATCGACATCCGGGTCTTCGGTCCTCCTGGCAAAGGTGCAGTATCAAGGAGAGACGTCCCTCAGGTTCCTAGGTACACGCGGAAGGCTCTTTGGAGAAAACGGCCAGGCTTCTGGCCTAAAGTCACAGGAGCTCAGACAGCAGTTCAGCTTGCTGGGCGGGCGGTGTCCAAAGAGAAAGAACTGGGCCCCGCCTCTCCCTTAAAAGTCCACCCCAGCAGTCCTTGCGTGGGGCAAGGCACCCTGGGTGCCTAAAAGTGTACTGGGTAATGTAGTCTCTGAGGGATTTAAAAGGCAATACCCTGCTACATATAACAATTAAATAAAAATACCCACACCATGAAAAAGTCCTTTATTTATAATAATCCAACACAAATGATGTCAACAAACAATGTAAATCCTCATAAACCAGGTCAACCCGCTGCCAGACAATGTTGACCTGCGAACCTGACGACCAAGACTGCATTCGCCCGTTCCATTGCCATGGCAATATAAACAATCCCCAACCAGCTGCTGTATGTAAACAAAAAGGTCTGTAGATCTTGGGTGATATCTTTGCCAAATATAGTCATGACTATATTTAATCCATGTCCTCACAGGATCTCTAGCTGGTTGATTTACAATCACCAGCCAGTGGGTAGTGCTACTACCTCAAAATGACAGACCCCTAGCTGATGTTTGTTACAGGGGTTGGGATAGTCAAACTGGGCAAATTTGGCCACTTTGTTTGGCTGTTCACTGAACTGTGAACTGTGAAACGTCTAGACTTGAGTTCAACATAGAACTCATTCCTAATTAGCAGATGGTCATTTCTGCTGATGTCCTGAATTGTCAGTCATGCTCTAAAGGACTGAGCAAGGGGCAGAAAAAACATGAATGGTTTCAATATACTTTTGCGTTATGATACATTTGGTAATGCATAAATAAACATGCATTACTGCAACATACATTAACACACAAAATGTGCAATAGCGCATTGTGGTGTCAATCAATTTGAATGGCACCACTATTTGGTCTATTCATGTGCATTGGCAGCTTATTCAAAATGAATGGCTGCTTTAGGGAAATGCAAGGTCAGAGAAGAGTGAACTTATACTAATATTTTTCTGCTTTGAGGGGACAGAAGGTATGGAAAGGGCAGAGTTTGGAATGATAACAACTCGGCATGTACAGCTGTACAGCATGTCCTACTAGAGCAGTGCTAAGAAAGATAACACAGATGTCATACAGAAGGTATCTTAGTGAGCATTGTTACCCTATAAAAGAAAGTACATCGGTGCATATTTAAAATATTGTACCCTACAATTTGTCAGACTTTTATTGTAAGTAACATACAGTTTAATGGATGACAAAAATCTGTTTCAAATATTGTTTTAAACAAAAATTAAAGCTAAAAAAAAACCTTAAAGGCTTAATAAAGTTAATGGGTGACCACACAAAATCAGATTCTGATGTGGCAGATTAACAAAATGCATTCTACCTAAACAGTCCATTGAAATTCTGACTAATCAGGTAGACTTTCTTACAAATTTGCTTAATTTTTGGTAAATATGTTTTTAATCTGAAAGATCAAAATCTGTATTTTTTTTTTAAGGCCAGCTTCGGCCACCTACAGTCCATACTAGTGATGAGCTTTATGTTCGGGTCGAACATGATTTCGACTCAAACATTGGCTGTTCGCCCGTTCGCCGAATATACAATTTGGGGGGTTCGCAGCAAATTCGAAAGCCGTGGAACACCCTTTAAAAGTCTATGGGAGAAATCAAAAGTGCTAATTTTAAAGGTTAATATGCAAGTTATTGTCAAAAAAAGTGTTTGGGGACCCGGGTCCTGCCCCAGGGGACATGTATCAATGCAAAAAAAAGTTTTAAAAACTGCAGTTTTTTCGGGAGCAGTGATTTTAATAATGCTTAAAGTGAAACAATAAAAGTGACATATTCCTTTACATTTCGTACCTGGGGGGGTGTCCATAGTATGCCTGTAAAGTAGCGCATGTTTCCCGTGTTTAGAACTGTCCCTGCACAAAATGACATTTCTAAAGGAAAAAAGTCATTTAAAACTACTCGCGGCTATAATGAATTGTCTGGTCCCGGCAATACAGATAAAAGTAATTGAAAAAAACGGCAGGGGCCCCGAAGCAAAATTAAAAAAAAAAATGTGTGGGGGTCCTCCCAAATTCCATATCAGGCCCTTCAGGTCTGGTATGGATATTAAGGGGAACCCTGTGCCAAATTTAAAAACAAAATGGCGTAGGGGCCCTTTAGGTCTGGTATGTTTTTTTTTTGGTTTTTTTCAATTAATTTATTTATTCCTTTTTCCAACAATATCTAAACATACATACAATTCGAAGTTCCACATCTATTATTTCACAACATAAACATGGTATGGTTTTTAAGGGAAACCCTGTGCCAAAATAAAAAAATGGCGTGGGGTTCCCCCGAAAAATCCATACCATACCCTTATCCGAGCATTCAACCTGGCAGGCGGCAGGAAAAGAGGGGGGACGAGAGAGCGCGCCCCCCCTCCTGAGCCGCACCAGGCCTCATGCCCACAACCCCTGCGCGGTGGTTGTGGGGGTCTTGGGGCGGAGGGGTTATCAAAATCTGGAAGCCCCCTTTAATAAAGGGGACCCCCAGATTCTGGCCCCCCATGTGAATTGTTAACAGGGTACATTCCTAGTCCATACCTGCCTGCCTACAAGCCAGGCATGGAGAGCATCACATAGTCATAGAGATGCATATAATTACTTACCTCTATATTCACCTTTGCATGAGCCATTCTAAAATATATATTTTGGATTAGGTGTTACTGGGGCACTGCCCTGGGGAAAATGTACCAATGTAAAAAAAAAAAAAAAATGCTGCTCTACTATGTACCCCTTACTCATTGTCATGGCTGAGTGCAGAGTACCCCTGAAGGTGGTGACAGAGGGTGCTATGCCCAAAAATGCATGAGTTGTCTGAAGGTGAAGCTGCCTGATGATTCCAGATACATGGACACCCAGGAGTAGAGAAGGTGGACACAGCCAATGATTCTCTGGAGGTGCTGGTGGATCTTGACATATGGGTAAAGCAGGAGCAAGGTCAGAAGCCAGGCCGGGGGTCAAACACAGGAAATCAGTCAGGAGCAGAGGCAGAAAGCGTAGTCGAGATCAAGCCGGGGTCAACAACATGATGTCAATCTGGAATAGTCAGGAGCAGGTCCGTGAAGCAAGCCAGGTTCAGAGCCAGGAGAGAAGCCAGAGCAGGTAAGGGGTAAGCCGAGTTGGTAACAGGTAATCAAGCAGAAGCACAGGGCACAGGAACATAGGATACAAGGCTGATGATAATGCAGCAATTTGTGAGAGCCACCGGTGTCCTTATATAGGCCAGTGAACACTGACTATTAGCACGTTTTGCGCATGCCCAATTCGCCATTCCATGACGTTCGCTAATGCATATCTGCAAATTAGCACGGCCATATTGGATATTGGCATTTTTGACAGTTCTTCTCAGAATTCTTCCCTGACACTCATTCACATGGGGGCAGTATCTGACTGCACCTTATTATTAATGTGAGATTCCAAATTCTGATAAGCCCCTCCCCTGCTTGCAGACCCCCGATAACACTCTGCCAAGGTTGCAGGGAAAAGACCCTTGTTCTCATCCACTTGGGGATATGGTTCTTTGCCAGGGGGGGGGGGTTGACCTGGTGGTTGTGGGGGTTTGTGTGCAGAGGGGGGCTTAACAGAATCTGGCAGCCCCATTTAAAGCTCACCCAGATACCGCCCCCTATGTGAATGAGTAAGGGGTACAAAATTGCACTTCATTTATGTGTCTGAGCTGCGGTATGAGGCAGTGACATGTGGTGCCTTCCACCACTACACCCATTTTATTCCCCAGGGTTCCTGCTTGCAAAAAATGAGGGTCTTAACTAAAATTCAGGCCTAATAATAGGATTTTTATAACAGCTTACCTGTAAAATCCTTTTCTTGGAGTACATCACGGGACACAGAGCGACATAGTCATTACTAATGGGTTATATAGATACCGTCAGGTGCTGGCACTGGCAACTTCCAAAACCGGAAGTACCCTCCTCTATATAAGCCCCTCCCATCCGGGAGCACCTCAGTTTTGTAGCAAAGCAATAAGTGTCCCCAAAGAGGGGTGGGAGCTCTGTGTCCCGTGATGTACTCCAAGAAAAGGATTTTACAGGTAAGCTGTTATAAAAATCCTATTTTCTTTTTCGTACATCACGGGACACAGAGCGACATAGTCATTACTAATGGGATGTCCTAAAGCAATGCCAAATGAGGGGGGGGGATACACCATATATAAGCTGAGCGCTATCAGACATGAGGATCTTTTGCGGCCTGCAACACACTGCGCCCAAAGGCGACATCCTCCTGACTTCTAACGTCCACCTGGTAGAACCTAGTAAACGTGTGTACTGAAGACCATGTTGCGGCCTTACAGATTTGAGCCAGGGAGGCCTGGTGATGCACTGCCCATGAAGTTCCAACTGCTCTCGTGGAGTGCGCCCTAACTTTGAACGGAGGCGGTCTACTTCTCAAGCCATAGGCTTGTATTATGACCTGTCGAATCCACTTGGCTAAAGTAGATTTTGACGCTGCCTGACCCCTTCTGGGGCCTTCCGGCAGAATAAACAAAGTATCCGTTCTGCGAATCTGAGCAGTGGCTTTTAGATAAGCTTTAACTGCTCTTACTACATCCAAAGAATGCAATAACTTTTCCTCTACCGAAGTAGGCTTGGGGAAAAAAGAAGGAAGAACCACATCTTGGTTCAAATGAAACCTCGATACCACCTTAGGAAGAAAGGCTGGATGAGGACGTAACACTACTCTGTCCTTATGGATAACTAGATATGGCTCCTTACAGGACATAGCTGCTAATTCCGACACTCTTTTAGCCGAACAAATGGCTACTAGAAAAATCAATTTCCTGGTGAGAAGCACCAAGGAAATATGCTGTAATGGTTCAAATGGTTGTTTCTGTAGAACTGACAGAACCAAGTTTAGATCCCATGGACATATGGGAATATTAACCGGAGGACTAATACGCATCACTCCTTGTATAAAGGCTTTGACTAGTGAATGCGAAGCCAAGGGCCTTTGAAAAAATATTGACAAGGCCGAAATCTGACCCTTGATAGTACTCAAGGCAAGCTTCCTATCTACAGCCCATTGTAGGAAGTCCAGAATCCTACCTATTACGTATTTACGTGGATGCCATTTTCTGGCCTCACACCAGGCGATGTACGCCTTCCAGATTCTATAGTAGATCTGCCTGGATACCGGTTTCCTGGCATTGATCATGGTAGACACCACAGCATTAGAGAGCCCTCTCTTTTTTAGAATGTGGGCTTCAATAGCCAGGCCGTCAAACCTAGGGCTGGTAAGGAAGGGTGGTATATCGGTCCCTGCGAAAGCAGGTCCGGACGATGTGGGAGGGTCCAAGGACTCCCCACAGACATTTTTACAATCTCCGCGTACCATGCTCTTCGGGGCCACGCTGGAGCCACCAGAATCACTGGTTTCTTTTCTACCCTGATTCTGCGGAGTAATCGAGGTAACAATTGTGGCGGTGGGAATGCATATATCAGCTTGAACTGATCCCAAGGGAACACTAGGGCATCCGAGCCGCAAGCTAGGGGATCCCTTGTCCAAGAGACAAACCTGTCCACTTTTGTGTTGAATCTGGATGCTAGCAGATCTACATCCGGTGTTCCCCACCGCTGACATATTGTCCGGAAAACCTCGGGATGAAGGGACCATTCCCCTGGGCATAATTGTTGGCGACTTAGAAAGTCCGCCTTCCAATTCTCCACTCCTGGAATGAATACCGCAGATATGGCTGGGACATATCTTTCTGCCCATCTCAGGATGTAATTTACTTCCCTTTGGGCTGCACGACTCCTGGTGCCCCCCTGACGATTGATATATGCCACTGCTGTGGCATTGTCTGATTGAACTCTGACAGGGGACCCTTGGAGTTTGGATGTCCATGCTACTAGGGCATACCGGGCTGCTCGTATCTCTAAGAGATTGATGGGCAGGGCCTTTTCTGCTTCTGACCACTTGCCCTGGAGAGACCATTGCTCCAGTACTGCTCCCCAGCCTACAAGGCTGGCATCTGTAGTGACCACCTTCCAGGAAATCGGACTGAAGGATTTCCCTCTTTCCAGATTCTGGGGAACCAACCACCAGCGGAGGCTCCTGCGAACGGAAGGGGACAAGGACATTGGTAAGTCCAGAGCCTGAACTTTTTTGTTCCAGGCTGACAGTATGGCCCTTTGCAACTTCCTTGAATGGAATTGACCGTAGGGTACTGCTTCGAATGATGCCACCATCTTTCCCAGCAGCCTCATGCACAGGCGTATGGATGGCTGTCTTTTTGAGCCCACTAAGTGGATCAAATCTCTCAAAGACGACCCCTTTTCTTGAGGCAAGAAAATTTTTCTCTGGTCTGAATCCAGCCTTAGCCCCAAGTATTCCAGACTTTTGACTGGTTTTAGGGCTGACTTGTCTCGGTTGATAATCCAACCGTGATATTCCAGATACTTGATTGTCTCGTGAACAACCACTTCTAGTTTTTCCACTGAGTGGTCTATCAGCAACAAGTCGTCTAGATATGCCATTATCGTTACACCTCGTGTTCTTAGATTGGCCAATAACGGGGCCAAAATTTTTGTGAACACTCTTGGTGCTGTGGCCAGACCGAAGGGTAAGGCTCTGAACTGAAAATGGCGGCCTTCTACCGCAAAGCGTAGAAATTTTTGGTGGGCTGGAAAGATGGGAATGTGCAAATAAGCATCCTTGATGTCGATCGAGGCTAACCATTCCTCCCCTTGTAGGGCAGTGGCTACCGATCGGATCGACTCCATCCGGAAAGTCCTGATATGCAGGAATTTGTTTAGCCCTTTTAGATTTAGTATGGGCCTCACGTCCCCGTTTGGCTTCGGAACTGTAAAGAGGTTTGAGTAAAACCCGAACCCCCACTCTTCCAGGGGAACCTCTATAATTACTGCTTGAAGCAATAATTGTTCTAGTGCCAACAGGAGGGATCCTCTCTTCTGGGGATCCCTTGGCACGTTTGACCTTATAAAGCGGGAAGAAGGGGAGTTTTTTAACTCCAATTTGTATCCCAGATTTACTGCGGAGAGCACCCATCTGTCTCGGATCGTGTCCCGCCAGGTCTCTGTGAACAACTGAAGTCTTCCCCCCACCCGATTGGGTGGGGGCAACCCTTCATGCATTTGACTTTGGGGGAGGTTTTGTACCTCTCCTGCTCCAGGGCTTCTTGTTACCCTGCAACTGTCCCTGATTTCTACCTCCGGGATTTGACCGAGGAGGCCGTCGGAACTGTTTCACAGCCGATGTCCTAGGGACTGGAGAAGCCGGCCTCTTAAAAGAGGGACCTCTAACTCTATTTTTAACCGGCAAAAGTGTACTTTTACCGCTGGAAATTCTCTGGATATACTTGTCCAGGTCTTCCCCGAATAAGCGCTCCCCATGAAATGGGAAGCTGACCAGCAATTTTTTACAGGGAGCTTCAGCAGACCAGTTTTTGAGCCATAGAAGCCTGCGCATATGTACTACAGACAGCGTAAGGCGGGAGGCCTGGTGGATTGAATCCTTTATAGCGTCCACCGCAAAGCATAAGGCTCTAGGTAGATCAGCTAGGGCAAGAGCCTGCTGATCTGGCAAGTCCCTTAAGACCTGTTTCAACTGATCCTTCACTGCTTGGCAGACCCCAATAGCTGCCACTGCTGGTTGTGTCACCAATCCTGCTGTAGAAAAAGCAGATTTCAATAAGGACTCCAATTTTTTATCTATTGGGTCCTTGAACATTTGGACATTTTCCACCGGACATGTCAGTGATTTATTCACACAAGAGATGGCTGCGTCCACTGTAGGGACCCTCCATTTTCTGATGAACTTATCCTCCATAGGATAGACCACCGGAAATCTCTTGGGAGGAGTAAATATTTTGTCAGGATGCTCCCAATCCTGGTAAATGAGCCCCTCCAGTAAAGGATGGATCGGAAAGGAACAAACAGTCTGGGGAGCTTTTAGCGACCCCAACGAGGAGACAGAAGTGGAGGATGGCTCCGCAAGTGGCATTTTAAATGCTGATCGGACCATATTAGTCAGGGACTGAACCCATAACCTTTCAGCATGTGATGCTGAGAACGGCTCTTCCACTGTTGATTCCTCTGCAACCGAATCGACCTCCTCCTGATCCCCCTCAGGTAGGTCGACCTCCGTATGGGACTGTTGCTCTGTTAACAGGCACTCTGAGGGAGGAGACGGAGATCGAGCGCTTTTCTCCTGTGACAGGGAAGCAGCGATCAATGCTGACAATCTCTCTTCCAGCCCTCCCAGAGCTGAGGAAAAAACCTCCTCTGTTACATACACAGGAGCAGGTGAACTGAGGACAGCCACAGTACCAGGTACTCCTGGGGGTGCCCTACGGTCACTAACCTCTGATTCTTCAGGGGAGACTGGTGCAGCCAAAGCATGCCCAAGATCCTCAGAGCCCGATGGAGACCCCCTATTCCTCCTGGAATTTCTAGTCCCGGAGTTTTTAGATGGCATATTCCTAAGCCACAAAGCTGAGGTATTCCAGCCGAAATACACCAGTTACTGATAATAGTCTAGCATAAATGCTGCTATAAGAAACAGTTGGTGTCTACTAATGTGCCTTTCTAGGGGATGCCTGTATCAACCGCTTGCTGTATGCCTTTAAATGTTGCCAGCTCTGTCTCTGTACTTCATAGCCAGCTTACTACAATATTGTGGTTTTTAAACCTGCTGGGATGCCCGCACATGCGCAGAAGCGCTGCGGCGCGCACAGAGTGTCATCCCCCAGGCTCCGCCCCCTTTTCCGGCTCACCTCTATATATAGAGGCGCGTGCACGCGCACGCGCGCGGCCACGTGCGCCTTCGGCGCTAATTTCAAAAATGGAAACAAAGGGACAGGAGCCAGGGCCCCTCTTTGCCGCAGGCCGGGGGATGGACGAGCACTGCAACATGGCAGAGGAAGCAGTTTCCTATAAGAGAACTCACCAACTGCCTGGACTTTGCTCTGCTGAGAAGAAACTAGTCCACATGACAAGAAAACATTCCACAGCGGCCTCTAGTGGACAAACACAGGTACCGCAGTCTAATATATTAAATATATATATAAAAAAATTTTTTTTTTTTTTTTTTTCTTGACCACCATTAAAAATTATTACATTTTTTTAGTAGTTACAGGCATGCACAGAATCTTGCGGGAATACCATTAGGTAACAGACAGAAAGACAAATTAGGCTTGGGGGTCCCCCAATAGAACCAAGTTCCTGGGGGCCCCCACTTACCTGTTCCCCGCCGCAGGACTTTGTTTGGTCCACAAAAGCCCAAACTTCACCTATCACGGCAGGCATTGTAATCAAACCTTCAGGGACCGGGTTCCCAAGGATTCCACTCCCCTGGACCTGTATAGCACCCTGCACAGAAAACATCTTGGTCGTGGGTATGACCAGAGCTCTGGATCCCAGGGTCCAGCTCTCCTAAGAGAAGCATTACAGGCAAAACCTTGCTCTTCTCTGCAAGGCCCGGGTACCGACCGTTTAGCTATGAAGCTTTTTTGGTCGGATCCGGAATAGCTTACTGAGGCCCAAAAGAACCTGTACGCAAGCTCAGTGAAAAACACATGTTTCTTCTTGGCCAACACCTTAGACACTGGCAAAAAACTGAGGTGCTCCCGGATGGGAGGGGCTTATATAGGGGAGGGTACTTCCGGTTTTGGAAGTTGCCAGTGCCAGCACCTGACGGTATCTATATAACCCATTAGTAATGACTATGTCGCTCTGTGTCCCGTGATGTACGAAAAAGAAAAGGATATTTTAACATATGTGTTAAAAAACACAAAAATGGATCTGGCAGTGAAAGGTTTAAACTGTTTAGTATAAATAAAATAAATTGATACACAATTTGAAAACAACAGATGCATTGTGAATGTACATTAATTACCACCCCATTATCATTTTTTTGTGTAACTTACCTCCTTTAGCTGTATACGGCAGGTTTCTGTGTTTTCTGTTTTCCTTCTTCTCTAGTCCTCATACGATATCTTCCATGATCCTTTCAGCCTCTGTAGCTTCAGGGTGGGCTATGGGAGTAACTTTTACCAGTTCTGGGTGTTAATGTGGGTGGGTCCTAGGGTTACTGTGGGTGTTGCTGGGCCTTGATGTGGATGGTGAAAGGGGTAAATGTGTCATACATCTTCCTATGTCATTCCTGTCTTGCAGCATGCCAAAGAATAATGGCTGACTGCAAGACTACAGAGGGAGGGCTATGGGAGGCTATTATGAAGGTGTTTCCTTCATATGTGAATTAACCACTTCACAGAGAGCAGGGCTCTGTGAGGGTGTGTCAGTAAGTTGAGCTTGAAAATGTATTTGTTTTTTTTTATATATGTGTTGCCTTTTTAATGCTCCTTGCTGCAGTGACTTTTTTACAGGTGGGGGCAGTAACCACTTGTTTGTACTATGAATTATATTGGCCAGGCAACGCACTAACACCTTTGCTGCCATAGTGCTATGTGCTGGGTGTTTAGTGTGCCCCTGTGCCTTTAATTAAGGAGGGGTGGACTCTCTCTAGGTTTATCTGTCCAACACCTGTCTAAATGTGTTTCCATTGTTGGAGACTCACAGAAATTAGAGTTTAGGTCCACAGAAAATGGGGTGCCTTGTCAGGGCTCTGTGGCTTACGCATGTATTTGCAAATGTGTGCAACTAAACCCCTGTTCTTAACGCATACTGTTGGACAGTTAAATTTGGTTGGTCGAAGGCTGGTCGGTAAGTTGAGCTTGAAAATGTCTTTGTTTTTTTGGGGATCTGAGAAGTGGGACTCTCCTTGGTCACACTGGTCGGCATATTTAAGTTTGAAGGATTGAATTGTAATTGTGATCCATTTAATCCTGCCCAGCAGCAGCACAGATAGCTTTCATAACAGGCTGTGTATGAAGGGGTTTCCTTCTTGAATAATGCTGTGATCTGTGAGATGGGACTTGGGAGGTTTGGACTCTTCCTGTAGGTGTGACTGGGTGGGATTCAATGCTAATTAGGATGTATTCCATCTCACCCTCCATCAGAGCTGTGAAGGAAGTTACATCATTTGCAAAGTCTGAAAGACTACAAAGGGGAGTGTTACAGACTCTAACTGCTGAAGGAAATGGCTGCGGAAGTGACAGAGTCTATCAGCAGGATAAACAGAGTGTCACATGACACAAAGCCACAACTAAACCCAGAAAATCAGGGGATCTGCAGACAACAGAGAAACATGGTACAGAGGTATGATCTATGCTGGGATTGACCGTTCCATTCAGTTCTAGTGAAAAGAAAGTTGGAATTCAGCTTTATTTCAGCTTTTTTTTTTATATATATTTAAATTACTCATTAAAAGGTGTCTAAACATTAAAAGGTGTCTAAACCTCAGAACAAACAAATTCATTTATTGTAGCTTACCAGACTTTAGATTTGGTGGTTGTATCAGTTTTGTGAACTTGGCAGGGCTGATAACACAGAATAGCACTGGATGTCTTTAAAGCCAAAGTTCAAATCTTGGCCAGTACAGCAGGGACTGGCGGAGATTTGAACCATGTAAGGGCAGGCTTATTATACCCAAGTTGATCAATTGATCAACTCGGGTACCAACACAATGTGGGTAATAGCGTACTTCTGTAACTAGATGCTGCCAAAGCTTTCGACAGCGTGGAATGGCCGTATTTATGGGATGTTTTGGAACGCTTTGGTGTAGGGGCCAGATTAATTAGATGGGTCCAGCTACTTTACTCTCGCCCTCAGGCCTCTATGATGATCAATGGTTCCCAGTCAGAGTCTTTTTCTCTCCATAGGGGAATGCACCAAGGGTGCTCTTTGTCCCCTCTTCTATTTGCCCTAGCGGTTTAACCTTTGGTGGTGGCAATTTGCCAATCCAGAACCATTACTGGCTTCAAGCACTGACTGATGGAAGACAAACAAGCCTTATATGCAGACGATGCATTATTATTCTTAGGAGATTCTAGAGAATCCCTCTCCTCCCTCATGTCTCTTATTACTACTTTTGGGTCCTTTTCAGGATTTATGATTAATTGGGACAAGTCCATGCTACTCCTGTTAGATAATCAACAGTTGGGCCTTCCTCCCTGTGCACAGCAAATAAAAATTGTTTCTGGGTTTAAATACCTGGGAGTCTGGGTTTATCTTGACATACGAGACTATTTCAAAGATAACCTACAACAGTGCAAGTTCATGTCAGAAGGGATTGATCATCAGATGTTCCGACAATATATGGCAAAACATGGCAGTCCATTTTGGAAAAGGTTCCTTTAGTCGCCATCTCCCAAATCCAGCGGTTGTCACAACTATTTGCTATTCATCGGGTATAAATAACCCTTCTCAAATTGTTTAAGTGGCACTATAGAGAGAACCCAGACAGCCCCAGATGCGGGGGTACTCCAGCTGATCACCTACATATGTTCTGGAGATGCCCCAAACTTGTACCCTACTTGAATTTTTTTTTTCGGTCATTAACCAAGCTTTCCAGGCATCCCTTCAAAATGACTACATGACCTGTATCCCATGCTTTCTTGATGAAGAACTATTTACGCTCTATACTCGGACTGCGATTTCTCGCCTGCTGTTCTTGGCTCGTAAATGCATCCTGTTGAAATTGATAGCGCCACTTCCACCTACTTTTGAGGAGTGGTGCACCCAAGTCAATACTACATTACTCAAAGAAAGGCACATCCTGTATTCCTGAGGCACTGCCTTTAAATTAAAAAAATTATGGGACCCCTGATTACAGGTCCCAGGGTTACCTCCAATGGTCCTTGCCTCTGTGCAAATCTTGCAAGGCTTATGAGGTTATCTCAGATATGCTTATGCAGGCAGATTCAGGATATGTGGTGGTATGATCTGCTTGCGAAAAAAATAGATAGGTAAGAGGTCTGTGAGCATTAAGCTGTATGAGGATTTGGCTTGATAGAAGATTACCTATGATAAAAGAAGAGGGCCACTGTATATAGGACCACTGTGATTGGAGCTACATTCATTGAAGAAACATAGGACATTTGAGCACTTTATTCATCATATTGATTTATCGTTTTATTTATCCTCATGGACTTATTTTGCACATTATTCATTTGTGAATATTGATTTTTGTGGTTTATTCACTATATTCATATTTGTTTATTATTATTTTTGCTATTTGCACAGAACACATTGCACGGTTGCACTTTGCTTCCATTTTGCACATATTTGACACAATCAGAGATATTCATTATATTTCATTGTTTGAACACCGGAGGGATTTGCGCTCATCATTCATTATATTTATTTCAGTTATTGGTGATATTGTGTTACACTTTATATTGAGCAGCATTCCCAGTACACTTATAGCATCCACCAGGCAGGTGCAGTAGACCCCACTTTGTCAGCTCCCCAAGAGGGATTCCCCTATTCCCCCAGGTGTTGACTGGGGAATTGAGCGATTCCCTTTCCTGCAACCTGTGGTTGCAGGAAAGAAAGTCGCACCATCTATGGCCGTCCTAAGGAGCAACATGTTTTTTTTTTCACTTATCGTATAGCTGTAACAAAATTCTTTCAATGGTTTATTTAAAGGACCAAAAGGGAGTAAATATGTTAATTTTTAATGGAATAAATAAACTTTAAAGAAGAACTTTTAAAAAAAAAAGTTACATAGATAATTTCACCTTTAAAAAAAAATAAAAAATAGACATCTTTCTGCCGGTAAGTGCATTTATGTTTTTCTTTTTTTATTAGGAGCCTGGTAAAACATTGCACCAGTGATCATCACATCACAAGTGCAATCTCATGCTCCTGCAGATTTTCAGTGTAGGTGTCTGCCCGTACCTTGCAAGGGCAGGCAGTTACTGAAGAACCAATGAACTACTTAGAGAGCTCATCAGTGCCCTGGTACATCATTGAGAACTACAAGCCCTCAGCTGCAATGGATGATGGTAGTTGTAGTTCTCCCATTCACAGAGCTCTGTGAATTAAAGTGGTTGTAAACATTTAAAAAAATACTAGCTCATTATGTATTACTTACCTTAGATCAAAGCCCCCGCAGCCATCCTCGACCCCCGGTAACTGCACATCTAACTGAAGCAGCGGCACTACATGCCATTGCTTCAGTGCGCATGTGCCGATCACTTCGGCACATGCAGACACAGGGGGGATATCTCCTAAACTGTGCAGGCTTAGGAGATATCCAGGGTAGCTACAGGTAAGCCTTAATATAGGCTTACCTGTAGCATAAAGTTATAAAAATGGGTTTACAACCACTTTAATGATGCAGCCAGGTGGGCTGAGCCCTACACAGCCCTTTTTTTTAAAAATTTTGACAGCGGACACGGGGAGGCGATCCCTGGCCCACTGTCACAATGGGGACTCGGTGGTGTGTGGGGGCTGCTAATTTAGTAACATGTTACATGTTACACTCCGGATATGGGTGTAACGTGTAACATGTAATGGAAGGTTAACTTAGCCTTTAAAGTCAAAAGTTACAAATACTGCAGCCACTGACTTCTAAGAAATAAACTCTTACTAGCTTGTGAAGACCAGCGCCAAGCTGACAACATTCTTGTCTAGATGAGTATTGTGGATGTGTGAATTAGTATCCATCATAAATAGGTATAGGCATCTGCTTCCCAAATAAATAAATAAAATGTTGGGGGGGGTGAGCAGTTCTTTTTTTTTTACATGAAGGTCTGGTTTAACTTAATTTGCATTCCTAATACGAGTCAATGGAATGTCTAAATACTGTATTTATTGGCGTATAACACTCACTTTTTTACCCTGAAAATAGAGGGTAAGCTGTGCCTGCGTGTTATACGCAGGGGGCTGTGGAAAGTTTTTTTCCTGAAACTTCCCTCTTAAAGTTAGGGTGCGTGTTATACGCCTGTGCATGTTATACGCTGATAAATATGCTAGCTAGAATGTTATTGCCCAGTGCAACTAATATTTTAGTGATGGTCTACTCTTCCAGCTGCAATATTAATTTTTTTGACATTAAAAAGCATAAGTCTCCGCCTACCAAAGCAGAAGATATGGGCCTCTTTGGTGGCAATAATGATCCTCGTGTAGCATCTTCACAATTTGTAAAATTTGCTTTTACTTTTTGCTATCAACCCATTAAATTCCCTTCCAAATCAACCTCTTCATCATAAATTTTGTCATCATCGTATAAAAATCAAAATCATGTTTGCATTCCTTTTTTAGCCTTTGACTTGCTAACAGTCCATTTTTCATGCATTTTGTTTTTGGTGTGATCATAATAGAATGTGACTTTCACATAATCTCCACAGAATTATTTTTTGCAAAGAGTTGGGGTCATCCATGGTCTGCTGCCCCTTAAATTTGCATTTCAATTCCAGCAGAACTTTAAAGGTGCTTTTGGTGCCTCGAGTCATCTGAAACAAACGCGCTCCCAAATAATTTTTCAGACTCCTCAAATATCCACAGTGATAACTTTTTATCATTTATTCGGCCCGGCCTGATCGAGAGAACACTACACTCTTAAATAGTTATTACACGTCCAATAAAGTAGGCAATTCATCATCTATTTATCCGTCATGCCAATAGCAGATTACATGTCATAATTAATTACTGGCGTAATAAATAGTGTTATTAATAAGGTGTGATGACAGGGGGGAGAATTATGCCATTGATAAAGACTGATGGCATAGTTGGGTTTGTGATGAGACATTGCAAACACAGTGCAGATTGAATCGCAAGGCCTCCCTCATGGATAATAAATAGTTATTTCACAGAACAAAATGATTGATACATTTGCTGGCTGCAGCAAAAGCAACGGGGAAAAAGATTCTGCTCTGTAAGTTATTTAAACAGACTGTGGTGATTTTTTTTTTCCTTCCCTGTGACAAATTCAACTTTGTAACAAAGTGACAGCTGCTTGGCAGGAGGAATAGAATTGATGCCTTCTTGGGTTCCTGACTTACAGAGTCTCATAGAAGTCAAATTCATTTTGGAAGAAAAAAAATAAAAAAATCTGGCATTTTCGCCTTTCTGTTTTGCACACTCCCTAGGCAGCACCTGGAGGAGTGGCTGAAGAACAGAAAGCGGAATGATGGGAAGCCGTGACATGTGACATTAGGGCAAGGGCTGCACAGAGACAAATGAAGTCTGTCAGCTATCTTTTGGAGAAGATGCCCCAGCTTTTATCACTGCTCGGATGAGCTGGCCTTTTACACAGGCTCATTGTATTTTTTTTCTATTGGTTTGATCCTACCTTTCATGACAACCTGGCCCCAGAGACCATTCATCACTTGACAGCTTGGAAAATGGCCACGTTTGAATGGCGAGAAATAAATAAAGTTTTGCAAAAAAAGAAAAGTAGCACGGAAATATATTAAAACAATGGTTCTCAAACAGAACACATTTTGAAAAAGATTATAAGAAAAAAAAAAAATATATACAGTTATATTTATTTTTAACGCTAATTACATTAAAACAAATGCAATATTTATATTTTAAGAAAAAAATAAAAAGTAAGAAGTAATGAATGAGTTATTTTGATTCTTGATAAATCAATACTACATAAATTAATAAATAGAAAAATACTTGATACAGTTTTTGTTAAATTAATAATTTATTTAAACTTTTATGCAAAGATCAATAAATACACATAAAAATAAGATTTTTCTATTTATCCCCTAATTTATATATTTTCATATATATATATATATATATATATATATATATATATATATATATATATATATATATATATATATATAAAGAGGTGTAAGTAAATACCTGCAGAACACCCACTCAGCGCCAGATCAAACCCACAGACCTCTAAGCAGTACAAACAGAGATAAAAAATTGTAAAAATATTTTTCAATATAAAACCACTGAGCAGCCATTTAAAAACAAAAATAAAAATAAAACCACGGTATAAGAATAAAACAGTTCAGTCTCTGTGATATTAAAATACACAAAACAGCACTTAAAAATCAATAATGATAGACTCATGGAAAAACCACTGAATAAAAAAAGTCTTAGATGTAGTCAAGGTGATGTAAACAATCCAAAGTGCTGAATGGTGTCTTAGTAGTAATCCTAGCGTGCACCTTCCACCAGGGAGAAACAAGAATCTCAATCCACCGCGAGATGCACTCTCCCCAAAAGGGTTAAACTCACCAGAAGATTAAAAAATCTGAGCCTTAAGCAGATACACCAGCCACTTTTCCATGGACCATTACCAGCAGGCGGGGACAGCAGGCACAGGAGCTCCACACAAGGTCATAAAAACAAGGAACAGCAATATAGTGTAATCCTGTTTAATCTTCCCAAGTAGCCCATACACTGAAAGCCCCCTTAAACCTATCTACGTACATTAAATCACAAAAAATTAGCATAAAATTTACCCCAGAGGCGCTCTCTGTTGAAGTCATTTGACAAAACGCTGCGTTAGAGTGTGACTCACGACATCTTCGCTAACCCGGAAGTGACGTGTGCGCTTCACACACTCCACTCTCCTACTAGGAAGCTGCTGCGGTGTCTGCAAGGATTCGCCTGCTCTCCATGGATGGCTGGATCTGGTGATAGCGCCCTCTGGGGTCACTTTTATGCTATTTTTTGGTGATTTGATGTACGTAGATAGGTTTAAGGGGGCTTTCAGTGTATGTGTGGAGCTCCTATGCCTGCTGTCCCCGCCTGCTGGTGATGGTCCATGGAAAAGTGGCTGGTGTATCTGCTTAAGGCTCTGATTTTTTAATCTTCTGGTGAGTTTAACCCCCTTGGGGAGAGTGCATCATGCGGTGGATTGAGATTATTGTTTCTCCCTGGTGGAAGGTGCACGCTCGGATTACTACTAAGACACCATTCAGCACTTTGGATTGTTTACATCACCTTGACTACATCTAAGACTTTTTTTATTCAGTGTTTTTTCCACGAGTCTATCATTGATTTTTAACCGCTGTATTGTGTATTTTAATATCACAGAGACTGAACTGTTTTATTTCTATACCGTGGTTTTATATATATATATATATATATATATATATATATATATATATAGATATATATATATAGACATATCTATATATTAACAAAAACATCCAATCTGAAGCACCTTGTAGATTTATTCATTAGGTATAACAAGCATCATATATACTGTATATATAGAGATATATCCACAGTAGATAAGGGGAACAGTACACAGTTATCAAACAGTGCAAAGCAATCTGGTCATCCCACTGACCATATATAAAGAATGGATTGCTGCACGTAAAATTTATTAAACCAAATGTTCATACATATCAAGAGTATTCTATGATAAGATCATATCATTGAATGCTTTTGATATGTATGAACATTTGGTTCAATAAATTTTATGTGCATCAATCCTTTTGTCTTTCTTTATATATATATATATATATATATATATATATATATATATATATATGTGTGTTTAAGGTGTAACCCCACTTTTGTTGAGAGAACAACATTCCCCTCTGGGTGATCTATGTGCAGGGATTTTAACAAATGTTGTTGCAGATTCCTACCTTTTGTTATTCTGGAGAAATCTCTGAGTGTTTGTCTGTGTCCATGTGGGAAAGTGAGTCTAATGGGAGTGGTTTTATAATGATCAAACAACTGCTGCACCTGCAGGACTCTAATGAAGAAAGCTGCTGGGCCTGCATCCCTTTAGACGTGATTTCCTATTGGGATTATGTCACCAAATATGACATTTTTGTTGCAAGGGGTGCCTGAAATCTGACTTGTATTTTAGTGCAGACTTCTGGGAAAATAGATGAGCCAATTACACAAGCAGAAAATTATGTTTCTGAGGGGCGTTCTGTATACATTCTGTGTACAGAACACCTCCAGGTAGCCATATTGCATTGCATTTTCAGAAAATTACAGAGCTGCAGATTAAAAAGGAAAGGTAATTATTAATAACTTTCAACTACAATATGACTTGTGTTGCAATTGTATACGCTATATTTTTTTTTCTTTATTTACTATTTTTTCCCCCCCGAAAGTGGAGTTACTCTTTAACCACTTAAGGACCGCCGCACAACGATGTACGTAGACAGAATGGCATGGACAGGCACAAGGGTGTACAGGTACGTCCCCTTTAAGAACTCGTCCGTGGGTCGCGCGGGTGGCGCGCTCGCGACCCGGTCCGAAGCTCCATGACCACGCCCGCGGGACCCGCGGACCCAATCGCTGCCGGTGTCCGGCGATCGGGTCACAGAGCTCAAGAACGGGGAGAGGTAAGTGTAAACAAACCTCTCCCCGTTCTTCCTAGTGGCATGTCTGTGATCGTCTGTTCCCTGTCATAGGGAATGACGATCAGTGACGTCACACGCCAAGCCACGCCCCCCTACAGTAAGAATCACTTATTAGGTCACACTAACCACTACAGCGCCACCTAGAGGTTAAACCCTTCACTGCCAGTGTCATTTTCACAGTAATCAGTGCATATTTAAGAACTCGTCCGTGGGTCGCGCGGGTGGCGCGCTCGCGACCCGGTCCGAAGCTCCATGACCACGCCCGCGGGACCCGCGGACCCAATCGCTGCCGGTGTCCGGCGATCGGGTCACAGAGCTCAAGAACGGGGAGAGGTAAGTGTAAACAAACATCTCCCCGTTCTTCCTAGTGGCATGTCTGTGATCGTCTGTTCCCTGTCATAGGGAATGACGATCAGTGACGTCACACGCCAAGCCACGCCCCCCTACAGTAAGAATCACTTATTAGGTCACACTAACCACTACAGCGCCACCTAGAGGTTAAACCCTTCACTGCCAGTGTCATTTTCACAGTAATCAGTGCACTGATCGCTGTAAAAATGACAATGGTCCCAAAAATGTGTCAAAAGTGTCCGATGTGTCCGCCATAATGTTGCAGTCATGATAAAAATCGCTGATCGCCACCATTACTAGTAAAAAAAAAATATATTAATAAAAATGCCAAAAAACTACCCCCTATTTTGTAGACACTATAACTTTTGCGCAAACCAATCAATAAATGCTTATTGCGATTTTTTTTTACCAAAAATATGTAGAAGAATACGTATCGGCCTAAACTGAGGAAAAAAAAAAGTTTTTTTATCAATTTTTGGAGGATATTTATTATAGCAAGTAAAAAATATGTCATTTTTTTCAAAATTGTCGCTCTATTTTTGTTTATAGCGCAAAAAAAAAAAACGCAGAGGTGATCAAATACCACCAAAAGAAAGCTCTATTTGTGGGTAAAAAAGGACGTCAATTTTGTTTGGGAGCCATGACGCACGACAATTGTCAGTTAAAGCGACGCAGGGGCCTGGTCCTTTAGCTACAAAATGGTCTGGGGCTTAAGTGGTTAATGCCTCGTACACACGATCAGAATTTCCGATGGAAAAAGTCAGATGGAATTTTTTGATGGGATATTCCGACTGTGTGTAGTCCCCATCGGACTTTTTTCCGACGGAATTTAGAAAGAGAATTCCGTTCGTCTGTAGGGAACTCTGATGGAGAAAAAAACATGCATGCTCAGAATCAAGTCGACGCATGCTCGGAAGCATTAAACTTAGTTTTTCTGGGCTTGTCATAGTGTTGTACGTCACCGCGTTCTTGACGGTTGGAATTTGGTGTGACAGTGTGTATGCAAGACAGCTTGGACGGAATTCCGACAGAAAAATCCATCGGAGTTTATCCCAACGGAAAATCAGATTGTGTGTACAAGGCATAAGTCTCACTACACAGCTATTGTATTTTTAAAGTAAATATTTCCTTTGTTGAGTGTTAATAAAGTACTTTTACATTACCTGCAAAACAGAATATGGCAAACTTTGATCTGGTTATTTTAATAAACAAGTAGATTATATTTTGTTATGTCCTGTAGCAATAATAGGATATCAATTTAAAGTCATACTATGCCAGGGCTGGTGCTCATAGTTGAATGTTTCCTACCCAGTTTTAATTATCTTTTATATTCCTGCCAGTAATGTAGTTTTTTTTTTATTTCCATCTATGCATCATGAAAATGGTTGCATTTGACTTGAGAAGCAGCTTTTTTCTTTCTTTACAGGAAATATATGCTAAAATTATAATCACAAATACATTCACCAGGGATGATAATTTCCACCATAAGATATTTGAAAAAGAAAAGTGTCCTTACTTATTTTTGTAAGCACCTGATAGCAGTTAAAGTATACTGAGCTATAATTTTTGTGTAATTGCTCAGTGGCGCTTATTCTGTTTCAATTGCTGAAAGTAACAACTTATGATTAGACCATTAAAAGAGAAAGAATCGACCTAAAAATTAAAACATAAAAGTTATACATTGTACAGGAGCCAATAACTGTCACACAGTGGTTAACTGCAATACTAGCGGTGTTATTTTGTATCCGCCAAGTTTTTGGGGAAGCAAGGTTTAAAATAATTTTAGTAGCATTACAAAAAAAACAGGCAGAAGCACAATATTTTTTAAAACCCATGACCATTTTTTAAAGATTTCTAAATGTTAAGCTTTAAAGTACAACTCCTTCTCTTTAGACACACTCATCCATGTTCTCACTTCTCATCCCTAAAGCCCCCTCCTGACCCAAACATTAAAATAATACACAGTGGGGTCGATTTACTAAAAATGGAGAGTGCAAAATTTGGTGCAGCTCTGCATAGAAACCATTTACAGTAGCTTCCAGGTTTCATTGTCAAAGCTTAATTGAACAAGCTGAAGTTAGAAGCTGATTGGCTTCCATGCACAGCTGCACCAGATTTTACACTCTCCGGTTTTAGTAAATCAACCCTACTGTGCCCTTGTGTTCTAGATGGTTCTGTGAGCTTACCGGTCTTTTCACGTCTAAGTCAACATCAGCAGGAGGTAGGCCTTACTACTGCACAGAAAGACACCACCCCTAGGGGCTTTGTACATAATGCCCTACTACTGCACAGAAAATACACCACCCCTAGGGTCTTTGTACATAATGCCCTACTACTGCACAGAAAATACACCACCCCTAGGGGCTTTGTACATAATGCCCTACTACTGCACATAAAGACATCACCCCTAGGGGCTTTGTACATAATGCCCTACTACTGCACAGAAAAGACACCACCCCTAGGGTCTTTGTACATAATGCCCTACTACTGCACAGAAAAGACATCACCCCTAGGGGCTTTGTACATAATGCCATACTACTGCACAGAAAAGACACCACCCCTGGGGGCTTTGTACATAATGCCCTACTACTGCACATAAAAGACACCACCCCTAGGGTCTTTGTACATAATGTAAAAAAAGGGGGGAAAAGATTGCGCTCAGAATTAAGGGGTGGCAATTATTGGGTGGCTCCAAATTGCCTGGATAACGGTCTCAAGCTGCCACTAACGTGATAAACATACTCAGTGAAACCAAAGAAAAAATATAAATAGTGGCGCTAAACCAAAGTTAGAAAACAAATAATAACAGTATGCCATGCTAATTTGTCACACATACAGTGCATAAGACCCTTGTTAATAACGTGTCAAAAAATATATAAACAAACCTAAAAATATAATTAACATGTAACAAAAATCAATAAATACCCTATATATGTGATATAGATATAAATAAACATGTGATATACTACACATATGTCGCACTGAGCGTCAATCTGCGTATAAATCAAAAAATCAGTCCAAAAAAGGAAAGGAATGCCTCGCTGGTGTAAAATCCTATTTGCTCTCACAGACCAGCGTTGTCTGTGTTTCCCAGGCAGGAAGCGGGAAACACAGACAACGCTGGTCTGTGAGAGCAAAAAAAGGTTTTACACCAGCGAGGCATTCCTTTCCTTTTTTACATGGTACTATTGCGGTCATACCGCCTGCCTTTTGCTGTGGGAGTTTCGTTTGAAGAGGTGGATATAGGAATTCTTACCATCTAACTGGGATTGCTTTGATGCGATTATAGGTCCTCCGTCATAGGTGACCAATTTAATCTGGTAAGCTGCTGACCTGTATTCGGTGGTGGATGTCACTCTTCAGACAAGCACTGGAATTTTTTGGATTTGATTTATGCACGGGTGTTTTCAGTTTATATATACTTTGGACTGATTTTTTGATTTATACGCAGATTGACGCTCAGTGCGACATATGTGTAGTATATCACATGTTTATTTATATCTATATCACATATATAGGGTATTTATTGATTTTTGTTACATGTTAATTATATTTTTAGGTTTGTTTATATATTTTTTGACACATTATTAACAAGGGTCTTATGCACTGTATGTGTGACAAATTAGCATGTCATACTGTTATTATTTGTTTTCTAACTTTGGTTTAGCGCCACTATTTATATTTTTTCTTTGTACATAATGTCCTACTACTGCACAGAAAAGACACCACTCCTAGGGTCCTTGTACATGATGCCCTACTACTGCACAGAAAGACATCACCCCTAGGGGCTTTGTACATAATGCCCTACTACTGCACAGAAAAGACACCACCCCTAGGGGCTTAGTACATAATGCCCTACTACTGCACAGAAAATACACCACCCCTAGGGGCTTTGTACATGATGCCCTACTACTGCACAGAAAGACATCACCCCTAGGGGCATTGTCACAGGTGTGCATAGCCTATTGCATTAGGGTGTGCACCCCAAAGCTCCAACACAAATGCGTTTGACATTTTTTCCTGCCTCTTCCCCGCTCTCCATCCTGAAACAATGGGAGGAAGGGGGGACCCGTGCAACAAAAGGAAGAGGAACAGGGAAAGGAGGGGTTGCGGGGGTGGCATATATTGTACCAATCCCATATATTTTCCTCCGGTGGCACATGAATGTTGACAAAAGGCAGAAGGGGAGAAGTCTACTTCCAGCTGCTTCAGGAGGAAAATACAGATTGGTTCCACTAAATTCCACCCCCACCACCCCTTCTGTCCAGGTTCTGAGGGTTAGCAAGGAAGGATTGTGGTTTACCTGTCACCTGCCCACCACTGACAGGTTGCTAATCCCAGGATTAGGGTGTGCCCAGTCACACCTGGCACGCCCCTTGCGCATGCCTATGGGCGTTGTACATGATGCCTAATGTTCACAAAAAGTGGGTTAAATGACCCTGGTCCTCATTCAACTCGGAAAAGGACTGATACTTGACGACAGAGCAGAGTATCTGCATGGCATATTGCAATTTTGGTGTGAGCTGCTTCTTATTTATAATTTAAAAAATGAAATTAGTTGACTGTAGAACTTAAGGATACATTTTCAATGACAGTCAGGCTCATTTTTATTATATGGTCCAAACACCATCAAGACAGTCAATCCTTCTACGGGAGCATCTTAATGCATTTCTGTTCATCCAAATAATGGGATGAAAAGATGATAGAGATCTGCATGTTTTAAGGAAGACTAACAATTTTTTGGGACTGGCGAAAACAATTAAATAAAATAAACTTGCGCTCAGCGTGTTTGTGAGACTGCACCACCTGACCAGTCTGAATACAAAACATAAATAAAAGAGGAGTTATTTTTTTCACTGTTGCAACAAATTAGACCATGCTATATAAAGTTTTTTTTTTCTTTTGTCTCCTTCTGGATCATGTTCTTTTGATTTAATTTGATAAATACAATGTGTGTTTTTATTTATTCAATCGGACTATGCAATTACCTACGTTCCATCACTGGAATAGGTACTGTTGCCATCGTACCCCCTACATACAAGGAAGAAAGTTGCAGAACAATGCACTTTATTCATGTGTATGAGAAATCTTATAAGGATTTGCATGAAGAGATTGATAATTGTGGGTGGGGGTGATATTATAAATTAACCCCATAGTATGAAGTAGCAGTTGGAGAGCTGGAGGACGCAAGTGGAGGGTGACGGAGAGGAGAATTTCCCTACAAGTAGAGTTGACCCAAGCACCTCCCTGTATGGTTTGCACCAGAACTCCCAAACATGTCAAATCTTTGGACCCGAGCCACAAGCTCTATTAAAGTCTGTGGTACCCAAACAAGATTAGTTTCACTTTAAAAGGACAGCAGTCACAAAAAGGAGTTTGTGCATTTCTTTTTTTTTTAAATGTACAGTTATACCTAGATATGATTGAGACGTTTGAGCTGGAACACAATCCAGACATTCTGCTAAACCTGTGCTCTGTCTTGGAGCACTAGCATACCCAACTGGCTTTCCACAATACCATGCCTTCCACTTAGGGGTCAATGCAGTGGTTCCTCTAGTGCAGGGGTCTCCAAACTTTTTACTTTGAGGGCCACATTCTATATTTTACACATATTCGCGGACCGGAAAAATTATTTAGAAATAAATCCACAGTAGAAGAATAGAATAGAATTTTACTTACTGCTGACAGCAGGACTGGATGGTGCTCCTGTATTCTTTGCTGGCACCTAAACGCTGGAGCATCATGCAGCGGGGCTAAACTTCCAGCGTGCATGCGGCTTTACATTCGTGTCTCCCCCCATCAGTCTCCCCATTCATCTGTGTCCCCATCAGTCTCCCCATACATCTGTGTCCCCATCAGTCTCCCTATACATCTGTGTCCCCATCAGTCTCCCTATACATCCGTGTCCCCATCAGTCTCCCTATACATCCGTGTCCCCATCAGTCTCCCCATACATCCATGTCCCCATCACTCATCAGGGTATCCCCACAAATTGGTGTCCCCATTAGAGCCCCCCCCCACATTTTTGTGTCCCCATCGTAATCCGAGTCTCCCTGCACATTTGTGTCCCCATCACATCCCACCCCCGCCTGCATATTTGTGTCCCCATCAGAGCCATCAGCCCCCTACAATTTTGTGTCCCCATAAGAGCCATCAGCCCCCCCTCCTCACATGTTTGTGTCCCCATAAGAGCCACCAGCCCCCCCACATTTGTGTCCCCATCAGAGCCATCAGACCCCCCAGATATTTGTGTCCCCATCAGAGTCATCAGCTCCCCCCCACATTTGTGTCCCCATCAGAGTCATCAGCCCCCCCCAAATTTATGTCCTCATTAGAGTCATCAGACCCCCCCACATGTGTGTCCCCATCAGAGTCATCAGACCCCCCAGATATTTGTGTCCCCATCAGAGTCATCAGCCCCCCCCCCACATTTGTGTCCCCATCAGAGTCATCAAGCCCCCGCCACATTTGTGTCCCCATCAAAGTCATCAGCCGGGGGGTGGATAAAGCACCTGGACCCCCAGATGGGGGCCACATTTGTGTCCCCATCAGAGCCATCAGACCCCCCAGATATTTGTTTCCCCATCAGAGTCATCAGCCCCCCCACATTTGTGTCCCCTTTAGAGTCATCAGCCCCCCACATTTGTGTCCCCATCAGAGTCATCAGCCCCCACCCACATTTGTGTCCCCATCAGTCTAGCACAGATGGAAAGGGCTGCAAGGGCTGGGACGGTGATAATAATGGGGGATTTTAACAGAAATTGACTGGAGTAATGGCACTGCTGGGACAGTTAAAGGGAAAAATTTTATAAACCTATTGCAGGACAATTTTATGGTCCAGTTTATTGAGGCCCCAGCTAGGAATTATGCTCTGTTGGACCTGGTAATCTCAAACCATGCAAAGCGTATTACTAATGTTCAGATAAAGGAACACCTGGGTAGCAGTGACCATAACATGATTTCATTTGATGTTAGCTGTAAGCAAAAATCACATACGGGAAAGATAAAAACACTTAATTTCAAGAGAGCAAATTTTCCAAGGATGAGGGCTGCTCTCCAGGACTTAGACTGGGAGGGAATATTGGCATCAATGGGCACAGAACAGAAATGGGAATTCTTCAAAAAGACTGTTTGTGAACTCACTGCAAAGTATATTCCCATGAGCAATAAGTGTAAAAGGCTAAAAATAAAACCTATGTGGCTCACGGCCAAAGTTAAAAAAGCTATAAACTACAAGAAAAGAGCTTTTAAAAAATATAAAAATGAGGGAACACTAGTGTCATTTAAATGTTACAAAGAATATAACAGGATATGTAAAAAGGAAATCAAGGATGCAAAAATTCAAAACGAACGACAGATTGCAAAAGATAGTAGGACAAACCCCAAAAAATTCTTCAAATATATTAATAGTAAAAAGGTCAGGTCTGAGCATGTACAGTAGGCCCTTTACAAAATAATCTAGAGTGGGTGACTGGGGACAAAGAGAAGGCTAATTTATTAAATACTTTCTTCAGCTCTGTGTATACAATGGAGCATGGGGGAGATCATGTCCATAATGGGGGTGGTAGTGACACAGCCCCAAATCCACAATGGCTCAAAAGTGATATGGTCCAGAAATATTTAATAAAGGTGGATAAAGCACCTGGACCAGATGGCATACACCCACGGATCCTAAAATAATTGAGCTCTGTAATTTCAAAGCCATTGTATCTCATTTTTAGGGACTCATTAATGACAGGAATAGTACCACTGGATTGGCGCAGGGCCAATGTGGTGCCTATATTTAAAAAGGGAACAAAGTCTTTACCAAGTAACTATAGACCTGTTAGTTTAACTTCTATAGTTGGGAAGATACTGGAGAGATTAATAAATGACCACATAGATGAGTTCTTGCTGGAAAAAAATATTTTAAGCAACAGACAGCATGGATTCATGAAAGACAGAAGTTGTCAGACAAACCTGATTTTTTTTTATGAAGAGGTAAGTAAAACCTTGGACAGAGGGGTGGCGGTGGACGTGGTATACTTGGATTTTGCAAAAGTGTTCGATACAGTTCCGCACACATGGCTCATGTGCAAGGTAAAGTCTACAGGATTGGAAATATCAGTTTGTAAATGGATAGAAAACTGGCTAAAAGACAGAATTCAGAGAGTCGTGGTTAATGATTCTTACGCTGAATGGTCTAAGGTTATCAGTGGTGTACCCCAAGGTTCAGTGCTGGGCCCCTTACTTTTTAATATCTTATAAATGATATAGGGTCTGAGATCAAAAGTAAAATTTCTGTCTTTGCAGATTACACTAAGCTATGTAGTGGAATAACATCCTTACAGGATGTCGCCAATTTACAAGCCAACCTCAATGCTCTGTCTAATTGGGCAACTATGTGGCAGATAAGGTTTAATGTTGATAAATGTAAAGTTATGCACGTGGGGGCTAAGAATATGAATGCATCATACATACTAGGGGGAGTACAACTGGGGAGATCCATAGTGGAGAAGGATCTGGGGGTTTTGGTAGATCATAAGCTCAATAATGGCATACAATGCCAAGCTGCAGTTTCCAAAGCAAGCAAAGTCCTTTCTTGTATTAGGAGAGGTATGGACTCCAGAGAGCGAGATATAATTTTGTCCCTGTACAAATCATTAGTAAGACCTCATCTGAAATATGCAGTTCGGTTTTGGGCCCCAGTTCTCAAAAAGGATATTGGGGAACTGGAGAAAGTGCAGAGAAGGGCAACCAAACTGATAAGAGGCATGGAGGAGCTCAGCTATGAGGAAAGATTAGAGGAACTAAATTTATTCACTCTTGAGAAGAGGAAATTAAGGGAGGATATGATCAACATGTACAAATATATAAGGGGTCCATATAGTGAACTTGGTGTTGACTTATTCACTTTACGGTCAACACAAAGGACAAGGGGACACACTTTATGGCTAGAGGAAAAGAGATTTCACCTATAAATATGGAAAGGTTTCTTCACAGTAAGAGCTGTGAAAATGTGGAATAGACTCCCTGCAGAGGTGGTTCTGGCCAGCTCAGTAGATTGCTTTAAGAAAGGCCTGGATTTTTTCTTAAATGTACATAATATAACTGGGTACTAACATTTATAGGTAAAGTTGATCCAGGGAATATCCAATTGCATCTCGGGGGATCAGGAAGGATTTTTTTCCCCCTGCTGTAGCAAATTGGATCGTGCTCTGCTGGGGTTTTTCGCCTTGCTCTTGATCAACTGTGGGTATAGAATTAGGTATATGGGATTGTTTGATATTATTATTCTATTTTTTTATGGTTGAACTGGATGGACTTGTGTCTTTTTTCAACCTGACTAACTATGTAACTATGTAACTATGTATATCAGTCATCAGCCCCCACCCACATTTGTGTCCCCATCAGAGTCATCAGCCCCCCCCAAAGTTGTGTCCCCATCAGAGTCATCAGCCCCCCCACATTTATATCCCCATCAGAGTCATCAGCCCCCCCACCCACATTTGTGTCCCCATCAGAGTCATCACCCCCCCTAAAGTTGTGTCCCCATCAGAGTCATCAGCCCACAGATGTTTGTGCCCCATCAGAGCCATAAGCCCCCCCCCCACACAAGTGTAACCATCTCACATTAGCCCCCCTTCTTACATGTGTACTTTTACCAGCGCGTCTCAGACTTTACACTGGCTGTGGTGACCTGCTGCACCTCCCAACTCCCGCCCCGCTGGTATTACACACTCGTTACTGGTTAACAGCGAGGCGGGAGGTGGGAGCAGGGAGGTGGAAACAGGTCTGCACTAAAATACCTCATTGGCTGCTAGGATGCCCGTGGTCCCAGCAACCAACACAGTGAGACGCCGAGAGGGATTGCAGGACCTGCGCTGCATTGCCGGGGGCAAATATGCAGCGCAGGTTCCACAACTAACAGGTGGACTAAGGACTCCAGCTGCGGGCCGGAACAAATGGCCTGGCAGGCCGGATGTGGATTGTGGGCCGTACTTTGGAGACCCCTGCTCTAGTGCATTGTGAGATGCTGGTTGGAAATATCTTTAAATCCTGCTCCTGCAATCTCCTTTCTCTCCCTCAAAGGTGAAACATCAGAGGTCTGTTTAGACCCCTAATATCTCACCAAAGCCCCCCAACCGGGCTCCTAAAAATATTGAAAAAAACTAATAATAAAAATAAATAGTAAAAAAAACATAAAAATAAGAAAATGGAAAAAAATTATAAAAAAATAAAATTACAAAAACAAACACTCTTTACACTAGTGGCGGAACTACCAGGGTCACAAAGGTTGCACTTGCGACTGGGCCCTGGCACTCTGCCATCGGGCTCCGAGGGAAGGACCCCGGGCCAAGGGTTGGGGGGCCCTTCATGGTTTCTTGCACCAGAGCCCCGAAGGTTTTAGTTACGCCACTGATTCAGCGTTTGCTTGCCTGCTATTGATGTGTATGTGCATATCCTTTAGTACATCAGGCTCAAAGGTGTTGCATAAAATAACTGAAAAATATGTTGTTGTTTTTTTCTTTTATTTATAGTCATTTTAATGAATAATATTTGTGTAATATACTTGAAATATTCAAAACATCTTTGTTATGTTTTCATCAAAATATCCCGAAAACATTCATGGCCACCCTTAGTTAGGACGTGTGACTGAATCAAGATTTACACAATTACTTTTAATTACCTGCCTGCAGGGACCTTGTTTATAACTAGCTGTAAATCTTAGGATTTTTATGCTAGAATGAATTTTTCAAAAAAAAAAACACACCAGGTTTTTTCTTTAAAAAAATAAAACCCTTTAAAAAAAAATAAAAAAAAATCAGTTTATTAAAATGTGTTAAAAATAACTCAAGATGGGCTTTAATCCTTATCGTTCATCAGGCAGGTCTTATAAGTGATTCCCCATCTCTTATAGATATTCCTTAAAAATAACTGAACTGGAAGGTACTGGGAGGTTTCCTTGTTCAACTTTCATGATTAGAGCTTAGCTGAATGTACTTGGATTTAGTTCAGAGTATGTTTGGCAAACTTTACCAAGGTTAGGATGCCAAATCTGAACTCCATTGACATTTTTGGGAGTTGAATATAAGGAATCACTATTAGCCATTTTCTGGACTACTAGGCAAGGGATTATTAAACAAAGGGTTGATGGACACTGCCCTGGGGAACATGTACCAAAACAAAAATGTAAAATTCTATTTGGTGGGAAGCAGAAATTTTAATAATGTTTAACCACTTCACTATCGTTTTGCTTTGGCCGGGCAGGACTTTCATCGAACTGGGTGGAATTCATATGATGTGCTACCGGATCGCACCTCGCACGCAGCATGAACTGTTACCAGCTGTTTCCCTGCGGGCCTGCTGCTGGTACCAATCACCAATCACTGTAACCAATCACAGCAGATCACATGACAATTGTAAACAATGGATGGCTTCCTTTCACGTAATTTATTGTGTACACTTGTGTTGCTAGCTGTGATTGGTCTCACAGTAAACACATTGTACAGACAGGGCCAATCACAGTCCATTTGTATAAACAATTTGGTCTTCATTTGATATAAACAATCATAATGTGTAAAAAAAATCATGATCACTTACCCAGAGTAGTACAGTGTTACTATGGAAATTTAAAAAATATATATATATATTTTTTTTACATACTGTGTCCCTGATTATTCCACACCCATTACTATAATGCTGTACTGCACTGGTGAAAATAAGTAATTAAAAAAATTAATTAATTTCTTCATTTAAAAAAATTAAAACTCTCCATATCTCTTACTAAATCACTTGAACAGTCTACTTTCCAAAAAGGGGTAATTTGGGGGATATTTGTACTTTCCTGGCATTTTTGGCCTCAAGAAATTAGATAGGCTGTCAGGATTGATTGATAGTTTATGTAGTTAATAACTTTCCTTAAGACTAAATAATATACACTTTCACCCAAAAAAGTAGCAGAATATATTTTGGTCTAAATTTATGGAGAAAGATTATTTATTTGCTAAATTTTCTAACAGAAATGAAGAAAAATTATTTAGTTTTTTTTGAAATTTTTGGTGTTTTTTTGTTTATTTAGCAAAAAATCAAAAACCCGTTGGTGATTAAATATCCCCCCAAAAAAAGCTCTTTTTGTGTAAAACAAATGATAAAAACGTAATGTGGATACAGTGTTGCATAACCACGCAATTGTCATTCAAAGTGCGACAGCACTGAAAATTTACCTGGGCAGGAAAGTGCTCGGTATTGAATTGGTTTAAGTGAAGCAAATGGCCATGGATTCCTTTCATCTATACCAGACTCTTACCCTAGATATAAATGTTAACGAGGAACCCATGCAATAAATAAATAAATAAATACATACATACAGTGCCTTGAAATGTATTCATACCCCTTGATTATTTCCACATTTTGTGTTGTTACAACCAAAAACCTAAATGTATTTTATTGGGATTTTATGTGATAGACCAACACAAAGTAAAAGCCCCCCTGCCCCAAAGCACCCCCCCCCCATGTTGAGGGCATGTGGCCTAGTATGATTCAGTGTCATGGATATGCATTAATGTCTGTCTGCCATCTTACCTTCCTCCTCATGTGTTCATCTAGAGACCAGACCTCCTTCACCTGGCTTCCTTTATAATCTCCTCCCAGCCTGACTCCACCCCAGGCCCTATCACTGAACACTATATTAACCTGTGCACTGCAAGCCTGCTTTGCTGATCAACGTGTTTGTTAGGCATTGTGTGTTTGGGTTCCTGCCTGCCGTGTGCTACGTCTGTCTCTCTGTTACGTTATTGGCTTGTCCCCGACTATCCCTGTCTGCTCGTGACCTTGACCTTCGGCTCGTTCTTCGTTATCCTTGTCTGCTTGTGGCCCCTGACCTTCAGCTTGTTATTCGGTTCTCTCTATCGTGTGCTGCTGCTTCCCCTCTTTTCCCCTTATCCTACGGGGCGTGAGCTAGGAAACTCCAGGGGCCGCGACCTGGTCCCAGCCTGCAGCGTAACATCCTCACCACTAGAGGCCCTGGAGAAGACCAGCTGGGTCTTAGACTCCGCGCCCTGGGGAATCTTGGCTCTCGCTTCCGTTGGGATCCCGGTTGTGCTCCTCTGGTCCCGCTTTCCACAACCACCCAGTTTCCTATCCGCAGAAGCCAGCCATAGGGTTCACTACCTCGCGGTGCACTCCTGTCCCCCTACGGTGTGCATCTGTCACCTGGCCACAGGTGACCCTGACAGTTTGATCAGCCATGAACCCGGCTGACATCCCGCTTCCCGCGGATGATCCATTGCAGGGCATAGTTCGCAGACTTGAGACCCAGGAATCAAATCAGACCCAGGTGATGCGATTCCTCCAGGATCTGGCTTCTCGATTCGAGCAGCTTCAGGTCTCCTTGGGAACCCCGAATCCGCAACCCCAAGTACAACCAGCGGCTGTACCTATCGCACCAGTCGCAGCCTCACACTCACTAAGATTGCCAGCTCCGTTCCGTTTCTCTGGGGACTCCAAGGCCTGCAGGGGGTTTCTCAGCCAATGCACTATTTATTTTGAGCTTCAGCCTCAAAGCTTCCTGTCTGACCGGGCTAAGGTAGCCTATATCATTTCCCTCCTCTCCGGTGAAGCTTTCGCCTGGGCTGCCCCTCTGTGGGAGAGGAACGATCTGGTGGTTTCCAGTCTGTCCGAATTCTTGAAGCTCTTTCGTAATATCTTCGAAGAGCCGGCTCGGGCTTCTTCAGCGGCTAGTGCTGTCTTACGTCTTCGCCAAGAATCTAGTTCAGTGGGGCAATATGCTCTTCAGTTCCGTATCCACACAGCTGAATTGAGCTGGAATAATGAGGCCCTGGTCGCTACCTTTTTACATGGCCTCTCTGACCGAGTGAAAGACGAATTAGCGGGAAGAGCCATTCCCGTCGGTCTGGACGATGTAATTTCATTATGCAACCAGATCGACATTCGTTTTCAAGAGAGGTCCTTAGAAAAAAGACGCCAGCACTCTCTGGGTCCTAGCCAGTCTGAGCTCCCCTCCCTTCATTCCGTGGAGCATCCTCTACCTGCTGAAGAACCTATGCAGCTGGGCCGGACCAGACTAACCCCCGAAGAACGTGCTAGGCGCAGAACTCTGGGCTTGTGCCTCTATTGTGGGGGTAAGGGTCATTTTCGTGACTCCTGCTCGCTTCGTCCGGGAAACGCTCAGGTCTAATACATTTGGAAGGTGGAGTATTGGACCCAGAAACATCACCTTCTCGCCTGCTCTTGCCGGTGTCCCTTCATGTAGGCACTTCTCCTCAGTCAACCCTTGCATACCTGGATTCCGGGGCTGCCGGCAATTTTATGGATTGGAGAACTGCTTCTTCTATGAAGCTTACCCTTTCACCTCTCACTACCCCATTGGTAGTCTCGGCAATTGATGGCACTGTTCTCCCAGGGGGCCCTATTCGCTTCCAGACGCTACCCATTAGGATGTCGGTAGGGATTCTCCACCAGGAGTGGATATCCTTTCTTATTCTACCCAAGGCCTCTACCCCAGTTGTATTGGGCCTCCCTTGGCTACAGCTCCACTCTCCACATGTGGACTGGGTCTCTGGGCAGATCCTGGCCTGGGGTTCCTCATGTTTCTCGTTGTGTCTTCTCAAGGTGACCCCCAAGGAGAGTCTTCCGGTTGCTGCCACTTCTGTTTCTTCTGATCTTCCCGCCGCATACAGCGATTACCGGGATGTGTTCTGTAAAAAATCAGCTGAGGTGCTTCCTCCCCACAGGTCTTTTGACTGTGCTATTGATCTTGTCCCCGGAGCAACTCTACCCAGGGGTCGTACCTACCCTCTGTCCATCCCAGAGACCCAGGCCATGTCGGAGTATGTAGCTGAGAATCTGGAGAGAGGTTTCATCCGGAAATCCTCATCGCCTGCAGGGGCAGGGTTCTTTTTTGTTGCCAAAAAGGATGGTACCTTAAGACCCTGCATCGATTATCGGGGTTTAAATGTGGTTACTATTAAAAATCGATACCCCTTACCCTTAATATCTGAGCTATTCGATAGGTTGAAGGGTGCCTCCATTTTCACCAAGTTGGATCTCAGAGGCGCGTACAATCTCATTCGAATACGGGAGGGTGACGAATGGAAGACTGCATTCAACACTAGAGACGGGCATTACGAATATCTGGTGATGCCTTTTGGTCTGTGTAATGCTCCAGCCGTGTTTCAAAACTTTGTCAATGAAATCTTCAGAGATCTGCTGTACCAGTTTGTTGTCATCTATCTGGATGACATTCTGATCTTTTCTGAGAATCTGCTCGTCCACAGAAACCATGTCCGCACTGTACTTCAACGTCTTAGAGAGAACAATCTCTATGCCAAGCTGGAGAAATGTTCCTTTGAATGTTCTGAGGTCCTGTTTTTGGGGTGCTTCGTCTCATGTTCGGGGCTTCGTATGGACCCTGGGAAGGTCTTGGCTATCACCAACTGGCCTCTTCCTGCTAGCCTCAAGGCCACACAGCGCTTTCTTGGCTTCACTAATTATTATAGGCAGTTCATAAGGAATTACTCTTCCATTGTCGCGCCTATTATCGCTTTGACCAAGAAGGGTGTGAATGCCAGAGACTGGCCTCCCGAAGCTGTCTCTGCATTTCACAACCTGAAACAGGCCTTTGTTTCTGGCCCCCTCTTGAGGAGACCAAATCCTGGGAATGCATTTTTTATTGAAGTGGACGCTTCTTCAATGGGGGTGGGAGCTGTGCTTCTTCAAATCTTTGAGAAGAGACGCCAACCATGTGCGTTCTTCTCCCAAAAAAATTCTCAGGCAGAGAGGAATTATGCCATCGGTGATCGGGAACTTCTCGCAATTAAATTGGCGTTAGAGGAGTGCCGTCATCTCTTGGAGGGTTCCCCTCACTCCATAACGATCTTTACCGATCACAAGAATTTACAGTATCTACAGAATGCTAAACGTCTGAATTCTAGACAGGCCAGGTGGAGTCTCTTCTTTGCCCGTTTTAATTTCACGATTACCTACAAACCTGGTTCCTGCAACGGTCGGGCTGATGCGCTCTCTAGGTCATTTGACACTTTGGACGAGGAGTCCGCCCCTGAACCTGAGCCGATCATTCCCACCTCATGCATTGTTGCCCACTCTACCACCCTGAAGTCTAAAATTCCGCCTGGTAAGACCTTTGTCCCCGCTGAGCTAAGAGCTAAGATCCTTCGTTGGGGACATGATTCCAAGGTGGCAGGGCATTCTGGATTCCTCCGATCCTTCCTACTCATCAGTCGTCACTACTGGTGGCCTAATCTCCGCTCAGACGTCAAAGACTACGTTAAAGCTTGTCATGTCTGTGCTCAGTCCAAATCCTCCACACAAGCTCCTGCTGGTCTCCTCATGCCCTTGCCCATTCCTAAGGAACCCTGGGTCCATATTGCCATGGATTTTATCACCGATCTCCCACTGTCTGAGAATAATAGTCATTTGGGTGGTAATCGATCGATTCTCCAAGATGGCTCATTTTGTTCCTCTTCCTGGTCTTCCTTCTGCCCCTGCCTTGGTTCCCATTTTCATTCGGGAAATTCTCCGCCTACATGGGGTCCCTTCTCATATTGTTTCCGACAGGGGAGTCCAATTCACGTCTCGTTTTTGGAGAGCCTTTTGCAAATCCCTCAATATTGTCTTGGATTTTTCTTCTTCTTACCATCCCCAATCCAATGGACAGACTGAGAGGGTTAATCAGGAGTTAGAGGTCTTTCTTCGCACCTTTGTGTCTTCTCACCATGACGATTGGTCCTCTCTACTCCCGTGGGCAGAATTCTCCCATAACAATCATGTGAATACCAGTTCGCAGAAGACACCCTTTTTCACAGTTTATGGAAAACACCCTCAACTTCCTCTTCCCATGATCTGTTCTCCAGACATTCCAGCTTTGGCTTCGGTTCAGGAGTCTCTCAATTCCGTTTGGGTTCACGTTCATGATTCCCTCCGGGCAGCTGCTGAAAAATTCAAAGGCTTTGCCGACCGCCGCAGGCGTAAACCGCCTTCTCTTCAGCCAGGGGACAAAGTCTGTCTCTCTACCAGGAACATCAAGCTCCGAGTTCCTTCTCTGAAGTTTGCTCCACGATTCATCGGTCCATACACGGTAACTGCTAAACTGAATCCGGTTTGTTTCAAACTCCAGATTCCTAAGAGCCTTAAAATCACTAACTCCTTTCATGTTGCTCTTCTAAAGCCTTTAGTCCTCAATAAATTCTCTCGTCCTCTCCCTACCGTGGCGCCTGTCTCTGAGGATAATCAGGAGTACGAGATCAGTCAAATTCTGGACTCCCGACTCTGTAAAGGCGTTCTTCAGTACCTCGTTCATTGGAAAGGGTTTGGTCCTGAGGAGAGGTCTTGGATCACTGCATCTGAGGTCTTTGCACCTCGTCTGTTAAAGGAGTTTCATCTGAAGTTTCCCTCTAAACCTGGGCCCAGGCGGGGAAGGGGGAGGCCTCGTAAGAGGGAGGGTACTGTCATGGATATGCATTAATGTCTGTCTGCCATCTTACCTTCCTCCTCATGTGTTCATCTAGAGACCAGACCTCCTTCACCTGGCTTCCTTTATAATCTCCTCCCAGCCTGACTCCACCCCAGGCCCTATCACTGAACACTATATTAACCTGTGCACTGCAAGCCTGCTTTGCTGATCAACGTGTTTGTTAGGCATTGTGTGTTTGGGTTCCTGCCTGCCGTGTGCTACGTCTGTCTCTCTGTTACGTTATTGGCTTGTCCCCGACTATCCCTGTCTGCTCGTGACCTTGACCTTCGGCTCGTTCTTCGTTATCCTTGTCTGCTTGTGGCCCCTGACCTTCAGCTTGTTATTCGGTTCTCTCTATCGTGTGCTGCTGCTTCCCCTCTTTTCCCCTTATCCTACAGGGCGTGAGCTAGGAAACTCCAGGGGCCGCGACCTGGTCCCAGCCTGCAGCGTAACATCCTCACCACTAGAGGCCCTGGAGAAGACCAGCTGGGTCTTAGACTCCGCGCCCTGGGGAATCTTGGCTCTAGCTTCCGTTGGGATCCCGGTTGTGCTCCTCTGGTCCCGCTTTCCACAACCACCCAGTTTCCTATCCGCAGAAGCCAGCCATAGGGTTCACTACCTCGCGGTGCACTCCTGTCCCCCTACGGTGTGCATCTGTCACCTGGCCACAGGTGACCCTGACATTCAGGAGCAGGAGGGGGGTGCTCGCTAGTCCCCCGCCTTTCCTGAACTGCCATGCTGCATGCTCCGATAAGGGTCTAGTATGGATTTTGGGAAGGACCCCACGCCGTTTTTTTAAACATTTTGGCGTGGGGTTCCCGTTCAAATCTATACCAGACACAAAGGCCCTGGTATGGATTAGGGGTGACCCTGCACGCCGTTTTTTTTATTTTATTTTTCTATTGCCGGCAATAGTATTATATTGGCAGCAATTTAAATGTAATTTCATTAATTATTTTTTTTTCTTTAGAAATGTCAGTTTTGTTGCAGCAGGTTCTATACATGGTACATGCGCGACTTTAGAGGCAGACTAAGGGCACCCCCTAGGCACTATATTTAAAGGAATTTTTCATGTTTATTGTTTCACTTTAAGCATCATTAAAATCACTGCTCCTAAAAAAAAAATATGTTTAAAAAAAAAAATTGCATTGATACATACCCCCCCCCCTTCCGGGTGATACCCAGGGCCTCCATACCCATTTTATGGCCAATAACTTGCTTAAAATCCTTCAAAATGGGAACTTTTCATTTTTCAAGTTTGAGTCCCATAGACTTTGCCGTTCCAGTCAGAAGTTTTTCTCTGTTCGGAAGTTCTGGTGCGAACCGAACAAGGGGGTGTTCTGCGCTTTTGGATTTGGCAAACATAGGTATAATAGTTTGTCACTTGATACTTTTATTATAGAATGCAGTGCGTTCTCTGTGTTCTCCTTTAATAAGCTTTGGTGTCAATTTAGTTCTCTGAAACTAGCTGGGACCAATATGGCAGAGTCTTGTAGTTATTAAAGTGATTCATTTGGGATGTCTAGTAAAAATATCATTTGATAAAATGTCTTGTATACATGAATTGTACAAAGAACTTTAAAGAACGTAACTGTAATACATCAAGATTCAGCTATATCAGATTTTCACTTTAAGGCTACTAAGCCAGCATTGCTAGAAGCAAGTCCAATCATTTGTCAGTTCTTCAACTTGCAAGATTAATTCTCCACTTTTATTGCATTAAATCAGCAAAATTGCTAGCAGCATACAAATCAAATGTACATTTATTATTACAGAACTGTAATATAAGTGACAGTAATGTGTCAAAGACTAGATGTTTCTTTTTTTTTTTTTACCATTCTGATACCTTGTAATTTTTTTCACATTTAAAATAGGTAATTTCTATTATGCTGACTGGTTTCTTGCAATAGAGGTCATATTCTAGGGACATTGGTTGTCATTTTGATGCAGAGCAATTTTAAGTATATTAACTTTTTATTTAAAATCTTGGCACATTAAATGCCTTCTTTAGGATAAGTCAGACAAGTGTTGGATGCAGTAACAAGAGAACAGGTTGGGATTATAACGGTGCTGAAAAAAGCATATAGACAATATATATAAAAAAGGAAATATATTTTTAATAATACAAATATGGGTGAAAGAGGGGGGTTTATTAAAACCTGATTATAAGAGCATAAATTGGAATGAGTGGGTCGCTGGCTTCCCAAAACTCAATATAAGGTGGTCACAGTAAAGTGCCCTGTCCCAACATGTTTTGCCAAAATGGCTTCCTCAGGGGATTTGTTCTGGGACCACCGATCCGTT
This sequence comes from Rana muscosa, assembly GCA_029206835.1. Lineage (NCBI taxonomy): Eukaryota > Metazoa > Chordata > Amphibia > Anura > Ranidae > Rana > Rana muscosa. Next base: position 349,316,107 of record CM055119.1, read on the forward strand.
AACCAGCTCTAAAATAGAATACAAAAACAGGTATTAGAGTAATGCACTTGTATAAATATAGATTTTTTTTTAAAAACATATTCACATTGCCGTGGCTTGCGAATAGGAAACCCAATACCTACCTCTACCTGCCGAGGCGATGAAAAAAAGCCCACAAGAATGGACAAAGGAGCTGAAGGTCTGGATTGAGTGAGAAAGGAGGGCCGTTTCCAGCCACAGGGGATAGATAGAGACCAGGCTATGGAACATAAGCATAGATTTAGTGCTATGCATGATAATTTGAGACTAACTTATTAAAAAAGGGCCCAAAATGGCTCAACAAAAACTTACTATGCTCAAAATGACATGGAGGTAAATTCAGGAGACGACCGTGAAAATGTAATTTCAAAGAAATTTCAAGGTGTGGAAAAAATCCCAGTCAATCCAGTATGGATATCTCAGTGTTTTTAAACACTGAAAAAGAAGAGGGGGAGAAGGAAAAGGGAGTAAAACAAAATCAAAGTATCAAGAAGAAAATTGAAGATAATGTAACTACTTAGATACTTCCACACCCAGTTGGCAGCATGCATATTTATACAGCCCTGGTCAATCGCAAGGAGCAGGGCTCTGAAGGCATGCTAGGAGACTGTATATATTCTCTGAGCACACTGGGCTCTGGGTCTTTTCCTGCAGAGGATCAGTCCAGCCTGGAGGGCTCTGCATTGTGTTTACTGCCATGTGCTTACCATTCGCGAGGCCTCGGGTAGGCAACTTGAGGGTCAGGGTACTGAAGCTACAGAGAGCTGACTGAGGGGATGTCTGCTGAAGATCTAGTCTGGTATTACTGGAGGAAGGTGTAGCTTGGAAGTTGGAAGGAGGCAACCAACTGTCCCTGGATATTCTGTGAGTACAGACTGCAATGAGAGATCTTAGAGACTTTTTGGCTGCTATCAGCCTGTGTATTTGTCTAAAGAGGACATTGACTGGTGTCCTGAAGAGCTTAGTTTATCCAATTCCTTGTGAGGAAATATGCTTTTTTCGCTCTAAAGAAAGAAGCTTGTGTGCTTTAATAGCTTCTACTTCGGAAGAGCTCATTCTATCTAGCTCTTTGTGAAGGAACGTTGCTCTTGGTGATCTAAAGAAAGAAGCCTGCTTCTAACTGCTTCTATTACAAGCCAAGTCCACAGTTTGCTATATGCAAGGACTTTTGCTTCAGCTTTGCAGAAAGGAGTTCATTGTTCTCAACCTGTACATAGTTTCTGTTTTTGGAATATCCCACTCAATTCCCTCAATCCTATCCAAGTTCTCCAAATATAAAAACAACAACAAAATTAAAAAAAACACTCCTAGACTGTTTTTTAAGGAAAAGTGTGGCTGAGATTGTTTGCAAGGCTGTGGGGCAATCCACTGGGGAAGAACCTGGGCATATTTCCAGTGGCAACTACGGGAGTAAACACTACATATTTTTTGTAGAACAAGTACACCTAGGACACAACACATTGTTAGGGCTTGTTTACACCACTTGTGGCGGCCCTCTGAAGAATGATTCATTTCAGAGGGTGCCATTTGCAGCTTGGGGGGGGGGGGGGGGCGATATAAGGAGTCATGGTCTTGTCTGCATTATTATGTGGATCCTTATTGCAGCAGTCATTCTCCTGTTTGCTAATGGACATTTCCTGTTGCAGATCTGGACCCCTTGCTACCCCTATATAAGTCAAATGGCAATATTATTAGAGTGTGCCAGTTAGGAAATACCTTGTTTAGCTTACCCCTATCCCTTCTTTCAATAGTTAACTTGCTCTTTACATTTGAAGCCTCTAATTGCTAATCTTTATCCACCTCCTCATCATTCAGCTCCTATACAAATTGTCAATATATTTACCACTGGTAGACAGCAGGTGGAGCTGCATGCCAGTTCAATTCTCTGGAATGTCTAATTTATACTGCTAAAATAGATCTGAATGGCACAAGAAAATGTTTAACGAATAGCATAGTCTGAAATAATCGTAGAGGTAGTATCAGGATTTCCTATTTAGGATCCCAGCATGCCTTTCAGATTGTCACTGATATGATACCTTTTTACTTTTAGGATAAAAAAATATATATATTTATATATAATAAACATTTTTTATAAAACATCACATCACAAATTAACAAAAGTTTTCCTGCAGAGAAGCCTTTAAATGCATATGGTGATCAAAAATATATATCTAAATATATAACTCGTGCTAGAAGTACATATGAAATGTAATAAAAAATTATTGAATCTGTGACATGTGACGTTGCAGCTGCTGTACACAAAGTGCTAACACTTGACAAATATATAACTAAAAATAATTACAGCACTCACAAATAATTAAATAAAATGAAGACATTAAATTAAAACAGTTCATAAACAATTAGAGAAAGTAAAAAAAAAAATAGTGGTGAATGATGTGCTCCAATGTTAAAGTGCAGTCGTGCTTCAAATCTCAAGGTGCACCACACTCCCTCCTGTGTCCCCACTAACCGGATGGAATGGACCCCTAGCTTTTCAGTCTGGGGGTCATTCAGGCTTTGAGATGTTGGCCAGCAATGGCTGAGTCACATCAATGTACCAAGAAGATCTTCAGTATTTATAACCATCGCATGTGGATCATGATGCCCAAAATAATGAAAAGATAAGGGACCATAGTGAAGTACTGTTTAGCAAAGAATTTATTGCGCAAGTGGACAGGTACTTACAAACTGAAGATTAAAAATAGGCATGGATTCGGCAACAGTTTAAAACAGCAAGCAAATGCCACCAGCGTGCGTTCCACCCGATAACCGGAAGTGACGTCTCGTGGATTAGGAACCGGAAATTCCGTCAAATGCGTATGTTTTAATTAAATTAAAAATGTATAACATGCTAAAACTACTTGTAGTTTTAGATTAAGTATTACAAACGCTCAAAATATAGCAAAACATTTTAACAATATTCTTTTATATGTAATTAATTAGAAAAAAAAGTAGCAGGATAAATGTAAATTAATTAAATTCCCTTTAATGAGATCACTACTAGAGTTGTGCAAGTGCTTCAGGCAAAGGAAAAGTTGTTGTTTTGGCGGGTTTCCCCAATGTAAATCCATTGTCAATCATAACGACCGCTGCACAGCCGGAGCCGAATTTTTTTTAAAAATTTTAAAAAAATAAAAAAATCGCTCCGCCGTCCAGTAAGGCAAACCGCCAAATGCCTGGCTTGCCATTTAACAGTTCTTATATAGGTAAGGGGTGGAGTCACCTGGCAATGTCATCTAGTAGCACCCCCCCTTGTGATGTCACCGACTGGTGCATGCTGGGTCGGTGACGTCACAAGGGGGCGTGCCACCAGGTTTAAGCAGTATTAAAATCACTGCTCCTGTAAAAACAATCTTTGTTTTGTTTTTGCATTGATAGATGTCCCCCAGGGCAGAACTTGGACCCCCATACCCTTTTTATTGCTAATTACCTGCATATAAGCCTTCAAAATGGAGACATTTGATTTTTTAAGTTCGGATCCCATAGACTTTAATAGGGTTTGCCATTCAGGTCAGAACTTTTTCTCTGTTTGGGGGTTCTGGTGCAAACCGAAAAGGGGTGAGTTCTGCCCATCTCTAATTACTACATTATTTCATTATTTTATTTGTGCAGTCTAAACATATCCAAAGTATGTACAGAATGTTTACACACAAATAGTACTTATGTATAGGGATGAGCTTCGAGTTCGAGTCGAACTCATGTTCGACTCGAACAATGCCTGTTCGCCCGTTCGCCGAACAGCGAACAAATTGGGGTGTTCGCGGCAAATTCGAAAAATCTATGGGAGAAATCTAAAGTGCTAATTATAAAGGCTTATATGCAAGTTATTGTCCTAAAAAGTGTTTGGGGACCCGGGTCCTGCCCCAGGGGACATGTATCAATGCAAAAAGAAGTTTTAAAAACGGCCGTTTTTTCGGGAGCAGTGATTTTAATAATGCTTAAAATGAAAAAATAAAAGTGAAATATTCCTTTAAATTTCGTACCTGGGGGGTGTGTATGATATGCATGTGAAGTGGCGCATGTTTCCCATGCTTAGAACTGTCCCTGCAAAAAATGTCATTTTTGAAAGAAAAAAATGCATTTAAAACTGACTCGCGGCTATTAATGAATTGTCGGCTCCCGGCAATACATACAAAAGTCATTGATAAAAAAAAAAAGCGTGGGGGTTCCCCAGAATTCAATTACCAGGCCCTTCAGGTCTGGAATGGATATTAAGGGGAACCCCGCCGCAAATTAAAAAAAAATTGACGTGGGGTTCCCCCAAATATCCATTCCAGGCCCTTCAGATCTGGCATGGATTTTAAGGGGAACTCCACCCCAAATTTTAAAAAAAAATGGCGTGGAGTCCCCCTAAAAATCCATACCAGACCCCTTATCCGAGCACGCAACCTGGCCAGCCGCAGGGGAAAAGGGGGGGACGAGAGAGCGGCCCCCCCTCCCTCCTGAACCGTACCAGGCCACATGCCCTCAACATGGGGAGGATGTCCCCATGTTGATGGGGACAAGGGCCTCATCCCCACAACCCTTGCCCGGTGGTTGTGGGGGTCTGCGGGCGGGGGGCTTATCGGAATCTGGAAGACCCCTTTAACAAAGGGGACCCCCAGATCCCGGCCCCCCCTATGTGAATTGGTAAGGGGTACATTGTACCCCTACCATTTCACGAAGAAAGCGTAAAAAAATGTTTAAAAAAACACACAAACACCTTGAAAAAGTCCTTTATTTAAAAAAAAAAACATTCCAGCGGTGAAATCCAGTGTCCCGCGGTGATCCCGATGTCCAGCGCTGTCCTTCATTGGTTGTGCCTGAGCGGACCTGATGGGGAACTCCCTCTCAGTATTTTAAATGTATAGACCCGCCCCTTCTACAGTTCCCCATCAGGTCCGCTCAGCGGACCAGATGCGGAACATGAGAAGGGGCGGGTCTATACATGTATTACCAAAGTGAGAGCAGTTCCCCATCAGGTCCGCCCCCTCGGTATGTCGGACCCGCCTACGTCATTGGCTTGAGCGGGGAACTTCCTTCACGGTGTAATTTAAATTTACATAGTGAAGGAAGTTCCCCGCTCAAGCCAATGACGTAGGCGGGTCCGACATACCGAGTAGGCGGACCTGATGGGGAACTGCTCTCACTTTGGTAATACATGTATAGACCCGCTCCTTCTCATGTTCCGCATCTGGTCCGCTGAGCGGACCTGATGGGGAACTTTAGAAGGGGCGGGTCTATACATTTAAAATACTGAGAGGGAGTTCCCCATCAGGTCCGCTCAGGCACAACCAATGAAGGACAGCGCTGCACATCGGGATCGACGCGGGACACTGGATTTCACCGCTGGAATGTTTTTTTTTTTTTTTTTTTTTTAAATAAAGGACTTTTTCAAGGTGTTTGTGTGTTTTTTTTAAACATTTTTTTACGCTTTCTTCGTGAAATGGTAGGGGTACAATGTACCCCTTACCAATTCACATAGGGGGGGGCGGGATCTGGGGGTCCCCTTTGTTAAAGGGGTCTTCCAGATTCCGATAAGCCCCCCGCCCGCAGACCCCCACAACCACCGGGCAAGGGTTGTGGGGATGAGGCCCTTGTCCCCATCAACATGGGGACATCCTCCCCATGTTGAGGGCATGTGGCTTGGTACGGTTCAGGAGGGAGGGGGGCCGCTCTCTCGTCCCCCCATTTTCCCCTGCGGCCGGCCAGGTTGCGTGCTCGGATAAGGGGTCTGGTATGGATTTTTAGGGGGACTCCACGCCATTTTTTTTTAAATTTGGGGTGGAGTTCCCCTTAAAATCCATGCCAGATCTGAAGGGCCTGGAATGGATATTTGGGGGAACCCCACGTCAATTTTTTTTTTAATTTGCGGCGGGGTTCCCCTTAATATCCATTCCAGACCTGAAGGGCCTGGTAATTGAATTCTGGGGAACCCCCACGCTTTTTTTTTATTTTTTTATCAATGACTTTTGTATGTATTGCCGGGAGCCGACAATTCATTAATAGCCGCGAGTCAGTTTTAAATGCATTTTTTTCTTTCAAAAATGACATTTTTTGCAGGGACAGTTCTAAGCACGGGAAACATGCGCCACTTTACATGCATATCATACACACCCCCCAGGTACGAAATTTAAAGGAATATTTCACTTTTATTTTTTCATTTTAAGCATTATTAAAATCACTGCTCCCGAAAAAACGGCCGTTTTTAAAACTTCTTTTTGCATTGATACATGTCCCCTGGGGCAGGACCCAGGTCCCCAAACACTTTTTAGGACAATAACTTGCATATTAGCCTTTATAATTAACACTTTAGATTTTGAACGTTCGAGTCCATTGTATTTAATAGGGTTCTAAAGTTTACACGAACATTTTGTCTGTTCGCAGGTTCTGGTGCGAACCGAACAGGGGGGTGTTCGGCTCATCCCTGCTCATGTATATAATTTGTGGGCTAAATTATCCCCTGGCTAATTTTATCAACTAATATCTGTACTGGTAATGGCCATTATTCTCTGTTATAAAGACCTATCCATTGCTGCAACAGGTAAAATATAATTTTTCTTATTGCAGTTACAGTAGCTTAAAGGAAATTAAAACTCCAACAATTAAGGTGAAATCTTCTGGTAATGGGCACACCAGGTGGGGAAATTTGTGAACTTTAGGTATAAAGTATCTAAACATAAGAACAACAAGTTACTGTCAGGTCCGCTTTAAGACGCTGAAATTTTTCCTTAGTTCCTCAGTCATCCAAGGCAATTACGCTCATTTTAAAATCCTGTGAAGCACAGCCTGGATCAGAAGAATGAAGACAGCCAGCCCACTCGGTGACATCTGTTTCAACCTTCTGGGTCTCATCTTTGTTCTCTTGTTTTCTGGCTTGTTAAGGGTGAACCTGGAAAGGAATTGCATATTAGACACTCAAACCAGCAGCAGATTGTGGGTGAGGACATTATAAATCCTCCACACTGAGGACTAGGGGAAAATGTATGTACATTTCAAATAGAAGAACAAATGTGAGAATCAGTTAGGTTCCTAAATAACTTTTGCCATCATTGCCTGAATTTAAAGAGAAGATCAAAACTTTTTGTTTGTCTATATATTGGGACTAGTGACTGATGCAAAAATACATTTATATAGGTTTAAAAAAAGATTCAAAAGAGAAGTGCGGAGTAAAAAAACAAACATTCATACTCACCTAGCTAAATGCAGCATTGATCCAATGCTGTGTCTTTCCCCTGCTACCTCTGCATCAAGAACTAAGTGATGAAAGACCACTGATCACTCAGTTCTTGGTCTTCCATGAACAGAGAGTTGGTGGCTGTCAATCACTAACTTTCCCCCCCCCTCCAGCGCTCACTGAGAGGCTGAGACAGCTGCCGGTCCAGGCATCAGGGTGGATCCATTCCTGACATTTAAGTTGGGATCTTTCCAGAGCCTGGACCAGCAGAGTGATGTCAGGCAACAGCAGACTTTAGTCCACTTTCGTCTGAATACGGGTCAGAGGAGTGCAGAATTAATGTGCACTCTTCTGACCTACAGGAGAAGTAGAGCCAAAAGAGCTTTGGCCCTACTGCTCCTTTAAAGTCCAACTCTGGGCAACTAAAAAACGATCCCTCGCAGTGAGGCTGTGGGGCCTCTACTGCAAGTAATAATTGCTTGTTTTGGTCTAGGGGAACAAAATAAAACGTACCCGATCCTCTGATCCTCTCCACAGCTAGATGGGTCCCCATGGTTTCTTCTCTTCCCATTCCAGAAGCCTTGGGTCCTGATGTCATCAAGTCCAAAGTAGAGACCATAGCCCTCCATTGGATGTGTTGACACTGAAGGATAGTCCACCCCATGGAGCATGGGGGAGCACCATCTGCTGGGGCAGCAGAGGATCATGTAAGTAAAACTGTTTCTGCTTTCCCCTGGACAAAACAAACTATTACTGTAACTCTTGCAGCTGGGGCACTGAACCAAACTGGCTGTCACTAAACTAGGCTTGTGCAATTCGTTTCGTAACGAATCGAAATTCGTCCGAATTTAGCAACTTTCGGACATTCGGAAGCATTCGAATTTCCGAACAAAGCAATTACGAATAAAACCGAATCCGAAATAAATTATACCGCAAAATAGCGAATGCCCGAATGTCTTCGGCATAATTCGTTATGAAAAAACTTACGAATGTACAAATCCATTGGAAACACAATAACACTCACTCTGCTCTGCTCTCTGCTTCTCCTTCACCGTGCTGAACTCCCTCTCAAAATGGTGTACAGGGGCGGAGGCTATAGCCGCATGTAAAAAACGAAAGTAAAATACGAGATTTCTAATCCATTCGAAGCACAATAACACTCACTCACTCTGCTCTCTGCTTCTCCCTCACCGTGCTGAACCCTCTCAAAATGGTGTACAGGGGCGGAGGCTATAGCCGCATGTAAAAAACGAAAGTAAAATACGAGATTTCGAATCGTTACAAATAACCACTATGTATTTCGAAAAGTACAAATCCATTCGAAGCACATTAGGCATAATAGTCAGCGTCGTCGTGAGAGAGACACAGAAAATTACGAATCAACGAACCCAAAAAAAGTTACGAAAGTAGGAGTTGTGTCCAGAATCAACGAAAAACAACGTACTCTACCGAAAGTACGAATTATAAAGCAACAAAAAATTCAACGAAAAATGTCGCTTGCAAAAATACGAATGAGTCCGAACACGAAAAATCCCGTCTAGCAAAATTACGAATGATTACGAATCAACAGGACCGGAAAGAAACGAACCGAAACGGAACGAATTTTTCCGTTGTGCACAAGCCTATAAAATACCATATACACAGTCAGTGCTGCAACTATTCTCCCTCTCATTGGCTGCCAGAGAGATAGTGCACACAGGACACTAGTAAGAATGTGCTTCAGCCACTGTGAACACAGGAGAGCCTGATCACTAACCCAGGTTGCAGAGGATATTGTAATTTACTGCTGTGCAGCCTGGAAGAAGAGAGGACTGATGGGGACTGCCCGGGACTATGGGAAATATAGTCCCCAGGAGACATCTTCCTATTATGCCAAGCATGGGGCAGGGCGACAAGTCACAGGAAACCAGACAACTTATACAGGAAAAGGGAAGAGGAGTATACCAGGTTCTTGGGGCAGTTTTGTGTGCTTCAGCCACTGTTAGCTGGAGGAGAGCCTGACTACTACACCAGGTTGCAGAGGACACTGTAATTGACTGCTGTGCAGCCTGGAAGAAGAGAGGACTGATGGGAACTGCTTCGGACTGCTTGGGACTATGGGAAATATAGTCCCCAGGAGAGATCATCATATTAAGCCAAGGATGAGACAGGACTACAAATCCCAGGAGACCAGAAAGCTGCAACAGGAAAAGGGAAGAGGAGGATCACTTGGGGCATGGGGCAGTCTTTTGGGGACCCGAGAGATGATCACTAGAGAGAGCATCACCTACCTTAACATTCACTACGGATGCTGTTGATAGAGAGACTCTGCTACTGTGTCTACCCGGAGGTCACAGATGTGAGAAATCTTCACTTTCAGGTACTGAGTCACTGCTGACATCATCAGATCCATGGGAGTCCTGAGTCACAGCCGGCATGACCGTTTCCAGATAGAGAGTGAGAGGAGACATAAACACAGATGATTTGGTGGTGAGAGGCCACTGGTCACAACTTTCTACCCACTTCCTAAAGGGACAGTATCACCTATTTTTTAGGATAGAGTTTGAGTACCTACGCGCAGTATTGTGGGATCTAATGATATCTGAGTGATCCAATGCAGTAACTTTGGGCCCCGATAATTACCAGTCTGGCCAGTGCGTGGTGTTTAGAGAGACTGACAAACTTTTAGTTCCCAGTTACCCCTTTAGTTAAGACTTCCCGGGTTTTAGGGTTCAGGGGCAGAGATGATTAGTCCTCCAGTTATTTATACTGTTAAACAAAATTGGTATCTGTTATCGTCCACTGTTAATGCCATTTTGTTTATTGATTTGCTGTGTGTGCAAATATATTTTCCCTCTATAGCTTATGTGTATCAGAAGGTGCAGCATTGCTAGGCGGGTCTTTGTCATCTGGATTCAGGGGATCTATTTATCAGTGGCTTCCTCGGGGTAAGAGCTACATTTGCATTAGGGCTAAGGACTTTTGAGAGGAGCATTGATACGGGTTTCTGTGATTTTTCTCTGGAAGCATTGGCCCCATCCACCAGCCATGATCTGCCCTCATTGCATAGTGAAGACCCAGTGATGACATTAGTGTTTTTAAAATAAGGTATGTAATGACAATGGAATGGTTTTATTTAAAGTGGTTGTAAAGACATTCTATGCATGAAGGTAAAAAACGTACCTAAGCCCAATCCTGATGCAGTGATGAGCATGAGAGCCAAGGCTCTCCTTGGTCTCTCCTCCCGATTGGATGAGATGAAGCAGCAGGAGCCAATGACTCCCACTGCTGTCAATCACAGCCAATGAGACGGGAGCAGGGGGGGGGGGCTGGGCTGAGCCATGCTCTCTGTGTTTTATGGACACAGAGAGCCAGCTCGGGACCAAGCACGGACGAGTGTGCCCACAGTAAGCGGCTTGCCATGGGGGCACCCGGAAAAGGAGAAGGGCCCAGAGTGCCGGCGGGGGAACCAAAAAGAGGAGGTTTAGGACTGCTCTGTGCTAAACTATTGTTATTTAAAAAAATAGCATAAGCATGTCGATGATTGGGGAGGGAAGAGCCAGGAAAAGCAAAATATAATCAGAAAAAAACTTCAGCTTTAATGAATGGCACACATACAGGAGCTCAGGTACACCAAACAATGCATGGCAAAATCCCTTTAGGTGTGTATGTCCTCACATGCTTGTTTATGGTTGCTCACACTGGTCTCTACAAAAGTGCCGTAATGGGTTGGCTTCTTTCTAAAAGTCTTTTCTTTTTTACTTTTTGTTTCTGGAAATTTTTTATTTTCCAGTATGTACATTAAAGTGTTACTAAACCCAGGACCCTGCATTCACTATATCTGGTCTCCCACAGTACACACAACATGAAAATTCAATTATTTTAGTAAATATAAACTGCTAAATACCTTTTCTCATCAGCAGTATATAGCAGTCATGTGATTTCTATCAGTGTCCAGCCGAGCACTGATTAAAGCTTATAGGAGAAGTTTTTATTCTCCTCTGACTGTCTTATGAGGCTGCAGGGCCCCTGACGTTCTGTCTGGAAAGTGTTGATTGGCCCTGTGCTGATCACATGCATCCTCCCAAAAAAAAAAAAAAAAAACTTTCTAGCAATACACACCAAACTGGACATGTGCAGAGTGCTTCCTAGGGCTCTGTTCTATCAGCAGATGTATTGGGGACTGTGGAAGAAGGGGAGGATCTGAGAAGACAGGATCAAACAGCCTTTTTACACAGTTCAGAGGATTAACACCGTAGGTTTCACAGTGAGTATAACAAGCATGCTTTACTGCATATACAGACTGATTTTACTGTTGTGGGTTTAGTAACACTTTTTTTTTTTCTCCAGTTACATATAACATTTCTATATTTGAAACAAATGCAGCGCTAGCCTAAACAAAGTGAATATCAGTGACAAAGATGAACCTTAAAGGGTAGATACATGAAAGTACTCTACCCAGATATTCCAATGGTGAAAAATAACAAGCATGTACAAAACATGTGAACACTTCCAATGAGCAATGCACACACCACCAAACTGCAAAGCACTTCATGAAGTGCATGGTAATGATTCAACAGCAAGATGAAAGTCAGTGTGACAGTTCTGCTTTGCAGTTTGGTGGTGTGTGCATTGCTCATTGGAAGTGTCCATAAAGAGTTACACCTTTTTGGATAACCACCTACCATCGCCGTTGTGATATCGGGAGGAGAGGTTTGCGACATCCATATTGGAGCATCTACCTTGGAGTTCCCGTCCAGGCTTATTAACATCAGAGTCACGGTAAGAGTATTCATTACCTACCTGTGTACGGGAGACGTTGGAATACATCTTTCCACCCATCCCTGTTGTTTTCCACATGGCTTACAACGCAAACACCTTTAAAATCTCACAGTGAATTCAGTATGTCCATCATGGATTGGACACAGACTTCACCTTCTGTTTGAGTTTCATATGGGACATTGTTTTGTAACACTTATGTGTTTTTGGTGTATTATTTTGTCACATGTTCACATGTTTTGTACATGCTTGTTATTTTTCACCATTGGAATATCTGGGTAGAGTACTTTCATGTATCTACCCTTTAAGGTTCATCTTTGTCACTGATATTCACTTTGTTTAGGCTAGCGCTGCATTTGTTTTATTTTTATATCTTTTCACAATACCGTTTTATTGTTTATGTCAGCAGCTTATTCTTTCATAGGCAGCACAATTTTCTTTTTTTTTATATTTTTTTATATATTTCTATATTTGACTAGGGTTTACCTTTAAGAATATCTTACATCTCAATGGTCACAACAAAAACAAAAGTTAGATTTAACTTTTGCATACTTTGAAGTTGTCTTGACTAATATGGTTGCACTATATCACATTTGGAAAAAAATGAAATACCATAAATCTTGAAAAAGTTAAAAGCCCTTCTAAATTATTTGCATTGCTAATTTCAGCTTTAAAATGCTCTAAGTGCTGTGGAATGGAAAAGCAGTGGAGATGGCATTTACATGTATTTCTGCATTAGAATAATATAATCATTGAGTTTCATAAAAATAGAGTTTAAACTTTAGAAGAATTAGGAATATTGTGTTAATAGATAACATAAATGTCTGTAATTGCCTTTATTCAGTTTTAAAGGACTCTGCTAAGCATAATTTGTGTCTAAAACAGCCGTATAAAGCAACTCTGGTGCCGTTTCAGAGAAAAGATAACCCTTTCTGTGGCTAAATACCAAACTGTTTCTAGCATATCCATGTCTCTCCCTGCCAGTTACATGCGTACACACTCAGATTTTATACCCTTTGTTTGGTTGCTTCTTTTCCTGAGCCCATCACAGCTGGGCATAAACTTATATGATACAATGGGACCTGCAAAAGCCTTCTCACCAGATGAGATCACTGCTTCACCATTGCAGTGACAATAAGGTATATATACATTTCTTAACAACTCTTTAAAAAAAACAGCCTCAACCCAAAAATTTATTTTTTTGTTATAAAAGGAAGACCTCTACCCATGCCACATCCAAATTATCATAGAACAGATGAAAAGGGATTGCAGGGGTATACCCTGCTATTATTGGACTTTAATGGCATGACATGAGACAGAAACCGTTATAATATTAAAATATAGTTTTATTGTAACAAATTAAAGATTCCATGAAGTTCTAAAAACATCACATTAAAGATTTTGTGCTGAAATATGACACAATTACCTTTTACACCTCCTATCATACTTATATTAAATAAGCTTGAGGTGTACATGTAACTAAATCCTTCAAGGGCCAACGTGTTTTGCTGGATTGCATAGCTTCTTCAAGACCCAAAGGTTGAGTATCATACTAACAGCATATGGCAAAACATTGGAGGCATCAAAAAATGTCTGTGTGGGAAGGGGGGGGGCGCATGCGCGGATGCCTGAGAGAGCGGTCACGTTACCTTAGAGCTCCGCTTCGGGAATGAACACACTTGCGGACTAATAGCCTTAGAGTCGTCGCAAACGTTACCCACCGCAGCCGGATACCTCCCGGAATTCCCCAGCATCGTTACCATGGTCCTAAAGGGCCAGAAAATCAAATACAAGGCTGTTAATCCTAAAGAAAAGCAGTCCAGGCCATTGTCCAAGACAGTGTTTCTCAACTCAAGTCCTCAAGGCACCCCAACAGGTCATGTTTTCAGGCTTTCCATAATTTTGCACAGGTGATTTAATCAGTTTCACTGCCTTAGTAATTACCACAGCTGTTTCATCTGAGGGAAATCCTGAAAACATGACCTGTTGGGGCGCCTTGAGGACTGGAGTTGAGAAACACTGGTCCAAGATGCTGCCGTCGGATACCTCACAGCCCTGTACACAGCACGCTCTCACTACCTTGTCACACAGCCTGCCGTCACAGAAATTTGCCGGAGAGTCTGATGCTGATGCTGGGGATTCACAAACCATAATACAATCTAGTATGTTCAAACAATTTGATTGTATGTTACATAAAGCCCTGCAACAGACATCTGACCACATAACAGATAATTTGACAAGGGAATTAAGAGAGCTGGGGCAAAGAACAGCTGAATTGGAGGTGTGTGTGGATGAAATTGAAAACTACACACAACACTATATGACTGAATTTGAAAATCTTAAAGAGGAGAACCTGGTATTATAGTCCCGTTTGGGAGACCAAGAAAACAGGGAACGCCGTTCTTGAGAATAAGGATAATTCCTGAGACTGTTCTTGATCTACAGGCTACCATGATAGCACTATTTCAGGAACTACAGCCTGGTATTTCAGTAGAGAGATTTGAAATGGTCAGAGTGTACAGAGCCTTAGCCCCACGCAAAACCAATGGTCCTCCAAGGGACATAATAATAAAGTTCTACTATTATCGGACCAAGGAGCAACTAATAGCAGCAGCTAGGGGAAAAGAGGCCCTAAACTTTCAGGGTAATATATACCAGATATTTGCGGACCTCTCCCCTCTCACAGTGGCTAAGAGGCATGCACCCAAACCCCACTTACAGGTGCTTCACTCCGCTTTACTCACCTTGAAACCAAATATACATGACGCTCCTCAGATGAATTACAATCAACCCTAATCGACCTGGGACTCATGGATAAAGTCCCCACCAGGGATCAATCCCATAGACGCTTGGACTTCCGATCACTTTCTCACTTATTGTCACATATTGCCTAGTTTTCTTTTATTTCTTTTGTTTACCAAGTATCCTCATGGAATTTCTCATTATTTTATATGATACTTTAACTTACTACTTAGAGGATATTTTCTTTACAGCTCACTTCTTCATTGCTTAGTCATAGTAGCCTTTATTCCCATTGACTCCTATTCCTTAGACTATATCTTCTTTGTGTTGCTTCATTTACTAGTTATATGTCATTTATTAGATACTCGGCTGACCAATCTTTTAGCCAATAAGGCTCTGATGTTACTGCTTTATTATACATGCACTTAAGTTACTGTTACCTGTTACTCACTAGTACTGTTTTTTATAGTTCTCCGGTGGTGTTTATCCCTTAGGAACTTCTTACCGCCCCCTTTACTACCCTCAGACTCCTGTTACAGTTATGCGGGTCTCAAATGGTAGCTCCGGAACCTCTCTGGGACTTTTTCATATTCCCCTGAGACGCTTCTACGCCCTAGTGATATGCTCTTACATATTGACAGTTTGTACTTCTATTAGGGTTTTTTAATTATTTTATGGTCTCTCCCTTTCCTTTTCTTCCTTCTCTCCTTTCTCTCTCCTAGTGGTGGTTTTGGCTCACGTCATGGGTTTTGCTCTCCTTGTCAAGATGATTGACTTGAACTTGTTATGGCCCCCATAAATATTTTATCGTAGAATGTGCAAGGCTTCAACGTCCCGCAAAAGCGCACCAAAGCAATGCGCTCTTTCACAGCTAAGAAAGCACATATTATCTGTCTCCAGGAAACACACTTTATTGATAAAGCCTCTCCTAAATTCCTTTTGGCCTCATATCCGCAATTCTATACGGCCTCAGCCACAACTAAGCAACGGGGGACACTTATTGGGTTCCACCGATCTATACCTTTTACTCTCACCTCACAACTGAATGACCCTGAGGGAAGATATATCTTACTCACTGGCTCTATTTCTGATATTGCAGTTACAATAGTATCCTATTAAGCCCCAAATAAATGCCCAGAAGCTTTTTTATCACATCTCTTTCAGGTTGTAGAAACACACAAATTGGGAACTGTCATATTATGTGGAGACTCCAACGTGACTATTTTCCCTTTCCTAGATAAATCCCCATCAATCTCAAACTCCAACCTCAATAAACAAACCCTCCAACAGCTGCTTACTACACATAATTTGGTAGACACTTGGCGGGAACTTAACCCGACGAGTAGACACTTCACGCACTATTCTTATCCACATAAATCCTTTTCACGCATAGATCACATCCTTACTCCATCTAGAATGCTCCCAGAGATTATTTCTTCTAAAATTATTAATTACCCATGGACAGACCATTGTGCAGTTTTTACCACCCTGGCCTCCCAAATTCCTAGATCACATGATACTACAGTACCTGGTGTATCAATGATTCCATGCTGACTCATCCATCTCATCGCTTAGTGATTGAAACAGCTCTCTCTGAATACCTCTCATTCAATGACACGGGCGATATCTCCGCCCTTACATTAAAGGAAGCCCCAAAGGAGTCCTTGCTGTCAGAATACAAAAGCTCAGCAGGGAGGATTCCTTAGTACACATCGAATGTGTGGATGACAGAATCAGTTTAGTCTTTTGATCAGCCGACTCGCTGATAAAAAAAAATTTAAAAAATAATCTATGGCCAACCTGAGGGTTAGTTAGCATGTCCCTTCTAAATGTATATTACAGAGAAGGTGTGCATTGTCACGGAAACCCAAAAGTTACCTGGAGAACAGTTGCAGTGCAAGTGTAGGTGTGGTATGTTCATCTCAAAGGATAGAGGCCAGCCTTATAGTTTAGTATTCCCCCACGGCAGCCTCAGCCTTGTCCCAGGGTATTAATGAAAATAGCACAAGGCAAAGGTGCCCCATGTGTAGTAAAGCAACCCTGTACAAGGTGCCTAGCGTAGCCAAGAAGAACCCACCCAGATGTAGGCCCACTCATGTGACCCTTGCTTGGCACCCAATGAGGAGGCAAATGTTGAGGACATGACAAACAATTACCACCCGCATACCCCTTACACACAGCCCAGACAATATCTACTGATTTAGTTTATATAGTGAAATTTTATGAATATTTGTTAATGGTTTTAGTGTCAGTAACGCTTTTACCTGAACTATTTGGTATTTGGCTACACTGGCTCTTCAGGCATTGCTATTCGTTCACAAATCATTGTAATGTTTTGTTTTCAGTTCAAGTCTTGTCAAACCAACTAAATGACCTTGTATGGATGACCTTCATTTGTCATATAGACTATAAAATATGTGCCAGCATCCAACCATGCAATCTACCACAACCGAAAAGATTTACTATTATATGCACATAATTAGAGGTGCCCATTTACATAGATCAGTCTTAACAGCTGCCCCAAAATGAAAGCTCTTTTATTATTTTGCAATACAGATTTAAATATAAATGTTTCAGGCGCGGTGATATTTTAAGGAAATGATATAAGAAAAAAATGTTTATACATAATATCCTGAAAATAGATGTGAAAAATTCAACATATGCATGAGCTGGAAACTGACGTTAAATGATCGTAAAGCAGATTGCCAGTCAAAAGGCCGAAGCACGATCATGAATTTAGAAGAGTCCTATTTGCTGGTCATACATATCTTCGGACGGGAGTTGATGTAAATTTTGTTTATACAGCCACAAGATGCAGTGAGATGAAACATTCCATTTTCCTTTTACTTAAAGTAAATCACAGAGAATAAAAAAGAGAGATTGTTTGGAGTGCAATTAGCATGGAGTGAATTCTCGCTGTCCTACAAAGGTCAAATTTCATCTGGCTTTGCTGGGATTGAAAACTTTTATGAGTTTTCAACTTTATTGTGAAAGAGGCATCTGAAAAAAAAAAAATGAAAAAAAAGAAAATGTTCAGGCTTTGTTTGCAGTGAAATGATTCTGATATTTTTTTTTCTCATTTTGTATTTCTATTATGCTAGGAAACGTTTACATAAAAATCAATTACACAGTGATTGGTTTACGGCGTTACTCTGTTTTATAGCCAATATCCTGGAGATCACTACAATTACTCCATCAGTAATGCAGGACAATAAAAAAATGTTTTTGGGTGATTTCATATTTTAACAATCAATGTATGGCACTTGAGAACAAACAAACTTGATTTAGTGAAAATTGCAGGAAACAGTGAAAGTTGCATATTTGTAAAAATTACACTATATTGTCAAAAGTATTGGGACACCTGCCTTTACACACACATGAACTTTAATGGCATTCCAGTCTAAAGGCCCATACACACGATCCAATTTTATGGCCATAATTGTCTGATGGACATGTGGTGTGTTGGAAAATCTGACCGTGTGTATGCTCCATCAGACAATTGTTGGCTGAATTAACGACAACAAATGTTGGCTGTTCATGCTCACCAAATGTCTGTCAAAAATCTGTTGGTTTATCTGATCGTGTGTACGCAAATCCATCCAACTAAAATCCAAAGCACAAACACGCATCCTCGGAACCAATGCTAAACATCAGACAACAATAGCAGAAGTTGCCCAAAGGGTGGCGGTAATGTTGGGTGTATGCAGAACAAGTTCACGGCCAATGCCCTTCGGACCAAAATCCACGGAAAAGTCCACTGGAAGTCCGGTCGTGTGTACGAGGCTTTAGTCCATAGGATTCCATATTGAGTTGGCCCTCCCTTTGCAGCTATAACAGCTTCAACTCTTCTGGGGAGGCTGTCCACAAGGTTTAGGAGTGTGTCTATGGGAATGTTTGACCATTCTTCCAGAAGTGCATTTGTGAGGTCAGGCACTGATGTTGGACGAAAAGTCCTGGCTCGCAGTCTCCGCTCTAATTCATCCCAAAGATGTTCTATCAGGTTGGGATCAGGACTCTGTGCAGGCCAGTCAAGTTCTTTCAGCCTAAACTCACTCATTCATGTCTTTATGGACCTTGCTTTATGCACTGGTCCAAATCATTTAGTGGAGAGGGAATAATGCTGGAGGGTTGTTTTTCAGGGGTTGGGCTTGGACCATTAGTTCCAGTGAAAGGAACTCTTAAGGCATCAGCATACCAAGACATTTTGGAGTATTTCATGCTCCCAACTTTGTGTGAACAGTTTGGGGATGGCCCCTTCCTGTTCCAACATGACTGTGCTCCAGTGCACGAAGCAAGGTCCATAAAGACATGGATGAGCAATTTTGGGGTGAAGGAACTTGACTGGCCTGCACAGAGTCCTGTCCTCAACCCGATAGGACGCCTTTGGGATGAATTAGAGCGACACATTAGTGCCTGACCTCACAAATGCGCTTCTGGAAGAATGGTCAAACAATCCCATAGACACATTCCGAAACCTTGAGGACAGACTTCCCAGAAGAGTTGAAGCTGTTATAGCTGGAAAGGGTGGGCCAACTCAATATTGAACCCTAAGTACTAAGACTGGGATGCCATTGAAGTTCATGTGCTTGTAAAGGCAGGTGTCCCAATACTTTTGAAATATAGTGTATATTGAAGGAAACTTAGATGACTCCATTACTGAACTCTCATTTTGAAAACGCTAGTAGCCTGGCTGTCATGTTGGTCTTATTTCTTTAGGTCTTTCAAAAGTCTGTTAACCACTTGACCTCCATAAGATTTACCTCCCTTCGTGACAGGCCATGCGTTACTTTAACTGACAATTGCAGGGTCATGCGACACTGTACCCAAATAAATATGTAATTTTTTCCCCACAAATAGAGCTTATAAACAAACAAAAAAAAAAACGTAAATTTTGAGGAAAAAATAAATAATATTTTTTACTTTCAGCTATAAAACCTATCCAATAACATTTTTTTAAAAATCGAATTTCTTCATAAATGTAAGCCAATATGTATCCTGCTACATGTTTTTGGTAAAAAAATAATAATCTCATAAGTGTATGTAGCGGCCACCCCCACACCCCGTCTTCTTTAGCCTAGGGGTATGTCACGCGACAGGGGTGAGGTGCGCTACGGCCCATGTCCTCCCCACTACTTGCGGGCGAGGTGAAGGCCAATACCTAATGTTTCCTCGGGCCGGTGTCCTGAACATGTACCGAGTCTGTCGTGCAGAAACCACCAAACCACCCTTTGCTCCCATTAACAGAGTCCATACACCGATCACAGTCCAACGGTTAGATTTATTTCGTATCTTCAGTTACAGAGCAATGCGATGGCATGATACGGTGGAATGAGCAGGTCGAGGCACTATACTCATCTGGGTCCCTACACCCCCTATGCTATGACCAAGGGTTGTAGGAGTCTCGACATGAATACCTCCGTTGCGCTGCGGGCCTCTATCAGGGGAAGATGTCCTCCAAGGGAGTTACTGAAGGCCCATCCGTCACCGGGTTGACACTACACCGGGTCTTCGAACGAGTGACCTCCCCAGCCTCCTCACCTCAGATGCGGGTCCCCTCGCAAGGGGCGCCCTGGAGCAACTCCACCCTCGCGGGACCCAGTCAGAGTCACCAGGTCCCAGGCCTCCTCAATAGTACCTCACCCCAGGCTGAAGGTGCCTGGGATGGACTCCATCTTCGTCCCGGCCAGGCCTAGGGCGCCTGGGCCGGAACCTTGAACCGCCCGCACCCAGGTTGAAGGTGCCTGGGTGCGTGAAGAGATGATCCCCGAAGAAGACCTCGTGGCGAGGGCGTCTCCCCCTTTTATCTCCTCCCGTCGACACCACGGCGGGTTCCCCGCCCCCGGCCGTACCATCTCCAGGAAGCGACAAAGAAGGGTAGCACTGCGGTAGTGATTCTACCCCGAGCCAGTAGGTACACTGACACCCACTGGTCGAAGAGAATATTACACCACCCAATCCTCCACGAATAAGAAAAAGGGGTCTGAACCCTAACATAATTACACACTTGGGTCACACTACTCCCCAAGTGTACCCCACTAAATTGAGGACCCCGCTACATGTATATTGATTGGTTTACGCAAATATTATAGCATCTAGAAACTATGGGACATATTTATGGTTTTTTTTTTTATACTAGTAATGGCGGCAATCAGCGAATTATAGCGGGACTGCAATATTACGGTGGACAAAAGGACATTGACATTTTACTTTTGACACTTTGTGGGAATCTGTGACACTAATACAGTGATCAGTGATAAAAATATGCACTGTCACTGTACTAATGACACTGGCTGGGAAAGGGTTAAACTACTAGGGTGATCGAAGGGTAAATGCCAGTGTTTTTTGTAAAGCAGTGTGGTGCTTTGCAGGAACACAGAATCTATTGCTTCCCCCTGTCAGAATGGAAATCTGCCTTGTTTATATAGGCAAATCCCCATTCTGTGTGCATCAATCAGTGGGTGCCAAAGGACATTGTCCCAGAGATCGGCTTCTGTTGTGAATATTCACAGCAGAAGCGGTGTGCGTGCCGTGCACCCTGCAGGTGAAATTGCAGAATCACGTATATATATATATATATATATATATATATATATATATATGCCTGTCTCTACTCATCAGGAGCCTTTCCCTGATGCTAACTGATGCTAACACAGATGGGAGCTCTTTCCCTGCACTAACCACTACTAAGCAAGTCTATCTTAATGCATGGGCAGTACCCAGGGGCCCCAGGTGCATGGGGTCCCCATGTTAATCTTGCATTATATCATAATTGCCAACTGTCCTGGATTTTCTGAGACAGTAATGCTTTTTACTAAGCTGTCCCTGGATAGCTGTGTACTGGGCAGTGTCCCAAAACCTGGATTGTGCCCTTCTGACCCCCCCCCCCCCCATGTACTGTGTATTTCTGCCTCCCCCTCCCCGTATTGTGTCCTTTGTGTTGATTAGTCTTTGACTTATGGCATGTTTTTTTTATTTTTTTAAATCAATTTTATTAAAAGTACTAATAAATATATATTTAATTCTATCAACTATTTATGTTTTATTTATTGAGAGGAGGTGCATAAATTGGGGCAGGCTGGTAGGGGCCTCAGAGCCTTACTTTGCTCAAGGGTCTATGATGCTATTAAAGCGGAGTTCCACCCAAAAATTTAACTTCCGCTTTAAATGCAGGTGACCCCCTGACATGTCACATTTGGCATCTAATTTTTTGGGGGAGGAGCAGGTACCCTGTTTTTACAGGCACCCAGCTCTCACTTCCTCCCCCTGGCTCCACCGCACTGGAAGGAAGTTCACCTCTCCCTCCTCCCTCCCTGCAATCTTCTGGGACACATCACAGGTCCCAGAAGACTGCCCGGCTATTCACAGCAAGCAGCGTGGCTCGCGCATGCACAGTGCATGCCCGGCTATGAAGCCACAGCCGGGCACCCACAGTTAGAATGCCGGCGCCTCGGAGAGGAGGGGGAGAGGGGCGAGGCTTCATACGCCCGCATTGCTGGACTATGGAACAGGTAAGTGTCTGATTATTAAAAGTCAGCAGCTACACTTTTTGTAGCTGCTAACCTTTAAATGGGTGGAACTCCGCTTTAAGATGGCCCTACTACTAAGGGTGGCAAAGCCCGGGGGCAGAGACCCAAAATGGCAGCCAGAGACAACCTGGATGCAATGTAGCCAATCAGAACTCTGCCTTCGGGGACCATTAAACTAAAGGTGAAACCATGTTTCCTCCTCTCCAGTCTGTGGTGCCACTCAGGTCGAGCACCACCTGCAGTGAAGAGCGTGAACTGCACCTGCCTATACACCAGTGAGCATGGGCGTCTGCTCCATAGGGCAAGGGGGGGCAATTGACCCCCTGGAATCGAAAAGGTGTTGAAGAGTGAAGACACCCCTCCGCGACTGAAGCAGTGACAGCGCCGCCGTGACAGGCAGGTTAGAACAGAGAGAGAGGCGAGCTGCTGGCTGTGGCGTTGCAGGGGGGGGGGCGGTCTGGTGCGGGGTGACACCACTGCACCTGACCAACCATCCCCTTCTCTTGTGGCCGTGGGCTGTCTGAGTGGTCCCGGGCCAGATGTCACACAGTCACAGCGAGCAGAGTGAAGCCGCCTCCCCCTCCAGTGTTTATGTGTACACAGGAAGAGGGAACCTGCTGTGCCACGCTGATCTGAGGTACTGAATGGGATTGGGGAGGGGGGGTATGTGCTGAAGGGGGGTCCATATGTGCTGAATGGGGGGTCTGTGCTGAAGGGGGGTCCATCTGTGCTGAAGGGGGGTCCATCTGTGCTGAAGGGAGGGGTCTGTGCTGAATGGGGGGGTCTGTGCTGAATGGGGGGGTCCGTCTGTGCTGAAGGGGGGTCCATCTGTGCTGAAGGGGGGTCCATCTGTGCTGAAGGGGTGTTCTGTGCTGAATGGGGGGTTCTGTGCTGAAGCTATTTCACACTGCCAGCTGGCCCCGTTATCGGTAAAGCGCCGCTAAAAAGCAGCGCTTTACCATCGTTTTAGCTGCGCTATTCGGCCGCTAGCGGGGCGCTTTTAACCCCCGCTAGCGTTTGAAGAAAGGGTTAAATGCGGCTGTGTATCGCCGCTGCCGAAGCATCCCCCCCCGGAAAAATTTCTGCGGACGCCCATGCCAGTGAGGTTTCAACCTGAAAGACTGAGAAGAACCAGACCAGCCCAAATTCCTAAAGGCAACCATTCTGAGGGCTACCCCACAAACAGAAAGAATGTTGCTGGCAGAATTATTATTATTATTATTTTTTACAATTGGGCGTGGAAGGTTTTGGAAAAAATCACAAGGCTCTGGTCTCAAATAAGTTGAGAACCTCTGATCTTCAGAGATAAATAATGGATAAATAGATAGTTGTATCTACAATAGCGAGCTTTGAGGTTAACAACCGCCCACCCTGTCTGGGTGTATCTTTATTGGGGGTTATGTTGTCCACTTTTTGGATGGACAGTCTTTTACATAACTTATGATGATCAATTCTGTTTGATTAACCACTTCCTGTCCACCCCATGAGCGACTCTCCTGTTCAGAATCATGTATGCAGTAGACATGTGCATTCGTTTTCGTCCGAATGCATATTCGTGTGAATTTCAGGTATTTTCGTTATCGTTTTAACAAACGAAAATGAAAGCACAGAATCTGAAAACCGAAAGATCCGACATAAACAAATGCTTTATTTTTGTTTTCGTTGCAACAACAGTTCGATATAGATAGGAGATTTGACATGACGCTGACAATAACAATCTGTGTCCATCAAACCTGTGATCGAATGTGCCTAACCTAACTCTATTAGTCCAAGATTATTCTACATAGAGAGAAAAGATTTGACATACAGTAGAGAGAAAAGATCGCTGCTGGAATTGGGTGGGGGAAGTAAAATAAAAATAATGATGATGATGATGAATGTTATTGGCTGATTGTAACCAAAGAGGAGGAGCAGTAAAATAGCTAGAACTAACTTGACAATTCAACATGAATGACGAAGATGCGACAAAGCATCGAAAAACATACAAACATCAAATCTGTCATGGAAGGCTTATGGTGTCTGTCGAAAGTTCTAAGAAGATTCGACGGAGCAGCTAAACTGTACGATGCTGCAATCATACATTTCCGGTCAAATGCTCTGCCCATAGGCTATAGAAAAATTATAATGTTGGTTGACTAGTAATAATAATTAATAAATATAACTATTACTAGTCATAAAACATTAGAATTCTACTATAGCTTGTAGGCGGAACATTCGACCGGAAATGTACGATTGCGGCGTCGTACAGTTTCGCTGCTCCGTCGAATCTTCTTTGAACATTCGACAGACACCATAAGCCTTCAATGACAGATTCAACCTTAATTAATTCAGATTTTCAGACGAATGCAATTTTTTTTTTTGTAAAATCTTTTTATTGAAGTTTTTATGAACACATAAGATTTGCCCACTCAGGGGCTTAACATTTGCCCACGCAGGGGCAGTTTCTCTGTTGTGGCAACGCACCACTACAGGGCACAACACATAGCACAAACAACTTAACTTATACTATAACCCCAGATGTGGGGAGAGGGTCAGTTCAAGATAATCTGTGCTCAAATTGATGTCAACAGGAGAGAACAGCATGAAAAAAGTTTGGTCAATAGAGTAACAAACGAAGGATACACCGTCAGTCTAAGCATTGGTCACTGCAGCATTTGTGGTGCTTCTATCATCTAGCCAGCAACTCCATACCTTCTCAAATTTTTGCGGGCATCCCCATGGTCGAGTAAGTGGCTTTATATAGGGGTAGATTGGCATTCACTAGGCTCTTCCAGAATCTGACAGAGGGGGGAGTCGATTGTTTCCAGTTCATCGTAATGGCTTTGCGAGCATAATATAGTAACAGGGATATGAGTATTTTCCTGGCTCTGATCATTGGCAAATGTTCAACTAGCCCTAGCAGACAGTATATAGGATCATAAGGGACACAAGCTTTAGTGACCTCATGGATCACCTGGAGCACTTCATTCCAATAATGTACGATTGCCAGGCAATCCCAAAAAATGTGGGAAAAAAAACCCTGGTTGATAGGAGCAGCGCCAGCACGCCGGAGAATGCTCCGGCGACATCTGGTGCAACCTGTGAGGTGTGTAGTGAGCTCTATGTACAATTTTATATTGGAGCAATTTGTCCCTCGCTGAGACCAGAGGGGAGAAGGGAAAGTCCCAAATCTCCCTCCAGTCGTCCTCATCCAGCCCCGGAATGTCCTCCACCCATTTCCTGCGGAGGGAAGACAGCTCAGGGACAGCAGCAACCAGCAGGGATCCATAGAGCTGAGACGTAGGTTTCTCCAGGTCTTTTACCCGGAGGGTGGATTCTAGCTCAGAGTATACCAATTCAACTGGTTGGCCCAAAAATTGACACCTGTAGGCATGAGCAATTTGAAGATATCTAAAATGGGCCTGCACAGGCACATTAAATTTGGCACATAAAATGTGAAAGGGGGTGAGGTCTCTGTTGGTGATAATATGTTTAAGGGTCAGTATTTTGTATTTAGCCCAGGCCTGTGGATCCGGGATAGTGTTGAAATGCAGTAGGTTAGGATTCAGCCACAGGGGGGTGTGAGGAGACCAAGAGTTTGGCTGGGGTGCCCTCAGCGCCCCACCCGCCTTCCATGCCCGCAGAGTGGTACGCATCGAAGGGGTGAGATTGTGAGGCGTTTTAGGCCCCCTGAATAGCAGCCCCTCCAGTGCCTCCAAAGACCCCACAATGGCTGCCTCCAACACCGTTGCAGAGTTGGTCAGGTCCGGCTGCAGCCACCAATGGGCGGTCACAAGCTGAGTGGCCAAGTAATACTTATAGCAATCAGGGAGAGCCAAGCCCCCTTTATCCACAGGCCTGGTCAAGGTGGTATATTTAAATCTAGGTGGCTTGAGCCCCCAAATAAAGGAGAGGAAGAGTTGCCTGAGGGAATTAAAGAAAACTTTAGTCAGCCATTGAGGGGATTTCCGAAAAACGTATGTAAGTTTAGGGAGAACTTTCATCTTGAGAAGATTAATACGCCCAATGAGAGAAAGGGGAAGGTTACTCCACGCTTTTAGTTTGGTTTTAATGACTACCAAGACAGGGTCAAGATTGAGCCACACAAAGTCCCCACTCTCTCTTGAGACAACAACTCCTAAATAGGTAAACTGTTTGACCCACTGAAGTGGGAGAGAGGAGGGTGAGGAAGACCTGGCTCCCGCATCCACTGGGAACAATTGAGACTTGCGCCAGTTCACTCTCAACCCTGTGAAGACTGAGAAGGCATCCATGATACCGAGTGCGCCCCGCAGAGATTCACCAGCGTCATTCAAAAAAAGCAGCAGATCATCCGCATAGAGAGCCACTCTCTCCTCCAGCCAACCCACCCGAAGACCATGGACCCCGGCCGAGCTCCTGAGCTTCAGCAATAGGCTCCATGGCCAGGGCGAAGAGAGCCGGGGAGAGAGGGCATCCCTGTCTGGTGCCCCTCTGTAGGGGGAACGGAGGAGACAAGGAGCCACTCAGCTTGATGCATGCTGTGGGACTAGTATAGATTGTGCGTATCCAATCTATAAATTTCAGCGGGAATCCCATTCTTCTAAGAACCTCCCATAGATAGAGCCATTCCACTGTGTCAAATGCCTTCTCTATATCTAGGGAGGCAATGGTCCTAGTACCCTGGTTAGTATGGGGGGCATGTATATTAGAGAACAGTCTACGTATATTAATGTCTGTGGACCTACCGGGCATAAAGCCTGTTTGATCAGAGTCAACCAGGGATCTTATCACTTTATTAAGTCTAGTGGCCAGCAACTTGGTTAAAATTTTTAGATCACAGTTTAGAAGTGCGATTGGCCTGTAGGAGGCGCACAGCTTAGGGTCTTTGTTAGGCTTTGGAATGAGAACGACATGGGCTTCTCTCATAGAGGGCGGTAAGGAGTCTTGTTGCAAACAGGTTTGGAACATCTGAGCTAGTTTGGGGGTGAGTAGTTCTATGTGGGCCCTATAGTACTCAATGGGCAGGCCATCTGGCCCTGGGGTTTTACCTGCCGGGAAAGACTTAATGGCCAGTTTGACTTCTTCTGGAGTGATCTCCGAGACAAGGAGTTGCCTCTCCGTGTCAGAGAGCCATCCCAGGGCTAGCGTGTCCAGTAGAGAGATCATAGGCGCAGGGTCAAACCCGTCAGGGAGTGAGGAAACATACAGATAGGTATAAAATGTGGTGAATGCCGACAGAATATCCTCCCGAGAGGTGACTAAAACGCCATCTGTCGTGAGGATCTCTGATATAACCGCTGAGGGCCTGTCTTGCTGTGTTAGCGGCGCTAGTAGTTTACTATTTTTGTCTCCATGTTCAAAGTATTCCTGTCTGCTACTTTGTATACCAAGCCTAGTGGTATCTGAAACATGGAGATGTAGTTCTCGCCTAAGCGATGAAAGGTGCTCAAAATTGGGGACCGTTGCTGAGGCTGAATACTGATTCAGGGCCTCATCCACCCTACGCTGCAGGTCAGAGACCCTGTCTCCCAGCTCCGTCTTTACCGCTGCCACAGCCGAGATGTACTGACCCCTGCTGTGAGCCTTGGAGGCGTCCCAGGTCATTTCCAGGGAGGCCGACCGCGCATTGTGTGCCCAATATTCCCCCAGGGGAGAAAAAACTCTGTCATGGACTGCCTCGTTATTAATCCAATGGGGTTGTAACCTCCAAAGGGCTTTGTTCCGCGACCTGGTGGTCCTAATGGTCAATTTAAGTGGGTGGTGGTCAGAGAGGCCAGAGGGAAGGTAGCATGCCTCTTGAATGTTAGCCAGCATGGTGGAATTGGCAAAAGCCAGATCAATGCGGGAGGAGGTTCGAAATGTGGCTGAAAAGCATGAATACATTCTGTCGTGGGGGTGAAGCCATCTCCATGCCTCCTGGAACTCTGTGGCCTGAGCCCACGTTCCGAGATCAGAATTGAAAGTAGATTGGGGGGAAGGCCTATCCAGGTCACGGGACAGTGTAGCATTAAAATCTCCCATGAACAGAACCTGTGCTGGGCAATGCGGAGCAAGCCTCTCATAGAGTGTGTACAGAATCTGTATCTGGCTCGGGGGAGGCAGATAGACATTCACAATAACATATTTCTTGTTATAAACACTCAACACTACCATAACAAATTTCCCCTGTGGATCCAGATGAACATCATGAATTACACATGGTACCCGTTTGCTAATCAGTATAGACACCCCTCGAGAGTACGAAGAGTAGGTCGCATGAAGCGCCCTTTGCACCCAGGGTTTTTTCAGAGCCAGAACCTTGCTACCAGTTAAGTGTGTCTCCTGCAGCAGCACTATGTGGGGATTATGCAGTTTCAAATATTGGAATAAGAGTGATCTTTTATATTTGGAGTTAAGCCCCCTGACGTTCCACGACAAAATGGTTAGTAGCTCAGCATCTGAGGGAGCCATCATGGAACACCAGGGGGGAACAGGAGCAGGATGAGCCCATAAAACCAACACATGTAAGCGAACCCAACATTGGCACAAATATTCAGTAGGGTCAGAGACCGAGAAAGCATTTGAGCAGTATAATACTTATCTGGATCATCAAAACAGATATACCCCTCTCCCCATAACATATAAATCCCTTCCCAGACATCATACAAACCTAGCTCAGAGGCCAAAAAGCTAGACCAAAGAACCATAAAAACTGATGCAGGGTTTCGTCCCATAACTGAAAAAAACATAGTATCCTTAGGTCACTGAGACCTCAAGAAATTGGTCCGGAGGTGGAGGAGCACTCTCCGGGAAAGCCCGTCTTGGCTGTGGGTGGGGGATTCAAAGTTTGGGGAGAGAGACAAGGGACAACCGGGGCACTTTGGTTCAAGGGTGGGGCAATTCAGTAGGTGCTCTTGGAGCTCCTTAGGCAGGAATAAGCGGCAATCTATGCAGCAAATTTTATCTGTCATACAAATGAGATAAAGGTGGAATTGGTTAGAAACCAGCAGGGAGAAGAAGGACTGGGGACATAAAGCGGGCGATGCTGGAATTCGTCAGGAAACCAGAGGTAGTCCTGTTGAAGGAGGGAAGCGAAATTCAGCTGCTCCCTGCTGGACGTAGTCGACCATGGGTCCTCGGCCTTATGTAGTTAGCGGGTGTCCAGCCACGCCGCCGCAGCTTCCGGGGTGTCAAAGAAATGAGTGTCGTTGCCATCAGTGATCCGCAGTCTGCTGGCATACAAAATGCCAAAGCGTATTCCCTTCTCCCGGGGGCCGGCGTCTCACATCAGTAAAGGACTTGCGACGTTGCTGTACCTCCTGAGAGAAATCTGGGAAAAAAAGCAGTCTGGTATTCTCATATTTAATTTCAGGCATGGCGCGCGCCGCCACCAGAATGTGATCCCGGTCCCGGTAATTCAGCAGTCGTAGCAGGAAGGGGCGTGGAGGGGCCCCAGGTCTCGGAGGGAGCGGCGGAACCCTGTGGGCTCTTTCAACCACAAAAGTAGATGGCATGGTACCCAGATCAAACAGAGTGGTCAGTAACTGTTCAGTGAATTCAGCAGGTCTAGGGCCCTCAGCCCTCTCGGGCAGTCCAATTATGCGGATGTTGTTTCGCCTGAGGCGGTGACGAATGCAATTTTTTACGAAAAACGAAATAAATAAAAACGAATTTCGGGAGTAACTAAATAAATGTATTTTTCGGACGAAAACTAAATTCTGAAACAAAATATTTCAGTGTGCACATGTCTAGTATGCAGTAGATAGATAGAACATTTTTAAATAATGATATAGTACTGTAACCAACCATAGCTTAGAGATATAGCTTCAAGTCATTGGCATTTACCTTTCTGTACCAGAAATTTCAAGATAATTGGTGTCACAATTTTGTCACCGGCATGTATAGTTCAATAAAAAAGTGAAGTCTTGACTTTTGTCATGTAATGTTCTGCTTACTAGTAATGAACTCTGACATTAGAGCTCAATTAACATGATCAGGCATATGACTCATATCATCATTGAAGTTAAAAAAAGGCAGGTTTTAGGAGCTTAAAATGATAAAACTGGTTACAATGTCATAATACATGTGTTCTGAGCTCTTTGACTTTTGCCTATGTTAAAGTGTCTTGATGTCATTTTAATGGTGGTCAAAAGCCTTCATTATATGTTGTAATCACAAGAACTTCTGTACATGCCCATGGTAATAAAACAGTAATTAGTGATGAGCCGAACACCCCCGGGTTCGGTTCGCACCAGAACCCGCGAACGGACCGAAAGTTCGAACGAACATTAGAACCCTATTAAATACAATGGATGCGAACGTTCAAATTCTAAAGTGCTAATTATAACAACTATTATGCATGTTATTGTCCTAAAAAGGGTTTGGGAACCCGGGTTCTGCACCAGGGGACATGTATCAATGCAAAAATAAGTTTTAAAAACGGTCGTTTTTCGGGAGCAGTCATTTTAATGATGCATAAAGTGAAAAAAAAAAAGTCAAATATTCCTTTAAATATCGTACCTGGGGGGTGTCTAAAGTATGCCTGTGAAGTGCCACGTGTTTCCCGTGTTTAGAACTGTCCCTGCACAAAATGACACTTCTAAAGGAAAAAAAAGCCATTTAAAACTGCTTGCGGCTTTAATGTAATGTCTGGTCCCGGTAATATGGATGAAATTCTTTAAGAAAAATGGCATAGCTACCCCATGACCCCCCCCCTACCCCAGCCCATTACCAGCCCCTTTGGGTCTTGTATGGATATTAAGGGGAACCCCGCACATAAAATAAAAAAGGCCCTATATACTCTGAACAGCCCTATACAGGCGGTGCATACAAGACAGGGACTGTAGGTTTGTTCTTATGTAGAGTCTGTTTGTAATTTTGAACAGGTACATTGTTGAAGTGTAGCTCCAGACCAAAAATCTATTTTTAAACTTTTTGGAAAACATAGGTAAGGGTTATCACCCCTGTAACATTTGTTTTGCTGTCTGTGCCCCTGTTCAGAACATTTCACCTCACTTTCCGTCCCAATGACAACTGTTTTTGAAATGTGGTGTTTTTCTTGAAACAAGGATTGCTGATAAAGCATCAGTACAGAGGAGACACCTTTCTCCCATATTTATTCTTACAGGAGAGAATTTTCCTTCCTAGTGGTAGATTTCCTCTCACTTCCTGTTGTCTTCTTGCGTTTGCAAGTAGGAGTCGTTTGTAAGTTGGATGTTTGAAAGTAGGGACCTGCCGTATATACTCTGCAGAAATAGGCCCCTTAGTTGTTGGTGTTGGCACAACACTGTAAGCACTCACAGTTACTCTTGGTTGGTGCTGGAACGCCCTGCTGTCAACTATTATATCAGGAATTTTAATTACATATAATTGTTGAACAGTGGTAGTAAAAATTGGGCCTTTGATGGTGGTGCTGGTGCCACAACACTGTAAGCCCTGACAGTTACTCTTGGTGGGTGCAGCAATGGGCCCTGCTGTGAATTATTAGATCAAGAATTGTAATTACATGCCCCTGTTGAACAGGGGCTGAAAAATTGGGCCTTAGGCACTGGTGGCACAACACTGCAACCCCTCACAGCAACTGTACTTGGAGCACAGCAATGAGCCCTGTTGCAAAGTATTGCTTCAAAAATTGTAATGACACGCCCCTGTTAAACAGGGGCTGAAAAATTGGGCCTTAGGCACTGGTGGCACAACACTGCAACTCCTCACAGATACTGTACTTGGAGCACACCAATGAGCCCTGTTGCAAAGTATTGCTTCAAAAATTGTAATGACACGCCCCTGTTAAACAGGGGCTGAAAAATTGGGCCTTAGGCACTGGTGGCACAACACTGCAACTCCTCACAGATACTGTACTTGGAGCACAGCAATGAGCCCTGTTGCAAAGTATTGCTTCAAAAATTGTAATTACACGCCCCTGTTAAACAGGGGCTGAAAAATTGGGCGTTAGGCACTGGTGGCACAACACTGCAACTCCTCACAGATACTGTACTTGGAGCACAGCAATGAGCCCTGTTGCAAAGTATTGCTTCAAAAATTGTAATTACACGCCCCTGTTAAACAGGGGCTGAAAAATTGGGCGTTAGGCACTGGTGGCGGCACCCATAAACAAAAATGATCTTACAAGCTATCATCATCAATCGTATCATTGAGGACTCGGAGGAGGAGGATAGCCAGTCAACATAACAGCACAGGCACTCAGCATCAGCATCAGTCTTGAAGGGATGTGACATGTTAAAATCAATTAGTCTGTTATATCAGCATCAGGTGTGTGGTAGCTGGTGGTGATCCAAGACTGGTTCATCTTGATGAAAGTCAGTCGATCAACCGAGTCGGTGGACAGGCGCACCCTGTGATCCGTGACAAATCCTCCAGCAGCACTGAATGTGCGTTCCGAAAGAACGCTGGATGCAGGACAGGCCAGTAGCTCAATTGCATACTGTGCAAGCTCTGGCCAGTGATCCATCCTCAAGACCCAGTAAGCCAGAGGATTTTCGGTGGGGAAGGTGTCCAAGTCTGACCTTGCCCCTAGATATTCCTGCACCATGTTTATCAGACGCTGGCGATGGTTGCTGGAACCGATCATACTTTGGGGCTGCGGACTAAAGAATTGTCTGAACGCATCGGTCAGACGGCCACCTTCCCCACCGCTCCTTCTTTGACTGGCCGAAGCCTCAGCAACTCGTTGTCCAGGACCAGGAGTTTGCAACCTCCCAGTCTCTGGGAACGCGTTGCACAGACCTTTCTGCAAGGCCTCCCGGAGTTGTCTCATCCTCTGCTCCCTCTGCGACGGTAACATAAGGTCCGCAACCTTACCCTTGTACCGTGGATCAAGGAGAGTGGCCAGCCAGTAATGGTCCCTCTCCTTGATCCGAAGAATACGAGGATCCTTCCGCAGACTTTGCAGGATCAGGGAGGCCATGCAGCGTAGGTTTGCTGAGGCATTCGCTCCGGAGTCCTCTGGGTCACTAAGGACGACATGATCCGCAGCCACCTCCTCCCAGCCACGTACAAGTCCACTGGTTTCTTGGGACTGTAAATCATCCCTAAAAGACTGCTGCTGATGATGCTGAGTGCCAGCCTCCACCTCCATGCTGACACAATCCTCCTCCTCCTCCTCCTCCTCCTCCTCCTCTTCCTGTGCGATGGGTGGGACAGAAGGAACACTGTCTGGGTAAAGGGGGCCTTGAGAGGCAAGGAAGTCCTCCTCTTCCTGCCTCTGTTCTGCCTCAAGTGCCCTGTCCATTATTCCACGCAGCGTGTGCTCCAACAGGTGGACAAGAGGTACAGTGTCACTGATGCATGCACTGTCACTGCTCACCATCCTCGTGGCCTCCTCAAATGGTGCCAGGACAGTGCATGCATCCCTGATCATGCCCCACTGGCGTGGAGAAAAAAAACCAAGCTCCCCTGACCCTGTCCTGGTGCCGTAGTCGCACAGGTACTCATTGATGGCCCTCTGCTGCGTGTGCAGCCGCTGCAGCATGGCCAACGTTGAGTTCCACCTGGTGGGCATGTCACATATAAGGCGGTTCTTGGGCAGGTTCAACTCCTTTTGCAGCTCAGCCAGGCGAGCACTGGCATTATAAGATCTGCGGAAATGCACACAGACTTTCCTGGCCTGCCTCAGGACATCCTGTAAGCCCGGGTACCTGCCCAAGAAGCGCTGCACCACCAGGTTAAGGACGTGAGCCACACAGGGCACATGGGTCAGTTGTCCCTGTCGGAGGGCGGAGAGGAGGTTGGTGCCATTGTCGCAAACCACCATTCCTGGCTTAAGCTGGCGTGGCGTCAACCACCTCTCGGCCTGGCCCTGCAGAGCAGACAGGACCTCTGCCCCAGTGTGGCTTCTGTCCCCCAAACACACCAGCGCAAGCACGGCATGGCATCTTTTTGCCTGCGTACTTGCGTAGCCCCGTGAACGGCTACGGAGCACCGCTGGTTCATAGGACAAACCACAGGAAGAGGCCATGGAGGAAGAAGAAGAGGAGGGGGTGGAGGAGAGAGGTGTGTCACAACCAGTAGTAGCATTTTGGAGGCGTGGCGGTGGGACAACCTCCAACACTACTGCACCTTGTCCTGAATCCTTCCCAGCTGCCAAAAGAGTGACCCAATGGGCCGTGAAAGAAAGGTAACGTCCCTGTCCATGCCTGCTGGACCATGAGTCAGCGGTAATATGCACCTTACCGCTGACCGCCCTGTCCAGCGAGGCCAAGACATTGCCTTCCACATGCCGGTAGAGAGCCGGAATAGCCTTCCGTGAGAAAAAGTGGCGTTTGGGAACCTGCCACTGAGGAACTGCACATTGCACAAACTCACGGAAGGGGGCCGAGTCTACCAACTGAAAAGGCAGCAGTTGAAGCGCTAGCAATTTAGCCAAGCTAGCATTCAACCGCTGGGCATGTGGATGGCTGGGAGTGAACTTCTTTCGACGGTCCAGCAGCTGGGGCAGGGAAATTTGCCTGCTAGAATCGGACGTCGGTGTACTGCTAGCAGAGTGGGCGCAAGTACTTGGCTGTGACACACCTAATTCTACACCTTCATTCCTCTCAGTGCATGTTTCAGAGAGGACTGAAGTTATAGTGGGGTTGGAGATCCCAGCTGATGCGGTGCAAGGAGAGGTCCGCTTTGTTCTTTGGTGTGGGTCTTTGAGGTAGGCTTGCCAACGAGCTGCATGGCAGGTCAACATATGTCTGGTCAGGCATGTGGTACCCAAGCGGCTGATGTTTTGGCCACGCGATATACGCTTGAGACATATGTTGCAAACAGCAGCTGTGCGATCTGATGCACTAGCCTCAAAAAAGGCCCACACCAAAGAACTTTTTGAATGACGGGCAGAGGCAGCGCCCTGCACAGGCGGAGCTCTGCGGTGTGATTCCGTCGGTGTACTGCCCTTACGCTGGCCACCAAAGGGCATCCTGCCTCGTTGGAGATGTGCCTCCTCCTCATCCTCCTCCTCCTCCTCTCTCCTATTAGGCACCCACGTGGAGTCAGTGACCTCATCATCCCCTCCCTCCTCATCACTGGAGCCAATCTGGCAGTATGCTGCAGCTGCTGGAACATGACTGCCAGATTGGTGTCCTTCTTGAGCATCCCCTCTGTCTGCTCTCACGCTACTGCCTTCCTCTAGCTGGGTTTCATCATCAGACCCTTCGAAACGCTGGGCATCCTCCTGGAGCATGTACCCAACACTGTGCTGAAACAGTTCGGGGGACTCCTCAGGAGGAGGACATGGTGGGTCTAGGGAAGGAGTGACTGATGATTTGTCTGACATTGATACCAGGGAAGACGACGCTTTGGCAGCTGCTTTTCCAGTACCCTGAGCCTGGGTGAGAGAGGATGAGGAGGAGGAGGAGGGCTTGGTCATCCACTCTACCAAGTCTTCGGCATGATGTGGCTCAACATGTCCAGCTGCCGAAAAGAAGGACAAGCGTGTCCCATGGCCATGTGCTGATGACAATGCACCGCGTCCACGACCAGCACTGTTGCCCCCAGACACAGAGCCTGCTTGCCCTCTTTTATTGCCTCCTGACTGTCTGCCTCTCCTTGTTTGCCTTCCAGACATTCTAATAGATGGCCTGCAGGGAGATGGGAAAAAAGCAATAAGGGCTACCT
This sequence comes from Rana muscosa, assembly GCA_029206835.1. Classification (NCBI taxonomy): domain Eukaryota; kingdom Metazoa; phylum Chordata; class Amphibia; order Anura; family Ranidae; genus Rana; species Rana muscosa. The sequence goes on from CM055119.1 coordinate 349,351,864, forward strand.
TCAGGTGTCCTTCTCTGTCCCTTGAAACAAGGACTTGCAGAGTGAAATAAACTGACACTCTCCCTACCTACAGTTTTCTGTCCCTAGAATAAATGTTTTTTTTAATCACAATATAGCACAAGGACAATTCAGTCACTGTCCTTCCAGGTCCCTGGAAACAAGGACTTGCAGAGTGAAATAAACTGACACTCTCCCTACCTACAGTTTTCTGTCCCTAGAATAAATGTTTTTTTTAAGCACAATATAGCACAAGGACAATTCACTCACTGTCCTTACAGGTCCCTGGAAACAAGGACTTGCAGAGTGAAAGAAAAAAAACACTCTCCCTACCTACAGTTTTCTGTCCCTAGAAAAAATGTTTTTTTTAATCACAATATAACACAAGGACAATTCACTCACTGTCCTTCCAGGTCCCTGGAAACAAGGACTTGCAGAGTGAAATAAACTGACACTCTCCCTACCTACAGTTTTCTGTCCCTAGAATAAATGTTTTTTTTAAGCACAATATAGCACAAGGACAATTCACTCACTGTCCTTACAGGTCCCTGGAAACAAGGACTTGCAGAGTGAAAGAAAAAAAACACTCTCCCTACCTACAGTTTTCTATCCCTAGAAAAAATGTTTTTTTTAATCACAATATAGCACAAGGACAATTCAGTCACTGTCCTTCCAGGTCCCTGGAAACAAGGACTTGCAGAGTGAAATAAACTGACACTCTCCCTACCTACAGTTTTCTGTCCCTAGAATAAATGTTTTTTTTAAGCACAATATAGCACAAGGACAATTCACTCACTGTCCTTACAGGTCCCTGGAAACAAGGACTTGCAGAGTGAAAGAAAAAAAACACTCTCCCTACCTACAGTTTTCTGTCCCTAGAAAAAATGTTTTTTTTAATCACAATATAACACAAGGACAATTCACTCACTGTCCTTCCAGGTCCCTGGAAACAAGGACTTGCAGAGTGAAATAAACTGACACTCTCCCTACCTACAGTTTTCTGTCCCTAGAATAAATGTTTTTTTTAATCACAATATAGCACAAGGACAATTCAGTCACTGTCCTTCCAGGTCCCTGGAAACAAGGACTTGCAGAGTGAAATAAACTGACACTCTCCCTACCTACAGTTTTCTGTCCCTAGAATAAATGTTTTTTTTAAGCACAATATAGCACAAGGACAATTCAGTCACTGTCCTTACAGGTCCCTGGAAACAAGGACTTGCAGAGTGAAATAAACTGACACTCTCCCTACCTACAGTTTTCTGACCCTAGAATAAATGTTTTTTTTAAGCACAATATAGCACAAGGACAATTCACTCACTGTCCTTACAGGTCCCTGGAAACAAGGACTTGCAGAGTGAAAGAAAAAAAACACTCTCCCTACCTACAGTTTTCTGTCCCTAGAATAAATGTTTTTTTTAATCACAATATAGCACAAGGACAATTCAGTCACTGTCCTTCCAGGTCCCTGGAAACAAGGACTTGCAGAGTGAAATAAACTGACACTCTCCCTACCTACAGTTTTCTGTCCCTAGAATAAATGTTTTTTTTAATCACAATATAGCACAAGGACAATTCACTCACTGTCCTTACAGGTCCCTGGAAACAAGGACTTGCAGAGTGAAATAAACTGACACTCTCCCTACCTACAGTTTTCTGTCCCTAGAATAAATGTTTTTTTTAAGCACAATATAGCACAAGGAGAATTCACTCACTGTCCTTCCAGGTCCCTGGAAACAAGGACTTGCAGAGTGAAAGAAAAAAAACACTCTCCCTACCTACAGTTTTCTGTCCCTAGAAAAAATGTTTTTTTTAATCACAATATAACACAAGGACAATTCACTCACTGTCCTTCCAGGTCCCTGGAAACAAGGACTTGCAGAGTGAAATAAACTGACACTCTCCCTACCTACAGTTTTCTGTCCCTAGAATAAATGTTTTTTTTAATCACAATATAGCACAAGGACAATTCAGTCACTGTCCTTCCAGGTCCCTGGAAACAAGGACTTGCAGAGTGAAATAAACTGACACTCTCCCTACCTACAGTTTTCTGTCCCTAGAATAAATGTTTTTTTTAAGCACAATATAGCACAAGGACAATTCACTCACTGTCCTTACAGGTCCCTGGAAACAAGGACTTGCAGAGTGAAAGAAACTGACACTCTCCCTACCTACAGTTTTCTGTCCCTAGAATAAATGTTTTTTTAAGCACAATATAGCACAAGGACAATTCACTCACTGTCCTTCCAGGTCCCTGGAAACAAGGACTTGCAGAGTGAAAGAAACTGACACTGTCCCTACCTACAGTTTTCTGTCCCTAGAATAAATGTTTTTTTTAAGCACACTATAGCACAAGCACAAAACACACTGACACTCTCCCTACCTATCCTTCTCTTTCCCTAAACTAAAGGAATCCAGGTTAAGCAAGAAAGAAATAACAGTCACTGTCCCTGCCTATGCTGCTCTATCCCTGCTCCGGAACACACTACACTAGGCCGCCGTGCTGGCGGCCTTTTATAGTGTGGGGCGTGTACTAAACACCCTCAGCAATAATTGGCCACAGGCATCCTGCCTGTGGCCAATCATTGCTCTCCTCGCTGCCGGCGCTGTGATTGGCCAAGCATGCGGGGTCACAGTGCATGCTTGGCCAATCACAGCGCCTGGATGACACTGCGATGGCGTAGTGCATTGTGGGCCGTTCGCGTCACTCGAATTTGGCGCGAACGGCCCAAATCGTTCGATCTTCGTCGAACGATCGAACAGCCGATGTTCGAGTCGAACGTATGTTCGACTCGAACACGAAGCTCATCCCTAACAGTAATGAATACAGCAGCAGGAATCCCATGGTACTTTAGGGATCTCACAAAACAATCTGTACTATTGTCTGAAATTAATCAAAGGCAGAAAGTAAATAGGCTTTTGCTTTTTATTGACGATGATGTTAAAGTGAGAGAGAAAAAAAAGGTGAAGAAGCGGGAAAAAAAGCCAGAATTCTTAAAACTTAAAAAAATTCCAGAATTTTAAGTTTTTTTTGTAGACATAGAAGTAAAACAGAAAAACAACGTTTCCCTTTTCCTTAAAAGAAAAACAAAACACAAAAAAATAGATACAACTGTAGCAAAAGAATCCCCTATACAAGCAATTTATAGTGACCATGAAAGAGAAAAGTTATTATACTCACCTCTCTGGTGGCATGTGTTTCTAACCTCCCCTCCATTTCTGTGCTGCAGTCTCTTGCCGCGTACACACAATCGGTTTTCCCCGTTTGGATGGTTTTTCCGACGGAATTCCGCTCAAGCTTGTCTTGCATACACACGGTCACACAAAAGTTCTCTGAAATTTCGAGCGTTAAGAACGCGGTGACGTACAACACTACGACGAGGCGAGAAAAAGAAGTTCAATGCCTCCAAGCATACGTCAAATTGTTTCCGAGCATGCATGTTTTTTTCCCCGTCAAAATTGCATACAGACGAACAGTTTTTCAGATAGGAATTTTTCCAGTCGGAAAAATAGAGAACCTCCTCTTAAACTTTTGCTGGCAGGAATTCCGACAGAAAAAGTCAGATGGAGCATACACACGGTCGGAATTTCTATTCAAAAGCTCACATCAGACTTTTTCCGTTGTGTGTACGTGGCATCTGTCAGTCTTCTTGTGTTTTTTAGATATACTGTATAGCCCAAGTGAAACATATCAACTTATGTAATTTTTATTAATACTGCATGTGCTAATGTATTCTGAAAAGTTTATATTTGTGTAAAGTAGGCTTAAACCCTAACTAAATCACAATTAGTTTGCTAAGATACTGTTTACGATAGACAACTGTTATGTTTAAAGATGATGTTTAGATATGGCAGTTTTTACATAGTCACATTGGTCCAGCTAGGACCAATATAAGTGTACCACTACCCCCATAGGAGGTGCTGGTTTAAGTTTTGGGCCTGTACTCTGCCTATCAACCCCTGTAAGTTTGGCTCAATTCCCCTTGGCACAACTGGATAGTAATAGCAAAAATGTGACTGTGGACCCCTAGAAGGCTATAGTGGGCCACAAGGATATTACAAACAATAAATATAATCAAATATTGTTACCTCGTTGTGGTTTTCCTGCCACACAGCTGCAAAAGACAGAGTCCCACACAAGGAGTAGTTCAACCAAGAAGGAATACTTTTACTTGGTAAAGAAATGAAAATTACACATATGACATTTGACTCAAACAGATCCCTGAGAGAGTTCACTGGCATACACATGCATAACAGTTCTAGGGTTACACCAATAATCTAAGAAACCCACTTTAGAGTCAGACCTGAAGAAGTGCAGGGTCGAGGAGTCTCCCACCTGAATAGTATATACAGTGGGATACTTCTCCACCAAGTCCAACCCAGCTCACAAAACAGCACTACAATAATAGGGAAATGCAACAATTGATTCACACGTGCAGATTCAACAAGCTATCTGGCTCCCCCTAGTGGGCAGCTTTCCTGGTACGTGTCCTGCTGTATCAACCTAGTCAGTGAACTGTACTGATGATTGATTCTAAAAGTCTCTAGTAATCTTCGCTAGCTTTTGTTGGTGCATTTTAGTATTTGTAATCCAGAGAAAAAGTGAAGAAAGATTAACAGTTAACATGTGTGGGGAAAGGGACAAGTGGAATGTTGATCCTTCCCAAAGCGCTAAATCAATCCTGAATGTAGCGTGACTCTGCTTGCGGTACTGCAGTTACCAGCAAGCATAAGCAAATAAGTAACGTTATGGAAGTCACCTTCCTGCAACACATTTAGTTGTGTTTGTGGGCAGGTGCCCTCTCACCACATGAGGCCTTCGACTCGCTGGTATCCTACGACAGGGCCCTCTTGGTTCACAGCCTCCGGACGAGTCGTTGTCCCTGGTCCTCCGCTTAGCTGGTCACAAGGCGTTGGTGGATAGGTGACTCTGGATGCTCAGGAGTGTGGAAATGTCCCCCTTTCTGGTCCGATCAGCAGGGCTGTAGCTGGGATCCCAGACAGACGATCCGCCCTTCGTTACTTTAGGCTTAGGCTTTTCCAGCCTAAGCACCCTCGCTGTAGGCCTCTTGCCGCTTGCAAGATGGCGTCCCAAGAGAACGAACACGAGCCCCGCCTCCCCTTTTTAAAAGGTCCTCCCAGCAGGCAGTGCGCGGCGTCACGCTCCTTCACAGCACAGTGGCATTGTGGGCCTTGTAGTCTATTTCTGACCCATAGCAATAGAGTCTATGTCTCTGCGCACCACAAGGTCCGTCATGCATTGTCCTTACCATAGCTGAATCCAACAACTTGCAGAAGTATGGGGCACATGGATAATGAAAAGAGCTAAGTTCTTATAGGCACAAACTGTAGTCCATAAGCTACGTGAAAAAGTAATACCTTGCTACATAAGTATGTATGTGCAGGGCCGGTGCCACCTGTGTAATCCATGTATTTGCTCCCACTTCCGGGCATAGATAGCCGCAGTATCTATGCCATGTCCGGCCCCTCCTCCGTCCCCCACTGTCTTCTGGGAAACACACAGGTCCCAGAAGACAGCAGGGACCAGTGAGCTTGCGCAGCGCGATTTGCGCATTCGCAGTAGGGAACCAGGAAGCGAAGCCGCAAGGCTTCACTTCCTGATTCCCTTACCAAAGATGGCAGCGCCTCCACCCGAGAGCTGAGGGACAGATCGGCTTTGAGTGCCGACATTGCGGCCGACCTGGACAGGTAAGTGTCAATATTTTAAAAGTCAGCAGCTGCAGTGTTTGTAGCTGCTGACTTTTTAAAAAAAAATGTCTGCAGAACTCCGCTTTAAGGCAGCTCAGGCAGCTGCCTGAGGGCGCCAGGTTGGCTGGGACGGTAAATCCTGGAGTCCCGGCGAATCCTGGAGCAGAGCCCAGGGTCAGAACAAGTTCCGGCCCTTGGCTCCAGTCACTTGCCCGGCAGGAGCACCCTAGTGTGGGCACTGGTGTCACCAGCCCCGCTGCTTATGCAGGGTGTTTAGTGTCCCACACACAGCAATCTCTGCTCTGTACGGCAGCACCTGGCATCTCTCCCGCCCACTGGCTGCCTTTCACAGAGTCTCCTCCTTCTTGGCTGAGATGTATTTCTGTACACAGACAGAAGGAGTCGGGGAGGAGAGACATCACTGAGCATGTTCCGCACAGATCTGAGGTCTGTGAGTACACACAATACAGACGACACTTGCAGGGGGAAGGGAGAGGGAACACATCAGGAGGTGAGGGAGACAAGCTGTAAATAATTACTGGCAGTGATTTGGGGGGAAGGGGGGGCTAAGAGGATACTGCATGTCCTAGGGGGCGTTTTGAGAGAAGAGAGGATTTGTGTTGGGGGGTAAAACTTTGTGCCATGCCCACAGTCTCTGCCCACCTTTTATGCAATGCCTGCAGTCTCTGCCCACCTCTTGTGCCATGCCCATTGTCTCTGCCCACCTCTTTTGCCATGCCAGCAGTCCCTGCTCACTTTTTTTGCCATGCCTGCAGTCTCTGCCCATTTCTTGTGCAATGCCCACCTCTTGTGCAATGCCCCCTGTCTCTGCCCACCTCCTGTGCCATGCCTGCATTCTCTGCCCATCTCTTGTGCCATGCCCGCAGTCTCTGCCCACCTCTTGTGCCATGCCCGCAGTCTCTGCCCACCTCATGTGCCATGACCACAGTCTCTGCCCACCTCTTATGGAATGCCCACTCTCTGCCCACCTCTTGTGCCATGCTCGCAGTCTCTACCCAACTCTTGTACCATGCCCGCAGTATCTGCCCACCTCTTGTGCCACGCCCACAGTCTCTGCCCACATCTTGTATCATTCCATCAGTCTCTGCCCACATCTTGTATCATTCCCACAGTCTCTGACTGTCTCTCGCTTATGCCATGCCCACAGTCTCTGCCCAGCTCTTGTGCCATGCCCACAGTCTCTGCCCACCTCTTGTGCCTTGCCTGCAGTCTCTGCTCACCTCTTGTGCCATGTCTGCAGTCTCTGCCCACCTCTTGTTAAACAGGGGCAGAAAAATTGTGCCTTAGGCACTGGTGCTGGTGCCCCAACACTGCAACCCCTCACAGATACTCTAGTTGGAGCGCAGGAATGAGCCAGGCTGCAAAGTATTGCATTAAAAATTGTAATTACACGCCCCTGTTAAACAGGGGCTGAAAAATTGGGCCTTAGCCACTGGTGGCGGTGCCCAGAAACAAAAATGTTCTTACATGCTATCAGCATGATCATTGAGGAGGAAGAGGATAGTCACTTAGCATAACAGGATAGTCACTCAGTCAGTCATTTTTATGAAGGTCAGTCGATTGACCGAGTCGGTGGACAGGTGCATTCTGTGATCAGTTACAAAGCCTCCAGCAGCACTGAATGTGCGTTCCGAAAGAACGCTGGATTCAGGACAGGCCAGTAGCTCAATTACATACTTTGCAAGCTCTGGCCAGTGATCCATCTTCAAGACCCAATAACCCAGAGGATTTTCGGTGGGAAAGGTGTCCAAGTCTGATCTTGCCCCTAGGTATTCCTGCACCATGTAAACCAGATGCTGGCGATGGTTGCTGGAACTGATCATACCTTGGGGCTGCGGACTAAAAATTGTCTGAACGCATCGGTCAGATGGCCACCTTCTCCACGCTCCTTCTTTGACTGACCGAAGCCTCAGCAACACGTTGTCCAAGACCAGGAATTTGTAACCTCCCAGTCTCTGGGAATGCGTTGCACAGACCTTTCTGCAAGGCCTCCTGAAGATGCTTCATCCTCTGCTCCCTCTTCCGACGGCAAGATAAGGTCTGCAACCTTACCCTTGTAACGTGGATCAAGGAGGGTTGCCAGCCAGTAATGATCTCTCTCCTTGATAGCACAAATACGAGGATCCTTCCGCAGGCTTTACAGGATCAGGGAGGCCATGCAGCATAGGTTTGCTAAGGCATTCGGTCCAGAGTCCTCTGGGTCACTTAGGACAACATGATCCGCAGCCACCTCCTCCCAGCGAAGTACAAGTCCATGGGTGTCTTGGGACTGTAATTGATCCCTTGAAGACTGCTGCTGATGCTGAGTGCTAGGCTCCATGCTGACACAATCCTCCTCCTCCTCCTTCTCATCCACTTCCTGTGATAGGCGGGCCAGCAGGAACACTGTCTGGATAAAGGGGGCCTTGAGAGGTAAGGAAGTCCTCCTCTTCCTCCCTCTGTTCTGCTCCAAGTGCCCTGTCCATTATTTCACGTAGTGTGTGCTCCAACAGGTGGACAAGAGGGACAGTGTCACTGATGCATGCACTGTCACTGCTCACCATCCTCGTGGCCTCCTCAAATGGTGCCAGGACAGTGCATGCATCCCTGATCATGGTCCACTGGCGTGGGGAAAAAATCCACGTTCCCCTGACCCTGTCCTGGTGCCATATTGCAACAGATACTCATTGATGGCCCTCTGCTGCGTGTGCAGCCGCTGCAGCATGACCAACGTAGAGTTCCACCTGGTGGGCATGTCACAGATTAGGCGGTTCTTGGGCAGGTTGTATTCCTTTTGCAGGTCAGCCAGCTGAGCACTGGCATTATATGACCAGCTGAAATGCCCACAGAGTTTCCTGGCCTGCTTCAGGACCTCCTGTAAGCCCGGGTATCTGCCCAAGAACTGCTGCACCACCAAGTTAAGGACGTGAGCAAAACAGGGCACATGGGTCAGTTGTCCCTGTCAGAGGGCGGAGAGGAGGTTGGTGCCATTGTCACAAACCACCTTTCCTGGCTTAACCTGGCATGGCGTCAACCACCTCTGAGCCTGCCCCTGCAGAGCTGACAGAATCTCTGCCCCAGTGTGGCTCCTGTCCCCCAAGCACGCATCTTTTTAATTTCAATAATTTTGTATTCATTTTCAAAGAAAACAGGTACAAAGTATACCATATGTAATGTATAACACCTTTTAACCACTTGCTGCCCGCCCTATAGCGGATTGACGGGGGCAAAGTGGTTTCAAAATCCTGACTGGACGTCATATGACGTCCTCAGGATTTTAAGCCGCTGCGCGCCCCCGGGGGCGCACATCGCGGCGATCATTGTTGCAGGGTGTCAGTCTGACACCCCGCAACACCGATCCAACGGAGACTCTTTACCACGTGATCAGCCGTGTCCAATCAAGGCTGATCACGATGTAAACAAGAAAAGCCGGTCATCGGCTTTTCCTCACCCGCGTCTGTCAGACGCGAGTAGAGGAGAGCCGATCGGCTGCTCCTCTGACAGGGGGGGTTTGTGCTGATCGATTATCAGCACAGCCCCCCCGAGGATGCCCACACTGGACCACCAGGGATACCACCAGGGATGCCCACCACCAGGTATGCCTCCCTAGACCACCAGGGATGCCATTCTGTGCCCCTAATGGATGCCAATCAGTGCCCACAATGGATGCCAATCAGTGCCCACAATGGGCATCACTGATTGGCAAGCATTATTGTTTGGCACTGATTGGCATCCATTAGTAACACATTACAGTACAGTGCCACCTATCAGTGCCCATCCATGCCACCTATCAGTGCCCATCCATGCCCATCCATGCCACCTATCAGTTCCCATCCATGCCGCCTATCAGTGCCCATCCATGACGCCTATCAGTGCCCATCCATGCCGCCTATCAGTGCCCATCCGTGCCGCCTACCGGTGCCCATCTGTGCCGCCTACCGGTGCCCATCCATGCTGCCTATCAATGCCCATCCGTGCCGCCTATCGGTGCCCATCCGTGCCGCCTCATCGGTGCCCATCAGTGCCGCCATATCAGTGCCCATCAGTGCAGCCCCATCAGTGCCCATCAGTGAAGGAGAAAACATACTTATTTACAACGTTTTGTAACTGAAGCAAAAAAAAATGTTTCTTTTTCAAAATTTTCTGTCTTTTTTAAATTTTTTAAGCAGAAAAAAAAATCGCAGAGGTGATAAAATACCACCAAAAGAAAGCTCTATTTGTGGGAACAAAATGATAAAAATTTAGTTTGGGTACAGTGTAGCACAACCACGCACTTGTCATTCAAAGTGCAACAGCGCAGAAAGCTGAAAATTGGTCTGGGCAGGAAGCTGTATAAGTGACCAGTATGGAAGTGGTTAAGGATATCAACCAATACATTGGTATATAGCATTGTCTATACTCTCACTTTGAGTTGCAAAGAAGTATTTATTTTGGAGTATACGAGTAAGATCATCCTCCCTTTGCTGTTATTAGTTATCCAGCTATGACTGATATAGGCAAAAAGGTGGATCCCCCCTCTGGACAGCCCGACCGGGTTCAAACTGTGTCCTGGGAGGGGAGATACAAATCTCTCCCGTAGTACCAACGTTTTAAAAAAAAAAAACACAAGTGGTTTCATATAGAACTAGATCCGTGCTTCAATCATATACAGTAGAATGAAGAGGTATACCTCATAAAAACTGGAGAACATAAAATCTTACGATAAACATATGAAAAAAAAAGAAAACGAAGAAGTAAATTAAACAAAGGAATTTAACATTTACACAGCCTATGGAAGTCTACAAGAAATAAGTATCGCTCAAAATCGATTCAACTTGTACCATTCATTCCACGGTTTCCATTGTTTACATGCTAAAGGGAATCTACCCTGAGATGATGCGAACATCATCTCATAAGTGATATGAGTGTTAGTTGTTATAATTATTTCATTTAATGTGGAAGTGAATGGGTCTTTCCAGTGGCGTGTGATTGCCAATCTCGTGCTCAGTAATATATTGGTGAGTATTACCCTGATATCTTTGGGAAGAGAGTTTATACCCAAGGATAGGATGGCCTGGGGTCATAGGGATTTGCAAAGTAAGTATTTGAGCAGATAGATCAAACACCACGTTCCAAAGCGGACAAATACATTAACAATCCCATATTATGTGGTACAAGGTACCTACACAGCCACATCCACTCCAACATAGAAGAGAGGTGCGGGTGTCAAATTTGGATATCCTAAATGGGGTTAGATACCAGCGTAATAGCAATTTTTGAGTGAGTTCCCATAGATTGATACTTTTAGTAGCGGCATATTTAATTTGCAATGCTTGTTGCCAGTTCTCTGGAGAGTAGGATACTCCCAGGTCCCCTTCCCATGCTAGAACGTTAGAAGACTTAGTGAATAATAGTTTGTTGTTAAGGGTAACTATTGTAGAATAAGGATATACCTTTCATATTCGTTTTTTGTTTGGTAAGATATAACATTATTTTCCATGGCAGATGGAATGATAATGGGGGTTAGTTTGGAGGAAGTGGTGAATTTGGAGGTATTTGTAATAATCATAGTCTTCCAGCTTAAATTCTATTTGTAGAGAACGCAACGTTTTCATGGTGGGCCCTATCATAAGGTTTGTTACATTTGTAATGCCCTTCATAGTCCAGTGAGCTATGTGCAGATCTGGTATAATGATAGAAAGGCTAGTAATAGGAAGTTGTAAAGCTATTGTAGGGGAAGATGATTGTTGCGTGCCCAACAAAATTTTTCAAGCTTTAATTGTTGCTATCAGCGGGGGGGGGGGGGGGGGGGCTAGGCTATTGATTTTTCTAGGATGGAAAGTACTTGACAGCAAGAGGTCATAAAGATTATTATGTGGGTCTTGAATTTCCTCAACCTCTTGCCATCTTGGTCTAGGGGAGTTAGGGAAACAAGTTCTCATTTGTGACAGGATTGCAGCAATGTGATAGTCTTTAACCACTACATTTCCCACACCTCCCGCCCTCCTTGAAGCTATTGATTTTTTAAAAGCGCATCTCGTTTTCTTTCCTTTCCACAAGAATTTGTTTATCAGGGATTGAACCTTAGAGAAGTAAGAGTTGGGAACTGGAATGGGAAGAGTTCTGAACAGATATATTAATTGTGGAAGTATTACCATCTTAAAGGCCGCAAGGCGACCTGACCATAGGAGTTCCGTTTTGGCCAAATCTTGAAGTCTGGATGGCATAGAGGTGAGAAACGGGGTGTAATTTTCTGTATAAAGATCCTCAGGTGAGGCAGTTAGGGTAATTCCCAGGTATTTTATACCTTCATTATTCCAAACATATGGAAACCGTGATCTGAGTTTGATCTTTAGGTGTGCATTAATACCCAATCCCAATATGAAGGATTTGCTCTCATTTGCTTTGTAGTATGAGATTTTGCCAAACATATGTAGTGTCTCATGTACCGAAGCCAGGAACATTTCGGGGTTAGTAAGCATTAATATAATGTCATCAACAAACAGGCTAATGGTATCATCTGATCCGGGCGCTGGGAAACCTTTAATATTCTTGTGTGATCTAATAAACGCAGCCAGGGGTTCCAAGATTAAATTAAAAATTAGGGGGGAAAGCGGGCATCCCTGGCGGGTTCCATTGGTAATGTCAAAAGGTGTAGACAGTACTCCTGACGTGTATACCCTAGCAGAGGGCTTTGAGTAGAGAGCCATTATCGCTGTAAAAATGGTTCCGGAGAAACCAAATGTTTTAAGAAATTCGGCCAGGTACCCCCAATGGACCCGATCAAAGGCCTTCTCTGCATCCAATGCTAACAACAGAGGAGGCCTTTGCTGGACTCTGGCCAGGTGGATGATACTGACCAATCGTCTGGTTGCGTCTGAAGTCTGATGTCCCCTGGTAAACTCAGTCTGGTCAGAATGTATTAAGAGGGGTAATATGTCTACCAATCGGTTGGCTATAAGTTTGGCATATAGTTTGAGGTCAGTGTTTAACAATGATATAGGTCTGAAATTAGCAGGGGTGTTGGGATCTTTCCCTGGCTTGGGCAAAGTCACCATTAATGCATTGAGCATCTCTGGAGGAAAGGACGAAGAGGCAGCAGCTGCATCGAATATTTTGCACAGATAAGGTGACAATAAGTTTATACGTCTGATAATATTCTCCTATGAAGCCATCTGGGCCTGGAGATTTGTTGGTAGAAAGGGAGTCTATGGTTTTATGGATTTCTGCGATATTAAGTGGTAAATTTAGAAGTTCTTTTTGTTGTGTGGATAATGTTGGTAAGGAAATTTGCTGTAAAAAATGATTGATCATTTCGGTAGTGGGCTGGCATGAATCTACATCGTCTTTAAGGTTATATAGGGCACCATAGTAATGTCTGAAGGCATCCGCTATATCCTGTGGATGATGCATTTTGGTTTTGTTCAAAGGATGAAAAATATAGGGGATTTCGGCTTTGGTTCTATGCCCTCTAAGTTTGTGTGCCAATAGCTTCCCCGCCCTGTTGCCCTGGGCATAGTGGTTCATTTTCAATCTTTTGTAATTTTTCTCAAACTCCTCTAAAAGGAGGAGTCTGAGATCGCTTCTCAATTGGGTACGTTTATTAGACATCGATGGAGAAGATTGTTGTTTATTTACAGACTGTCAGGAAAGGCATTCACATAATCTGCCCGGCAACAGCAGCATCAAAAGAATGCCTGCTTTTGGAGGAACTGTTCGGCGCATGCGCGTGCGCAATAGCGCAACGGGTGCGTGCGCACGCGCGCGCCCGCGGGAGCGTGCACGCACGCACGGTGACGGCGCTTGGCGCCAGAATCGGGTATTTAAACTCCCCTGTCATGCTGCCCAGTGCTGTCTGGTCTACAGCGTTTCCTGAGACCCCTGCTGATTGATACTCCGCTGCTGAACTTCCTACCTGATCCGGCTTCCCTCTGTGTATCCTGTTTGCTGCCTGCCCTTCTGATCCCGGCTTGCCTTGACGACTCTTTTGCTTATCCCTCTAACCTGATTTCTGCCTGCCCAACGAACTGACCCGGCCTGGACTCTGACTCCCGTTTTGGATCCCGCTTTTGTACCTGAACCAGCCTGCCAGTGTTTGACCCGGTCTGTCCTCACCTGCTCTGCTGCTCTGCCACGAGTGTTCCACTACTGCACCCTGCCGTGGACTACAGCTTCTGCTCAAGGCCCCTACTCAGCTTACCAGTCAGGCACTTGTGCCCTCTGCCCTCGCGAGCCCCTGTTCCCACTACCAGGGCCTCGTGAATCAGAGGCTACGAGAAGCCGCTCCCTGCACATTGGGCTCGTCTACCAGGTACGTGACACAGACTCTAATTTAGCAATTTCATCCGTAACTACTTTTATTTATTTTTTGGCGCTGCCTCTTCGCCCTGGCCCCCAATTGAATAGGTATACACCTCATGAAAGCCTTATGGCCATTCCATAGAATAAATTGGTTCTGTCCAGGTAAATCATTTATAGTAAAATACTCTTTTAGATGAGACTCAATAATTTGTTTAGTTTCCGGTTGCTGCAGAAGGAATGAATTAGCTCTCCATACTGGAACCTACAGGTGACGTATCAGTTACAGAGAGAGTTATAGAGGCATGGTCAGACCATGTAATGTTGTTTATGGTTGAGGAGACAGTTCTAGTCAAAGTATGGTGGTCAACCAAAAATAGGTCAATTCTCTTGTATGAGCGATGTGGGGCAGAAAAAAACGTGAAGTCCCTTTCGCCTGAGTGAGAACATCTCCACACATCATATAGATCCGCAGTGTGAAGAGATCCTTGGAGGGACGCTGTTGACCTCTTTGATTTTGATGTAGAGTCAATGTCTGGGTCTGGCACTATGTTAAAATCTTCACATAGTATCAGAAGACCCTTCTTGAGATGGTTTATTTTTTTCATAAGTCTATGGAAGAAGTGAATTTGGTGGGTATTGGGAGCGTAAACATTTACAATAGTATACGTCACTGAGTTGATGTCGCACACTAGGACAAGGTAGCGGCCGTTGGGGTCCTTGAGTTCTGTGTGGAGAATGAATGCTACCATGTCCCGTATTGCAGTCAGAACTCCCTTAGTCTTTGAGTTTGCATTTGCAGTAAAGATGAATGGGAAATTTCGGTGTGTGCACAATGGGGGAGATGCCTCGTTAAAGTGCGTCTCCTGTGCGCACAATATATCACTTTTGTTTATCAAGGCCTCCTTCCACAGAGATTTCCTTTTAACAGGGTGGTTGAGACCCTTGGAATTTACAGACAGAAAATTAACAACCATTGTAACAGGAAGGTCTTTTTCTGTGAAGTAAGGTTGTGTATTCCTATGCGAGGTCCCATTTGTGTTCTGTGTAGGAAAAGCATTGTCTTTTGAGAGATAAATGTACTCACTGTGTACCCAAGATCAGGTTCAAAGTCAAACTTCCGTCCTGATGCCTCTGAGAGATCAGGTTTCAGTACGATGTAGATTCTTTGACTGCGAGTACTTATGGTTATGTAGACATCTGTGTAAATCCAAAGGATAAGGGAAAAAAAGAAAGGGGAAACCAAAGACATAAAAAACATATCAGGTAACAGTTCAACTTTTTGGTAACCATAGCGTCCCCAGGAGGGTCGCCTCCAGGTAAGTATAATGCGTTATACCCGGATGCAGCTGACTGCTGCTCAAGTGGGTTAGGGGATAAGTTCAAACCTGAGACCAATCCTGGTCTCCACGTGAGAACACATGTTTACTCCGGTGTAGAAATTGCTGTTATTTATGCGATTTGGCGGTCCATTGTGTGACTGTCTTCCATTCAGAGGCATAAGTATGTTTCTTCATGGCGACATTGTTGTTTTCGCCGGGTTCTAGAATAATCTCCCATTCTTTCAGCAAGGAGATACCTTTGTCCAAGGTGTCCACATTGTACACTCGGTCCTGTTTAGTAAAATAAGTTTGGTGGGGTAACCCCATCTATATGAGATACTATGGTTTCTAAAAGCTTTGGTGATTGTATTCAGATTTCTCCTCTTTTGTAGAGTGTGCTGAGAGAGAACTGCAGGTTTTGATATTTTGATATTGGGACGGAATGGTGTCCTGTCTGCGCATTGCTTGCATGAGTTGTTCTTTCATGTGGAAAAAATGCATGCGTAAAATCACATCTCTGGGGATCTTATCAGGAAGGAAAGAGGGTTTTGGCAAGCGGGGTATTCTGTCTATAGTAATTGCAATGTCAGAAAGTTCGGGCAATAGGGAGGAAAAAAGATCGATCACATACGATCGCAGATCAGATGGTTGCACCGACTCGGGGACCCTCTTATTTTTAAATTATTTTGTCTGGATCTGTCCTCGATGTCTGCCAGCTTGTTTTTTATCCATTCTGAATCACCCTCCTGTGCTTCATTAGCGTCCACCAGGTCATTTATGGTGGTCGCAAACTCCCCCATTTTACTCTCAATATGATCCACCCTGGACTCCACTTCTCTCAATTCCCCGCTGAATCTGTGCATACAATTCATCATGTCTGTCTGTAATGAGCTTCTCAATGACACTAACATATCCTTGAGAACGGTGTCCAGAACCGGTTGATTACTGGTAGGGAATGTGGCAATGGATTCAGGCAGTTCTCTTGTATCATCCCCAGAATTACTAACAGGGCTCATTGCTGGGCTGCATCCAGCGCCATTCAGCTTCATCTTGGACTTTGCCGGGCTCCCTGATAGAGAGGGGATAAATGGGGAGTGATGGCTGATGGATGGCTTAGTATTGCGCTGTGATGTGGCCTTGGTGCGACTCGTGGCCTGGCTATTAGACATGGGGGTAGATGAGGAACCGGCGCCATCTTGCCTACCTTCATCCCGCGGCAATGTGAAGAAATCCATCAGCCGCTGTGGCTTTGCAGAGCTTTTCCGTTTGTTGGTCATGCTCCCCGGGTGTTCCCGGGATAAATCGCCCGCTTGGGTAGTGTAATAGGAGTCTTTTTTGTGACGTTTTTAGTTGCTGTGTCCTCTTGGAAGCCGGAGCTCCTGAGCTATGCTTCCATCTGGCTCCGCTGCAGGCCATCCCCCTCGCATGGCATCTTTTTGCCTGCGTACTTGCGTAGCCCCTTGAATGCCTATGGGGCACCGGAAGCACAGGAAGAGGCCATGGAGGAAGGAGGAAGAATAGGAGGGGGTGGAGGAGAGAGGTGTGTCAGAATCACGAGTAGTAGCATTTTGAAGGCATGGTGGCGGAACAACCTCCAACACTACTGCACCTTGTCCTGCATCCTTCCCAGCTGCCAAAAGAGTCACCCAATGCGCCGTGAAAGATAGGTAACATCCCTGTCCATGCTTGCTGGACATGAGTCAGCAGTAACATGCACCTTACCGCTGACCGCCCTGTCCAGCGAGGCCAAGACATTGCCTTCCACATGCCGGTAGAGAGCTGGAATTGCCTTCCGTGAGAAAAAGTGGTGTTTGGGAACCTGCCACTGAGGAACCGCACATTCCACAAACTCACAGAAGGGGGCAGAGTCTACCAACTGAAAAGGCAGCAGTTGAAGTGCTAGCAATTTAGCCAAGCTAGCATTCAACCGCTGGGCATGTGGATGGCTGGGAGCAAACTTCTTTCGGCGGTGCAGCAGCTGGGGCAGGGAAATTGGTACAATCTGACGTTGGTGTACCAATAGCAGATTGCCCGCAAGTACTTGGCTGTGACACACCTAATTCTACACCTTCATTCCTCTCAGTGCAAGTTTCAGAGAGGACTGAAGGTATAGTGGGGTTGGAGATCCCAGCTGATGAGGAGCAAGGAGAGGTCCGCTTTGTTCTTTGGTGTGGGTCTTTTTTGTATGCTTGCCAACGGACTTCATGGCAAATCGACATATGTCTGGTCAAGCACGTGGTGCCCAAGCGGCTCATGTTTTGGCCACGCTTGATACGCTTCAGACATATGTTGCAAATAGCAAAGGTGCGATCTGCTGCACACGTCTGAAAAAAGGCCCACACCAAAGAACTTTTGGAATAACGCGCAGAGACAGCAGCGCCCTGAACATGCGGAACACTGCGGTGTGATGCAGTCGATTGGCTGCCCTTAAGCTGGCCCCTGGAGGGCATCCTGCCTCATTGGAGATGTGCCTCCTCCTCCTCCTCTCTCCTATCAGGCACCCACGTGGAGTCAGTGACCTCATCATCCCCTCCCTCCTCATCACTGGAGCAAATATGGCAGTATGCTGCAGCTGGGGGAACATGACTGCCAGATTGCTGTCCTTGTTGGGCACCCCCTCTCTCTGGGCCTTCCTCTAGCTGGGTACCATCATTGAAGCTTTCAAAACGCTGGGCATCCTCCTGGAGCATGTACCCAACACTGTGGTCAAACAGTTTGGGGGACTCCTCAGGAGGACATGGTGGGGCTAGGGAAGGAGTGACTGATGCCATTGAGCCGAGGGAAGAGGCCGCTTTGGCAGCTGCTTTGCCAAACAAAGTACCCTGAGCCTGGGTGAGAGAGGATGAGGAGGATGAGGACGGCTTGGTCATCCACTCTACCAAGTCTTCGGCATGTTGCGGCTCAACATGGCCAGCTGACGAAAAGAAGGACAAGCGTGTCCCATGGCCACGTGCTGATGAGGATGCACCGTGTCCACGACCAGCACTGTTGCCTCTAGACACAGAGCTTGCTTGCCCTCTTTTATTGGCTCGTGACTGTCTGCCTCTCCTTGTTTGCCTTCCAGACATACTAATGGCCTGCAGTAAGATGTAGCTGCACAAAGGTGGGATGTATATATATTAATCTATAGTGATTATACTGCAGCTAGCACAATCAACTGCTTGCTGTGGTATTAGTATGAGAAAAGTAGCAATTGTCTTCAGTTAGAGTTAGGTGCACACTGTGCAGAGGACACAGTACACTAAGTGAAAATACAGCAGCTCCCTGCCTGTGGTTTTGGTATGAGAACACCATTGTATTCAGGTACCTTTAGGTGCACGTTGTGCAAAGGACACAGTACACTAAGTGAAAATAAAGCAGATCCCTGCCTGTGGTATTGGTATGAGAACACCACCAATTGTATTCAGGTATCTTTAGGTGAACGCTGTGCAAAGGACACAGTACACTAAGTGAAAATAAAGCAGATCCCTGCCTGTGGTATTGGTATGAGAACACCACCAATTGTATTCAGGTACCTTTAGGTGAACGCTGTGCAAAGGACACAGTACACTAAGTGAAAATAAATCAGATCCCTGCCTGTGGTATTGGTATGAGAACACCACCAATTGTATTCAAGTATCTTTAGGTGAACGCTGTGCAAAGGACACAGTACACTAAGTGAAAATAAAGCAGATCGCTGCCTGTGGTATTGGTATGAGAACACCACCAATTTTATTCAGGTACCTT
Source organism: Rana muscosa (assembly GCA_029206835.1). Lineage (NCBI taxonomy): Eukaryota > Metazoa > Chordata > Amphibia > Anura > Ranidae > Rana > Rana muscosa. The sequence goes on from CM055119.1 coordinate 349,370,895, forward strand.
TAGGTGAACGCTGTGCAAAGGACACAGTACACTAAGTGAAAATAAAGCAGATCCCTGCCTGTGATATTGGTATGAAAACACAACCAATTGAATTCAGGTACCTTTAGGTGAAGGCTGTGCAAAGGACACAGTACACTAAATTAAATCAATACAGCTCCCTGCCTGTGGTTTTAGTATGAGAACACCACTAATTGTATTGAGGTACCTTTAAGTGAACGTTGTGCAAAGGACAGAATTACACTAAATGAAATTAATGCAGCTCCCTGCCTGTGTTATTTGTATGAGAACACCACCAATTGTATTCAGGTACATGCTGTGCAAAGGACACAGTACACTAAGTGAAACACTGCATTATAGAGAATAACAGGAACGGATCTAGCTAAACTGAATACAGTGTGTAAATATATATACAACACCTAGGATGCATATATATCCTTTACACACTGTAACTGCAGCTAACTGACTAACTGACATCTAACTCAAAATAAATGACTCTCTCTCTCTCTCTTAAACCTCTCTTTAACCACATCAGCCAGCAATGCACTGCGATGCCGCAGTGAATTATGGGCCGTGACGCGCCACTCGAATTTGGCACGAACGGCCCATAATGTTCGAGATTCGGCAAACAGCCGAACATGGGTTTGACTCGAACTCGAAGCTCATCCTTAATTGTGAGTGCAAAACTTCTGTTTTTAACATTGTTTCATTAAACTTTTATACTACACTAGATGGCTTTCTGGTGCCCCTTTTTCCCTCCCTCTGCTTTGTGCTTCAGTGATCTTCTGTGTCCTGTGCCAAGTGGCTGTCCTGCTGCATTGTGAATACATGAGGGTGCCATTTAGGGAACACTTTTCTCAGTGTGTTCTCTGGTTGGACTAGATGTAAAGGCTGGGTAGCGATGTCACGATCTCCACTTCATCCAATTGGAGAACACTTTGCATTTTATTGATTGATGCCTATGATGAGCAAGGAACCTCTTGTGTTCAGTAAGCAGAAGAGCAGCTGCTCGGCACGGAACCTGGAAGCTAGCAGCAATCACTGTAGTAGTGGTGCCTACTTCAGTGATTTCCAGCTTCCAAGGTATCCCACAGGTATGGGACATACTTAAGTCGGGATTCCATCCGCGATTTTAATTTTTTTAAAGTCAGCAGCTACTAACACTGTAGCTGCTGACTTTTAATAAGGACACTTACCTGTCCTACTCGCCCGCGATCTCGGGCCCCCAATGGCGATCGTTCAGTCCTGGCAGGTCCCGGCTCCTCCATCATGACTAAGGGAAACTGGCAGTGAAGCCTTACGGCTTCACTGCCCGTTTTCCTACTGCGCATGCGCAACTCGCACAACGCTTTGTGAATGGGCGGCTGCCTCCTGGGATTACACACAGTTCCCAGAAGGCAGCACGCCCCATTCCCAAGAAGAGGAAGTGGAAGGAGAACCACCGAGGCAAAAGAAGAGGCAGATTAGGGGACTTCCGCATAGCAACGGGCATTTCAGGTGAGTATAAAAAAATTAATAAAAATTCTATTAATTTTTTTCTCTAGGAATTTTAGTGGTAAAAAAAATTCTGGGTGGACCTCCGCTTTAAGTTTGGACCAATGTAACTATGTAAAAATTGCCATTCCTAAACTGCAGATTTAAAAAAAATACTTGTTTTATCCCTTTATTGCATCTCAGTGCTGCTGATCTCCTGCAGTCGTTTCCTGTCTATATGTACGCCAATGATGGCTGCATGGCATTTCTTAGGACCAGTTTCCTGATGGTGGCAACTGTTGACTATATCTGGGTAATGTTTTTTGCAATGGCTACTGGCAATCTTTATCAGAAACATACATGACATACAACACAGCAGAGCAATTAAGAGACAGAAATAATATCACCAAGTGTAGGGATTGCATGTGGAAAAGTCATCACCCTACACTTGGGCTATTTGTTCTAGCACCTCTTTGCTCATACACATTACAAAGCTATTAAGAAGGGGTGACCAATGCCAGCCCAGCCCAGTAAAACAGCCCAGCTGGAACTGGTATGACTGCAGCATTCCCACTGTCCAATCCCTGGCCTTCACTGCTGTGGCAGCACAACTTCAACATACCCCTGGCTTGCTAATTGGACAATGAAGCAGCAGCACATTAATGACTCTTCACTCTGTTCTCTCCTTCACCAGCATTTTCTCTTTAGCGCTACACTAGATCTTAACATTATACCATAGAATACATACATATATTCACATCAGTCCTTGCCATCATGGAGCTTGCAGTCCAAGATCCCTACATAGCTGTAGCCAGGTACTGGGTTTCGACTAAATGAGGACCAAGACATTGTTCTGTTTTAGTTTCCCTCATCTGAGTTGTTTATACTGAGCTGTAATATTCTCCTCTGGCCTGCAGGGGATGCGCTAAGCGCATGCAAACCCACAGAATTCTTTCCTGCTTTTTTGGTGCTACGGAAGTTTACAGATTCGGACTTGTCAGCAGGAGATCGAACTTGCCCTAAAGAGCCCAAGGTGGAGAGTGACATTACCAAGGAGTCAGTAGCATCCACAGCCTTTTGACTACTGGTTTGGTGCTGAGAGACTGTGACGTTGGCCAGCCTCTTTCCTCTTGTCAAGTGAGCTGTAGCTACACTGGGATCAGACCGAAGGGGCTCCTTCCACCGGTAAAAGTCCATCACCACCTCTTGGCCTCTGGCCTGCTTTGTACTCTCAGCAGTATCCAAGGTGCTAAAGGGTAAGACGTCTGTAGTACTCTTTTTACACCCCTCCTTTCTTTATATTATCACCTTCAACATCTTTGCTGCATCATTGCTGTTTATGAACTGCAGCCATAGTGCATCATCGCCACCTCTGATCCAGTTTGCTTCTTATACCACAGTCTACATTGCACCCCCACCACTTAACTGCATGCAGGTAAGTTCACCAATGCTTTCCAAAAAGGGCCCCAGTATTTGCCGGCAGAAGATCAACCTTAGAGACTGCCCTCCCCCTCCATCCATCTTACAAGTTCCCCTCATACTTCCACAAACTAGTTGGTCAAGGCCTAGCATGGCCACGATTACGGCATACTGGAAGTATAGCCTTGGTATTGTTAGACTGTGTTTTTCTACTGCCTGTTATTGCATCCTGGAGTGGCACTGCTTCTGTTCCTGCTGACTCAGTTGTCCTACACTTCTTATGGCAATTTTTATTTTTTTTTGACTATTCAGTGTGCTAGACTGTGCTACCCCCTGTAACTGTTTTGGTTGTACTTATGGGGTTATCAATTCTCAGAGAAAATAATACATTGAGTTTACCCCTATCAAATGCTTGGCATCTGGTCACTTAAGATAGCATTGGGTAAAATAAATGACGTGCTGTGTTCCATTGTGCTTGCTTGCATTCTCTTAAACTGGTATGTCTGAGGGGCAGAGACACTTGAGGAGGTTGAGGCTAAGAATGGAGGGCCCATCTTAACAAGCTGCTCTTTCGGGGGTAGTGCTACGTAAAATAAATGCTTACTAGAGGCTCTGGCTAGTCTAGAGCCAGTTTATACATACGACTGTCAACCTATCAGCATGTCTTTGGAGCATGTCAGGAAACCCAGGTAAGCACAGGCAGAACATGAAAACTCCATGCAGCCAGTGTCCTGGTTGGGATTCAAACCAAAAACCCTTGGTAGGAGTGCTAACCACTACGCCACAGTTCCACCCGGTTCAGATAGCTGCCCTCCCTCTCCCTACCTGTTGTAAAATGGATTAAAACATGCTGATATCAAGTCCAACTCATGCACTTACAGTCTTTTAGTTGGTCTGAATACTATTAATTTTGTTTTTAATGAATACATAAACTGCATTTATTGACTTTTTTTTATACCTGACAGTTTTAGGAATATAGAGTTTTTCCTCGCAGATCAGAGACTTTAATAAATACATTTGACTTGTGATTTTGTACCTTTTTACTCTTTAAATTCTCTATAAAACCTATTTTCCTGATAATTTATATGAGGAAATGCATTAGTCCATAAATAAATGTAATCATAATCAATATTACACTTCACAATTTCCAAAAACAGTATGCAATGCTATTTGCTATAATGACAGACACAGGTGTATAAAACTTGGAATCCAGCTACAGAGACTCGGTAATAACAGCATTTGTGAATAAATCTGTCTGAGAAGTATTGATTAGAAATAAATTGTCAGATAATGAATGAATTGTCACTGTTTCTACATATTGATAGCATTTATCATGTCTCCCGGAAATACAGGAAATAAATACATTTTGTTACATTGCTTTTATCACCTTTAGATATGTTTCACTAATTCTTTATTTGCCTCATATTTCTTGGTCGTGTCAAAATTATAAGTCAGTTTGCCGTATTAAAGAAAATAAATTTCTTTTACAGCTCTGATTGTACTTTTGGATTTATAAGCTTTAATATTGCGGCTTTGAAGCAGGGTGAAGGTACTGCAAAATACCTCAACAGCACCATCTACAGGCTTTGTTGAACACATCTACATATATGCATATGATCACTAGCATTGGTATATGGACAGTGTAATGAATTGTGTAACTTTGGTTGATAGTGTTTAATTGGGTAATGCCGTTACTGTAATAATATTTTCCTAATCTAAACTGAAGATGTGTTGGTCATTTTTTGATCTTTTTTTACAAGGCCAGGAGAACAACATATAAAGCGCAACTCTGAAAAATTGTAAAATCATCCATTGCAGTGGGTCTGCACCAGCATTGCAAGGGTTAGTTGATCATTTATGCCTGGGGGAGACTAAAAGTACTTTAACCACTTAAGCCCCGAACCTTATTTTTTGGACTCAGTGTTTACACGTTAAAAACAAGTTTTTTTGCTAGAAAATTACTTAGAACCCCCAAACATTATACATATTTTTCTAACACCCTAGAGAATAAAATGGCGGTCATTGCAATACTTTTTGTCACGAACAAAAACAGAAACTGCTCAGGTGTAGATGTCCTCCAGGTGACTATCTCCTCCCAACAGCTAAGGGTGCAGGCAATGCAATTTCAGGCAAAACAAAAGATCAAGTCTTCTGGACAGCAGCACTCCAATAAAAAGCCTTTATTATGTAAAATCTTCAAAAATCCAAATACAGCACAGCAAGTCACAAAATTCTGGTTAGAGCTGACTAGTTTCACACTTACTTAGTAGCTATGATTAAACACTAAAAAAGTGTGAAACTAGTCAGCTCTAACCAGAATTTTGTGACTTGCTGTGCTGTATTTGGATTTTTGAAGATTTTACATAATAAAGGCTTTTTATTGGAGTGCTGCTGTCCAGAAGACTTGATCTTTTGTTTTGCCCAGTACTTTTTGTCACACCGTATTTGCGCAGCGTTCTTGCAAGCGCACTTTTTTTAGAAAAAAAATCATTTTTGAATTAAAAAATAAGACAACAGTAAAGTTAGCCCATTTTTTTTGTTATATTGTGAAAGATAATGTTACGCCGAGTAAATTGATACCCAACATGTCATGCTTCAAAATTGTGCCTGCTCGTGGAATGGCGTGGAATGGCGTCAAACGTTTACCCTTAAAAATCTCCATGGCGTTGTTTAAAAAATTCTACAGGTTGCATGTTTTGAGTTACAGAGGAGGTCTAGGGCTAGAATTATTGCACTCGCTCTAACGATTGCGGCGATACCTCACATGTGTGGTTTAGACACCGTTTGCATATGCGGGCGCTACTCACGTATGCGTTCGCTTCTACGTGCCAGCTCGTCGGGACGGGGCACTTTAAAAAAAATATATATATTATTTATTTTACAAGATTTTTTTTTTTTTTTTACACAGTTAAAAAAAAAAAAATGGGTCAATTTTATTCCTTTAACAAGGAGTGTAAACATCCCTTGTAATAGAAAAAAGAATGACAGGTCCTCTTAAATATGAGATCTGGGGTCAAAAAGACCTCAGATCTCATATTTAGACTAAAATACAATTAAAAAAATATAAAATATATTTTGTCATTGAAAAAATTTCAAAAATAAATTGGCCCTTTAAGACGTACTGTATGGGCGGAAGTGACGTTTTGACGCTGCTTCCGCCATGCTATGGTATGGAGACGGGTGGGGGCCATCTTGCCCTCACTCGTATCCATACCCAGGAAGGAAAAGAACCCGATCACCTCCGCCGATACCGATGGCTTCGGTAAGCGGCGGAGGGCACAGGAGAGCGGCGGGAGGAAGGGGGCCCTCTCCCGCCGCCGATAACGGTCATCTTCCGGTGAATCCGCCGCAGAGACCACCATTATCGTTTACAGGACCGCCGCCTGAAGAGATGGATATCTCGGTTGTGGCAGCAGCTGCTGCCGTTACCGAGATATCCCTCTTCAAAAAAGAGGACGTATATAGTCGTGCGGCAGGGCTTAAGTGGTTAAAGTGGTTGTAAACCTCAGACATGAAATATGAACAAAGCGTAACCCTCTATAGTTTGTACTTGTCTCAATCAAGAGCACTAAGTGTAATTTCTGTCTGCTACCCCTTTCCTTTGCTATCAGCGTGAATCACTTCTGACAAGTTTTCTTGACACCAAGAGAAAAAAGGTAACAGGAGGGGGGGTTCCAGCACACAGCCTGAGGTTGACAGTTTCAGCTCTGTTCCTGTGTGTTGTGTGAAGGAGATGTGTACCTTCCCTCCAATCGTCTCTCAGAGCTCTACTCACTGAGCTCTGCACAGTGTAATTTCAGCTCTCCAGCCCCTGTTTTCTGACAGCTCAGACAAGCTTTATAAATTCTGGATTTTGAACAGATGTAGAGAAGAGAATACTACAAATAAACAGGTACAACGTACATAGAAGAATTTGTTTGATCTCTGTATATCACCTGAGGCCAGTCACTTCACTGGGTATATGTAAGGGTTTACAAGCACTTGAACTTATCTGGCACTCTACTCTCCCTCTATGCTCCGGTGAAGGACTGTCCCTTAGTTTCATCACATCTAAAGCAGGGCTAAGCACCTTAGACCACTGGACATCAGGACCTTAGACCACTGGAGTATTTGAGAGAAGACACTGCAAGGACCAGTCTAGCAGCTCAGAGGAGTGGATAATCAGTTAAGTAGATCCTCTTTTCTTTGTCCCCTAGAGCTAAGTGAATTAAACCTTGCAGTGCAGGTGCAGCCCCATTATAATCGGGTGACCAGACATCCCCGGTTTCAGGGGACAGTGAGGACACTGTCCCCGGACCAAGTCTGTCCCCGGTTTTGTCCCCGGATTGGATTTGAACAGGAGCAGGGGCAATTTTAAAGACAGTCAGTGCAGAATAAAAAAAATAAAATTCTGAATTACACCCCCCCGCTCCGCCGCTCCTACTAGCTTATGAGGGTGTATTTTTTCCATTATCTGTGCCCCTTTCTGATGATCATGTGCTGGTCGGAGTGGAGGGAATATTTCTTCAGTTTTGGGCGCAGGCCCATCCAGCTCCGCACGCATGTTCTTCTGCCTTGGCTCAAGTCCCGGCCAGCCGCCTGCCTGTTTATCTCCTTGCCTTCCCTGGTGGAGTGATCTTCCTCCGCTCCCCACCCAGTAGTAGCCGGGGCCCGGAGAGTAAGACTTGACAGGCTGTGAGGCGGCGATGGGCAGAGAGTCGCTGATTGCCGCCATTACTAGCAACAAAAACATATGTCCCCGGATTTCATTTTAAAAATCTGGTCACCTTACATTATAAGGGATCATTTTTAGGCTTCCTGGAGTTGGGCTTCAACTATAATTAGCAGTAGTTTGAGTTAAGTGGCCAAAGGTGCGACTTGCTGCCAAATCAGCTATGAGTAAGCATCTATCTTTGATGTGAAACGCGTCAGCTATCCACCCCTGCATGTCAGTTTTCTGTTTTTGCTTGTTTTTGGACTTTTGAACCGATGTATTAACTTTGGATTTTAATTTTGGAATTTTGAAAATAAATCGTTTATACAGAGTGTGGCAGTCCAGGGCTCTTTCCTTTTCCTCGCTGCCAAATCACTTGGGTAAATGATGGCATTAGTGGGCAAATTTAGGTTGTTGTTTTTTTTTTACATACATTTAAGATGCTTCTGAGATCATTCAGAATTCATTGGCATGTGCATCCCTCTCACAGTTGACCTTCTGACCTTAATTAACCAGTTTCAAGATGCTTTAAAACAGCATTAAATGATGGTGATGGGTGAAGTTGAAGGAATACAAAGACCTGCACACTGTAGAGAAAATAACTGCTCAGCAAACAGCTAGCCTGACATAGAAGAGCAGGCAAACAAACAAATACACAGGGGAATAGAAGTTCATGAGGGGCAGTGAATCCATATGGCAAGAAAGTCCATACAAAAGTCCATATGTGATAATGTAGCTTACTCCAGTGGCAGCACGGTCTGGAGGCAAGAAGCAACTCTATGGAAGAGAGAAAAGGAGACACAAGCGCCTATTAGTGTTATCAAAGGTAGTTTAATTCAATTAATTAAATGTTTACTCACAAAAGGAGTTAAAAACAGGCATGTTAACCACTTACCGATCACCGCACGACTATATACGTCGGCATTTTGAAGAGGGATATCTCGGTAATGGCAGCAGCAGCTTCAGACGGTGGTTCGGTTAACGATAATGGTGGTCTCTGCAGCCCTCCGCCGCTTACCAGAGCCGTTGGTAGCGGCGGAGGCGAACGGGTTCTCTTCCTAGCTGGGTATGGATATGAGTGAGGGGAAGATGGTCCCCACCCGTCTCCATACCATAGCAGGGCGGAAGCGACGTCAAAACGTCACTTCTGCCCATAGCTCTTAAAGGGCCATTTTTTTTTGTCATTTATTCAAATGATAGATATTTTTTTTTTATTATTGCATTTTAGTGTAAATATGAGATCTGGGGTCTATTTTGACCCCAGATCTCATATTTAAGAGGACCTGTCATGCTTTTTTCTATTACAAGGCGTGTTTACATTTCTTGTAATAGGAATAAAAGTGACTCCAATTGTTTTTTTTAAAACAGTGTAAAAATACATAAATAATATTTTTTTCCCCTTTTTTATCAATCAATTAGGGATGGAGGCACACGGTCGCACTAATATATTTTCTGAATTTCCCACACATGGCTCCTTCGTTAGCTAAACTCGATGTCCAGCTCGCGTATATTCTACTTTACAACTAGTTCCTCCCAAAAAACGGAATTTTTTTTTTTCCAACATCCTACCCTGCTCCATTTTTTCATTTTTTTAAATGCTAATGCGTATGCATGTGGGTGGTCCTGTGCATGTCCTTCATTGGACTTTGCCGTCGCCTTCGCTTCAGGGAGCTGCGACGTGCACTGGGGTCCCCCCCTCTCCCTTCGCCTTGTTGTGGCCTGGGGTGAGTGGGGGTTCCGCCACTGCACGTCGACGTCACGCATAGCACACCGGGCGTGCGGTGTCCTTCGGGCACTGCACTACCGACGTTAGTGTGTTCCATAGCTGGCGCGCAGGAGGGAATGATTGGTTGGTTGGGCGCATCTCGCCTGGTCTTACGGCCTGGTTGATGGCGCCTTCCCTCCTCTCTCCCCCACTTGCATGTGTCAGTGTGATGTTGGGGGCGTGGTTATGGCGGCACTTCCCATATAAGCCTCTCCCTTTTGGGCCCTACACTCAGGATCACACACATCACTTCTCAGTTTGGAACAGCACTCACACTGCATAACTTGCTCTCTTCACTTTGCAACAGGTATTTTCTTTTCTCCTCAATATTCACACACTATCTGGCTTTTTTATCTGTATGCCTTTTCCACTTTGCAACAGGTAACTTCTTCTCTTCCCAATATTCACTCACTATTTGGCTTTCCTATCTTTAATCCCTTTTATTGCTCCCTTTTTTTCTTTTTTTTCTCAGCCTTTTCTCAGTTTCTTTTTCTCCCTTTTTCTTTTCTTTCCCTGCCTAATTAATGTCCTCTCACCTCACACTACCCTCCCCCACACCCTGACACACACCACTTTTTCACATACAGATACACACAGCTTTTAGTGTTACAACATTTTTTCAGTGTGACAGTTTTAATTTTTTTTTCTTTTTTCACAGAGGTCCCCACATTTGTGGTTACCCTACATAGCTCACAACCACTTTTAATTTTATTTTTCCACCCTCACGGGCGTTGTCGGTATGGGTCGTTGTCGCCCTGCCATGCCTCCCCAGCTCCCGGTTGTGACGCCCTCTGGCTGGTCCGTGACTCTCGTGGACACACCACCCCCATGCAGACGCATTTGTAAGTTCTGTGGGTTAAATGTATGGGTGGGGGATTTTTCTCCTATTCTATGTTTGCCCACCAGCTCTGTAGCATTCTTTTAGATCATTAAAATGTATCTGTCTTTTTCATCCCCAGATGATCACTTCGGTTTTTGCTCCTGATGAGCGGCCCGCAAGGCCCGAAATGCATAGAGCTAATATCTACCGATAAGTGTATATACCTATCAACCTTTATGGACGTTCCTTCCAATATATACCAAATCCCCCCCTGCTTATGTCTCCCTTTTTAAAAAAAAAAAAAATGTTTTAGTGGATTACCAAGTTGCATAGGTAGCGACTGCAATGTCTGGAAGATATGTACTGTGTATCTGCAAATATATGAAATATCTTTGATGGAATATTTATTTACTATTGTGCAATATTTGGTTCGGATGAAATATAAAAAAGTATTGATATATAGCAAAATGCATAAAATTTAAATATGAAATTGTATTGCGATTTGAACCAATTAAAAGCTGTCCTCCATCAAAGTTATCTCTTTGTGTCCGTGTGCCTCACACAAAGTCCCGCCCTCTACTTTCCTTTTTGAATACTAAACCCGGGATGGAGGAGGGGATCTGAACGGCCCCTGAACCTCATTTAAAGTCCCAAAAAAAACCCTTCTTTTTTTCCCCTTTTTTATCAGTGTAAAAATACAGTGTTTCCCCCGAAAATAAGACCTACCCCGAAAATAAGACCTAGCGTTATTTTCCAGGAGAGCTGCAATATAAGCCCTACCCCCAAAAAAAAGCCCTAGTTTAAAATGCTTGTAAAATCCTCAAATCCACTCTATTACAGTAGTATATAATGTACAATGTGTGTGTGTTTCTGTAATATAATTGCAGGGAAGAGAGCTCTGGCAGGTCACAAAAATGCAGAGAGGCGTTATAAAGAAGGTATTAGGCACTAGGGATGAGCTTCGAGTTCGAGTTGAACTCATGTTCGACTCAAACATTGCCTGTTCGCACGTTCGCCGAACAGCGAACAATTTGGGGTGTTCGTGGCAAATTCAAAACACCCTGTAAAAGTCTATGGGAGAAATCTAAAGTGCTAATTTTAAAGGCTTATATGCAAGTTATTGTCATAAAAAGTGTTTGGGGACCCAGGTCCTGCCCCAGGGGACATGTATCAATGCACAAAAAAGTTTTAAAAACTGCTGTTTTTTCGGGAGCAGTGATTTTAATAATGCTTAAAGTGAAACAATAAAAGTGAAATATTCCTTTAAATTTCGTACCTGAGGGGGGGGGGTGTATAGTATGCCTGTAAAGCAGCGCTTGTTTCCCATTCTTAGAACTGTCCCTGCACAAAGTGTAATTTCTGATGGAAAAAAAGTAATTTAAAAGCACTCGCGGCTATAATGAATTGTCGGCTCCCAGCAATACAGAGAAAAGTCATTGATAAAAAAAAAAAAATGCGTGGGGGTCCTCCCAAATTCAATTACAAGGCCCTTCAGGTCTGGTATGGATATTAAGGGGAACCCTGCGTCAAATTTACATTTTTTTTACGTGGGGTTCCCCCCAAATATCCATACTAGACCCTTCAGGTCTGGTATAGATTTTAAGGGGAACTCCATGCCAAATTAAAACAAAAATGGCGTGGAGTTCCCCCCAAAAATCCATACCAGACAGTTTATCCGAGCACGCAACCTGGCAGGCCGCAGGAAAAGAGGGGGCCCCCTCCTGAACCGTACCAGGCCACATGCCCTCAACATGGGGAGGATGCTTTGGGGGTCTGTGACCCCTCAAAGCACCATGTGCGGGGAATAGCCAATGACGTAGGCAGGATCCCGCCTGCATCATTGGCTATTCCCCGGCAAGCGGGGAAAGCCGGAGCTTACCCCTATGATCTGACGGGTGACCCCGCCCCCTCGTATGTCAGACCCCGCCTACGTCATTGGCTGAGCGGACCTTATGGGGAGCTTCCTCTGCAGTGTAATAAATGAATAGACCCGCCCCTTCTCACGTTCCCCATCAGGTCCGCTCTGCCTTACACCCAGTGAAGATGACCCCGCCCCCTACGTCATTGGCTGAGCGGACCTGATGGGGAACGTGAGAAGGGGCGGGGTCTATTCATTTATTACACTGTGGAGGAAGTTCCCCATCAGGTCCGCTCAGCCAATGACGTTTCGTGTATAGTGGAGACTGCAGCGCTGGACATCGGATCACCGCGGGACACTGGATTACATCACTGGGATGTTTTTATTTTATTTTATTTTATTTTTTTAATAAAGGACTTTCCCAACTGTGTCTGTGTGTTTTTTTACAATTTTTTACACTTTCTTTGTGAAATGGTAGGGGTACAATGTACCCCTTACCAATTCACATAGGGGAGGCTGGGATCTGGGGGTCCCCTTTGTTAAAGGGGTCTTTCAGATTCCGATAAGCCCCCCGCCCACAGACCCCCACAACCACCGGGCAAGGGTTGTGGGGATGAGGCCATTGTCCCCATCAAAATGGGGACATGGTGCTTTGAGGGGTCACAGACCCCCAAAGCATCCTCCCCATGTTGAGGGCTGCATGTGGCCTGGCACGGTTCGGGGGGTGCTCTCTTGCCCCCCTCTTTTCCTGCGGCCTGCCAGGTTGCGTGCTCGGATAAAGGGTCTGGTATGAATTTTTTTTTTACATTTGGCGTGGAGTTCCCCTTAAAATCCATACCAGACCTGAACGGTCTGGTATGGATATTTGGGGGGAACACCACGTATTTTATTTTTTTTATTTGACGCAGGGTCCCCCTTAATATCCATACCAGACCTGAAGGGCCTGGTAATGCAATTTGGGGGGGACCCTCACGCCTTTTTTTTTTTATCAATTACTTTTCTCTGTATTGCCAGGAGCCGACAATTCATTATAGCCACGAGTGTTTTTAAATTACTTTTTTTTCCTTTAGAAATGATACTTTGTGCAGGGACAGTTCTAAGCACGGGAAACAAGAGCTGCTTTACAGGCATACTATACACACCCCCCAGGTACGAAATTTAAAGGAATATTTCACTTTTATTGTTTCACTTTAAGCCTTATTAAAATCACTGCTCCCGAAAAAACGTCAGTTTTTAAAACTTTTTTTTGCATTGATACATGTCCCCTGGGGCAGGACCCGGGTCCCCAAACCCTTTTTAGGACAATAACTTGCATATTAGCCTTGATAATTAGCACCTTTGATTTCGAACTTTCGAGTCCATTGTATTTAATAGGGTTCTAAAGTTTGCGCAAACTTTAGGTCCGTTCGCAGGTTCTGGTGCAAACCGAATGGGGGGGTGTTCGGCTCATCCCTATTAGGCACAATTATATTACAGAAACACACACATTGTACATTATTTACTACTGTAATAGAGTGGATTATAGGATTTTACAAGCATTTTAACTCAGTTCACACTGGGGATTCCTGTCAGGCAGGGAGGGAGAGGGAGAGAAAAGACAGTACATTACATGGTTAGACCTACCCCGAAAATAAGCCCTACTGTGTCTTTTGTTGCCAAAATTAATATAAAACCCGGGCTTATATTCGGGGAAACACGGTAAATAAAATCAAGTAAAATAAATAAGAAAAAAAAAAAGTTTTTAAAGCGCCCCATCCCGACGAGCTCACGCGCAGAAGCGAACACATGCGAGCAGCACCTGCATATGAAAACAGTGTTCAAACCACACATGTGAGGTATCACCGTGATCGTTAGATAGCAATAATTCTAGCCCTAGACCTCCTCTGTAACTTAAAACATGCAACCTGTAGAATTTTTTAAACGTCAGCTATGGGGCGCAATTTTGAAGCATTACATGTTGGGTATAAATTTACTTGGCGTAACATTATCTTTCGCAATACAAAAAAAATTTGGGCTAACTTTACTGTTGTCTTATTTTTTAATTAAAAAAAGTGTTTTTTCCCCCAAAAAAGTGCGCTTGTAAGACCGCTGCACAAATACGGTGTGACAAAAAGTATTGCAAGGACCGAAATTTTATTCTCTAGGGTGTTAGAAAAAATATATATAATGTTTGGGGGTTCTAAGTAATTTTCTAGCAAAAAAACTTGTTTTTGACTTGTAAACACTGAGTCTGAAAAACAGGTTTGGGGCTGAAATGGTTAAGCTCACTACACAAGTCCAAATAGGCACAACCGGTCAGCGTCCAGGTAAATGGGAAGGCTGGTCTCGGGGGCACCGGTGGCTCTCTGTGCTTCCTGGTCTGTGGAACGCACAACCCAACGGACATGATGTCAAGACCGTGCGTGACGTTGGACGTGTCAATGCGTTTGCGGAGCATGCGCTCCTTCTTCAGGCCAGAGAAAGACATAAAAGGGCAAACTCTGCATGTCAAGCCTAAATTTGACCATACACAAGTCAGTCTTTTTTGTTCAACCAATGGGTTGAAAGAAAAAAACTGACCGATTCCCCCATTCACATATTTGATGTGGATAGGGGAATCCTCCCCTCTGTGTCATTGACTTCTGACAGTGGGGAGACTCCCCCACCATCAGAATACACTGAGCTGCACTGTGGTGCCGATGGAGTGAAAAAATACTGTCAGAGCGGTTTCTAGGGGTTCTTGAGCAATGAACAATTTCCACCTCTCAGATAAGTTTCCAAGGACACTAGTGATCTTTTTAGCTACAGTGTCTGTGTAGCACTACCCCTGCAGTAGCGACTAGAATATTTGGATTCTCTGTTCATCACTGAGCCCTGGGCAGAGCACCACCCCTGCTGACACCATCAAAGTAATTTGGTGAGGTAGTCTCCTGGCTGTCACACAAGGGGAAAAAAATGCACACACTTCTAAAATAAATTATTACGTTTTATTAAGGTCAAAGAATAGTATGTCAGGCAAAGAATACAGTCATCTGATACTATTGATAAATGAGGTAATACAGCAAAGGAATAATGCAACACAATACAGTACCCCTTTAAAATACACCCAACCATCCTGTAGGACCAGATGTAAACAATAGCTCTGGGCTGAGAGATTTTTCGCAAGTGAACAAAAAAGAGTAATGAAAACACAAGAATAACTCACTTGTAGACCCTCAGTCAGAAAAGACTAATGCCGCGTACACACGATCGTGATTCACGGCGGTGAAAACACCGCCGTGAATCACGACATGAAATAAAATGAAAAACGAGGGAACGGCATTTTCCCCCACACACGACCGTTTTTCCCATCATTTTTTTCTTTGTCGAGAAAAACGACCGTCTGTGGGCTCCGCGGCAGTGTCTCCCTATGGGAAAACTGCCGCGGAAAAAAATGATGGAAAAAACGATGAGAAAATTTAGAACATGTTCTAATTTTTCTCGTCGTTTTTTCTGCCGTTTTTCTCAACGAGAAAAACGACATAAAGCCCACAGATGATCGTTTTTCTCGGCGAAAAAAAAAAATGCCGTTTTTCTCGTCGAGAAAAGCGGTCGTATGTACGCGGCATTAGTTTAGGTTTCAGAAAGATTGTCAAAGCTACCACCCACAATTAAAACTATGTTTTTGGGTTTTTCTGCCGGCTTAGTTGGTGCCTTTAGTTGTCACGCAGTGAAGGCTGCCGTCCCTTTAAGATGTTAAGGAAACAGATTAATCCCTTTTGGTGGTAAAGAAACTTGCAGAGTTCTCATTAATATACATAATTGGTAGGAAAGGTCACTTTAAGAATATTGACATGCAGGCAAGAGTCACTTTTGTGGTTCAATTGCTGATAATGGCCACGTTAAGAAATGAGGGGGGGGGGGATTGTAAGATGTATGTCCCTTTAAATGGATAAGTAGAACTTGAGCTGCAGGTTCCTTCCTTAGGTGGCTTAAACTTGGGCTAAAATAAACACAAGTTCTGGCTAGCTGGGGATAGAGAGATTAACTCAGTCAGATAACCTGCAGGCAGTATTGGTAGCAGTGGTTAAGAGTGGTACACTGCAATGGATGAGCTCTGGCACGTGTGTAGATTGCACTGTACTGTACAGTGTCCATAAATTTGGAGTAACTTGAACAGCAAACTCACTTGTAACAAGGGTAGTATTAGATGGGTTAGGAACCCTCTCACCTGATCCTTCTGCCAAGGAAAGAGTAGCGATAAGCGTCCGGCTAGGGGGCCCTTATTGCTCTTGAAGATGTGGCTGCAATGATGACCTCCCGAACCATACAGCAAGCAGGTCTCTACCAGTCTGTCTCCTCAGGACACCCGATGGCACTCGTGGCTTCCTGGCCCAACCCACTCTGGTCCATGGCTCCACACATGTTAGGAGAATACCTGTAGTGAGAGGAGACCAATGGCCAAAAACTTTAGGCTAAGCACAGTTCTCAGTTAATAAGAGATTGAATTGTCTGAACCGCTAGACCAGGGATATGCAATTAGCGGACCTCCAGCTGTTGCAGAACTACAAGTCCCATGAGGCATAGCAAGACTCTGACAGCCACAGGCATGACACCCAGAGGCAGAGGCATGATGGGACTTGTAGTTTTGCAACAGCTGGAGGTCCGCTAATTGCATATCCCTGCGCTAGACTGATGATTGGTGATGGAGTCACAAGCCAAGATCGGTACAGGAGAAGAGTTTAGTAGTCGGGGGTCACAAGCCGAGATCGGTGCAGGAGAAGAGTTTTGTAGTCAGGGGTCACAAGCCAAGATCGGTGCAGGAGAAGAGTTTTGTAGTCGGGGGTCACAAGCTAAGGTTGATTCCAAGCACAATAATCTGGCAAACAGGAAATAGAGACATGGCTTAAATTAGGACATTCATAGGAGGAGCAAAGAGTTCAAGGTTCAGCAGAAAGCAAGACACAAGGCAGTGTTGTTTACTGGATCAGGCACAGTGCTGTTCAGCGTCTCAAGTAGCTCAGCAAGAAGGGCCATTGCCAGACACAACAGAGAACCCAGGTTCCAGTCCAGGACCTGTCAACATAGCTCTCATTCACACGTCCTTCCAGCAGCCAAGTCTCTCTCCTGTTCCCAGGATTTCTCTTTGATATGCTTTCGTCCCCTGGCAATTGCTCCTGGGCTGTGTAGTTTTGATCGTAGCTAAACTGTATATAAAGTTCTTCTTCCAGCATACAAGTTCCAGCGATCCTGCACTCCTGTATTGAAACTTGTGATAAATAGAGTTGTTGAATGCTGCCATCCTGTGTTCAAAATAAGGTTCTGCATTACAGTAACAATGCACAGTGTAACATCTGTAAAGGGTAATTCTTCCCAATGACCACAAGTGTAAGGAACATACTTTCCATAAATTAGGAAGCATATAAATTTGTATTTTGAATGCTTCCGAATGTATGAATTTTCGGAAATTTGTACGAATTTTCGATTCGTACGAAACGAATCGCACATGTCTACTATGCAGTTTCTTAGACTTCCCTATCTTCTCCCAACACAATAACACTATAGCTCTTCTGAGGTCCAACACAATTATAGCGTTGACCTTTCCAACAGCCATTCTACATCTACTGGCCATGATTCAGAGGCCATGCAAAGCATTATTGGTTAAAAAACATTTTCTGGGCAAAATGGGCCAAAAGTGTGCTGGGACTGCAGCTTTTGAACGGATTCATTACTAAACCAAGGTTTTGGCAAATCTGAACCTTATCGCTACTAAGCATTTTAATGAGGATAGCTTCTGTTTATGATGTTTTTTTTAACATGGCTTCTTTCGATCTAAGGGTACTTTCTACTGTGCTATAGCTATGAAATTCTTCCATATTACAATTCAACATGTAAAAAAAATGGTCCATAATAAATCTATTCATAGAAGTCATTCAGATACCTCCTCCTTGTTTTTTTACATGCTATACATAACTATAACATCAAAAATTCTTGTGTCAGGGCAGGGTTAATAGATAAGTAAGAGCTGAGCATAAAAAATAATAAAATGAAAGGGAACATAATGAATTATATTATAACGTGCAGGCCCTCTTTAGGCTAAGTAGTGAAAAACTATGAAAATATGAATTGAGCATTTTTCTAATGAACATTCATGAATGGATAAAGGAAGGAGACAATAGTGGAAAATATTTGTGATTGGATTTAAATAGTCATTAAAGTTGTGAATAATAGGATGCACTTAACAGCTGAATGTAGGCTACCCATATTGTTTGTAAACATGTTTTATGACCACATATGGCGAGATAAAAGAGAAAGCTCTTGGTGAAGATATTAAACAACATTACGCAGCTGCTGCCATGGGGAATATAGGGAAACCGGCTTATTAAAGCAATACAAAGGGCTACAGTGTTGTGCTGTGTTATGCCCCGTACACACAGTCGGATTTTCCGTCAGAAAAACCTTGGATGGTTTTTCCGACGGAATTCCACTCAAGCTTGGCTTACATACACACACGATCACACAAAAGTTCTCAGAACTTTCGACCGTCAAGAATGCGGTGACGAACAACACTACGACGATCCGAGAAAATGAAGTTCAATGCTTCCGAGCATGCATTGAATTGCTCCCAAGCATGCGTCAGAATTTTGCGCGTCGGAATTGCTACAGGCGATTGGAATTTCCGATCGGAATTTTTTTCCGTCTGAAAAATTGAGAACCAGCTCTCAGTCTTTTGCTGGCGGAAATTCCGAC
Source organism: Rana muscosa (assembly GCA_029206835.1). NCBI lineage: Eukaryota > Metazoa > Chordata > Amphibia > Anura > Ranidae > Rana > Rana muscosa. Next base: position 349,389,628 of record CM055119.1, read on the forward strand.
AGCAAAAGTCTGATGGAGCATACACGCGGTCAGAATTTCCGACCAAAAGCTCACATCAGACTTTTGCTGTCGGAAAATCTGACTGTGTGTTTAGGTGCAGAAACTCATAACCACCAATCGCATTTCACTCTCAGATCAGGGAAAAACCCTTTCTGATTGGCTGGAGTGTGTCTTTGTCCTTTTGAAGGGAATGTATACAGTAGACAATCCTGTCCCTACATCTACTCTCCACACTGCGATATGCTATTTATAACACCCTTTTGTCAAAGATGGCCACCCAAATCTTGCAGGAATTCAACAGTTGTCTCACCAAGATGGTCACCTGGAGCCCATAGATATTAACTAGTTCAGCTCTTTGGACTTCATACGTCCAAAGAGTGAACCGTCACTCCCAAGCTGATAGCTGCTACTGTGGGTTTTCTTCAGCTGACTCTTGGCTTCAAAGTGAAAGTGCAATGCAATGGCGATCACTTTCACAGATCGAGCGGCACAGTGCCCCCCCCCATGGATCCAGGCTCTCCTGCTCTTACTGAGAGAGCAGGACCACAACCACTAGCTTTAGGATGGAGAGCGGTGTGAGAGTGAGGTACTGTATACAGTACCTCACTCTCACACCACTCTCCATGCCTCAGTCTCAAATGTAAAAAAAGAAACCAGAAGCGATGATGAATTTGTCACCTCTGACTTCAGGTCCTCCATTTCCTGGCCTGTGCAGCCAGGGGACATATCTAACCAAAATAATCTGTACTTGATTCGATGGTGTGAAGGGCAGTGGGGGTCTATTATTATTATTATTATTATTATACACAGCGCTTTACAATGTAGAGGGGGTGAGGGCAGTACAATTACAATACAGTTCAATATAGAAGGGACAGGAGGGCCCTGCTCATGGAGCTTACATTCTAAAGGGATGGGGAAATATTAGACCCCTAATGTCTCCAAAATGAGTATCTGTCACCTGCCTAATGCTATCACATGGGGGTTTATGATAACAATCAAGTACAAATAAATCAATAAATAAAACTAAAAATATATAACTGTAGCGGGGTCCTCAAATTGATGGGATACACCTGGGGAATAGTGTGACCCAGGTGTATAATTGTGTTAGGGTTCAGACCCCTTTTTGTTTCGTGGAGGATTGGAGGATGTAGTATTCTCCTTTGCCTGTGGGTGGCGGGGTACCCACAGGCTTCAGGTAGAATCATCTCCTGCAGTGCTCCCTGTTTTGTCCCTTCCCGGAGATGGTATGGCTGGGGCGGGGAACCCGCCGGGCCGTTGATGGGAGGAGATAAAAGGGGGAGACGCCCTTACCACGAGGTCTGGCGGAGAAGGAGGTCCTCGGAGGAGGAGGGTTGCGGTCCGCACCCAGGCCCCTCAGGCCTGGGTGCTGGAGATCCAGGAGTCTGGTCCAGGTGCCCATGGCCTGGTCCAGAGTCATGTTGGCGTCCATCCCAGGCACCTTTAGCCTGGGGTGAGGTACTATCGAGGAAGCCTGGGGCCCAGTACCTTCGACTGGGTCCCGCTAGGGTGGACTGTCCGAGGGTCCCTGAGCGGAGGGACTCGTATCTGAGGTGAGGAGGCCAGAGAGGTTACCCACTGGAGACCCGGAGCAGCACCAACCCGGTGACAGTGGGCCTCTGGGAACTCTCTTGGGAGGACACATCCCCCTGATAGGGGCCACAGCGTATCGAAGAGGGCTCCATTGCTGTTCATAGGGGTTGCTGGAAGAGACCCCATCTTTCCTGTTCTGTAACAGCCGGATTGGCTTAGGCGCCGCTGGTCATAGTACAGTGGCATAGAACTTAAACTTTAGGAAGTGCCTCGATCTGCTCGCCCCACCGTTGGCAAGGTTATAGGTCCCAACCAGTTTGCTGCAAAAGAACTGTTTATTGTGCTTTGCGTATTGGAGTGTCAAATAAACAAGTGTTGGACCTTTCTCCGGTGTGTGAACTCCAGTTACTGGAAGCAAAGGGGAGGCTGGTGAGCTTGCAAGTACAGACTCAGTGCATTCACAGAACACACCGGCCCGAGGAAACATCAGTAAGTGGCCTTCACCTCCCTACTACAATGGGGAGGACATGGGCCGTGGCGCATCTCACTCTCACAACCCAGGAACCCCTAGACATGAGTTGGTGTGTAACCGATAAAGATGGAGAGAGAGAGTGAGGCCGCTACATAACATTGTAATAAAATGTATTAAAAAAATAAAATACAATTGCCATAACCCCCGTTGCCATAACACATGCAAAAACGCAAACACAATCCCTGGGTGCGCACACATATGTATACTAGGAAACACACACAAGCAGAGGGAGAACAGCTACAATTCAGGCAGGTAGTTCCATGGTTGGGATTTAAAACCATCAACCCTAGTCCTGCCAGGTGGAAGTGCTAACCACTTAGCCACTGTGCTGCTTTATTCAAGTGATGTAATATTAGACATATAATTTATTATTGCCAATTGTTTTCCAGTTTGGCTTTCTTGAAAACATGCTTGTGCACCCAGGCTTATTTCCATATATTATTTTGTTTGTTGCAGTTATTATACATACAACAATATCTACAGCTGTGAAATACTAGCATAGTCAAAGCCATTCAATCTAATATGAGACAATTCTGCTTGTAGTTTGGAGCGCCAGGAGATGTGCTCCAGCAGGTGTCCTCTGCCCCATTCTTTAAGAATAAATGATGAAAAAGTGGAGTAAGTGGCAGCTTCCTCCTGCGGAACGGCAGAAGGACAGATCTGGGTAGTTTCTGTTTGCAATGCCAGGATGCAAATATGTTGCTCCAGCTGTGATTGATTACTGAGGTACAGCACAGATTCCATTTCGACAATTCCTCAGAGATCTGCCGTTGTCTAGAGGATTAGACTCAACCTGTACCTGTCAGAATGAAAATGATGACAAACACTGGTGATGATGTTAAATGTTCTCTACATCAGGGGTTCAATAATAAAAAAAAAAGAGCAAGCTTGTTTTTTCTTAAGAAGAAGGTGCCTAACAAATACCGGTAGGACAACAAAACAAGCAGGAAAATGTTTTTTTGCTTTGTAGATGCAAAAATAAAACAGAAGGTTTAATGGTTGAGAATGATAAAAAATGTCAATTGGTTCCTCATCATAAGCCACATATAAAACCACCGAAAAAACAGCATAAAGACGTGAAATGATCCTAGTATTGGACTTTGATTAATTATTATGAGAATATTATTAGATGGTTGGTAGGGTTGAGGCTACTTATATACAGAGGTTTAATGCCTTTTTAAACATAGGCATTGGTCAGGTCATGTTAGACTTTTTTATGCATCAATGTAAATTAAACATTATTTTTTTAAATAATAAATATTCTGCGTCTAAAGCCCTGTACACACGATCGGATTTCCTATGGATTTTAAACCGATGGATTTTTCCATCGGAAATCCGATGAAGCTGACTTCCATCAGTCTTGCCTACACACCATCAGTCAAAAAAACAATCGTCCCAAACGCCGTGACGTAAAACACTCCGACGAGCCAAGAAAAATTAAGTTCTATGCTTCTGAGCATGCGTCGACTTGATTCTGAGCATGCGTGGGTTTTTTATCCGATGGAGTTCCCCACAGACGATAGTAATTTGCTATCGTTTTTTTTTCCATCGGATAAATTTAAAACATGTTCTATTTTTTAACACCGATGAAAAAAAGACCGATGGGGTCCACACACGATCGGTTTGTCCGATGAAAAAAGTCCATCGGACTGTTTTCATCGGTAAAACCGATCGCGTGTACAGGGCTTAAGAGTAGTACCTCAAAACTCTGACTGATTTGGACTCTTCATAAATAAAACCAGTATGCTACACATTAGTAAACTGGGGGGTGTCCATAGATATAGCAAAGATGAATTAAAAGATTTGCTTAGAATTAGGCCGTAAATTCATGTAATGTATTCAAAAAACACAAAAAATGAACACCGTTATATGCTAAAACCAGATCACATCCAAGCCTCTGTACATTGAAAGTATAGCCAGGCACTTGTTGTGAAGATGATACTCTGGGAACACCACACGGAGGAGTCCTAGAACAAACCAGGCAGCAGCTAGCAATCTACAATGGGTATACCAGGCACCAGTCCAATGCTCAGCAACCAGGGAGAGACACCAAAAAGATGTCTGCTCTGTCTGCTCATAGACCCGGAAATTAAATCCTTTCTAGGTCCAAGAGCACACTCCAGGTGCTGGGTAAACCAGTTGGAGATTTCTAGCCGCTGCTTGGTTTGTCCCAGGACTCCCCCGGCTGGCATGTGTTCCCAGAGTATTATCTTTACAACAAGTGCTGGGCTATACTTTCAATTTACAGAGGATTACATGTGACCTGCTTTAAACACATGCTTGTGTTTATTTCTTCATATTTTTAAATAAAAAAATGACATATATGAATTATAGACTCATTTTGAAGCAAAGCTTTTAACTCATCTTTGTTATATCTATGGACACCCCCCGGTTTACTAATGTGCAGCATGCAAGTTTTATTGTTTCACTTTCATTTCTCAAGTGTATGGCCTGCAGCATAGTAATGTGGGGATATGAACTGTATTTGTATCAGCCCGCCATGTATCTGGCACCTCTGGTCCATTTGCGGATTAATAGTCTCTTCATTAAAGTGGATTTAAACCCACTCTCATCATTGCTAAACAAGTGCCATAGTGCTTATCTCTAAGGATATACATGCCTCCTGCATGTATCCTTACCTGTCAAATATCTCCCTTTTTTGTAGCCCTGCACAACTCTGGATTCTGTGGACATGTCTATTGACTGGATGTTCGTGATCATGAGGCATAATCCATGAGACCAGTAGAAGTTCAGTCTAAGAATTACACAGGAGAAAATATATGTTGCCAAGGGGAGTGTAGAGGTGGGCAGGAAGTCTACTGATGTCCCGGCTCCACCCAGTCGGGACCTAGGAAAGGCACCATATGACTTCAACATGCCCAATCATGCTGAGGTGTGGAGCAGCCAATCCTGGGAGAGCTGGAGAAGAAAGGAGAGGGGATGTGAAGTACACAGAATGCCTCTCTCACACTCATGCATGAGATAAGGAAATCACCTGTCTGTCATGGCAAGGGGGAAGAAACAGACACCTATTTCTCTATGTGTCCATTTTTATCTTACTTGAAAAAGATAAGAGGTTTGCTCAGAGCTGGATAACTCGTTGTGGCAAGACTGGGCACAGATGGCATGAAATCCTATACTCTAAAAGGTACAAGCCTTAATAAAAAAAAAACGTTTTCAGGTTTACATCCACTTTAAGGAAAACTTTTCCCTACTGTAGTGATTCTTGCCAGAACAGAATTCAGCAAAATGAGACAGAGCAATCAATCAGGTTTTACATTTTTACTCTGTACCTTAATAAATGAGCATGGGTCAACACTTTTCAGCAGTATGTGTGTTTCAACACACTTTTAGAAAGTGGATCCCAACTCAAAAAGGGAACATTTACTTTGTTATGGGGAACATCTAGAAATGTTAGACGTGCCTAAGGAATACCCTGAAAAAATTTAACTCTTGTGTTCAATTTCTCCTGAAAATTAGTAGAGTACCTCATGCACCCTAAGCTGTATATTTGCAGTATGAGATCATCTAAGGTATTGGTGCTTTTGACTGCTAGTATCACAAGATTTAGTGTGAGATTGGTTCATGCCATTACTGTGTAGCTCTTTGTTTTCTTGCTGGCAAGAAAGCTCTACCAGAGGATTTGAAGTGTAAAGCCTCATACACACGGCCGAAAATCTCGTCAAGAAAAAACACGTTGTTTTTCTTGACGAGATTCTTGGACAAGAAACTTGTCCCGGCCGAGTGTACACACACTCGATTCAAAGAACCCGCGGTTCTTTGAATGGAGCGAACGCGGGTGACGTCATCGACTACGACGAGCGTGCGCTCGTCACATTCGATGCCGTCGCTGCCATCTTGCTACACCCTATCTATGCCTAGGAAGCTACCGCGCATGCGTCAAAGTCATTTCGAGCATGCGCGGGCTTCCCGGAGGACAGGTAAGTGTACACACACACAATTTTCTCGTCGAGAAACAGGCTGACGAGAATCTCGACAAGAAAATAGAGAGCCGGTTCTCTATATTTCTCGTCGAGATTCTTGTCGGTTTTCCTGACGAGAAACCATACACACAAACGATTTTCTCGGCAAGAAAGCTATCTCGGCAGTTTTCTTGTCGTTTCTTGCCGAGAAACTCGTTCGTGTGTACGAGGCTTAAGGATTGTCCTGCTTCTACTTCATTCATTTACTTCTTTACCTTTTTCTTTTTGATTATTACCACAGCAATTATCCAGGGAGAGAGGTAGGGGAGAGTAGCTCTGACACGAGGAAGCAAAGTCCTGTAAAGCCCTGTACACACGATCGGTTTTACCTATGAAAACAGTCCGATGGACTTTTTTCATCGGACAAACCAATCGTGTATGGGCCCCATCAAAAAAAAAACAATAGCAAATTACTATCGTCTGTGGGGAGCTCCATCGGATAAAAAACCCACGCATGCTCAGAATCAAGTCGACACATGCTCAGAAGCTTAGAACTTAATTTTTCTTGGCTCTTCTGAGTGTTTTACATCACAGCGTTTGGGACGATCAGTTTTTTGACTGATTGTGTGTAGGCAAGACTGATGGAAGTCAGCTTCATCAGATTTCCGATGGAAAAATCCATTGGTTTAAAATCCACAGGAACTCCGATCTTGTGTACAGGGCTTTACTGTACTAAGATGGTTGCCTCACACAGAGACACAGTGCAGATCAAGGTGTGGTGAGTCAGTAACAGGGAAAAGATCAGCTGTAGGGACCCTAAAGTCGATACGGTTGACTATTACTTTGCCTCCTGCTCACCTTTTTAGACACATTTTTCTCGTTCCCACCCTCAAACAATGAATGCTGGTAATGCTGATTGCGATCTTCAAACAATAGTCAACTCAGACAGCAGTGTAGATAACTTACTAATGATGGAACTAAACCAATGGACCAAATTCAGCAAAATTGATAATGGTCTTTCTTTCTTTTTCAAGTATTTTATTGAGTTTTCTAAGAAATAATGGTACCAGGGGAATCAAAACAACAGTAACAAAGTCAGTGGCGGCTGGTGTTTTTTTTTGGGGGGGGGGCAGCAAACAATGCTCCCACCCGTTCGGTCGGGTCACATGTGTAGTTTCGAGCCACCTACTGGGTAACATAAGGATGTACGTAATAACATAATAATGCGACAATTGTTACAAAAAGGTTGTAGCGGCAAATGAGAAGGTCATCTCGGGGGACCCGGAGAACTGTATTAAGAGGGGCCCAGTGGGATAATGGTCTTCAGTCCTTGCCTTCACAAATACATGGGTATTTAGCTTCATAGAAAGACACAATCTTGGCTCACCGCCCTTTCTCAGAGATCTTGCAACCCCAATTGTGATTATGACTTCCCGGGAAAAACCTAAACATTGGATCCTCCCAAAATATCTTCAGAATCCTACGTCCCGAAGTCTCCTCATCCTACTTGTGAATATGACTTCCCAGGAAAAACCCAGCAACTGGATTGCATCTTTCTTGCAGAGATCTTGGAACCCCAGTTGTGATTATGACTTCCTAGAAAAAACCTAGACACTGGATTGGATCTGTCTTATGGATTAATCTGAGAGATTCTAGAATCCTCCCAAAATATCTTCAGAAGCCTACCTCCCAAAGTCTTGTCATTCCACTTGTTACTATGACTTCACAGGAAAAACCCAGCAACTGGATTGCATCTTTCTTGTAGAGATCTTGGAACCCCAGTTGTGATTATGACTTCCTAGAAAAAACCTAGACATTAAACTGGATCTGTCTTATGGATTAACCTGAGAGATTCTAGAATCCTCCCAAAGTATCTTCAGAAGCCTACCTCCCAAAGTCTCCTCATTCCACTTGTGAATATGACTTCACAGGAAAAACCCAGCAACTTGATTGCATCTTTCTTATAGATTAACCTGAGAGGTTCTAGGATTCTGTCAAAGTCTATTCAGAAATCGACACTTCAAGTAGTGTAGATCTACTAGTCCCTTGCCGCACTTTGTGTTTCCTCCTGCTGTCCCTGATGTCACTGCAGGATACAGCAGTGGTGTAGGGGTCAATGGGAAGAACCAAGAGTGCAGTTGGCGGACACATAGATAAACCCTCCCGGAAATGCCAATTTCTGAAGAGGGGATGATTTCTCCTCATTTGAGCCATTTTATGTAGCATAGCAGTGGGAGATAAATATTTTGTGTTCTTTGCAGGGCCCGGTTTTATTCAAACTTCAGTTTGGCAGCAAAATCACTTTAAATGACTAAGTTTTCACTTGTGTGATTGCCAACATATCTTTTTTGGAACCAATTCTACCCGTGAATTGAATGAAACCTTTTCAACTTTCTGTTGGTGAGAGAAAAATAGAAATGTAGAAAATGATTCTGTCATCTTTGAGAATTCTCTCAGTTTTGAACATTCTTGTGCATAAACAATACGATATGCATTTAGAGGAATGGCAGACATGTGCAGTTTTTTTGTCAGCACGCGTGTTAGAATATTGTGTCAATTCAGGCATTCTGACAAAGTGAGAATTAATTTTGTCAGGTGTATGCATCTGTCTGTCTGGGAGATTTGTGAAATACTTGCCTCCTGACACAGCACTCCAACTGCAAAAATTAAAAAAAATAAAAATTCCCAAAAGTCATTTTCAGATGATAGTCGAGCAAATACATTACAAATATTCTGTGTGATTCTATCACCATGGCTACGTAATGACCCAAATTAAGAGTTCATTTGTATAATCCTTCTCTATGGCATATTATAAATCACACATCCAACTATAGAGAGGAAGTACCCTTCAGATGCCCTAGATGTGAACATACCACTCGGCGCTCTGCAGAGTCCTAATGTTATTTAATGGTTTTTGCATTATATATTATTCTGGCAATATAGGGCATGTACAGGGACATATTTAGTTGCTGTGCTGATCGAGGCTTACTTAAATGGAGATGCCCTTTTAATAATCTCTGGTTATTGTGTCACGTGATTACTTAAAGTGGAACTAAACTCTCTCAATTAACATTACCTATTTGTAATCCTTATTCTGCTAGCGTTAGTAATACACAGGAAGATCTATTATGTTTTCTTGTTAACAACTTTTTTTTTACATTTCTTCATTTGCTTCCTGGTTTCTGGTATAAGTTAAAATTATGTTTTCACGGTCATTATCTTTTCTTTTATCTGGAGGAAGGGTTTTCTCAGCTAAGCACACTCTCCTAGGATTAACTGCTTACAGACCGGAAGATTTGGCTGCTTAATGACCAGGCCTTTTTTTGCGATATGGCACTGCGTCACTTTAACTGACAATTGCGCGGTCGTGCGACGTTGTACTCAAACAAAATTGACGTCCCTTTTTCCCCACAAATATTTCTTTCTTTTGGTGGTATTTGATCACCTCTGCGGTTTTAATTTTTTGCGCTATAAACAAAAAGAGACGACAATTTTGAAAAAAATTTATATATTTTTTACATTTTGCTATAATAAATATCCCCAAAAAGTTTTTAAAAAACAATTTCTTCATCAGTTTAGGCCGATATATATTCTTCTTCATATTTTTGGTAAAAACTTTGCAATAAGCGTACATTGATTGGTTTGCGCAAAAGTTATAGCGTCTGCAAACTGTGGGAAAGATTTATGGCATTTTTAGTATATTTTTTTCACTAGTAATGGCGGTGATCTGCGATTTTTAGCGGTACTGTGACATTGCTGCGGATAGATCGGACACTTTTGACACATTTTTGGGACCATTGACATCTGATCAGAGCTATAAATAAGCACTGATTACTGTATAAATGTCACTTGCAGGGAATAGGGTTAACACTAAGGGGCAATCAAGGGGTTAAATGTATTCCCTAGTTAGTGTTTCTAACTGTATGGGGATAGGACTGACTGGGGGAGGAGACATACATACTTACTAGGAACAAATGATATGTCTCCTCTCCCCTGACAGAACAGGGATTTGAGTGTTTTGTTTACACACACAAATCCCCGTTCTAGCTCTCGTTCCCACAATTGCGGGTGGCTGGCGGCGATCGCGCCCGCTGGCCACACGCATCGTGTCCCCCGCTGTGCTGTGGGCATGCGCGCACGGCCTCTGGTGGCTCTTAAAGGGAAGGGCGTACCCCTACGTCAATTTGCGGGAACGTGCCAATTTGCCAAGGTATATCGGCGTGAGCCGGTCGGCGAGTGGTTAAGTAAAACGCGTTAATCCTGTTAATACTTTTTTTATGAGCATTCTTCAATAAAGGCAATTTATATTGGAATGTGGTCACCCACAAGTATTTCCTTGTAAGCACACCATCCTGCCTACACTGCCTGAACTAAAAGCAGATGGATTCCAGGAAGTAAATGCTAGATTTAAGCAGAGCTCGACCCAAAAGGGGAAGCTCCGCTTGTTTGCTTCCTCCACCCTCTGCTGCTCCATTTGGCACCTTTCGGGGAGGAGGGGAGAGCGGATACCTGTCAAAACCAGGTACCCGCTCCCACTTCCAGGTAAGAACACTACAATTGTTGTGCGGTGATCTACCAAATGTCTGGCTCCTCCTCCCCCCCACCTTCTGGGAGACACGCAAGTCCCAGAAGTCAGTGGGACCATTCAGAAAGCGCAGCACGACTCGTTTCCTTTCCTGCACAGTAGGAAACAGGCTGGCTTCACTTCCTGTTTCCCTTAGTGAAGATGCCGATGCCTGCACCCAGAGCCGATGGATCAGCTTGGGGAGCCGACATTGCGGGTTCCCTGGACAGGTAAATGTCCTTATATTAAAAGTCAGCAGCTACAGTATTTGTAGCTGCTGGATTTTAATTTGATTATTTTTTACGTGCTGGAACTCCTTTTTAATCATCTGCCCTTACTTAAGATGGCTGCATTTAGAAATGATAGGTGGCTATTTTTCAAAGTGATTTATCAATAAACTAAAGCATGGAGACATTGATGGATGGGTGAGTTTTCTTTGAATACAAAAAAAATAATTAAATTGTGTTTTAAGTATGTTGTGCTCAGATGAAATTTAACTCAGATTTAAAGTGGAACTAAAGCCATTGATTTAAAAAAACAGTTACATTCTCGGCATGTGCCGGGAATGTACTGTAACTGTCACAATGGTTGTGCTCCCAATCAAACTGTGAAATCATTAAATGGCTGGTGTCATAACTGATCACATATGCAGTATCGTGACAGTTCAAAATCAAACAGAGGCCAAGATGGCAACTTCCTTATTGATTGGAGGACTAAAGCTCTGTCTCATTACGGGATGTATTGGACCTCTGCCGAGGGATCACTGCTTACACACAGAGCATGCATACTCGTAGGGGAAGGGCTTTTCTACTCAGGCTGTGGCTGTTTTCCAAAGAAAGGGAACTGTAAGAATGTGCACACTTTTGCTTATGATGTACTGTACATTTATTTACAGGAGAACAAAAGTGAATTTTAAATACATTTCTAACAGGAAGCTTTTCTGCTCAGGTAGGTCTCTTCTTCTATGAATGTTTTTCCCTGCCTCTTAGATTCATTTTTTTACATTATACAATGGGCACTATCATTCTTTTTTTTATAAAAATAGGATATGCATTTAGAGTTATGACATATTGTATGTGCAGTTTTGTTTGCCAGCGCACGTTAGTTCTAGTTCACCAGGAAGAGGGAAGCTATGTATTTGCTCCCCATGGAGGTCAGGTAGGTGATGCATAACACCCCTGCTGCCCCCAGTGCCAGCATCACCTCCTGGGCATGGATATTGCCAAAGAGCCTGGTACTACTCAGCAACAATGCTTTGACAGGGGGACCACTCTCGAAGCACCACGCTCCCTCAATACTAAAGTATATGCATAATTGGAATCAGCATTGCTTGTAGTGTAATTGTTATAGCATACCAGCTTGAATGCTTGGCATGCTGGGCTGGTTAGCTCTTGTGGGTGGGGGAAGGAGGGGGCATACATTCTTTAATGTGTAACTTTGAAAAAATATGATATTTAACTCTCTTAGTGCTGAAACTGTGAATAAACACGTTACCATGTAGAGCTATTGCTGGCACATTCATCTGAAAGCTACATCTGAATCTACATTATACGGTACATGTGATATTTAATAGCTATTCACCTGTTGCACATTCATCCTATTGTATATAAAGTGACTGAAGCCATGGAATGCAAGGTGAATCCCATCAAATCTTATTTGGGCTAATACCTATTATTTATTATTGCTGGGTGTGTATGTGTGTGTGTTTTGAGCTCTTTATCTCTCTTTCTTATTTTTTATAATTATTATTTGTGTTTATGCTTTGCTGGTTCAGGTTGCCTTGTATAACTATCATTCATCGTTTGTTTCATGCCAGGATTCTATGTAGTGTGAGTTTGTATCTTTGGCTTCTGTCTCAGTGCTGTATGTGCCAACGATTTGGCTCCTTCCTGTTTTTCTTCTCATATCCTTTCTGGAGATCTGTCATTGTTAACCTTCTGTTGCTTTTTGTGTATTTTTTTTTTCTTTTCTTTTTTCTCATAAGATTTTTCTTTTTTTTATTGCCATTTTTTCCAGTTTAACCTCTTTACATAATCAAAAAATATTAGTATTCATTTACAATAAAATATCTATGTCATGAATTTAGAATGTATTAGGGTGCTTTAGAATAACTACCATATTTATCGGCGTATAACAAGCACCGGCGTATAACACGCACCCCAATTAGAGAGGGAAGCAAATTAAGGGTCAGTGCCCATGAATGTCCATCTGCAGCCTGATCAATGCCCATCTGCAGCCTGATCAATGCCCATCTGCAGCCTGATCAATGTCCTCAATGCAGCCTTGATCAATGTCCTCAATGCAGCCTGATCAATGTCCTCAATGCAGCCTGATCAATGTCCTCAATGCAGCCCATCAATGCATCAATGCAGCCTCATTAATGCCGTTTTTGTTTACCTTATCTGCAGCCTAACCATCTGTCATCAAAGCAGCCTGAACTTCAGGAAATCACTGAGCTGTCATCTCCTGTTTACTCGGCTCTCACACACACAGTCCCACCTCCGACATCAGCATTGGACCAGCTCCTGTGATAGACAGAACACTGGTTCAATGCCGGTGATGGAGGCGGGACTGTGTGTGTGTGACGTAAGAGCCGTGTTAGAGCTAACCAAGAGCCGAGTTAGAGCCTAGTAAACAGGAGATGGCGGCTCATGAATTCCGGCGGCGCTTGTCCCCCTCCGAGGTACGCTGTCAGCGTATAACATGCACCCGTGATTTTCCCTGTGATTTATACACCGATAAATACGGTATATTAAATAACATTATGAACTCACAGTAACAACACAGGTGTCTTTCAAGCTTGCATTGAATGACTTGTTAAAACCAAATTCCTTTAACCCTGATAACTTTGTATCTACCATCTACATCAGTGGTCTCCCAACTCTGCTTGCCTTTTTCCCGGCCCTTGGAGCACTATTCCTCCCACTGATACGAGATACTATTCTGCCACCTGACACCAACAATGGGGCACCATTTCTCCCACTGACACCAAAAATGGTGTATTCCTCCCTATGATACCAATGATGGGGCACTATTACTCCCCCTAATACCAAATGTGGTGATGCTTACTCCCACTGATGCCAGTAAAATTTCCACTCCCACTGGCCATAGTCCGACCCTCCTAGAGTCTGAAAGAGAATAAACAGGCCCTTTGTTTAGAATGTTTGGAGACCCCTGATCTACAGTTTGTGATTTCCAAACCAAACATAGATTTCACCCACTGGGTCAAATAAAGACCAATTTCACTACTTAATCTATGTATTAGACTTTAAACGTTTGATTAACTTTTTAGGCACTAGGCCAAATACTTGCATTTGAACTCTCATACATTAGGACCAAGCTGTTTCATGCCCACAAGGCAGACAAGCGACAACATATGCAAACTCACCAGAAAACTGGATATTTCTTTAATGCTTCACTTTGTGGACATAAAAAATAATTCAACATTGTTTTGTAGCCCTGCTCTTTATATGTCTTGGAAAATGGAACTTTGGCCTTACTTTTTGCAAGATTTCCATCCTCTACTTTTCTCCGTCAACATGTCTCAGATATTTGGGATTTATTTCTGCTTCATTTCAGATATCACAAGGCACCAGACAAGGGTGCCTGCTGTCCCCCTACTCTTTACATTGGCCATGGAACCCCTTTTACATTGGCGCTATATAAGTACCAAAAATAAATAAATAGTGCCCCATTTAGAAACAATTCTAACATTCCAAAAATGGACTTGGTAGGCACACATTGCTATATTCCTCATCACAAACCTTATCACCACTATACCCCATCTCCCTAAAGCCCTCCAAGATTTTAGCAAGGTTTTAGCCTGGAAGTTAACAGCAGTGAGTCTTAAGCACTCAACAATTCTGTACTAGATTTCATGGTGGACCCTCTAAAGCAGGGATATGCAATTAACGGACCTGCAGCTGTTGCAAAACTACAAGTCCCATCATGCCTCTGCATTTGGGTGTCATGCTTGTGGCTGTCAGATTCTTGCTATGCCTCATGGGACTTGCAGTTCTGCAACAGCTGCAGGTCCGCTAATTGCATATCCTTGCTCTAAAGCATTACCGTATATACTCGAGTATAAGCCAAGTTTTTCAGCCCTTTTTTTAGGGCTGAAAGTATACCCCTCGGCTTATACTCGAGTCAGTACCTCAAAATCGTGAAATTCCGCGGCCGGCGTCTATTGTTCAAATCTCGCGCCGTTCTCCCTGTCCCTTCGGCGATAGGCGTTTCCAGAAAACACTGTGATGAGTGTTTGCGCCTATCACGGAGGTCCTCTTGTCTGACGTCCGTGATTGGCCGAGCACTGAACACAGTGCCTGCTGGGAAACGGAGTCTGCGAATGAGAGGACCTCCGTGATAGGCGCAAACACTCAACACAGTGTTTGCTGGAAACGCCTATCACGGAAGGGACAGGGAGAACGGCGCGAGATTTGAACAATGGACGCCGCCGCGGAATTACAAGATTTTGAGGTACTGACTCGGGCACAGGGAGGTGGAATCGACACAGTAAGGGGCACAGTGAGGTGACAGTGGGCAGTGAGATGGCAATGGGCACAGTAAGGGGGCACAGTGAGATGACAATGGGCACAGTGAGGTGACAATGGGCAGTGAGGTGGCAGAGTGAGATGCCAATGGGCACAGTAAGGTTGGGCAATGGGCACATCCCACCCCCCCTCGGCTTATACTCGAGTCAATACATTTTCCCAGTTTTTTTGGTAAAAGTAGGTACCTCGGCTTATACTCGAGTATATACGGTAATTGACTTTCATTTAAACTTCCTTACCTTGGGGTCTTACTGCCTAAATCGTATAACACTCTGTATACAGCAAACTACTTTAAACTGCTCATTAAAAAAAAATAAAAAAAACAACTAGTGCAGTCCTTACAGCCTGGAGACCCTTCAACCTTCCCTGCTTTGGATATTTTTCTGTTATTAGAATGACACTTCTCCCCAAACTTGTGTATCATTTTACAAGCCTCCCAGTTAAGGTCCCTTCTAATAACAAATACAGATTTCCTAATGTCTCAATTGACTTCCTAATGCCTCAATTGACATACCAAAACGTTCCTGAGGCTTGGGAGTTCCACATATCCCCAAATATTGCCAAGTATTGCACCTGGTCCAATCCATGAAATACTATTCTACTCATAAAACCGCTCTTTGTGTTAGTCTCAGATTGATCGATCTGTACTCTCTCCCCACAGATAATTAGCTGTGGCTACTTCCTTAAGATAGGCAAAATTTTACTGACCCGTTTACATCCCATTTTTAAAAAATCAGAAATAAAATCAAATACACAATAGGGGGGGGGGGGGATTTACTAAAACTGGTGCACACAAAATCTGGTACAATGGTGTACAGTAACCAATCAGCTTCTATGTTTTATTGCTAAAGTTTAATTGAACAAGCTGAAATTAGAAGCTGATTGGTTACTATGCACCAGATTCGGTGTGCTCCAGTTTTAGTATATCCACCTCTAACCCCCCCCCATCCAATGTGTAATTTTATGTCTCTCCACCTACCACTGCAGACTAATATTTATCCTCTTCTAATAAGGACTCAACTGAGCCCCTAATGCTCATAAAAATGTAAAGGTCTGCTTCACACTTAATTCTGATTACCAACTTATATTCTTACTGCCACCAAACAAATTAAAGGAAAGACCTGGAAATATGTTGACCTTAGCTCTGAAGAAGTGAAATCCAGGGTTCCTTGGATGATGCTTCATCAAAAAATGACTGCCATGCTAAACAATAGAATGGTTGTCTTAAAAAAGATGTATCTGCCACTACTTAACCTCAGATTTGGACAGCCACCTGCTCACCCTCTAAAATAAAAGCTCTGTATGTAATTACTCCATTTCCCAAGCTGGGTTTGAGGTTCCTCATCTGCTTCTGGAAGAAGCTCCAAGAACATAGGCCAGGGCAAGTCAAATGACCAGCATGAATATTTATCATGCCCCAGCCAGTCCCTGAAAGGAGGCATCCAGAAGGTAGATGGGGAGGTGATAGATGTTTGGGAGGCTTGTCAGAGTGTTATTTCTCTGCCAGGGGGGTTCCAGTTCTTTTGGGACTGCTGCCTCTGGGTGCCGCTTTACTGAGTCAAGGATTGCAGTACAAGCTTCAGCAGTAGTTGGGCTGAGGGCCTGGGGAAGAGGATTATTGCTACAGTCTGGGCCTCAGTAGGAGCTGGACTGAGGTCCTGGGAAAGACTGGTACAGGATCAGTGTTGCAAACACTCCTAGAAGTCCTGGTCTGGAGAAGGATCTGTTATCTCCCTCGATAAGTGTTTCCCAGTTGAATCTAAGTACAGTACGGTTCCTGGGACACTGTAAGTAGGAACTGGTTTAGGTCTGCCATGTTTGACTGCAGTTATGAAGTTTTAGTGAAAAGATTGTTATCCTATTGATTGCTATTATGATTTTGGAGTATCCTGTAACCCTAAGCCCCTTTCCTGTTTCAGTTTTCTCGACAATAAATTCTTAAGAGACATTCGTCCCATATTGAGTTTGTAGTTACTGCGTGCATGGAGCCCTGACTGTGGCACATTTTTATGCATTTTACTTTTTAAAACAAATATTTAAACAGAAAAATACAGCATCACTCAGTTTTTTTTATTGGGTTTCCTTGCATGGTATACGTATCTCCACTTATTTATCGGATTTACTGGTGCTCAGACAAGGATGCTGTAGAGTAGCATTTCTTTTGGTCTGATGTGTAACTAAATAGAATATGCCTACATAATAAAGGTACATTCCAGTCAATTGACTTTAATTGAAGCTTGTCTCTACCCAAAACCTTCTTTGCTGTTGTGTCCCTATTGGGAAGACTCCATTTATTTCCTGTCCTGAAAATATTAACTGTGTGAAAACAGGAGAGAGAAAATCTCTCGTGGAGACAGACCACACTAAAAGAGCTAATAGAAGTTCCGATCTTCCATTATTTATTAATAACATTTTTGTTTTGCCATTGTGTCCCTTTTAGAGCAATTCCTCCTCAGTTTCTGTCCAGCTGACATTTTGAATAGGACAAACAATTTAGGAAAATTTCCTAAACTAGATCAGACACCAAATAATTGAAACAATGGGAAGGGATTCTGATTCCCAGGGGTATTCTTTAAGTATTGAAATACTTGTAAGGAACATAAAGGGCTCCAGGGGTTCCAAATAATAAAAAAATATTAATGCTGTAGTATTCCAGCATACCCCACTCCTTTCTCCTTTTTTCAGTAATTTATCAATTGGGAAATACATTTGTTTTACCTTCTTGTAACTCAGGAGTCCTGTTCCCAAAGATGTCCATTTCAACCTGTTATCTTTAGATACCCGTTGAATCAAAGTGCCAGCACTAAGTAATTTCAGAGACATCAAGTACATTCAAATCTGCCTTAAAAGTTTGATTCAGATTGATGTTATAGTTAATTATACAATGTACAGTCGGCATACCTTCAGGAAAGTGCTGTAATTTTCATCTAGAGCACCTGCTTCTCTCTCTACTTTTTAAAAGCCACCTCGCTGTCTTACAGCTTTCTAAGTGGTTGAGTGACAAGCTCTGTCAAAACTTCTTCATCTTTTGTAGGGTGAAGCAGTACTCATAACATACAATGCGTGCGGCATGCTGCCAGCTTCTAACTACAATAGAAAATCTGTGAATTTCAGAAAATGTGTTTTGAATTTGAGTAATATCTATTGAATAATAAATGTTCTTCATTGTTTTGTATCCATTGGAATAATAAGCACTGGGGAGATTAGGGAGGAATTCCGTGTATGAGGATGAGCCAAGTGATTTGTTTTCTCTTGGGAGGATATACTAAAATTGTATCATGTGTCGTATACACCTCTGAGGCAGGCAAGTGGGACCGGCAAAACCAGTCAGGTGTGACCACAGGAAAAGGCAGCCGTGGGGGTCTTCTATTATTGAACTAGGACTAATATCGGGATGAACCTCTGCCACTAAAGAAACTGTGAGTGGGCATGTGCCCTATGATTGAAAGAGATTTGTTTGCCATGACTGCATCTTTGATTTGGGACTAGTTTGGGCAGGCACTCTTGCCACCAAAGGAACTGTGAGCGGGCATCTCCTTTATGACTGAGAGACCCTTTTATGCACTAATTGTAACATTTTAAAAGAATGCTATGGAAACAAAGCACCACATATCGTAGGGATCAATGGTGGCCACATTTATTAGGAAGGATATCCACACACTTGACATTGGCAGCCCATGTCTTGGACCACCACTCAAACGTGTTTCACCCTATGACAAAGCCCTATAGGTGATAAGCGTTAGAGGGGTGGTCCTAAACAAGAGCTTTCAATGTCAAGCTTGTGGATATTCTTCCTAATAAATGTGGACACCAGTGATCCCTCCGGTGTGTGGTGGCTTTTTTATTAGCAGTTGGTCTGTGAACAGAGATTGCTCGTATAAGCCCCGGCATCTGGGTTTGAAGAGGAAGTGAGGAGGAGTGGCTGGGAGCAAATAATTTTTATAATTTTAAAATTGTTTACTTTAAATCCCCAGTAGCTATAGGGGGAATAGCACTTTGAGACTGACACAGTTTTATGCATTATGCAAGAGTGAACTCCTCTATTTTAAAAGAAAGATATATGTATGCATGTGCATTGCCCTGTGATGAAAACTACATTGCTGCAACAGTTGACTGATTGACCCCATTACTATGCATTATAGATCCTACAAACTTTGGAATAAAGGGGTAGTCTTACTATCCCTACACTTAGTTCTATGGGTTGCACCGACTTTGTTGGGCAACATACTTCATATATACTGGCTGGACCATTTGAAATGCTAAATCCCGGCCCTGCACAAAATATTAATAAATATATTAACCAGTTAACAACCACCTGCCGACAAATAACGTTGACAAGGTGGTTGCTTAACTCTGGGAGGACGTTATATAACGTCCTCCCAGAATCGCGCTCCCGCGCGCCCCCTGGGGCGCGCACACGGGAAACTCCGTGACCGCCGGGTCCAGAGGACCCGGCAGATCATGAATCGCGGTAAATCGCCGCTGATAGCGGCCGTTTACCACGTGATCGCTCCGTCAAATGACGGAGCAATCACTTGTAAACAGACCGGCGTCATGTGATGACGCCGGTTCCTCTCTCCCCTCTCTGTACCGATCGGTACAGTGTGAGAGGGGAGGGGGAGAGAGCGGATGGCAGCAGCAGCACTGTGGGCTGGATCTGTGACAATTGCAGTCACAGATCCAGTCATCCATCCATCCCTGCTCAGCCATCCCTGTGCAATACCCTGCCAATACTCTGCAAAATACCTTGCCAATACTCTGCAAAATACCCTGCAATACCCTGGTGCAATACTCGGCAATACCCTGGTGCAATACTCTGCAATACCCTGCGCAATACTCTGCAAATACCCTGCAATACCCTGGTGCAATACTCTGCAATACCCTGCGCAATACTCTGCAATACCCTGCGCAATACTCTGCAATACCCTGCGCAATACTCTGCAATACCCTGCGCAATACCCTGCAAAATACTCTGCAATACCCTGCGCAATACTCTGCAATACCCTGCGCAATACTCTGCAAAATACTCTGCAATACCCTGCGCAATACTCTGCAATACCCTGCACAATACTCTGCAATACCCTGCACAATACTCTGCAATACTCTGCAATACCCTGCACAATACTCTGCATCACCCTGCGCAATACTCTGCAATACCCTGCGCAATACTCTGCAATACCCTGCGCAATACTCTGCAATACCCTGCGCAATACTCTGCAATACCCTGCACAATACTCTGCAATACCCTGCACAATACACCCTGTGCAATACTCTGCAATACCCTGCGCAATACTCTGCAATACCCTGTGCAATACCCCCTGCAATACCCTGCCATACTCCGCAATACCCTGCCATACTCCGCAATGCCCTGCCATACTCCGCAATGCCCTGCCATACTCCACAATGCCCGGCAATACTCTGCAATAACCACTTCCCGCCCGCCGGCCGTCATATGACGTCCTTGACTTTGTGCGGGATATCTGAATAATGGGAGCAGCTACAGGCATCATTCAGATATTAGCTTTTTCAGCCGGCGATTCCCTACACCATACCAACAATCATAGTGGCTGTTCCACTGCTTGATCATTCTTATGGGAGGCGAGAGGGGATGTCCCCCCCCGCCGCCCTCCGGTGCTTCTACCGACTCACCGCTACGATCAAAGCCAGGATTGTTTGTTTTTTTGTTTTTTTTCAGGCTTCCCAGCCTAGAGGTGAGATGTGGGGTCTTATTGACCCCATATCTCACTGTAAAGAGGACCTGTCATGCCATATTCCTATTACAAGGGATGTTTACGTTCCTTGTAATAGGTATAAAAGTGATCAAAAAAAAATTTGGGGCGGAAAAACATGTCAAACTAAAATAAATAAAGTAAAATGAACAATAAAAAAAAATATATTTTTTTAAAGCGCCCCTGTCCCCGTGAGCTCGCATACAGAAGCGAACGCATATGTAAGTCCCGCCCACATATGAAAACGGTTTTCAAACCACACATGTGAGGTATCTCTGCGAACGTTAGAGCAAGAGCAATCATTTTGGCTCTAGACCTCCTCTGTAACTCAAAACATGTAACCAGTAAAAATATTTAAAGCGTCGCCTATGGGGATTTTTAAGTAGCGAAGTTTGGCGCCATTCCACAAGCGTGTGCAATTTTTAAGGGTGACATGTTGGGTATCTATTTACTCGGTGTAACTTCATCTTTCACATTATGCAAAAACATTGGGCTAACTTTACTGTTTTTTTTTTTTTTAAGCACAAAACATTTTTTTTCCGTCAAAAACGCGTTAAAAAAATTGCTGCGCAAATATCGTGCGAGATAAAAAGTTGCAACAACCACCATTATATTCTCTAAGGTCTTTGCTAAAAAAACATATATAATGTTTTGGGGTTCTATGTAATTTTATAGCAAATAAATGATGATTTTTACATGTAGGAGAGAAATGTCAGAATTGGCCTTGGTGCTCCAGAACGCCTGAAGGTGCTCCCTGCATGTTGGGCCTCTGTGTGTGGCCACGCTGTGTAAAAGTCTCACACATGTGGTATCACCATACTCGGGAGGAATAGCAGAATGTGTTTTGGGGTGTAATTTGTGGTATGCATATGCTGTGTGTGAGAAAATAACCTGCTAATATGACAATTTTGTGAAAAAAAAAAAGAGAAAAAAAAAATCTTGATTTTGCAAAGAATTGTGGGAAAAAATGACAACTTCAAAAAACTCACAATGCCTCTTTCTGAATACCTTGGAATGTCTTCTTTCCAAAAAGGGGTCATTTGGGGGGTATTTTTACTTTTCTGGCATGTTGGGGTCTCAAGAAATGAGATAGGCCGTCAGTACTTCAGGTGTGATCAATTTTCAGATATTGGCACCATAGCTTGTGGACTCTATAACTTTCACAAAGACCAAATAATATGCACCAATTTGTACTTATTTTTACCAAAGATATGTAGCAGTATAAATTTTGGCCAAAATTTATGAAGAAAAAATAGTAATTTGCAAAATTTTATAACGGAAACAAAAAAAAACATTTTTTTACAGATTTTTCAGTCTTTTTTCTCTTATAGCGCAAAAAATAAAAAACCCAACAGTGATTAAATACCACCAAAAGAAAGCTCTATTTGTGTGAAAAAAAGGACAAAAAATTCATATGGGTACAGTGTTGTATGACTGAGTAATTGTCATTCAAAATGTGAGAGCACCGAAAGCTGAAAATTGGTCTGGTTATTAAGGGGGTTTAAGTGCCCAGTGGTCAAGTGGTTAATATGTATGATTCCTGCCCTGTGATGTATTCTACAATGCTGTGATATTTTGCTGATGGAGCCCAGTATTATATATGGATTGATCCAATAGGCAGCATGCTGCATGTATGTTGGCTGGACTAGTTTAACTGTTGAATCCCAGCCTCGTGATACAACACTATTTTCTTATTACATATTAAAGAGTAGTGGTGCATATCCCCAGCTGGTGCTAGTAACATACATAGGAAATAAGCACAGGTTTCTTAAAGTATAACTAAAAGGAAAACTTTTATTCCATTGGCTGTAGGTTTAGGGTCATTGTCCTGCTGGAAGGTAAACCTCCACCCCAGTCTCAAGTCTTTTACAGACTCTAACAGGTTTTCTTCTAATGCCGCGTACACACGACCGTTTTTCATGGCGTGAAAAATTCCATTTTTTAAATTGGTAAATAAAAACGATCGTGTGTAGGCTCCAGAGCATTTTTAACGATGTGAAAAATGGCCTAAAAAAAATTAGAACCTGCTCTATTTTTTCACGTTGTTTTTCACGTCGTTCTTTTTAACATCGTGAAAAACGGTAGTGTGTATGCTTTTACGAGGGAAAAAAAAAATGCCCATGCTCAGAATCAAGTATGAGACGGGAGCGCTCCTTCTGGTAAAACTAACGTTCGTAATGGAGATAGCACATTCGTCACGCTGTAACGGACTGAAGAGCATGAGGCTGAAAAGCGCGAATCGGCTCTCTTCAAACTTTACTAATACGAGGATCAGCAAAAGCAGCACAAAGGGTGGCGCCATTCGAATAGAACTTCCCCTTTATAGTGCCGTCGTACGTGTTGTACATCACTGCGCTTTGCTAGAGCATTTTTTTTCACGATAGTGTGTAGGCAAGGCAGGCTTGAGAGGAAACACGAAAAATCAGGTCGAGAAAAACTTCGTTTTTTTCAATGACATTAAAAACGGCCGTATGTATGCGGCATGAGATTGCCCTGTATTTGGCTCCATCCATCTTCCCATCAACTCTGACCAGCTTCCCTGTCCCTGCTGAAGAAAAGGATTCCCACAGCATGATGCTGCCACCACCATGTTTCACGGTGGAGATGGTGTGTTCAGGGTAATGTGCAGTGTTAGTTTTCTGCCACACATAGTTTTGATTTTAGGCCAAAAAGTAAAATTTTGGTCTCATCTGACCAAAGGACCTTATTCCACATGTTTGCTGTGCCCCTCGCATGATTTCTTGCAAACTGCAAATGGGACTTCTGATGGCTTACTTTCAACAATGGCTTTCTTCTTCCCACTCCTCCAGATTTGTGGAATGCACGGCTAATAGTTGTCCTGTGGACAGATTCTCCCACCTGAGCTGTAAATCTCTGCAGCTCCTCCAGGGTTACCATGGGCCTCTTGGCTGCTTCTCTGATTAATGCTCTTGTTGCTTGGCCTGTCAGTTTAGGTGGACAGCCATGGCTTGTTAGGTTTTCAGTTGTGCCATACTCTTTCCATTTTTAGATGATGGATTGAACAGTGCTCTGTGAGGTGTTCAGAGCTTGGGATATTTTTTTATAATCTAACCCTGCTTTAAACTTCTCCACAACTTTATCCCTGACCTGTCTGGTGTGTTCCTTGGCCTTCATGATGCATTTTGTTCACTAAGGTTCTCTAACAAACCTCTGAGGGCTTCACAGAACAGCTGTATTTATACTGAGATTAAATTACACACAGGTAGACTTTATTTACTAATCAGGTGACTTCTGGAGGCGATTGGTTCCACTAGATTTTAGGTAGGGGTATCAGAGTAAACAGGGCTGAATACAAATGCACGCCACACTTTTAGGATATTTATTTGTAAAACATTTTGAAAAGCATTTATCATTTTCCTTCCACTTCACAACTATGTGCCACGTTGTGTTGGTCTATCACATAAAATACCAATAAAATACATTTACGTTTTTGGCTGTAACAATAAAAATGTAGACAATTTCAAGGGGTATGATTACTTTTTCAAGGCACTGTATATTCCCTTTTTTTTGTTTTTGGGTTTAATACCACTTTAAAATGTAGTTTGCCTAAAATAAAAAATGCATGCAACCACCCCATCTAAGGACTGGTATTGCATTCTTGTTTTTTGGGGTTTCGTTATCCTTTAAGATGTTAGGACTGAACGGGTTAACTCCCTTGATGAGCATTTGCTCAAAACACAGCTATATTTTTCTTCCAGAAACCTTACTGAAATCCAAGTGCAAATACCATATACCGCAACAAGTATATTATTAGTGTTCTAAACAATACAAATGTGTTGACACAAGCATAAATTCCTTCGTTTTGGCAGGTTGTATTGTGGATTTAAGTCCTACATTCCGTACATAATGACAAAAATAAAAAGATTGTCTAAAGCTTTTGCTGCATGAGTAATTTTATTTTGCCTCTTACTGTGATTTAGAAATGCTAAAAAGTAGGACATATCTTATTTTCCCCCTTTCTATTACTACTACAAGTACTCTGTCTCATTTCTTTCATTTTTTTTTCATAATGTCGCCACATACATATAAAATGATTTATGGTTATAAATTCATTTCTACATTCTCATTTATTATAGAGTGTCATTTTTTATCAATGTTGCACTTAATCATACCCTGTCTGCATATTAATGGTAACAAATATGATACCTGTGTTGTATGGGTAGACAAGAATAGTAGTCCTTATGATGAACGCCTGAGTGATCTGATGGCAAAACCACTTCAAAAGCCTGACTTGATGTGTTTAAACAAAACAGTTGTATTCACTTTGTTATTAAGAAAAAATGTCGCGCACAAACATGTGAAAAGAATAGGACTTTAATGAGAGTTCCTCTAAAAATGTGAAAAAAATTAATTAACGTGAATAAACTTATATGTATATATACACCAAAATTAATAAGTGAGCAAATACAGGGACTCGACCCCTACACAAAATATTGAAACTATGATCAAACAAAAAGAATATAAACAAAAATAAAATAGCATGAATGCTACGAGACAGTATGCTAGACCAATGTGTGGTGTTTAAAGCACAAATTACTAATATATGGACTAATATATGATGTTAGTATAAAGCATAAATGACTCAATGCTGTTATCAATTGTTACTGTAATAGTGCTCTAAATATTGAAAAGACAACAATGGGAAAGTCCATTCCTTAAGGTTCAGGAAAGGTCCAATGCAGCAAACAGTTCCAATACAACAAACAGTTGATTCAGATGAAAAAAGCAGGGGGTTGTGAAGAGATGTTGAGAAAGGGTAGTGCCCAGGATAGATCCACAGAAATCGTAGGAGAACTGCATCCACCACGGTGTATAGGGAATCAAGATGGGTACCTTACCGCAAAAGGTGGACCTCCACTATGGCAAGGTCAGAGAAGCCTGCAGATATCACCCTCTGCGGGGTATTGGTGCTAATCCTGGGGGTGTCACGACTCTGAGGTCCTTATATTCCCTCTGCCTCTTATTGTACTGTTTCCTTCACTGGTGGCTGATATGATCCAATTGTTAAAAAGAACCAACAGACCTCCGGTGTCGATACCAAAAAAGAAGAGGGGGGGACTCGGATAGTGTATTACCTCAAAACAGCTTTATTCCAATCATCAAGGTACAAAGAGGAATACAAGGTTCCTAAACCTGGTTTAAAAATTGCCGGCATAAAAAGTCCTAGCGTTCGCCCGTGCTTCCGGGGTCACGTGATAATAGTGATGTCAGTGCGTAGCACCGCCCTGACTAGTTTCGTTTCCAAAAAACGTTATCAAAGGGCACTGGCGACGCACTGAATCGTCACTCTATTTATACATGTGAGGCGCATCCACGCCTCACTTTCGTTTCGGCGGCTATGACAGTGAGGTCATATCCAACCCTCGATTTCAACTAATTATTGCGGAGGGAGGGAACACAATCAGCTCTAAAACCTCCATCACTACTATTGGCACATTCCTAACGAAAGGGAGGACGTAGGACGCGCAAAATCTATCTCCTCCACTAAGTTAATAATACATAAATCTTCATACAAATTATCATTGACATAAATATACACCATATAATTTTGCAATACGGATAACATATAACAAGCAAATACTCCAATGATAAGAGGAGCTATAAATTAAAGGGACTTGGTCGGAAGATCTAGCATCCGATAATGTCCCATGCTATACCCTACAGAACAGACAATCTAATTGTATGATAGAAAAAGGTTGTCTGCGCTAAACAAAACATCCTAAAAGGGATGTACCCCATAATGGAGAAATTAGCTCAACCACCAAACGTATGCATATATATTAGGGTTGTCCCGATACCGATACTAGTATCGGTATCGGGACCGATACCGAGCATTTGCGCGAGTACTTGTACTCGCGCAAATGCTCCCGATGCCTGATCCGATACCTGTGATGGGGAGAGAGAGGCGGCGTGCAACAGGAAGTCCGTGGGTGGAGTCAGCGGGCGGAGTCAGCGGGCAGAGCGAGCGAGCAGGTAAGCTGGCGGGGTGGGGGGGAATGGGGGCAGCCAGGGCCGGATTCCAGACAAGGCCACCGAGGCCAGGCCTCGGGGCGGCAGTCAGTGCAGGGGCGGCTCCGCCTATCCTCGCCGCCCTCACTCACGGGCACAGTCACCTCCCACTCCGCCTATTCTCCCCGCTCGCACTCACGGTCACACTGTACAGTTCCGGATCCGCCTATCATCTCCGCCCACTCCGCTCATCCTCCCCGCCCTCACTCAGGGGAACACTGCAAAGTCACCGCCCATTCTCCCCGCCCTCATTCACGGGCATACTGCACAGTCTCCGCCCGCTCCGCCCATCCTCCCCGCCCTCACTTATGGGCACTCTACACAGTCCCCGCCCGCTCCTCCCATCCTCTCCGCCTGGGTAGTCACAGGCCCCACCCATCCTCTTTGCGACTGATTTGCGAGTGATCTGCAAGTAAGTGGCACTGATATCAATATCAACACTGCTACTGATTCCCCCCCCACACCACCACTGCTGCCACTGATACCCCCCACCAGCATTACTGCCACTGATACCCCCACCAGCATTACTGCCACTGATACCCCCACCACCATTACTGCCACTGATACCCCCACCACCATTACTGCCACTGATACCCCCCACCAGCATTACTGCCACTGATACTCCCCACCAGCATTACTGCCACTGATACCCCCCACCAGCATTACTGCCACTGATACCCCCCACCAGCATTACTGCCACTGATACCCCCCACCAGCATTACTGCCACTGATACCCCCACCACCATTACTGCCACTGATACCCCCCACCACCATTACTGCCACTGATACCCCCCACCAGCATTACTGCCACTGATACCCCCCACCACCATTGCTGCCACTGATTCCCCCCACCACCACTGATACCCCACCACCGCCACTGATACCCCACCACCGCCACTGATACCCCACCACCGCCACTTATACCCCACCGCTGCCACTTATTCCCCCCCAACACCAGCACCATTACCACTAGTGCGACTGATACACCCCCCACCACTGATACCCCCCACCTCACCACGACCACTGCTGCCACTGATCCCATTCAGCAACCACCATCCCTGCCACTGATCCCACCCCCCACCACTGCCACTCATCCCGTCCAATCTCCCCCTTCCACTACCACTCATTCCAACCTATCTTCCCCAACCACCACCCTCACCACTGATCCCATCCTCCCACCACCGCTGCCACTCATTTCATCCAATGCCCCCCAACCACAACCCTTGCCACTAATCCCATTCCCTACATCATCTCTGCCACTCATCCCATTCAATCCCCCCTACCACTGATCCCACCCCCCAACCACCACCCTTGCCACTCATCCCATCCCCCCACCACTGCTGCCACTGATCCCACCCCCACCGCTGTCACTCATCCCATCTCTCCCTCAACGCTGCCACTGATCCTATCCCTATCCAACCACCACTGCTGCCACTGATCCCATCCCCCACCACCACCACTGCCACTCATCCCAAGGGCATAACTACAGGGTCACAATTGCAATGGCGCACATGTTGCCCCTGTACACCTGGATGGGGGGCATATAGAGGAACAAATCCCCTCCATTTTTCTCCTGCAGCCACTAAAAGCCTGCTTTTCCTCCCCTCCGTCCCATAGGCATTCAGTGGCTGCAGGAGGAAAATGGAGGGGAATTTGTTCCTCCATATGCTGCCCCCGCCGCCCCTCCTATCCAGGTTCTGCTGCCCCCAGGATCAGTGGGAAGGGCGCTGGCCAGAGGTCACAGTGCCAAGCAGAATATTTGACTCAAAAGGTATTTAATTCCTTGCTGGGTATGCTGCATAATGCACATATTTACAGTTATTATTGTATAAAAACAGTGCACAAATACACTAGGTATGTCTTTAATAACACAATATGCAAATCACAAGTACTTTCAGGTTTTTTTTGGCGGGGGGGGGTATTTCTAGTGTCATTTTTTTTCTTTGCCTCATTTCTATCACATGGGGGGGGGCTCAGAAGACCCCTATGTGATGGTGTGTGTGTGTGTGTAGGGGGGGGGGCGGCATTGAAGGACCCGGCCTTGGGGCGGCAAAGGGAGTAAATCCGGGCCTGGGGGCAGCCGCATCATCCATCGGTGACCGGAGCCGTCACATTGGGTAACTGAAGTGACGCTCCGTGTTGCCGGTGTACACTGTCAGTGCTTTAACCAATCCCGGGTCCCGACGCCCATCTTGGTACACCCTGCACTCGGCCACATTAAGCCAGCAGCGGACATCTTGTTACACCCAGCCCATATAGTTTGGGCTAGGTGTAACAAGATGTCCGCTGCTGCTTTTATGTAGCCAAGTGCAGGGTGTAGCAAGATGGGCGTTGCAGGGGGCAGAAAAAAATTATTTAGGTTGCTTTCGTGTCATTTATTTCAGTGCCTGCCCATAAGTGCCAGCCATCTGTCAGTGCCCATCCATCAGTACCAGCTATCCATCAGTGCCACTGCCAGCCATCAGTGTGTGCCATCTATCAGTGCCATTTTTCAGTGTGTGCCACCTACCAGTGCCATCTTTCAGTGTGTGCCACCTATCAGTGCCATCTTTTAGTGTGTGCCACCTATCAGTGTCATCTTTCAGTGCCAGCCATCAGTGCGTGCCACTCATCAGTGCCACCTATCAGTGCCCATCCATCAGTGCCACTGCCAGCCATCAGTCAGTGCCACCTTTTAGTGCCCATCAGCCAGTGCCATCTATCAATGCGTCACATGACATTAAAAAAAAAGTATCGGTATTCGGTATCGGCGAGTACTTGAAAAAAAGTATCGGTACTTGTACTCGGTCTTAAAAAAGTGGTATCGGAACAACCCTAATATATATATATGAACCTAAAATTACTTAGGTTTTAAATAAAATGCAAAAATAAATAAATATATATAATGAATATAATGAAATTAAATAAATTAAATTAAAAATAAATTAAATGAGTTAAAAATGTGAATTAAAAGATATATATGATATAATTAATAATTAATAAGGAAAGAAAGGGGGGGAGGGAGGGGACAAAAAGGGGGGGGAGGAAGGGATGATCATGAATTATCTATAAATGCGTTGATTTCAATGTCCACGTTCAATCCCAGAGGTCTAAGACATTTCACCCTGTATATCCAACTCATTTCGAGTTTGGATATCGCTCTTCTTTTAGGCCCCCCTCTCCAATGACTCTTCAGTTTATCAATAGCTAAAAAGGAAGTCCCCCTAGGATCTCTATTGTGAACATCCCTGTAGTGTCTAGATACCGAATGCCCCTTAAACCCTCTCCTTATATTCCCAATATGTTCGTTGAGCCTAACTTGAAAGACCCGTACAGTCCTCCCTATGTACTGTAACCCGCAAGGGCAAATAAGGAGATACACTACATGGGTAGTAGAACACGTAATAAAAGATTTGATGTCAAACTGTTGTGACATGCTGTTAGAAACAAAATTAGGAGTTTTACGTTCCTTAATGCAGTTAATGCTGCAGACTGCGCACCTTTTGCATTTGTGATAACCCACCAAATTTTGAAAAAACATGGGTTTATTAGTAGGGGGGTCACATACACTCGGTGCCAATGAATCCCTTAAGGAGGGGACGCCCCTAAACACCACCTGAGGTTTCTCAGGGAGTATAGGTCCCAACACTGTATCATCCTTGATGATGTGCCAATGTTTGTGGACCAATTTCTTCACCAAGTAGTGTTGGTTAGAAAAACCTGTGATGAATGGCCAAACAAAGATGTTCTTCTCGTCCTTAGTAGCTACTTTTTCAGCTAAGAGTTGATTCCTATCCAGGTGTTCAACTTCCAGAGATCTTTGTCCCAGATCCCTGGCGGAGTATCCTTTCTCAAGGAATCTCTCAGTCAGGATTTCAGCCTGTTCTCTATAATCGCTTAGTTTGGTACAATTGCGCCGTAGGCGCACAAATTGACTTTTTGGAACCGAATTAAGCCATGAATGGTGATGACAACTGTCTTGGGGGATAAAAGCGTTCCTATCGGTGGTCTTAAAGTACGTTGAGGTAATAAACCGTCCCTCCTCTACTTTGATCTGAAGGTCCAAAAAGTGTATGGAATTTTGGTCTGCTTCATATTTGAATCTAATACCCCTGTCGTTCACATTTAGGGATTCCATAAAGGAATCAAGCGATTCTCTAGATCCCCTCCATTTGTTCAAACCTACTCCCTGTGATTTTCACTGTATATATCTTTGCTATTACGAGGACAGCAAAACAGAAAAAAAAAAGAAAAGAAAAGAAGAGAAAAGAAAAGAAAAGAAAAAAAGCTGGCCATTCATTAGTGGATTTTCAAATGAATTTTCAAAGCAACAAATTATATGAAAATTCTCAGTACATTTCATGACTTGATGAATGTCATGTGAAAGTACTTCAAAATTGCATTTGGATTTGATTTTGGAATGATTGGAATCCCAAATGAAAACCACATACACCATTAAAAATGTGCTCATTCAAGGAAATTTGCTAATTAAAAAAAAAAAAAAAAAACGATTTGAAGGCGCAAGGTATTTTCTATCTGTCGCCTTCAATATTTTATTTTTCAAAATGAGCAATTTCGAACAAAAATCTACTAATTTATGGCCAAGAATGGTGAGAAGAAAAAAAAAAAAAAGGGAAAAGAAAGGGAAAGGAAAAGAGAATTAAACAGAGGGAAATAAAGGGAGGAAAGCAGGGAGCGTGCAAAGGCAGGACTAAAGGAATGAAGAATGGAAGAAGTGAAAAAGGGAAAGTGGATAAAAGAAGGGAAGGAGGAAAAGGAAGGAGGCTCTAAAAGTCATGGAAAGATGAGAAGGAAATAAGGGAGGGAAGAAAATACAGTAGATAGAAGGAAGTATGAAAGCAGTAATAAGAAGGGAGAGAGGAAGAAAAAGTTGGAAGAAAGAAACGGCTGAAGGACAGAAGAAAGAAAGGGAGAAAGGAACGGAGGAAGAAATAAGGGAGGGAAGGGAAGGGAAGGCAAGGGAAGGGAAAGGAAGGGTCAACCATGGCCTCCAAAGTTCATGTCTTGGCTATTTCCTTCTGCCCACCACATCTTATTTGCCACAAAATACTATGGTTATTCTCACTGGCCATAGAAAGGCCTACATTTATGCCCATGTTTTTAGGATTCTTGTATGTTTTCAAAATTTGTTGATGATATAAGCAGGCATCTGAAAGTGTCTTGCATAGGCTTAAAGTGGTTGTAAAGACAGAAGTTTTTTTTATTTGAATGCATTATCCATTAAGATAAACAGCCTTCTGTGTGCAGCAGCCCCCCTCAGCCCCCCTAATACTTAACTGAGCCCCACCCCATTTCAGCGATGCTGCACAAGAGACTTGGTTGTCTGGGACTCTCCCTCCTCATTGGTTGAAACAGCAGTGAAACGCCATTGGCTCCCGCTACAGTCAATCAAAGTCATTGAGCCCATGAGGTGAGCGAGGGGCGGGGCTGGGCAGTGGCTCTGTGTCTGAATGGACACAGGGAGCTGCTGCTCGGCTCGGGTGACTCCATAGAAAACTGCTTGCTGTAGGGACACTCAACAGGAGGGAGGGGCCAGGAGCTCCGAAGAGCAACCCTAGAAAAGGAGGATCTGGGCTGCTCAGTGCAAAACGATTGCACAAAGCAGGTACAGTAAGTATGATATGTTTGTTATTTTTAACAAAAAAAAATGCACATATTTGTACTTCTCTTTTCCTCTCTCACTCTAAACTCAAAACCAATTCCCTTTAACCTTATTTATTTGCTTAATTAGTAGATGAATGAAGTCATCTTCCACATGTTCTTCAGTAACTGCAATGTATGCAGTGCTTGCTGAAGACCTGAGATAAATACTGTAGGACCTAGAACCTCTGGAGCAGTTGATATAAGCAAATAAGTGCTTTCTCTCAAATATTCCCATCCATTGCTGAATTTCTGCGTATCATACAGTTCCCTTAGAAAAACACAAACTCCACCGTTTGCACATTATATTAAACTTTCCTGTGGCACCATGCTCATGGGTGAGTCCTTAGCTATCAAACGCACGAATGTAAGGATCAAGATTTCCATTGTATCTACTTTATTATTGCTGTTTCGGTATGCAGCTGAATTATGCATTAGTATGCAACAAAGTTTTCCTACTTTCTAATCTCCCCGCTAAAAAATTCATGCTGAGTGTTCAGTTGTACCAGCAAAATATTCTGACCCCAACGCATAAATATGCACAAAAACATTACAGTATGTGGTACCAACACATTATAATTATATCAATAGCATCTGGATGACTGTAAAAATATGAATGGCTGCGAATTGCAGAGGAAAAATAGATTATGCACTGCTCTGATGGATGTCTCACCATGCAGACTGCTTGTTGTGGGAACACCTGTTGTTTATCACTCTCAGTAGACACAAATAGACGACTTTGTGTTAAAACTTTGCGTTTTTCAAAACAAATTATAAGGGTGCACTGCATTACAATGAATTAACTTATTTTAAATCACGTTTCGTCGAGGCTGAAAAGTAATTATTTCTGTTCGGTTACCTTGGAGTTGGTTTGTTTATTTCATTTTCCAATTTTCTGGATAAATTTAAGAAGTGGTTCAGTACTGATGGTTTCCAAACGCGGTAACCTACGTATGTCGAAATGTCAATGGGATAAAAGAGGAGGAGGGATCAACTTTCACTCCTCAGTTGGCCATATATGACATTGTCTAAAGGAATCTTTCCATTATTAACTTGTTTTTAAGATACTAACTCAGTGGCTGTTATGTTTATCCTAATGCTATTATCCTATCCTAATCCTAATAAACGATCGGATTTTCCATCGGAAAAACCTTGGATGGTTTTTCCGACAGAATTCCACTCAAGCTTGGCTTGCATACACACGGTCACACAAAAGTTCTCTGAACTTTTGACCGTCAAGAACGCGGTGATGTACAACACTACGATGAGTAAATGAAGTTCAATGCTTCTGAGCATGCGTCAAATTGTTTCCGAGCATGCGTAGGATTTTTTGCGCTTCAGAATTGCTACAGACGAAAAAGCTCTCAAATTTTTCTTGGCGGAAATTCAGACAGAAAAATTCCGATGGAGCCTACACACGGTCGGAATTTCCGACCAAAAGCTCACATCAGACTTTTCTTGTCGGAATTTCCGATCGTGTGTACGCGGCATAACTCCACTACTCGAAGACAGAATCTTCAAGAAAAGAAAGATGAGATTGTCCATTGCTGATGATGCTCAGACTTCAGAGTAGTAATTCTGAAAATGGTTTTACCACTAAATGAGTAGGGCTTCAGAGAGTTTTTGCCACCTTGAAATTTTTGGAGAAAATCAGGAGATTTTGGTAGAATTTCAAAATTGAGCAAAATACATTGGCAATCTAAACAAAAAACAACAGACCAGGGAAGCCCATGCCCTAGTAGTGCAATACATTTCTATATAAAGAAAAGATAAAATGACACATAAAGCACTCACATGCTCCCAAAATGACACCAAGCTCAACACACAACTGTGAGAATCCACCTTTAGAACCCCTGTATGGATGCCACTAGATATAATCGGGTAAAGGCTCCTCTCCCCGTGTCTCTGTGTTAGGAAATAAAGAGAAGAATAGGGGGCCAGCCACAATATTGGCTTGTGTATGCCAGCCACCAGTGTTCTGGAGGACCAGCAATCATTCAGTAGAGCGGTGTGTACACAAAGCAGGCTGTGTGGGTTGCCATATGTTTTATATCAGCCAAATCAAATGGCTCCGTGGGCCACATTTAGCCCACAGGCCACAGGTTGAGCATGCCTGATCAAGATTTCTATGTCTCTGTTGTGAAAGTTGAAGATACTGTAAATTTATCCACAATGCTCATGGCTACTGAGATGAATGAGAACCTGTTTTTTTTTTATTGCTTGCTCAGAATTTGTAAATATTTTACTGTGCATAGTCTGGGCACACTATAAGTTCAAGGTGGTTTTTAAGGATGCAGTGGGCATTAAATGGCTCCTGAGGGTTATGAAAACCCTTTTTAGCCTCACATTAGCATTATTCTAATTAAAAAAAAGTCAAATAAAAACGTGTAAAGCAACAGTGCACAATTAAGGATCAAATACACAAAACAAAGGAAAACATTACAAAGAATACAAAAGAAATTAAATGTCATAAAGTAAACTACCCTAAATACACCACCCAAAAAGCAAACCCTCTAAATCAGCATATTTTGCTTTTTCCCACACACGAAGTACCACTAGGCTCCTGTGATTTGCCATTGGTATTTAGGATAGTGCTTTTGCCCAAACATTAGGGGTAATAGGGGAGAAATTCACTAAAATATGTTGCCATAGGAAGCTAGCTTGCATTTCTTTAGCAACCTTCACTATTTTGCTGTTGACATAGGAGCCTAACCTGGAAGTGTTACCCAGGAGCTGCGATGTGGCTGCCACCTTCCACAGCTCGTGGGTCCATTGCTTCTCTTATAGCACTCAAAACACATTTCCCGACTCACACAAATAGCCCAGCTGCTGGCCGCAAAGGGCTGCTGGAGATTGATATCTTGCAACAGGCTCTGACAGATGCTCTCTTTCCAATTGCCCTAGAGTCCATTTTGTTCTTGTTGCAATTAATGGTTGGTAAAGTTATTGCACATGATTACTGTGCCCTGTTCAGGTGACCAGTCTTCAGCAAGGAATCTCCCTGATGACTTGTGACCTGATAACTGGGTTGGGGAGGGGGGTAACAATCATGAAGTGGTAGGAGAGGTGCTGATAATAGATAAAGTGATTGCAGATGGATCCTTGCACTGGAGGCCTTCAGGTTCAGCTTTCTCTCTAATAAATTAAACAGTGAACAGCACAGTAGTGACATCACCAAATCTCACTTCAAATCTGCTGAGACTGGCTGTCAGAGGCAGCATTGCCTTAGATTTACACTATAGAACTACAGTTTTGGGGCTGAATGCATAGTGTCTAAGCACAGGAAGTGCTTTTTAAGAGGAATTTAACACAAATGGTAAATCTTGCAGGGTACTGCTTAGGCCTAATTAACATTTGCGGATGTTTCCTATTAACTGTTGCAGATGTTTCTGTGACAGACAGTCTAGCACCCAGCTTGGGTGCCTCCGTCAAGATATAGCTTCCTCTAGTCTGTACCCAGAAACTAGGTATTTTAAGCTGAGCAGTGAGCACCCAAGATCTAGACGACACTAGCTTAGGTGCAAACTGGAACATCCCGTTTGAGTCCGTTGAGTGAAGGGAGCCCCGGATTTCCTGTTTTTTTTTACCCATATGAATGCTTATTAAATCTTACTCTGATGTAAGTGCAATATTTACCTTTTATAAATAAAAAATGGTTTACGGAAATATACTATGGAGGCTTTTATTACTCTTACATGGTACCACTGAGGCAAGGTACCCGTTGAAAAGATCTACAGGCAGTTATTGTAACTGTGAATGAATAAATATTCTTAAATATTTATCTTAGATGTCCTATTATAAGATTAATGAGAAGCTTTTGGTGTCCCTGTCCAGATGACCCCACAAGGTCCCACAGCTAGGACAGAAGGTTTATAATGTTCTTTATCCTTGGAAAGACAAAACCAATGTTTGTGCATGACTTTAATATCTTTACTTATTCGGGTTGCACTGTCCTCCAGGAACACAAAGGTATTGATGTAAACTATTCTTTTCTCAATGACTTGTGCTTTTTTCTTTTTCGTATAAAACAGAAAAATAGATCATTGTTATTTAATGTTATTAAAAAAGGTCTGCTTAACTATGATTTCTCAAAAATTCAAAGATTCTAAATATAGAGAGCTATGATAACATCATGATAAAACCTGTAGTGATCCACCACCAGGCCCTGTGTAATCGCTAATAAAAAAACAACGCAAGTAATTCCACCATTTATCATATAGTTGCAGGCAAAGATCAGAGGTTATTGCTAATAAACTCATAAAGCACAATAACGATAAGCAAATGAACAAACTGTGGTTTTATTTCCGGTTACCGAAAATCAAGAAATGTCCCCTTTGACACTTTCTTAGTTCTCTATGCCTTCTTCTCTTGTTATATAAGCCAACTCTGATCTGAACCTGTATGTTTCTCTCTAATTTATATGCTATAGCATTATTTATTATTTTTATGTTGTCAAAACGAAGTATAAAGAAGGTTAATTAATTCATAGTTCATTATCAGATGTTAATGCAGGTACATTGCATTAGGGTATTAGGGTGTCATTCAAAATGTGTGCATGGTGCGCACCCTGCATTGTTGGACAGCGTCAGATGGCGGGAGCCTTCGCCGGGACTGGATATTTTTTTTTTGGGGGTCGGCGGTGGTGGTGGGCGTCGTGATTGACAATGGATCTACACCCGGGGACATTTTTTAATTTATGATTTCTTAATAAAGGACTTATCAAAAACATGTTGTATGTTTTTATTTACTTTTGACACGTTTTTGGTGAATGAGTAGGGGTTCTATGTACCCCATACTCATTCACCTGGGGGGGAGCAGAATCTGGGGGGATATGCATCTAAACAATACCACCAGCAAAACCCTGGTGATAAATATTGCGTCTTTTTTCACTTTCTGTTCCTTTCGCAAACTAAACCTAACAGCTTATCGCATGTTTTTTGCAATGTTTACTGACACATTTTTTATTTTACATTAAATACCGCATAATCGTTATATTTCGTTTGTAAATTGGATTTGTTTTTACCGGTAATCATTAGTGAACTGATCCCACAGAGTGTGGTTTGGCCCCACCCCCTGGCTCCCTCTTAACTGTCTGTGATTGACAGCAGCAGGAGACACTTTCTGAGCCAATGAGGCTAGAGAGAGAGCTGAGAGAGCTTTTGTTCTTGTGCACCTTGCTGGTTTGAGATCGGGCTTATGTAAGTATTTGGGGGGGCAGCTGGTGGGAGATGCTTGCAGAAAATGGAAAATTTCCTATTAAATACTTACCGTAATTTTCCTTTCCTGATGGACTTCATGGCAGTATAGCCCTTGGCTCTGTGAGCCTGCTGGATGGCCTACGTAATACGTGCCACAACCATCCTAGATGAGGCAAGTTCCTCAACCAAACTGGTCCTTAGGAGGAGGACAAAAAAGGAACGCGACCTCTGGCTCAGAGCAAAGATTTATGGGAGTGGGGTCCTATAGGGGAGGAGTGGAGGACGGGTTAACTCATATGTATGCTGCCATGGAGTCGGTCATAATTTTTTTTTTTTACCTTAATGCATAGAATGCATTAGGGTAAAAAAAAAAAAACTTCTGCCTTTAAAACCACCTTAAGGAAACTATAATGGAATGGTATCAGTATGGCCATAGAGAATAATTGCTGTATGTTTCTCTAGTTTTTTAACCAGGCAGAAGCATGTTGTATCAAAGCATTGTGCAGCACCAGAGTGAAGTATAACACACAGATTTCAAAGTACCTGATGACTGTACTACAACTGAGAATTTGAGGAGGACAGTTTTAGGAGGTGGAAGATGGGAGGTTAGAAATAAAATTTGCAGTTATCTATTAGGTCATTTATTTTGAGTAAGCTGCCAACACATGATGTCAGGTCAAAAACTGGACCTGCAGTATATATGATGTGGTGTGCTACTGCACGGTACATATTGCGTTACTGCAACACATAGGACTGAAGGGGCTCTTAAATCAATCTGATAAAGTTGCAACACAAAATGTTGTGAGAACTTAAAGAGTAACTCCAGTTTTGTTGAGAAAAAACAAAACAATAACAAAAACAATCCTCTTTGGGTGACGAATGTACATTGCAGGGATTTTCGCAAACTTTGTTGCAGAGACCTACCAGTTTCTGCTTTGAAAAAATAGCTGATTCATCATGTACTGTGCAGACTGATTCTGAATGGCAGGGCCTGGTTCCTTACAATCAGGCACACTCTCAGTGTTCTAATCAGAAAAGTTGCAGTGTCTGTATCCCTTTAGAAATAGTTAACTCTTAAAGGAGTATCTCATTAAAACTGAAATGTTCCTACTAGCTGTACTCATCGAAACACCCCTTCTCCACGGGAGCTGCCTGCCCCTGGTGTTTCCTCCAAATACCGACCCTAATTCACCACCTCTGGCTCTGCCCACAGATCACCATCTACTGGTCTACATTCCGTATATTCATCCAGGATGTGACTAATTGCCAACTTGAGAAAGACCCTATGCTTCTTTTATTCGGGTACCCAAACGCAAAAAAGGACTCTGTAGATACCTATTCCATACTACCCCAAGAAATGTATCAATTGATCCTCCTCAGGCTTCTCATAGTTCGCAGGAACATTTTCAGACATTGGATCTCCACCTTACCTCTTACCTTATCCGAAACGAAAAGGAATCTCAAAACCTTGCTCTGCCAAGAAAAAAATGGATGCCACGCTTCAACACACATGGGCCAATAACAATAAAAAAAAAAGATGGGCTTCTTTTATCAAAAAATGTCTGACAGCTACCGAACGATCCGCCTTAAGTTCCTCTTCCTTCTTCTTTATGGAAGGTGGCTACATGTCAAGCACACAGCCCCTCCATGGATAACCACACCTATCCATCTTCATCAAGCCCTTTTGGCAGAACTCTCTTTCTGGTTTTGTTCAGTTGTCTCCATTTTATTTATGATCTTTATTTGCATTGATCGTTATGTCGCAAAGACCTTTGTGTGGATCATTGTCACTTACCCTGTCTCTTCTGAAGCTACCAAGGGGGGATGTCCGTCAGACGTCCCTACTCGGTTTTCCTCCTTTCCCACTCAATCCCTCCTGAATCCTTCTCTCCTCTTCATCTTTCGCTCTCCCTTCTTTTCTTTGATCTCCTCTTCTCTTCTGATGTCATGTTTATTACCGACAATACCTGTAATTGTTAAAATTAATAAAATATATATAAAAAATATATGACATTTCTATTGCAGACTATGCTTAAATCTGATTTTTATCTTAGCGCAAGCTTCTTGGGAAAAAAAGTGAAACAATTACACAAGCAGGAAATAACACTTCTGGGGGCGTTCTGTAAACCAATAGTGTAGAGAACGCCTCCAAGTTGCCATATTGCTTTGAATTTTACAGAAAATTTAGATGCTGCAATTGTAAATGCTATATTATTACTTAGTTGTTGTATTTTTTCCATGAAAGTGGAGTTATACTTTAACCACTTACGGACCGCCCGCCGCAGGAATACGTCGGCTGTTTGAAGAGGAATACCGTTGTTATGGTAGAGCTAGCTACCATAACCCTAGTATCCTCTTCATCAGCGGGCGGTACGCTACAAGATAAAAGTGATCTCTGTGGCGGATATGCCGTGAGATCACTTTTATCGGCGGCGGGAGAGGGCCCCCCTTCTGCCACTCTCTGATGCCCTCTGCGGCTTACCAGAGCCGTCGGCAGCGGCGGAGGTGATCGGATCCTCTCCCTGCCTGTGTATGAAGACGAGTGAGGGGAAGATGGCCCCCACCTGTCTCCATATCACTGCAGGGCGGAAGCAACGTCAAAACGTCACTTCCACCCATAGCTCTTAAAGGGACATTTTTTATTTTTTTTAGAATGACATAATTTTTATTTTATTTTTTTTATTGCATTTTAGTCTAAATATGAGATCTGAGGTCTTTTTGAACCCAGATCTCATATTTAAGAGGACCTGTCATGCTTTTTTCTATTATATGATGTTTACATTCCTTGAAATAGGAATAAAAGTGACCCAAAATATTTTAATTTTTTTTAAAGGGTCAAAATAAAGAAAATAAAGTAAAATAAATAATATATATATATATTTTTAAAGCGCCCCGTCCTGACGAGGTCACGCGCAGAAGCGAATGCATACGTGAGCAGCGCACACATATGAAAACAGTTTTCAAACCACACCTGTGAGGTATTGCCGCGATCGTTAGAGCGAGAGTAATAATTCTAGCACAGACCTCCTCTGTAACTCAAAACATGCAACCTGTAGAATTTTTTAAACGTCTCCTATGGAGATTTTTAAGGGTAAAAGTTTGTCGCCATTCCACGAGCGGGCGCAACTTTGAAGCATGACATGCTGGGTATCAATTTACTTGGCATAACATTATCTTTCACAATAAAAAAAAATTGGGCTAAATGTACTGTTGTCTCATTTTTTTTTTCAAAAAAGTGTTTTTTCCCCAAAAAGTGTGGAAAAAGCTGCGCAAATACGGTGTGACAAAAGGTATTGCAACAACGCCATTTTATTCTCTAGGGTGTTAGAGAAAAAAATCTATATAATGTTTGGGGGTTATAGGTAATTTTCTAGCAAAAAAAAATGTTTTTAACTTGTAAACACCAAATCTCAGAAAGAGGCTCGGTCCTTAAGTGGTTAATTTTAAAATCAAGGCATTTTTTAAAGCTTTAGCAATTGTTACCCCAACCAATGTGCTTAATCTTTGTTCCTATTGCCCTTAAGCCATCATTCCTAATACATTAGGCACTACAACTCTTTAATA
Source organism: Rana muscosa (assembly GCA_029206835.1). Taxonomy (NCBI): domain Eukaryota; kingdom Metazoa; phylum Chordata; class Amphibia; order Anura; family Ranidae; genus Rana; species Rana muscosa. Next base: position 349,430,909 of record CM055119.1, read on the forward strand.
TGTGTTATACAAACATCCTATGTTGTAGAGGTGTCACAAAAAAGAAAAAAAAATAGAAATGATTCTGCTACTTTCAGTGTCACCTTGGCTTGGAGAGCATTGGAGGTGGAACGCGTCAGTGACTGCAGTATCTCTTCACCTCTTTTTCTGTCCCTAAGGACAACATTCACCTCCCAATGTTAAGCCTTTTGAATATCATGCAGATCAAATGCCCTGATATTAGATGACCTTTGTTTTTTTTATTTTAGTAAAGGATTAAGGATTAAAGGATTTAAACATATGTATGTGGTGGATATGGGTGTGGGGTTCTCTGCAGAACTTTATCTTTATTCTGATGTCTCGGCTCACTTTAAAGTATGTGTGAACCTTCACCTTTTAAAACAACCCATTTAATATAGACTATACACTCACCGGACACTTTATTAGGTACACCTTGCTAGTATCCGGTTGGACCCCCTTTTGCCTTCAGAACTGCCTTAATTCTTCTTGGCAAAGATTGAAAAAGGTGTTGGAAACATTCCTCAGAGATTTTGGTCCATAGTGACATGATAGCATCACACAGTTGCTGCAGATTTGTTGGCTGCACATCCATGACGTGAATCTCCTGTTCCACCACATTCCAAGGTTTCTCTATTGGATTGAGATCTGGTGACTGTGGAGGCCATTGGAGTACAGTGACCTCATTTTCATGTTCAAGAAACCAGTGGTGAGATGATTTGAGCTTTGTGACATGGAGCATTATCCTGCTGGAAGGAGCCATCAGAAGATGGGGACACTGTAGTCATAAAGGGATGGACCTGGTCAGCAACAATACTCAGGTAGGCCGTGGCATTTAAATGATGCTCAGTTGGTACTAAGGGGCCCAAAGAGTGCCAAGAAAATGTCCCCCACACCATTACACCAACAGCCTGAACCGTTGATACAAGGCAGGAAGGATCCATGCTTTCATGTTGTTTACGCCAAATTCTGACCCCACCATCTGAATGTAGCAGCTGAAATCCCGACTCATCAGACCAGGGAACGTTTTTATAATCTTCTATTGTCCAAATGCGGTGAGCTTGTGCCTAATGCCCAATACACACGGTCGGGATTTCCGACGGGAAAAAGTCAGTCGGAAATCCTGATGGGAAAAAAGAGAACCATCTCTCTATCTTTTGCCGAAAATTTTTTGGCTGTTTTCCTGTTGGAAAAAGTCAGATGGAGCATACACACGGTCGGGATTCCCGACTAAATGCTCTCATCTGACTTTTTCCGACGGGAAAACCGACCGTGTGTACGGGGCATTCGTTTCCTGTTCTTAGCTGACAGGAGTGGCACCCGGTGTGGTCTTCTGCTGTTGTAGCCCATGTGCTTGAAGGTTTGATGTGTTGTGCGTTCGGAGATGGTATTCTGCATACCTTGGTTGTAGCGAGTAGTTTTTTGAGTTACTGTTGCCTTTCTACCATCTCAAACCAGTCTGCCCATTCTCCTCTGACCTTCATCCACACAACTACTGCTCACTGGATATTTTCTCTTTTTTCTGACCATTCTCTGTAAACCCTAGAGATGGTTGTGTGTGAAAATCCCAGTAGATGAGCAGTTTTTGAAATACTCAGGCCAGCCTGTCTGGCACCAACAATCATGCCACGTTTAAAGTCACTTAAAGGCCCTTTATTCCCCATTATGGTGCTCAATTTGAAATTCAGCAAGTCGTCTTCACCACATCTAGAGGCCTAAATGCATTAAGTTGCTGCTGATTAGCTATTTGTGTTACCAAGCAAATTAACTGGTGTACCTAATAAAGTGGCGGGTGAGTATATATTTATATATATTGTGACAGCAGGAAGGTAAAGTCACCTGGTTGCATCCAGGGGGGTAGATATATTTCTCCCAGATTCAGGCTTTATGCCGACTTATACAACTAGGGAGTTGATGAAGCCCAGCTGAGGCTAGTGGGCTCATGAATGACTCATACCTCTAGGGAGAGTGCTGGGCGTCGTGAGGCAGGGAGTTGATGAGACCAGCTGAAGCCTGTCAGTTCGTTTAAGGCCTCTATAAAAACTCCCAGCTTCATCAGATGTTAGCTCATGCCTGGAACCAGACCTGTGTGGACTGTCTAGGGAGAGTGAACCCCTGTGCGGTGAGGCAAAGCCTGTGTGGCTATTTGTTTGGACTTTTACTAAACCAGGGACTTAGGGACTAGGACAGCACCAGGCTGATCCCAGTTGTTAGTTTAGGAAACCTGCATGTTTAGTCAGAGGTCAAACTGACCAGGATTTATTTTGTTTGTTTCTTTTTGGCTTTGCTGTGTTTTTGTCACTGTACATAGAGAAATAAACCGCACCTTTTGATTTTGAAAACCACAACCTCCGTCTGCTGGCCCTGTTTTTGTGTGGGGAGCCCAACCAGGGGGTCACACACACCCGCTACCGAGTTAACCCCCTCACAGTTGGTGGAGAACCAGTGGCAGTTTTTTTTAAGCCAGCATGGAGGAGATACTGAAACAGCTGGCTCTAGCAAATGCCAATCAACAGCAGACAAATGCAGGTTTGCAAAGGAGCCTTGCAGCCCAGCAGCAAGCTCATCAACAAGCCCAGCAGCAATCTGAGGCCCGCTTCATAGACCTGTTACAGAAGCAAGAGCAGAGACTACAACAAATGGAAGCAGTAATGCAGCAACGTCCGCAGACCAGTGAGGAAAGCCGTCCCACTAATACCGCGTCCTTTGGGGTGAGTCGTTTATTGACAAAAATGACTGGAGAGGATGATCCAGAGGTATTTTTGACCACATTTGAAAGGACTGCTGAAAGAGAAAAGTGGCCTGAGGAGCAGTGGGCTGGACTGGTGGCTCCTCTGTTAACTGGTGAATCGCAGAAGGCTTACTATGACCTAGAGCCTGACCAAGCAAAAGACTATGTGATGCTAAAAGCTGAAATATTGGCAAGGCTGGGTGTCACCCTGGCTGTCCGGGCTCAGCGTGTGCATAACTGGACTTTCCAGCTTGGAAAACCCCCCAGGTCTCAAATGTATGATCTCATTCACCTGAGCAGGAAGTGGCTACAGCCAGAGACTTTGTCCGCACCGGAGATTGTGGAACGTGTTGTGATGGATCGTTTCTTGAGAGCTCTTCCTACCGCCATTCAAAAGTGGGTAAGCCATGGAGACCCAGAAACGGCCGGTAAACTTGTGGATCGTGTAGAGAGATACTTGGCTACAGAGAACCTGACGGCCTCTTCCAGAGACTCTCGGACTTTCCACCCTAAGACCAGACCATCCCCAGGGGCGGATAAGAGGATTCCAAGGGGTGAGGGTGGAGAGAGTGAGAGGGTGGGAGCTCTACCCCAAGTTTGGCGAGAACAGCCTGGGAAATCAGCGGCTCAAGAGGCCGCAAGAAGGATCGTTTGCTACCGCTGCCGGCAAGCGGGACATATTGCAGCAAATTGCCCGGTTGTGGAGGAACCCATGCAATGTGACTTTCTGATGGACAGACGTCAGTCGCTGTGTGCGACAGTCGCATGCACTGCCATTCGGGGAACTGAGAAACATTTATGCAAAATGTGTATTAATGGTAGAAATGTTGTGGTATTACTGGATTCAGGTAGCCTTGTGACCCTGATAAAGGCTGAATTAGTTAAAACAGAGGTCTCTGGGAATAGCAAGGTAGCTGTTATTTGTGTGCATGGGGACACCCGAGAGTATCCAGTGACTACAGTGTGTTTCGAGACCCCCAAAGGTACCCTCTCTCATCCAGTGGGGTTAGTATCTCAATTACCGCATGATGCCATTGTGGGAAGGGATTTTCCGAAGTTCTGGGAACTGTGGGATGATCCTGAGCCCCCCACTGGTGCCCCTATGTACCAGGAATGTGATAGCCAGAACTCCTCTGAGAGTGGTGAGGACTCTCCAGAATTTCCCTTGTCAGTATTGGCAGGGGAGACTCAAGAAACTGGAGAGGAGCCCACCTCCTCAGACGAAAACCTACCGTCTGTGGAGTTTTCTGATCTGGAGGTTCACAGGGAAAATTTTGCCACAGAACAGTTAAAAGACCCCGCCCTAATAAAGGCACGGGAAAACGTAGTGGAAATAGATGGCGAGTTAGTGAACCCAGATAATACCTGCACTTACCCATACTTCAGCGTAGAGAAGGACCTACTGTATCGGGTGGCAAAAAGGGCAGAAGAAACCGTTGAGCAGCTGGTGGTGCCCAAACCTTACAGGAAGTTGGTGTTGGAGTTGGCCCATGGGCACATTCTTGGAGGTCATCTGGGGACAGAGAAAACCCGAGAGAGGGTATTACAGAGATTCTATTGGCCTGGGGTGATGAAGGACATAGAAAATTATTGTTCCTCCTGCCCTGTGTGTCAGAGGTCGGCCCCGATGCCACATTTCCGTAGCCCGCTGGTCCCTCTACCCATCATTGAGGTCCCGTTTGAGAGAATCGCAATGGATTTGGTAGGTCCTATAATCAAGTCCGCTAGGGGGCACCAGTACATATTGGTTATAATGGACTATGCCACCCGTTATCCAGAAGCGATCCCTCTCAGAAATACCTCGGCCAAAACCATAGCCAAAGAGCTATCTCTTGTTTTTAGCCGGGTGGGTATTTGTAAAGAACTGCTTACGGACCAAGGTACACCCTTTATGTCCCGGGTTATGAAAGAGCTGTGTAAATTGTTCAAAGTGACGCAATTGCGTACATCTGTGTATCACCCCCAAACCGATGGGCTGGTTGAAAGATTCAACAAAACCCTAAAACAAATGTTGAAGAAAGTGGTGGATAGAGATGGAAAGGATTGGGACTGTCTACTTCCTTATTTGATGTTTGCTATTAGGGAGGTGCCTCAATCCTCTACGGGATTCTCCCCCTTTGAGTTACTGTATGGGAGACACCCAAGAGGGCTGTTGGATATTGCCAAGGAAACTTGGGAAAGTGAGAGTTCTCCCCACAGGAGTGTGATTGAGCATGTCGCCCTGATGCAAGATCGAATTGCACAGGTAATGCCCATCGTGAAGGAACATTTGGCCCAAGCGCAGTTGGCACAGCAGAGAGTGTACAACCGTGGAGCAAAGACCCGTACCTTTTCCCCGGGGGATAGGATATTGGTACTTGTCCCTACGGTTGAAAGTAAATTCCTTGCCAAATGGCAAGGCCCCTACGAGATAATGGAAAAAGTGAGCGAAGTGAATTACAAGGTCAGACAACCAGGAAGGCGAAAGCCCGAACAGATATATCACGTTAATCTGCTGAAAGCCTGGAGGGATAGAGAGTCCCTAGTCGCAGAAACTTGGTCACCAGCTCAAACTGGTTGCGTGATTCCGGAGGTTGGAATAGCAGCCACCTTGTCACAACCCCAACAACAGGAGGTTAAGGAGTTTGTGCTTCGCAACAAGGAGGTGTTCTCTGAGCTGCCGGGACAAACATCTGGGGTAGAGCATGATATTATTACCTTGCCCGGTGAAAGGGTGAAGTTAAAACCCTATCGGATCCCAGAGGCCCGACGGGAGGCAATACGGGAGGAAGTACAGAAAATGCTGAACTTAGGGGTGATAGAGGAGTCCCAAAGTGATTGGTCTAGTCCCATTGTGTTGGTGCCTAAACCGGATGGGAGCTGGCGATTTTGTAACGATTTTCGTCAGTTGAACAAAGTTACAAAATTTGACACCTACCCCATGCCACGTATAGATGAGTTGATCGACCGGCTGGGAACAGCCCGATACATGACGACTCTTGACCTCACAAAAGGGTATTGGCAAATTCCCCTGGCCAAGTCGGCCAAAGAGAAAACCGCATTTGTAACCCCAGACGGGGCGTTCCAATATAAGAGAATGCCGTTCGGGTTACAGAATGCGCCGGCCACATTCCAGCGGAAAATGGACCAGATGCTGAGGCCCCATCGGAAGTATGCTGCGGCTTACCTGGATGACGTAATTGTCCATAGCACAGATTGGGCCTCACATCTGCCAAAAGTGCAAGCAGTCCTGGACTCTGTTCGGGAAGCGGGGTTTACGGCTAACCCCAAGAAGTGTACCATTGGGCAGGAGGAGGCCAAATATCTTGGGTACACCATTGGCAGGGGAGTAATAAAACCCCAACTCAACAAAGTCGAGGCCATCCAGAGTTGGCCACGTCCCAACAGCAAGAAGCAGGTACGAGCCTTTCTGGGAATCGCGGGTTATTATCGGCGCTTCATTCCCCACTTTGCTTCTAAGGCTGTGCCCCTAACCAACCTGACGAAAGGGAAAGGGTCGGTCATGATTAAATGGACCCCCGAGGCTGAGGCAGCATTCCAATTCTTGAAACAAGCCTTATGTAGCCAGCCAGTGTTGTACTCACCCGACTTCTCTAAAGACTTTGTCGTACAAAGTGATGCGTCAGATGTGGGGTTAGGAGCAGTATTGTCCCAGGTCTGGAACGGGGAAGAGCACCCAGTCATTTACCTCAGCAGGAAGTTGAAGTCCCATGAGGTAAATTACGCCACGGTTGAAAAGGAGTGTTTAGCGGTGAAGTGGGCTCTAGATTCCCTTCGGTACTATCTGCTAGGTAGGCACTTTGACATGGTTACGGATCACGCTCCGTTAAAGTGGATGGCTCAAAACAAGGAGACAAATAGAAGAGTGAATAGGTGGTTCCTGGCCCTACAGGAATTCAACTTCACAGTAAAGCATCGCCCTGGCGTTCAAATGGGGAATGTGGATGCTTTGTCTCGAGTACATGAATGCCTGATTGCTGGTGTTCCAACCCCAAGGTTAAAACAAGAGGGGGGGGTATGTGACAGCAGGAAGGTAAAGTCACCTGGTTGCATCCAGGGGGGTAGATATATTTCTCCCAGATTCAGGCTTTATGCCGACTTATACAACTAGGGAGTTGATGAAGCCCAGCTGAGGCTAGTGGGCTCATGAATGACTCATACCTCTAGGGAGAGTGCTGGGCGTCGTGAGGCAGGGAGTTGATGAGACCAGCTGAAGCCTGTCAGTTCGTTTAAGGCCTCTATAAAAACTCCCAGCTTCATCAGATGTTAGCTCATGCCTGGAACCAGACCTGTGTGGACTGTCTAGGGAGAGTGAACCCCTGTGCGGTGAGGCAAAGCCTGTGTGGCTATTTGTTTGGACTTTTACTAAACCAGGGACTTAGGGACTAGGACAGCACCAGGCTGATCCCAGTTGTTAGTTTAGGAAACCTGCATGTTTAGTCAGAGGTCAAACTGACCAGGATTTATTTTGTTTGTTTCTTTTTGGCTTTGCTGTGTTTTTGTCACTGTACATAGAGAAATAAACCGCACCTTTTGATTTTGAAAACCACAACCTCCGTCTGCTGGCCCTGTTTTTGTGTGGGGAGCCCAACCAGGGGGTCACACACACCCGCTACCGAGTTAACCCCCTCACAGTATATATATATATATATATTGTGAGGGGGTTAACTCGGTAGCGGGTGTGTGTGACCCCCTGGTTGGGCTCCCCACACAAAAACAGGGCCAGCAGACGGAGGTTGTGGTTTTCAAAATCAAAAGGTGCGGTTTATTTCTCTATGTACAGTGACAAAAACACAGCAAAGCCAAAAAGAAACAAACAAAATAAATCCTGGTCAGTTTGACCTCTGACTAAACATGCAGGTTTCCTAAACTAACAACTGGGATCAGCCTGGTGCTGTCCTAGTCCCTAAGTCCCTGGTTTAGTAAAAGTCCAAACAAATAGCCACACAGGCTTTGCCTCACCGCACAGGGGTTCACTCTCCCTAGACAGTCCACACAGGTCTGGTTCCAGGCATGAGCTAACATCTAATGAAGCTGGGAGTTTTTTATAGAGGCCTAAATGAGCTGACAAGCTTCAGCTGGCCTCATCAACTCTGTCTGCACGACGCCCCACACTCTCCCTAGAGGTAAGAGTCATCCATGAGCCTACTAGCCTCAGCTGGGCTTATACAACTCTCCACCCTAGTTGTATAAGTCAGCATAAAGCCTGAATCTGGGAGAAATATATCTACCCCCCTGGATGCAACCAGGTGACTTTACCTTCCTGCTGTCACATACCCCCCCCTCTTGTTTTAACCTTGGGGTTGGAACACCAGCAATCAGGCATTCATGTACTCGAGACAAAGCATCCACATTCCCCATTTGAACGCCAGGGCGATGCTTTACTGTGAAGTTGAATTCCTGTAGGGCCAGGAACCACCTATTCACTCTTCTATTTGTCTCCTTGTTTTGAGCCATCCACTTTAACGGAGCGTGATCCGTAACCATGTCAAAGTGCCTACCTAGCAGATAGTACCGAAGGGAATCTAGAGCCCACTTCACCGCTAAACACTCCTTTTCAACCGTGGCGTAATTTACCTCATGGGACTTCAACTTCCTGCTGAGGTAAATGACTGGGTGCTCTTCCCCGTTCCAGACCTGGGACAATACTGCTCCTAACCCCACATCTGACGCATCACTTTGTACGACAAAGTCTTTAGAGAAGTCGGGTGAGTACAACACTGGCTGGCTACATAAGGCTTGTTTCAAGAATTGGAATGCTGCCTCAGCCTCGGGGGTCCATTTAATCATGACCGACCCTTTCCCTTTCGTCAGGTTGGTTAGGGGCACAGCCTTAGAAGCAAAGTGGGGAATGAAGCGCCGATAATAACCCGCGATTCCCAGAAAGGCCCGTACCTGTTTCTTGCTGTTGGGACGTGGCCAACTCTGGATGGCCTCGACTTTGTTGAGTTGGGGTTTTATCACTCCCCTGCCAATGGTGTACCCAAGATATTTGGCCTCCTCCTGCCCAATGGTACACTTCTTGGGGTTAGCCGTAAACCCCGCTTCCCGGATAGAGTCTAGGACTGCTTGCACTTTTGGCAGATGTGAGGCCCAATCTGAGCTATGGACAATTACGTCATCCAGGTAAGCCGCAGCATACTTCCGATGGGGCCTCAGTATCTGGTCCATTTTCCGCTGGAATGTGGCCGGCGCATTCTGTAACCCGAACGGCATTCTCTTATATTGGAACGCCCCGTCTGGGGTTACAAATGCGGTTTTCTCTTTGGCCGACTTGGCCAGGGGAATTTGCCAATACCCTTTTGTGAGGTCAAGAGTCGTCATGTATCGGGCTGTTCCCAGCCGGTCGATCAACTCATCTATACGTGGCATGGGGTAGGTGTCAAATTTTGTAACTTTGTTCAACTGACGAAAATCGTTACAAAATCGCCAGCTCCCATCCGGTTTAGGCACCAACACAATGGGACTAGACCAATCACTTTGGGACTCCTCTATCACCCCTAAGTTCAGCATTTTCTGTACTTCCTCCCGTATTGCCTCCCGTCGGGCCTCTGGGATCCGATAGGGTTTTAACTTCACCCTTTCACCGGGCGGGGTAATAATATCATGCTCTACCCCAGATGTTTGTCCCGGCAGCTCAGAGAACACCTCCTTGTTGCGAAGCACAAACTCCTTAACCTCCTGTTGTTGGGGTTGTGACAAGGTGGCTGCTATTCCAACCTCCGGAATCACGCAACCAGTTTGAGCTGGTGACCAAGTTTCTGCGACTAGGGACTCTCTATCCCTCCAGGCTTTCAACAGATTAACGTGATATATCTGTTCGGGCTTTCGCCTTCCTGGTTGTCTGACCTTGTAATTCACTTCGCTCACTTTTTCCATTATCTCGTAGGGGCCTTGCCATTTGGCAAGGAATTTACTTTCAACCGTAGGGACAAGTACCAATATCCTATCCCCCGGGGAAAAGGTACGGGTCTTTGCTCCACGGTTGTACACTCTCTGCTGTGCCAACTGCGCTTGGGCCAAATGTTCCTTCACGATGGGCATTACCTGTGCAATTCGATCTTGCATCAGGGCGACATGCTCAATCACACTCCTGTGGGGAGAACTCTCACTTTCCCAAGTTTCCTTGGCAATATCCAACAGCCCTCTTGGGTGTCTCCCATACAGTAACTCAAAGGGGGAGAATCCCGTAGAGGATTGGGGCACCTCCCTAATAGCAAACATCAAATAAGGAAGTAGACAGTCCCAATCCTTTCCATCTCTATCCACCACTTTCTTCAACATTTGTTTTAGGGTTTTGTTGAATCTTTCAACCAGCCCATCGGTTTGGGGGTGATACACAGATGTACGCAATTGCGTCACTTTGAACAATTTACACAGCTCTTTCATAACCCGGGACATAAAGGGTGTACCTTGGTCCGTAAGCAGTTCTTTACAAATACCCACCCGGCTAAAAACAAGAGATAGCTCTTTGGCTATGGTTTTGGCCGAGGTATTTCTGAGAGGGATCGCTTCTGGATAACGGGTGGCATAGTCCATTATAACCAATATGTACTGGTGCCCCCTAGCGGACTTGATTATAGGACCTACCAAATCCATTGCGATTCTCTCAAACGGGACCTCAATGATGGGTAGAGGGACCAGCGGGCTACGGAAATGTGGCATCGGGGCCGACCTCTGACACACAGGGCAGGAGGAACAATAATTTTCTATGTCCTTCATCACCCCAGGCCAATAGAATCTCTGTAATACCCTCTCTCGGGTTTTCTCTGTCCCCAGATGACCTCCAAGAATGTGCCCATGGGCCAACTCCAACACCAACTTCCTGTAAGGTTTGGGCACCACCAGCTGCTCAACGGTTTCTTCTGCCCTTTTTGCCACCCGATACAGTAGGTCCTTCTCTACGCTGAAGTATGGGTAAGTGCAGGTAATATCTGGGTTCACTAACTCGCCATCTATTTCCACTACGTTTTCCCGTGCCTTTATTAGGGCGGGGTCTTTTAACTGTTCTGTGGCAAAATTTTCCCTGTGAACCTCCAGATCAGAAAACTCCACAGACGGTAGGTTTTCGTCTGAGGAGGTGGGCTCCTCTCCAGTTTCTTGAGTCTCCCCTGCCAATACTGACAAGGGAAATTCTGGAGAGTCCTCCCCACTCTCAGAGGAGTTCTGGCTATCACATTCCTGGTACATAGGGGCACCAGTGGGGGGCTCAGGATCATCCCACAGTTCCCAGAACTTCGGAAAATCCCTTCCCACAATGGCATCATGCGGTAATTGAGATACTAACCCCACTGGATGAGAGAGGGTACCTTTGGGGGTCTCGAAACACACTGTAGTCACTGGATACTCTCGGGTGTCCCCATGCACACAAATAACAGCTACCTTGCTATTCCCAGAGACCTCTGTTTTAACTAATTCAGCCTTTATCAGGGTCACAAGGCTACCTGAATCCAGCAATACCACAACATTTCTACCATTAATACACATTTTGCATAAATGTTTCTCAGTTCCCCGAATGGCAGTGCATGCGACTGTCGCACACAGCGACTGACGTCTGTCCATCAGAAAGTCACATTGCATGGGTTCCTCCACAACCGGGCAATTTGCTGCAATATGTCCCGCTTGCCGGCAGCGGTAGCAAACGATCCTTCTTGCGGCCTCTTGAGCCGCTGATTTCCCAGGCTGTTCTCGCCAAACTTGGGGTAGAGCTCCCACCCTCTCACTCTCTCCACCCTCACCCCTTGGAATCCTCTTATCCGCCCCTGGGGATGGTCTGGTCTTAGGGTGGAAAGTCCGAGAGTCTCTGGAAGAGGCTGTCAGGTTCTCTGTAGCCAAGTATCTCTCTACACGATCCACAAGTTTACCGGCCGTTTCTGGGTCTCCATGGCTTACCCACTTTTGAATGGCGGTAGGAAGAGCTCTCAAGAAACGATCCATCACAACACGTTCCACAATCTCCGGTGCGGACAAAGTCTCTGGCTGTAGCCACTTCCTGCTCAGGTGAATGAGATCATACATTTGAGACCTGGGGGGTTTTCCAAGCTGGAAAGTCCAGTTATGCACACGCTGAGCCCGGACAGCCAGGGTGACACCCAGCCTTGCCAATATTTCAGCTTTTAGCATCACATAGTCTTTTGCTTGGTCAGGCTCTAGGTCATAGTAAGCCTTCTGCGATTCACCAGTTAACAGAGGAGCCACCAGTCCAGCCCACTGCTCCTCAGGCCACTTTTCTCTTTCAGCAGTCCTTTCAAATGTGGTCAAAAATACCTCTGGATCATCCTCTCCAGTCATTTTTGTCAATAAACGACTCACCCCAAAGGACGCGGTATTAGTGGGACGGCTTTCCTCACTGGTCTGCGGACGTTGCTGCATTACTGCTTCCATTTGTTGTAGTCTCTGCTCTTGCTTCTGTAACAGGTCTATGAAGCGGGCCTCAGATTGCTGCTGGGCTTGTTGATGAGCTTGCTGCTGGGCTGCAAGGCTCCTTTGCAAACCTGCATTTGTCTGCTGTTGATTGGCATTTGCTAGAGCCAGCTGTTTCAGTATCTCCTCCATGCTGGCTTAAAAAAAACTGCCACTGGTTCTCCACCAACTGTGAGGGGGTTAACTCGGTAGCGGGTGTGTGTGACCCCCTGGTTGGGCTCCCCACACAAAAACAGGGCCAGCAGACGGAGGTTGTGGTTTTCAAAATCAAAAGGTGCGGTTTATTTCTCTATGTACAGTGACAAAAACACAGCAAAGCCAAAAAGAAACAAACAAAATAAATCCTGGTCAGTTTGACCTCTGACTAAACATGCAGGTTTCCTAAACTAACAACTGGGATCATCCTGGTGCTGTCCTAGTCCCTAAGTCCCTGGTTTAGTAAAAGTCCAAACAAATAGCCACACAGGCTTTGCCTCACCGCACAGGGGTTCACTCTCCCTAGACAGTCCACACAGGTCTGGTTCCAGGCATGAGCTAACATCTAATGAAGCTGGGAGTTTTTTATAGAGGCCTAAATGAGCTGACAAGCTTCAGCTGGCCTCATCAACTCTGTCTGCACGACGCCCCACACTCTCCCTAGAGGTAAGAGTCATCCATGAGCCTACTAGCCTCAGCTGGGCTTATACAACTCTCCACCCTAGTTGTATAAGTCAGCATAAAGCCTGAATCTGGGAGAAATATATCTACCCCCCTGGATGCAACCAGGTGACTTTACCTTCCTGCTGTCACAATATATACACACATTACATGACCTCTGTTCTCAGCTGCATAAGGGGCTTGGAGAAGTGGGGGTGGAGAAACAGCAGTACACTGAAGCTCCCAGTGAATGCAGGGGGCATGTCAGCACAAGTTTGACCACTGGAGGACAGGCAGGCTGTTCTGCCAGCACAGCCAGAAAACTGATTGCAGTGGGATGGATGTGCTCTCATGCCTAGCAGTTTGAAAGGAAAAGCAGGGGGACTGGCAAGATCACAAGTAGGGATGGGCCCGGTGCTCGATTCGAACCCATGTTCGAATCGAGCACCGGGCGTTCGCTCGCTCGTCGAGCCCAGAACTATTTGGGCCGTTCGCATCACATTCGTGTGATGCGAGCGGCCCCGCAATGCATTGCGGCCGGCGCGGCCGGCGCAGTGCATTGCTGGCTGATGATTGGCCAAGCATGCACTGTGACCCCGCATGCTTGGCCAATCACAGCGCCCGAAACTCGGAGAGCAATAATTGGCTACAGGCAGGACGCCTGTAGCCAATTACAGCTCAGGGGCTTTAGTACACGCCCCACCATTTAAAAGGCCGCCACGCCATCGGCCCCGGTCACATGAGTTCCGGCTTTAGGAGAGATTAGTCTGCTGATTCTGTCTTTGCTTGATACTGAAAGATTTGCTCTTCTTTGCTAAAACAATTGGCTATTTCTTTGCTAAACCATTGCTACCTAAGTCATTGATCGTTCATTGCTGCTGATTGCACAGTTAGTGTGTTATTAGCTGCTGCTGGGGATTAGTCTGGTGCGTGCTTACTGTTAGTACAGTATTGCAGTAGTACCAACCGCAGTGCTGTTAGCACAGCATTGCACCCCAACAGCACCCATAGGACTTCTAGTGTGTTAGTGGCAGCAAACAGAGCTCCTATATTTTCTTCTCAGCAGCACCCATAGGACTTCTAGTGTGTTAGTGGCAGCAAACAGAGCTCCTATATTTTCTTCTCAGCAGCACCCATAGGACTTCTAGTGTGTTAGTGGCATCACACAGAGCTCCTATATTTTCTTCTCAGCAGCACCCATAGGACTTCTAGTGTGTTAGTGGCAGCAAACAGAGCTCCTATATTTTCTTCTCAGCAGCACCCATAGGACTTCTAATGTGTTAGTGGCATCACACAGAGTTCCTATATTTTCATCTCAGAAGCACCCATAGGACTTCTAGTGTGTTAGTGGCATCACACAGAGCTCCTATATTTTCATCTCAGAAGCACCCATCGGACTTCTAGTGTGTTAGTGGCAGCAAACAGAGCTCTTATATTTTCTTCTCAGCAGCACCCATAGGACTTCTAATGTGTTAGTGGCATCACACAGAGTTCCTATATTTTCATCTCAGAAGCACCCATAGGACTTCTAGTGTGTTAGTGGCATCACACAGAGCTCCTATATTTTCTTCTCAGAAGCACCCATAGGACTTCTAGTGTGTTAGTGGCAGCAAACAGAGCTCCTATATTTTCTTCTCAGCAGCACCCATAGGACTTCTAGTGTGTTAGTGGCAGCAAACAGAGCTCCTATATTTTCTTCTCAGCAGCACCCATAGGACTTCTAGTGTGTTAGTGGCATCACACAGAGCTCCTATATTTTCTTCTTAGCAGCACCCATAGGACTTCTAATGTGTTAGTGGCATCACACAGAGTTCCTATATTTTCATCTCAGAAGCACCCATAGGACTTCTAGTGTGTTAGTGGCATCACACAGAGCTCCTATATTTTCTTCTCAGAAGCACCCATAGGACTTCTAGTGTGTTAGTGGCAGCAAACAGAGCTCCTATATTTTCTTCTCAGCAGCACCCATAGGACTTCTAGTGTGTTAGTGGCATCACACAGAGTTCCTATATTTTCATCTCAGAAGCACCCATAGGACTTCTAGTGTGTTAGTGGCATCACACAGAGCTCCTATATTTTCTTCTCAGCAGCACCCATAGGACTTCTAGTGTGTTAGTGGCATCATACAGAGCTCCTATATTTTCATCTCAGAAGCACCCATAGGACTTCTAGTGTGTTAGTGGCATCACACAGAGCTCCTATATTTTCTTCTCAGCAGCACCCATAGGACTTCTAGTGTGTTAGTGGCAGCAAACAGAGCTCCTATATTTTCTTCTCAGCAGCACCCATAGGACTTCTAATGTGTTAGTGGCATCACACAGAGTTCCTATATTTTCATCTCAGAAGCACCCATAGGACTTCTAGTGTGTTAGTGGCATCACACAGAGCTCCTATATTTTCTTCTCAGCAGCACCCATAGGACTTCTAGTGTGTTAGTGGCAGCAAACAGAGCTCCTATATTTTCTTCTCAGCAGCACCCATAGGACTTCTAATGTGTTAGTGGCATCACACAGAGTTCCTATATTTTCATCTCAGAAGCACCCATAGGACTTCTAGTGTGTTAGAGGCATCACACAGAGCTCCTATATTTTCTTCTCAGCAGCACCCATAGGACTTCTAGTGTGTTAGTGGCATCACACAGAGCTCCTATATTTTCATCTCAGAAGCACCCATAGGACTTCTAGTGTGTTAGTGGCATCACACAGAGCTCCTATATTTTCTTCTCAGCAGCACCCATAGGACTTCTAGTGTGTTAGTGGCAGCAAACAGAGCTCCTATATTTTCTTCTCAGCAGCACCCATAGGACTTCTAATGTGTTAGTGGCATCACACAGAGTTCCTATATTTTCATCTCAGAAGCACCCATAGGACTTCTAGTGTGTTAGTGGCATCACACAGAGCTCCTATATTTTCTTCTCAGAAGCACCCATAGGACTTCTAGTGTGTTAGTGGCAGCAAACAGAGCTCCTATATTTTCTTCTTAGCAGCACCCATAGGACTTCTAATGTGTTAGTGGCATCACACAGAGTTCCTATATTTTCATCTCAGAAGCACCCATAGGACTTCTAGTGTGTTAGTGGCAGCAAACAGAGCTCCTATATTTTCTTCTCAGCAGCACCCATAGGACTTCTAGTGTGTTAGTGGCAGCAAACAGAGCTCCTATATTTTCTTCTCAGCAGCACCCATAGGACTTCTAATGTGTTAGTGGCATCACACAGAGTTCCTATATTTTCATCTCAGAAGCACCCATAGGACTTCTAGTGTGTTAGTGGCATCACACAGAGCTCCTATATTTTCTTCTCAGCAGCACCCATAGGACTTCTAGTGTGTTAGTGGCAGCAAACAGAGCTCCTATTTTTTCTTCTCAGCAGCACCCATAGGACTTCTAATGTGTTAGTGGCATCACACAGAGTTCCTATATTTTCATCTCAGAAGCACCCATAGGACTTCTAGTGTGTTAGTGGCATCACACAGAGCTCCTATATTTTCATCTCAGAAGCACCCATAGGACTTCTAGTGTGTTAGTGGCAGCAAACAGAGCTCCTATATTTTCTTCTCAGCAGCACCCATAGGACTTCTAATGTGTTAGTGGCATCACACAGAGTTCCTATATTTTCATCTCAGAAGCACCCATAGGACTTCTAGTGTGTTAGTGGCATCACACAGAGCTCCTATATTTTCTTCTCAGAAGCACCCATAGGACTTCTAGTGTGTTAGTGGCAGCAAACAGAGCTCCTATATTTTCTTCTCAGCAGCACCCATAGGACTTCTAGTGTGTTAGTGGCAGCAAACAGAGCTCCTATATTTTCTTCTCAGCAGCACCCATAGGACTTCTAGTGTGTTAGTGGCATCACACAGAGCTCCTATATTTTCTTCTCAGCAGCACCCATAGGACTTCTAGTGTGTTAGTGGCATCACACAGAGCTCCTATATTTTCTTCTTAGCAGCACCCATAGGACTTCTAATGTGTTAGTGGCATCACACAGAGTTCCTATATTTTCATCTCAGAAGCACCCATAGGACTTCTAGTGTGTTAGTGGCATCACACAGAGCTCCTATATTTTCTTCTCAGAAGCACCCATAGGACTTCTAGTGTGTTAGTGGCAGCAAACAGAGCTCCTATATTTTCTTCTCAGCAGCACCCATAGGACTTCTAGTGTGTTAGTGGCATCACACAGAGTTCCTATATTTTCATCTCAGAAGCACCCATAGGACTTCTAGTGTGTTAGTGGCATCACACAGAGCTCCTATATTTTCTTCTCAGCAGCACCCATAGGACTTCTAGTGTGTTAGTGGCATCACACAGAGCTCCTATATTTTCATCTCAGAAGCACCCATAGGACTTCTAGTGTGTTAGTGGCATCACACAGAGCTCCTATATTTTCTTCTCAGCAGCACCCATAGGACTTCTAGTGTGTTAGTGGCAGCAAACAGAGCTCCTATATTTTCTTCTCAGCAGCACCCATAGGACTTCTAATGTGTTAGTGGCATCACACAGAGTTCCTATATTTTCATCTCAGAAGCACCCATAGGACTTCTAGTGTGTTAGTGGCATCACACAGAGCTCCTATATTTTCTTCTCAGCAGTAGTGATGAGCCGAACACCCCCGGGTTCGGTTCGCACCAGAACCCGCGAACGGACCGAAAGTTCGAACGAACATTAGAACCCTATTAAATACAATGGATGCGAACGTTCGAATTCTAAAGTGCTAATTATAACAACTATTATGCATGTTATTGTCATAAATAGGGTTTGGGAACCCGGGTTTTGCACCAGGGGACATGTATCAATGCAAAAAGAAGTTTTAAAAACGGTCGTTTTTCGGGAGCAGTCATTTTAATGATGCATAAAGTGAAAAAAAAAAAGTCAAATATTCCTTTAAATATCGTACCTGGGGGGTGTCTAAAGTATGCCTGTGAAGTGCCACGTGTTTCCCGTGTTTAGAACTGTCCCTGCACAAAATGACACTTCTAAAGGAAAAAAAAGCCATTTAAAACTGCTTGCGGCTTTAATGTAATGTCTGGTCCCGGTAATATGGATGAAATTCTTTAAGAAAAATGGCATAGCTACCCCATGACCCCTCCCTACCCCAGCCCATTACCAGCCCCTTTGGGTCTTGTATGGATATTAAGGGGAACCCCGCACATAAAATAAAAAAGGCCCTATATACTCTGAACAGCCGTATACAGGCGGTGCATACAAGACAGGGACTGTAGGTTTGTTCTTATGTAGAATCTGTTTGTAATTTTGAACAGGTACATTGTTGAAGTGTAGCTCCAGCCCAAAAATCTATTTTTTAACTTTTTGGGAAACATAGGTAAGGGTTATCACCCCTGTAACATTTGTTTTGCTGTCTGTGCCCCTGTTCAGAACATTTCACCTCACTTTCCGTCCCAATGACAACTGTTTTTGAAATGTGGTGTTTTTCTTGAAACAAGGATTGCTGATAAAGCATCAGTACAGATGAGACCCCTTTCTCCCATATTTATTCTTACAGGAGAGAATTTTCCTTTCTAGGGGTAGATTTCCTCTCACTTCCTGTTGTCTTCTTTCGTTTGCAAGTAGGAGTCGTTTGTAAGTTGGATGTTTGAAAGTAGGGACCTGCCGTATATACTCTGCAGAAATAGGCCCCTTAGTTGTTGGTGTTGGCACAACACTGTAAGCACTCAGTTACTCTTGGTTGGTGCTGGAACGCCCTGCTGTCAACTATTATATCAGGAATTTTAATTACATATAATTGTTGAACAGTGGTAGTAAAAATTGGGGCTTTGATGGTGGTGCTGGTGCCACAACACTGTAAGCCCTGACAGTTACTCTTGGTGGGTGCAGCAATGGGCCCTGCTGTGAATTATTAGATCAAGAATTGTAATTACATGCCCCTTTTGAACAGGGGCTGAAAAATTGGGCCTTTCGTGGTGGTGGTGGTGGCGTTGCCACAAGACTGTAAGCCCTCAGAGTTACTCTTGGTGGGTGCAGCAATGGACCCTGCTGTGAATTATTAGATCAAGAATTGTAATTGCATGCCCCTGTTGAACAGGGGCTGAAAAATTGGGCCTTAGGCACTGGTGGCACAACACTACAACCCCTCACAGATACTGTACTTGGAGCACAGCAATGAGCCCTGTTGCAAAGTATTGCTTCAAAAATTGTAATGACACGCCCCTGTTAAACAGGGGCTGAAAAATTGGGCCTTAGGCACTGGTGCCACAACACTCCAACCCCTCACAGATACTGTACTTGGAGCACAGCAATGAGCCCTATGGCAAATTATTGCTAAAAAAATTGTAATTACACGCCCCTGTAAAACAGGGGCTGAAAAATTGGGCCTTAGCCACTGGTGGCGGCACCCATAAACAAAAATGATCTTCCAAGCTATCATCATCAATCGTATCATTGAGGACTCGGAGGAGGAGGATAGCCAGTCAACATAACAGCACAGGCACTCAGCATCAGCATCAGTCTTGAAGGGATGTGACATGTTAAAATCAATTAGTCTGTTATATCAGCATCAGGTGTGTGGTAGCTGGTGGTGATCCAAGACTGGTTCATCTTGATGAAAGTCAGTCGATCAACCGAGTCGGTGGACAGGCGCACCCTGTGATCCGTGACAAATCCTCCAGCAGCACTGAATGTGCGTTCCGAAAGAACGCTGGATGCAGGACAGGCCAGTAGCTCAATTGCATACTGTGCAAGCTCTGGCCAGTGATCCATCCTCAAGACCCAGTAAGCCAGAGGATTTTCGGTGGGGAAGGTGTCCAAGTCTGACCTTGCCCCTAGATATTCCTGCACCATGTTTATCAGACGCTGGCGATGGTTGCTGGAACCGATCATACTTTGGGGCTGCGGACTAAAGAATTGTCTGAACGCATCGGTCAGACGGCCACCTTCCCCACCGCTCCTTCTTTGACTGGCCGAAGCCTCAGCAACTCGTTGTCCAGGACCAGGAGTTTGTAACCTCCCAGTCTCTGGGAACGCGTTGCACAGACCTTTCTGCAAGGCCTCCCGGAGTTGTCTCATCCTCTGCTCCCTCTGCGACGGTAACATAAGGTCCGCAACCTTACCCTTGTACCGTGGATCAAGGAGAGTGGCCAGCCAGTAATGGTCCCTCTCCTTGATCCGAAGAATACGAGGATCCTTCCGCAGACTTTGCAGGATCAGGGAGGCCATGCAGCGTAGGTTTGCTGAGGCATTCGCTCCGGAGTCCTCTGGGTCACTAAGGACGACATGATCCGCAGCCACCTCCTCCCAGCCACGTACAAGTCCACTGGTTTCTTGGGACTGTAAATCATCCCTAAAAGACTGCTGCTGATGATGCTGAGTGCCAGCCTCCACCTCCATGCTGACACAATCCTCCTCCTCCTCCTCCTCCTCCTCTTCCTGTGCGATGGGTGGGACAGAAGGAACACTGTCTGGGTAAAGGGGGCCTTGAGAGGCAAGGAAGTCCTCCTCTTCCTGCCTCTGTTCTGCCTCAAGTGCCCTGTCCATTATTCCACGCAGCGTGTGCTCCAACAGGTGGACAAGAGGTACAGTGTCACTGATGCATGCACTGTCACTGCTCACCATCCTCGTGGCCTCCTCAAATGGTGCCAGGACAGTGCATGCATCCCTGATCATGCCCCACTGGCGTGGAGAAAAAAAACCAAGCTCCCCTGACCCTGTCCTGGTGCCGTAGTCGCACAGGTACTCATTGATGGCCCTCTGCTGCGTGTGCAGCCGCTGCAGCATGGCCAACGTTGAGTTCCACCTGGTGGGCATGTCACATATAAGGCGGTTCTTGGGCAGGTTCAACTCCTTTTGCAGCTCAGCCAGGCGAGCACTGGCATTATAAGATCTGCGGAAATGCACACAGACTTTCCTGGCCTGCCTCAGGACATCCTGTAAGCCCGGGTACCTGCCCAAGAACCGCTGCACCACCAGGTTAAGGACGTGAGCCACACAGGGCACATGGGTCAGTTGTCCCTGTCGGAGGGCGGAGAGGAGGTTGGTGCCATTGTCGCAAACCACCATTCCTGGCTTAAGCTGGCGTGGCGTCAACCACCTCTCGGCCTGGCCCTGCAGAGCAGACAGGACCTCTGCCCCAGTGTGGCTTCTGTCCCCCAAACACACCAGCGCAAGCACGGCATGGCATCTTTTTGCCTGCGTACTTGCGTAGCCCCGTGAACGGCTACGGAGCACCGCTGGTTCATAGGACAAACCACAGGAAGAGGCCATGGAGGAAGAAGAAGAGGAGGGGGTGGAGGAGAGAGGTGTGTCACAACCAGTAGTAGCATTTTGGAGGCGTGGCGGTGGGACAACCTCCAACACTACTGCACCTTGTCCTGCATCCTTCCCAGCTGCCAAAAGAGTGACCCAATGGGCCGTGAAAGAAAGGTAACGTCCCTGTCCATGCCTGCTGGACCATGAGTCAGCGGTAATATGCACCTTACCGCTGACCGCCCTGTCCAGCGAGGCCAAGACATTGCCTTCCACATGCCGGTAGAGAGCCGGAATAGCCTTCCGTGAGAAAAAGTGGTGTTTGGGAACCTGCCACTGAGGAACCGCACATTGCACAAACTCACGGAAGGGGGCCGAGTCTACCAACTGAAAAGGCAGCAGTTGAAGCGCTAGCAATTTAGCCAAGCTAGCATTCAACCGCTGGGCATGTGGATGGCTGGGAGTGAACTTCTTTCGACGGTCCAGCAGCTGGGGCAGGGAAATTTGCCTGCTAGAATCGGACGTCGGTGTACTGCTAGCAGAGTGGCCGCAAGTACTTGGCTGTGACACACCTAATTCTACACCTTCATTCCTCTCAGTGCATGTTTCAGAGAGGACTGAAGTTATAGTGGGGTTGGAGATCCCAGCTGATGCGGTGCAAGGAGAGGTCCGCTTTGTTCTTTGGTGTGGGTCTTTGAGGTAGGCTTGCCAACGAGCTGCATGGCAGGTCAACATATGTCTGGTCAGGCATGTGGTACCCAAGCGGCTGATGTTTTGGCCACGCGATATACGCTTGAGACATATGTTGCAAACAGCAGCTGTGCGATCTGATGCACTAGCCTCAAAAAAGGCCCACACCAAAGAACTTTTTGAATGACGGGCAGAGGCAGCGCCCTGCACAGGCGGAGCTCTGCGGTGTGATTCCGTCGGTGTACTGCCCTTACGCTGGCCACCAAAGGGCATCCTGCCTCGTTGGAGATGTGCCTCCTCCTCATCCTCCTCCTCCTCCTCTCTCCTATTAGGCACCCACGTGGAGTCAGTGACCTCATCATCACCTCCCTCCTCATCACTGGAGCCAATCTGGCAGTATGCTGCAGCTGCTGGAACATGACTGCCAGATTGGTGTCCTTCTTGAGCATCCCCTCTGTCTGCTCTCACGCTACTGCCTTCCTCTAGCTGGGTTTCATCATCAGACCCTTCGAAACGCTGGGCATCCTCCTGGAGCATGTACCCAACACTGTGCTGAAACAGTTCGGGGGACTCCTCAGGAGGAGGACATGGTGGGTCTAGGGAAGGAGTGACTGATGATGAGTCTGACATTGATACCAGGGAAGAGGACGCTTTGGCAGCTGCTTTTCCAGTACCCTGAGCCTGGGTGAGAGAGGATGAGGAGGAGGAGGAGGGCTTGGTCATCCACTCTACCAAGTCTTCGGCATGATGTGGCTCAACATGTCCAGCTGCCGAAAAGAAGGACAAGCGTGTCCCATGGCCATGTGCTGATGACAATGCACCGCGTCCACGACCAGCACTGTTGCCCCCAGACACAGAGCCTGCTTGCCCTCTTTTATTGCCTCCTGACTGTCTGCCTCTCCTTGTTTGCCTTCCAGACATTCTAATAGATGGCCTGCAGGGAGATGGGAAAAAAGCAATAAGGGCTACCTTCAGGTGTCCTTCTCTGTCCCTTGAAACAAGGACTTTGACAGTGAAAGAAACTGACACACTCTCCCTACCTACAGTTTTCTGTCCCTAGAAAAAATGTTTTTTTTAAGCACAATTTAGCACAAGGAGAATTACCTCACTGTCCTTCCAGGTCCCTGGAAACAAGGACTTTGACAGTGAAAGAAACTGACACACTCTCCCTACCTACAGTTTTCTGTCCCTAGAAAAAATGTTTTTTTTAAGCACAATTTAGCACAAGGAGAATTACCTCACTGTCCTTCCAGGTCCCTGGAAACAAGGACTTTGACAGTGAAAGAAACTGACACACTCTCCCTACCTACAGTTTTCTGTCCCTAGAAAAAATGTTTTTTTTAAGCACAATTTAGCACAAGGAGAATTACCTCACTGTCCTTCCAGGTCCCTGGAAACAAGGACTTTGTCAGTGAAAGAAACTGACACACTCTCCCTACCTACAGTTTTCTGTCCCTAGAAAAAATGTTTTTTTTAAGCACAATTTAGCACAAGGAGAATTACCTCACTGTCCTTCCAGGTCCCTGGAAACAAGGACTTTGACAGTGAAAGAAACTGACACACTCTCCCTACCTACAGTTTTCTGTCCCTAGAAAAAATGTTTTTTTTAAGCACAATTTAGCACAAGGAGAATTACCTCACTGTCCTTCCAGGTCCCTGGAAACAAGGACTTTGACAGTGAAAGAAACTGACACACTCTCCCTACCTACAGTTTTCTGTCCCTAGAAAAAATGTTTTTTTTAAGCACAATTTAGCACAAGGAGAATTCACTCACTGTCCTTCCAGGTCCCTGGAAACAAGGACTTTGACAGTGAAAGAAACTGACACACTCTCCCTACCTACAGTTTTCTGTCCCTAGAAAAAATGTTTTTTTTAAGCACAATTTAGCACAAGGAGAATTCACTCACTGTCCTTCCAGGTCCCTGGAAACAAGGACTTTGACAGTGAAAGAAACTGACACACTCTCCCTACCTACAGTTTTCTGTCCCTAGAAAAAATGTTTTTTTTAAGCACAATTTAGCACAAGGAGAATTACCTCACTGTCCTTCCAGGTCCCTGGAAACAAGGACTTTGACAGTGAAAGAAACTGACACACTCTCCCTACCTACAGTTTTCTGTCCCTAGAAAAAATGTTTTTTTTAAGCACAATTTAGCACAAGGAGAATTACCTCACTGTCCTTCCAGGTCCCTGGAAACAAGGACTTTGACAGTGAAAGAAACTGACACACTCTCCCTACCTACAGTTTTCTGTCCCTAGAAAAAATGTTTTTTTTAAGCACAATATAGCACAAGGAGAATTCACTCACTGTCCTTCCAGGTCCCTGGAAACAAGGACTTTGACAGTGAAAGAAACTGACACACTCTCCCTACCTACAGTTTTCTGTCCCTAGAAAAAATGTTTTTTTTAAGCACAATATAGCACAAGCACAAAACACACTGACACTCTCCCTACCTATCCTTCTCTTTCCCTAAACTAAAGGAATCCAGGTTAAGCAATAAGAAATAAAAGTCACTGTCCCTGCCTATGCTGCTCTATCCCTGCTCCGGAACACACTACACTAGGCCGCCGTGCTGGCGGCCTTTTATAGTGTGGGGCGTGTACTAAACCCCCTCAGCAATAATTGGCCACAGGCATCCTGCCTGTGGCCAATCATTGCTCTCCTCGCTGCCGGCGCTGTGATTGGCCAAGCATGCGGGGTCACAGTGCATGCTTGGCCATTCACAGCGCCTGGATGACACTGCGATGGCGTAGTGCATTGTGGGCCGTTCGCGTCACTCGAATTTGGCGCGAACGGCCCAAATCGTTCGATCTTCGTCGAACGATCGAACAGCCGATGTTCGAGTCGAACGTATGTTCGACTCGAACACGAAGCTCATCCCTACTCAGCAGCACCCATAGGACTTCTAGTGTGTTAGTGGCATCACACAGAGCTCCTATATTTTCATCTCAGAAGCACCCATAGGACTTCTAGTGTGTTAGTGGCATCACACAGAGCTCCTATATTTTCTTCTCAGCAGCACCCATAGGACTTCTAGTGTGTTAGTGGCAGCAAACAGAGCTCCTATATTTTCTTCTTAGCAGCACCCATAGGACTTCTAATGTGTTAGTGTCATCACACAGAGTTCCTATATTTTCATCTCAGAAGCACCCATAGGACTTCTAGTGTGTTAGTGGCATCACACAGAGCTCCTATATTTTCTTCTCAGCAGCACCCATAGGACTTCTAGTGTGTTAGTGGCAGCAAACAGAGCTCCTATATTTTCTTCTCAGCAGCACCCATAGGACTTCTAATGTGTTAGTGGCATCACACAGAGTTCCTATATTTTCATCTCAGAAGCACCCATAGGACTTCTAGTGTGTTAGTGGCATCACACAGAGCTCCTATATTTTCTTCTCAGCAGCACCCATAGGACTTCTAGTGTGTTAGTGGCAGCAAACAGAGCTCCTATATTTTCTTCTCAGCAGCACCCATAGGACTTCTAATGTGTTAGTGGCATCACACAGAGTTCCTATATTTTCATCTCAGAAGCACCCATAGGACTTCTAGTGTGTTAGTGGCATCACACAGAGCTCCTATATTTTCTTCTCAGCAGCACCCATAGGACTTCTAGTGTGTTAGTGGCATCATACAGAGCTCCTATATTTTCATCTCAGAAGCACCCATAGGACTTCTAGTGTGTTAGTGGCATCACACAGAGCTCCTATATTTTCTTCTCAGCAGCACCCATAGGACTTCTAGTGTGTTAGTGGCAGCAAACAGAGCTCCTATATTTTCTTCTCAGCAGCACCCATAGGACTTCTAATGTGTTAGTGGCATCACACAGAGTTCCTATATTTTCATCTCAGAAGCACCCATAGGACTTCTAGTGTGTTAGTGGCATCACACAGAGCTCCTATATTTTCTTCTCAGCAGCACCCATAGGACTTCTAGTGTGTTAGTGGCAGCAAACAGAGCTCCTATATTTTCTTCTCAGCAGCACCCATAGGACTTCTAATGTGTTAGTGGCATCACACAGAGTTCCTATATTTTCATCTCAGAAGCACCCATAGGACTTCTAGTGTGTTAGAGGCATCACACAGAGCTCCTATATTTTCTTCTCAGCAGCACCCATAGGACTTCTAGTGTGTTAGTGGCATCACACAGAGCTCCTATATTTTCATCTCAGAAGCACCCATAGGACTTCTAGTGTGTTAGTGGCATCACACAGAGCTCCTATATTTTCTTCTCAGCAGCACCCATAGGACTTCTAGTGTGTTAGTGGCAGCAAACAGAGCTCCTATATTTTCTTCTCAGCAGCACCCATAGGACTTCTAATGTGTTAGTGGCATCACACAGAGTTCCTATATTTTCATCTCAGAAGCACCCATAGGACTTCTAGTGTGTTAGTGGCATCACACAGAGCTCCTATATTTTCTTCTCAGAAGCACCCATAGGACTTCTAGTGTGTTAGTGGCAGCAAACAGAGCTCCTATATTTTCTTCTTAGCAGCACCCATAGGACTTCTAATGTGTTAGTGGCATCACACAGAGTTCCTATATTTTCATCTCAGAAGCACCCATAGGACTTCTAGTGTGTTAGTGGCAGCAAACAGAGCTCCTATATTTTCTTCTCAGCAGCACCCATAGGACTTCTAGTGTGTTAGTGGCAGCAAACAGAGCTCCTATATTTTCTTCTCAGCAGCACCCATAGGACTTCTAATGTGTTAGTGGCATCACACAGAGTTCCTATATTTTCATCTCAGAAGCACCCATAGGACTTCTAGTGTGTTAGTGGCATCACACAGAGCTCCTATATTTTCTTCTCAGCAGCACCCATAGGACTTCTAGTGTGTTAGTGGCAGCAAACAGAGCTCCTATTTTTTCTTCTCAGCAGCACCCATAGGACTTCTAATGTGTTAGTGGCATCACACAGAGTTCCTATATTTTCATCTCAGAAGCACCCATAGGACTTCTAGTGTGTTAGTGGCATCACACAGAGCTCCTATATTTTCATCTCAGAAGCACCCATAGGACTTCTAGTGTGTTAGTGGCAGCAAACAGAGCTCCTATATTTTCTTCTCAGCAGCACCCATAGGACTTCTAATGTGTTAGTGGCATCACACAGAGTTCCTATATTTTCATCTCAGAAGCACCCATAGGACTTCTAGTGTGTTAGTGGCATCACACAGAGCTCCTATATTTTCTTCTCAGAAGCACCCATAGGACTTCTAGTGTGTTAGTGGCAGCAAACAGAGCTCCTATATTTTCTTCTCAGCAGCACCCATAGGACTTCTAGTGTGTTAGTGGCAGCAAACAGAGCTCCTATATTTTCTTCTCAGCAGCACCCATAGGACTTCTAGTGTGTTAGTGGCATCACACAGAGCTCCTATATTTTCTTCTCAGCAGCACCCATAGGACTTCTAGTGTGTTAGTGGCATCACACAGAGCTCCTATATTTTCTTCTTAGCAGCACCCATAGGACTTCTAATGTGTTAGTGGCATCACACAGAGTTCCTATATTTTCATCTCAGAAGCACCCATAGGACTTCTAGTGTGTTAGTGGCATCACACAGAGCTCCTATATTTTCTTCTCAGAAGCACCCATAGGACTTCTAGTGTGTTAGTGGCAGCAAACAGAGCTCCTATATTTTCTTCTCAGCAGCACCCATAGGACTTCTAGTGTGTTAGTGGCATCACACAGAGTTCCTATATTTTCATCTCAGAAGCACCCATAGGACTTCTAGTGTGTTAGTGGCATCACACAGAGCTCCTATATTTTCTTCTCAGCAGCACCCATAGGACTTCTAGTGTGTTAGTGGCATCACACAGAGCTCCTATATTTTCATCTCAGAAGCACCCATAGGACTTCTAGTGTGTTAGTGGCATCACACAGAGCTCCTATATTTTCTTCTCAGCAGCACCCATAGGACTTCTAGTGTGTTAGTGGCAGCAAACAGAGCTCCTATATTTTCTTCTCAGCAGCACCCATAGGACTTCTAATGTGTTAGTGGCATCACACAGAGTTCCTATATTTTCATCTCAGAAGCACCCATAGGACTTCTAGTGTGTTAGTGGCATCACACAGAGCTCCTATATTTTCTTCTCAGCAGTAGTGATGAGCCGAACACCCCCGGGTTCGGTTCGCACCAGAACCCGCGAACGGACCGAAAGTTCGAACGAACATTAGAACCCTATTAAATACAATGGATGCGAACGTTCGAATTCTAAAGTGCTAATTATAACAACTATTATGCATGTTATTGTCATAAATAGGGTTTGGGAACCCGGGTTTTGCACCAGGGGACATGTATCAATGCAAAAAGAAGTTTTAAAAACGGTCGTTTTTCGGGAGCAGTCATTTTAATGATGCATAAAGTGAAAAAAAAAAAGTCAAATATTCCTTTAAATATCGTACCTGGGGGGTGTCTAAAGTATGCCTGTGAAGTGCCACGTGTTTCCCGTGTTTAGAACTGTCCCTGCACAAAATGACACTTCTAAAGGAAAAAAAAGCCATTTAAAACTGCTTGCGGCTTTAATGTAATGTCTGGTCCCGGTAATATGGATGAAATTCTTTAAGAAAAATGGCATAGCTACCCCATGACCCCTCCCTACCCCAGCCCATTACCAGCCCCTTTGGGTCTTGTATGGATATTAAGGGGAACCCCGCACATAAAATAAAAAAGGCCCTATATACTCTGAACAGCCGTATACAGGCGGTGCATACAAGACAGGGACTGTAGGTTTGTTCTTATGTAGAATCTGTTTGTAATTTTGAACAGGTACATTGTTGAAGTGTAGCTCCAGCCCAAAAATCTATTTTTAAACTTTTTGGGAAACATAGGTAAGGGTTATCACCCCTGTAACATTTGTTTTGCTGTCTGTGCCCCTGTTCAGAACATTTCACCTCACTTTCCGTCCCAATGACAACTGTTTTTGAAATGTGGTGTTTTTCTTGAAACAAGGATTGCTGATAAAGCATCAGTACAGATGAGACCCCTTTCTCCCATATTTATTCTTACAGGAGAGAATTTTCCTTTCTAGGGGTAGATTTCCTCTCACTTCCTGTTGTCTTCTTTCGTTTGCAAGTAGGAGTCGTTTGTAAGTTGGATGTTTGAAAGTAGGGACCTGCCGTATATACTCTGCAGAAATAGGCCCCTTAGTTGTTGGTGTTGGCACAACACTGTAAGCACTCAGTTACTCTTGGTTGGTGCTGGAACGCCCTGCTGTCAACTATTATATCAGGAATTTTAATTACATATAATTGTTGAACAGTGGTAGTAAAAATTGGGGCTTTGATGGTGGTGCTGGTGCCACAACACTGTAAGCCCTGACAGTTACTCTTGGTGGGTGCAGCAATGGGCCCTGCTGTGAATTATTAGATCAAGAATTGTAATTACATGCCCCTTTTGAACAGGGGCTGAAAAATTGGGCCTTTCGTGGTGGTGGTGGTGGCGTTGCCACAAGACTGTAAGCCCTCAGAGTTACTCTTGGTGGGTGCAGCAATGGACCCTGCTGTGAATTATTAGATCAAGAATTGTAATTGCATGCCCCTGTTGAACAGGGGCTGAAAAATTGGGCCTTAGGCACTGGTGGCACAACACTACAACCCCTCACAGATACTGTACTTGGAGCACAGCAATGAGCCCTGTTGCAAAGTATTGCTTCAAAAATTGTAATGACACGCCCCTGTTAAACAGGGGCTGAAAAATTGGGCCTTAGGCACTGGTGCCACAACACTCCAACCCCTCACAGATACTGTACTTGGAGCACAGCAATGAGCCCTATGGCAAATTATTGCTAAAAAAATTGTAATTACACGCCCCTGTAAAACAGGGGCTGAAAAATTGGGCCTTAGCCACTGGTGGCGGCACCCATAAACAAAAATGATCTTCCAAGCTATCATCATCAATCGTATCATTGAGGACTCGGAGGAGGAGGATAGCCAGTCAACATAACAGCACAGGCACTCAGCATCAGCATCAGTCTTGAAGGGATGTGACATGTTAAAATCAATTAGTCTGTTATATCAGCATCAGGTGTGTGGTAGCTGGTGGTGATCCAAGACTGGTTCATCTTGATGAAAGTCAGTCGATCAACCGAGTCGGTGGACAGGCGCACCCTGTGATCCGTGACAAATCCTCCAGCAGCACTGAATGTGCGTTCCGAAAGAACGCTGGATGCAGGACAGGCCAGTAGCTCAATTGCATACTGTGCAAGCTCTGGCCAGTGATCCATCCTCAAGACCCAGTAAGCCAGAGGATTTTCGGTGGGGAAGGTGTCCAAGTCTGACCTTGCCCCTAGATATTCCTGCACCATGTTTATCAGACGCTGGCGATGGTTGCTGGAACCGATCATACTTTGGGGCTGCGGACTAAAGAATTGTCTGAACGCATCGGTCAGACGGCCACCTTCCCCACCGCTCCTTCTTTGACTGGCCGAAGCCTCAGCAACTCGTTGTCCAGGACCAGGAGTTTGTAACCTCCCAGTCTCTGGGAACGCGTTGCACAGACCTTTCTGCAAGGCCTCCCGGAGTTGTCTCATCCTCTGCTCCCTCTGCGACGGTAACATAAGGTCCGCAACCTTACCCTTGTACCGTGGATCAAGGAGAGTGGCCAGCCAGTAATGGTCCCTCTCCTTGATCCGAAGAATACGAGGATCCTTCCGCAGACTTTGCAGGATCAGGGAGGCCATGCAGCGTAGGTTTGCTGAGGCATTCGCTCCGGAGTCCTCTGGGTCACTAAGGACGACATGATCCGCAGCCACCTCCTCCCAGCCACGTACAAGTCCACTGGTTTCTTGGGACTGTAAATCATCCCTAAAAGACTGCTGCTGATGATGCTGAGTGCCAGCCTCCACCTCCATGCTGACACAATCCTCCTCCTCCTCCTCCTCCTCCTCTTCCTGTGCGATGGGTGGGACAGAAGGAACACTGTCTGGGTAAAGGGGGCCTTGAGAGGCAAGGAAGTCCTCCTCTTCCTGCCTCTGTTCTGCCTCAAGTGCCCTGTCCATTATTCCACGCAGCGTGTGCTCCAACAGGTGGACAAGAGGTACAGTGTCACTGATGCATGCACTGTCACTGCTCACCATCCTCGTGGCCTCCTCAAATGGTGCCAGGACAGTGCATGCATCCCTGATCATGCCCCACTGGCGTGGAGAAAAAAACCAAGCTCCCCTGACCCTGTCCTGGTGCCGTAGTCGCACAGGTACTCATTGATGGCCCTCTGCTGCGTGTGCAGCCGCTGCAGCATGGCCAACGTTGAGTTCCACCTGGTGGGCATGTCACATATAAGGCGGTTCTTGGGCAGGTTCAACTCCTTTTGCAGCTCAGCCAGGCGAGCACTGGCATTATAAGATCTGCGGAAATGCACACAGACTTTCCTGGCCTGCCTCAGGACATCCTGTAAGCCCGGGTACCTGCCCAAGAACCGCTGCACCACCAGGTTAAGGACGTGAGCCACACAGGGCACATGGGTCAGTTGTCCCTGTCGGAGGGCGGAGAGGAGGTTGGTGCCATTGTCGCAAACCACCATTCCTGGCTTAAGCTGGCGTGGCGTCAACCACCTCTCGGCCTGGCCCTGCAGAGCAGACAGGACCTCTGCCCCAGTGTGGCTTCTGTCCCCCAAACACACCAGCGCAAGCACGGCATGGCATCTTTTTGCCTGCGTACTTGCGTAGCCCCGTGAACGGCTACGGAGCACCGCTGGTTCATAGGACAAACCACAGGAAGAGGCCATGGAGGAAGAAGAAGAGGAGGGGGTGGAGGAGAGAGGTGTGTCACAACCAGTAGTAGCATTTTGGAGGCGTGGCGGTGGGACAACCTCCAACACTACTGCACCTTGTCCTGCATCCTTCCCAGCTGCCAAAAGAGTGACCCAATGGGCCGTGAAAGAAAGGTAACGTCCCTGTCCATGCCTGCTGGACCATGAGTCAGCGGTAATATGCACCTTACCGCTGACCGCCCTGTCCAGCGAGGCCAAGACATTGCCTTCCACATGCCGGTAGAGAGCCGGAATAGCCTTCCGTGAGAAAAAGTGGTGTTTGGGAACCTGCCACTGAGGAACCGCACATTGCACAAACTCACGGAAGGGGGCCGAGTCTACCAACTGAAAAGGCAGCAGTTGAAGCGCTAGCAATTTAGCCAAGCTAGCATTCAACCGCTGGGCATGTGGATGGCTGGGAGTGAACTTCTTTCGACGGTCCAGCAGCTGGGGCAGGGAAATTTGCCTGCTAGAATCGGACGTCGGTGTACTGCTAGCAGAGTGGCCGCAAGTACTTGGCTGTGACACACCTAATTCTACACCTTCATTCCTCTCAGTGCATGTTTCAGAGAGGACTGAAGTTATAGTGGGGTTGGAGATCCCAGCTGATGCGGTGCAAGGAGAGGTCCGCTTTGTTCTTTGGTGTGGGTCTTTGAGGTAGGCTTGCCAACGAGCTGCATGGCAGGTCAACATATGTCTGGTCAGGCATGTGGTACCCAAGCGGCTGATGTTTTGGCCACGCGATATACGCTTGAGACATATGTTGCAAACAGCAGCTGTGCGATCTGATGCACTAGCCTCAAAAAAGGCCCACACCAAAGAACTTTTTGAATGACGGGCAGAGGCAGCGCCCTGCACAGGCGGAGCTCTGCGGTGTGATTCCGTCGGTGTACTGCCCTTACGCTGGCCACCAAAGGGCATCCTGCCTCGTTGGAGATGTGCCTCCTCCTCATCCTCCTCCTCCTCCTCTCTCCTATTAGGCACCCACGTGGAGTCAGTGACCTCATCATCACCTCCCTCCTCATCACTGGAGCCAATCTGGCAGTATGCTGCAGCTGCTGGAACATGACTGCCAGATTGGTGTCCTTCTTGAGCATCCCCTCTGTCTGCTCTCACGCTACTGCCTTCCTCTAGCTGGGTTTCATCATCAGACCCTTCGAAACGCTGGGCATCCTCCTGGAGCATGTACCCAACACTGTGCTGAAACAGTTCGGGGGACTCCTCAGGAGGAGGACATGGTGGGTCTAGGGAAGGAGTGACTGATGATGAGTCTGACATTGATACCAGGGAAGAGGACGCTTTGGCAGCTGCTTTTCCAGTACCCTGAGCCTGGGTGAGAGAGGATGAGGAGGAGGAGGAGGGCTTGGTCATCCACTCTACCAAGTCTTCGGCATGATGTGGCTCAACATGTCCAGCTGCCGAAAAGAAGGACAAGCGTGTCCCATGGCCATGTGCTGATGACAATGCACCGCGTCCACGACCAGCACTGTTGCCCCCAGACACAGAGCCTGCTTGCCCTCTTTTATTGCCTCCTGACTGTCTGCCTCTCCTTGTTTGCCTTCCAGACATTCTAATAGATGGCCTGCAGGGAGATGGGAAAAAAGCAATAAGGGCTACCTTCAGGTGTCCTTCTCTGTCCCTTGAAACAAGGACTTTGACAGTGAAAGAAACTGACACACTCTCCCTACCTACAGTTTTCTGTCCCTAGAAAAAATGTTTTTTTTAAGCACAATTTAGCACAAGGAGAATTACCTCACTGTCCTTCCAGGTCCCTGGAAACAAGGACTTTGACAGTGAAAGAAACTGACACACTCTCCCTACCTACAGTTTTCTGTCCCTAGAAAAAATGTTTTTTTTAAGCACAATTTAGCACAAGGAGAATTACCTCACTGTCCTTCCAGGTCCCTGGAAACAAGGACTTTGACAGTGAAAGAAACTGACACACTCTCCCTACCTACAGTTTTCTGTCCCTAGAAAAAATGTTTTTTTTAAGCACAATTTAGCACAAGGAGAATTACCTCACTGTCCTTCCAGGTCCCTGGAAACAAGGACTTTGTCAGTGAAAGAAACTGACACACTCTCCCTACCTACAGTTTTCTGTCCCTAGAAAAAATGTTTTTTTTAAGCACAATTTAGCACAAGGAGAATTACCTCACTGTCCTTCCAGGTCCCTGGAAACAAGGACTTTGACAGTGAAAGAAACTGACACACTCTCCCTACCTACAGTTTTCTGTCCCTAGAAAAAATGTTTTTTTTAAGCACAATTTAGCACAAGGAGAATTACCTCACTGTCCTTCCAGGTCCCTGGAAACAAGGACTTTGACAGTGAAAGAAACTGACACACTCTCCCTACCTACAGTTTTCTGTCCCTAGAAAAAATGTTTTTTTTAAGCACAATTTAGCACAAGGAGAATTCACTCACTGTCCTTCCAGGTCCCTGGAAACAAGGACTTTGACAGTGAAAGAAACTGACACACTCTCCCTACCTACAGTTTTCTGTCCCTAGAAAAAATGTTTTTTTTAAGCACAATTTAGCACAAGGAGAATTCACTCACTGTCCTTCCAGGTCCCTGGAAACAAGGACTTTGACAGTGAAAGAAACTGACACACTCTCCCTACCTACAGTTTTCTGTCCCTAGAAAAAATGTTTTTTTTAAGCACAATTTAGCACAAGGAGAATTACCTCACTGTCCTTCCAGGTCCCTGGAAACAAGGACTTTGACAGTGAAAGAAACTGACACACTCTCCCTACCTACAGTTTTCTGTCCCTAGAAAAAATGTTTTTTTTAAGCACAATTTAGCACAAGGAGAATTACCTCACTGTCCTTCCAGGTCCCTGGAAACAAGGACTTTGACAGTGAAAGAAACTGACACACTCTCCCTACCTACAGTTTTCTGTCCCTAGAAAAAATGTTTTTTTTAAGCACAATATAGCACAAGGAGAATTCACTCACTGTCCTTCCAGGTCCCTGGAAACAAGGACTTTGACAGTGAAAGAAACTGACACACTCTCCCTACCTACAGTTTTCTGTCCCTAGAAAAAATGTTTTTTTTAAGCACAATATAGCACAAGCACAAAACACACTGACACTCTCCCTACCTATCCTTCTCTTTCCCTAAACTAAAGGAATCCAGGTTAAGCAATAAGAAATAAAAGTCACTGTCCCTGCCTATGCTGCTCTATCCCTGCTCCGGAACACACTACACTAGGCCGCCGTGCTGGCGGCCTTTTATAGTGTGGGGCGTGTACTAAACCCCCTCAGCAATAATTGGCCACAGGCATCCTGCCTGTGGCCAATCATTGCTCTCCTCGCTGCCGGCGCTGTGATTGGCCAAGCATGCGGGGTCACAGTGCATGCTTGGCCATTCACAGCGCCTGGATGACACTGCGATGGCGTAGTGCATTGTGGGCCGTTCGCGTCACTCGAATTTGGCGCGAACGGCCCAAATCGTTCGATCTTCGTCGAACGATCGAACAGCCGATGTTCGAGTCGAACGTATGTTCGACTCGAACACGAAGCTCATCCCTACTCAGCAGCACCCATAGGACTTCTAGTGTGTTAGTGGCATCACACAGAGCTCCTATATTTTCATCTCAGAAGCACCCATAGGACTTCTAGTGTGTTAGTGGCATCACACAGAGCTCCTATATTTTCTTCTCAGCAGCACCCATAGGACTTCTAGTGTGTTAGTGGCAGCAAACAGAGCTCCTATATTTTCTTCTTAGCAGCACCCATAGGACTTCTAATGTGTTAGTGTCATCACACAGAGTTCCTATATTTTCATCTCAGAAGCACCCATAGGACTTCTAGTGTGTTAGTGGCATCACACAGAGCTCCTATATTTTCTTCTCAGCAGCACCCATAGGACTTCTAGTGTGTTAGTGGCAGCAAACAGAGCTCCTATATTTTCTTCTCAGCAGCACCCATAGGACTTCTAATGTGTTAGTGGCATCACACAGAGTTCCTATATTTTCATCTCAGAAGCACCCATAGGACTTCTAGTGTGTTAGTGGCATCACACAGAGCTCCTATATTTTCTTCTCAGCAGCACCCATAGGACTTCTAGTGTGTTAGTGGCAGCAAACAGAGCTCCTATATTTTCTTCTCAGCAGCACCCATAGGACTTCTAATGTGTTAGTGGCATCACACAGAGTTCCTATATTTTCATCTCAGAAGCACCCATAGGACTTCTAGTGTGTTAGAGGCATCACACAGAGCTCCTATATTTTCTTCTCAGCAGCACCCATAGGACTTCTAGTGTGTTAGTGGCATCACACAGAGCTCCTATATTTTCATCTCAGAAGCACCCATAGGACTTCTAGTGTGTTAGTGGCATCACACAGAGCTCCTATATTTTCTTCTCAGCAGCACCCATAGGACTTCTAGTGTGTTAGTGGCAGCAAACAGAGCTCCTATATTTTCTTCTCAGCAGCACCCATAGGACTTCTAATGTGTTAGAGGCATCACACAGAGTTCCTATATTTTCATCTCAGAAGCACCCATAGGACTTCTAGTGTGTTAGTGGCATCACACAGAGCTCCTATATTTTCTTCTCAGAAGCACCCATAGGACTTCTAGTGTGTTAGTGGCAGCAAACAGAGCTCCTATATTTTCTTCTTAGCAGCACCCATAGGACTTCTAATGTGTTAGTGGCATCACACAGAGTTCCTATATTTTCATCTCAGAAGCACCCATAGGACTTCTAGTGTGTTAGTGGCATCACACAGAGCTCCTATATTTTCTTCTCAGAAGCACCCATAGGACTTCTAGTGTGTTAGTGGCAGCAAACAGAGCTCCTATATTTTCTTCTCAGCAGCACCCATAGGACTTCTAATGTGTTAGTGGCATCACGCAGAGTTCCTATATTTTCATCTCAGAAGCACCCATAGGACTTCTAGTGTGTTAGTGGCATCACACAGAGCTCCTATATTTTCTTCTCAGCAGCACCCATAGGACTTCTAGTGTGTTAGTGGCAGCAAACAGAGCTCCTATATTTTCTTCTCAGCAGCACCCATAGGACTTCTAATGTGTTAGTGGCATCACACAGAGTTCCTATATTTTCATCTCAGAAGCACCCATAGGACTTCTAGTGTGTTAGTGGCATCACACAGAGCTCCTATATTTTCTTCTCAGCAGCACCCATAGGACTTCTAGTGTGTTAGTGGCAGCAAACAGAGCTCCTATATTTTCTTCTCAGCAGCACCCATAGGACTTCTAATGTGTTAGTGGCATCACACAGAGCTCCTATATTTTCATCTCAGAAGCACCCATAGGACTTCTAGTGTGTTAGTGGCATCACACAGAGCTCCTATATTTTCTTCTCAGCAGCACCCATAGGACTTCTAGTGTGTTAGTGGCAGCAAACAGAGCTCCTATATTTTCTTGTCAGCAGCACACATAGTACCTATAGTGTGTTAGTGTCAGCACCCATAGGACCTACAGTGTGTTGTGAGCACACATAGGAGTTCTATTTTTTATACTATATACACTACCGACTACAATGGCTGGAAGACCGCCAAGGAGAGGCAGAGCGTGCCGAGGCAAGAACACAGGGCAGGCAGGCTCTGTTTCTAGAGACAACAGTGCTGGCCGTGGACGTGGTCGTGCATCGTCATCAGCACGTGGCCATGGGACACGCTTGTCTTTGTTTTCGGCAGCTGGACATGTGGAGCCGCATCATGCCGAAGGCTTGGTAGAATGGATGACCAAGCCCTCCTCATCCTCCTCATCCTCTCTCACCCAGGCTCAGGGTACTGGCAGAGCAGCTGCCAACGCGTACTCAATGGCATCATCAGCCACCCCTTCCCTAGACCCACCATGTCCTCCTGAGGAGTCCCCCGAACTGTTTGAGCACAGTGTTGGGTACATGCTCCAGGAGGATGCCCAACGATTCGAAGGCTCGGATGATGATACCCAGCTTGAGGAAGTCAGTAGTGTGCGCGCAGAGAGAGGGGATGCTGAAGGACAGCAATCTGGCAGTAGTGTTCCACCAGCTGCAGCTTACTGCCAGGTTTGCTCTAGTGGTGAAGAGGGAGGGGATGATGAGGTCACTGACTCCACGTGGGTGCCTGAAGGGAGAGAGGAGGAGGAGGAGGAGGATGCAGCGTCACATGTCCAACGAGGCAGGATGCCCCCTGGAGGCCAGCTAGAGGCCAGCACAGCAACTGTACCACACCGCAGAGCTCCGCCTGTGCAGGGCGCTGCCTCTGCACGTTATCACAAAAGTTCTTTGGTGTGGGCCTTTTTTGAGACGAGTGCATCAGATCGCACCACTGCTATTTGCAATATTTGTCTCAAGCGTATCTCGCGTGGCCAAAACATCAGCCGCTTGGGCACCACAAGCATGAGCAGACATATGTCGACCTGCCATGCAGCTCGTTGGCAAGCACACATAAAAGACCCACACCAAAGAACAAAGCGGACCTCTCCTTGCTCCTCATCAGCTGGGATCTCCATCCCCACTATATCTTCAGTCCTCTCTGAAAGCTGCTCTGAGAGGACTGAAGGTGTAGAATTAGGTGTGTCACAACCAAGTACTTGCAGTACACCGACGTCCGATTGTAGCAGGCAAATTTCCCTGCCCCAGCTGCTGGACCGTCGAAAGAAGTATACTCCCAGCCATCCACATGCCCAGCGGTTGAATGCTAGCTTGGCTAAATTGCTAGCACTTCAACTGCTGCCTTTTCAGTTGATAGACTCGGCCCCCTTCCGTGAGTTTGTTCAATGTGCGGTTCCTCAGTGGCAGGTTCCCAAACGCCACTTTTTCTCACGGAAGGCGATTCCGTCTCTCTACTGGCATGTGGAAGGCAATGTCCATGCCTCGCTGGACAGGGCGGTCAGCGGTAAGGTGCATATTACCGCTGACTCATGGTCCAGCAGGCATGGACAGGGACGTTATCTTTCTTTCACGGCCCATTGGGTCACTCTATTGGCAGCTGGGAGGGATGCAGGACAAGGTGCAGTAGTGTTGGAGGTTGTTCCGCCACCACGCCTCCAAAATGCTACTACTGGTTGTGACACACCTCTCTCCTCCACCCCCTCCTCTTCTTCTTCCTCCATGTCCTCTTCGAGTGCTCTGTCCTCGGAACCAGCGGTGCTCCGTAGGCGTACAAGGGGCTACGCGAGTACGCAGGCAAAAAGATGCCATGCCGTGCTTGCGCTGGTGTGTTTGGGGGACAGGAGCCACACTGGGCCAGAGGTTCTGGCAGCTCTGCAGGGGCAGGCCGAGAGGTGGTTGACGCCACGCCAGCTTAAGCCAGGAATGGTCGTTTCTGATAATGGCACCAACCTCCTCTCCGCCCTGCGACAGGGGCAGCTCACCCATGTGCCCTGTATGGCTCACGTCCTCAACCTGGTGGTGCAGCGGTTCTTGGGCAGGTTCCCAGGCTTACAGGATGTCCTGAGGCAGGCCAGGAAAGTCTGTGTGCATTTCCGCCGATCTTATAATGCCAGTGCTCGGCTGACTGAGCTGCAAAAGGAGCTGAACCTGCCCAAGAACCGCCTAATATGTGACATGCCCACCAGGTGGAACTCAACGTTGGCCATGCTGCAGCGACTGCACACGCAGCAGAGGGCCATCAATGAGTACCTTTGCGACTACGGCACCAGGACAGGGTCAGGGGAGCTTGGCTTTTTTTCCCCACGCCAGTGGAGCATGATCAGGGATGCATGCACTGTCCTCTCACCATTTGAGGAGGCCACGAGGATGGTGAGCAGTGACAGTGCATGCATCAGTGACACTGTACCTCTTGTCCACCTGTTGGAGCATACGCTGCGTGGGATAATGGACAGGGCACTTGAGGCAGAACAGAGGCAGGAAGAGGAGGACTTCCTTGTCTCTCAAGGCCCCCTTTATCCAGACAATGTTCCTTCTGTCCCACCCATCACACAGGAAGAGGAGGAGGAGGAGGAGGAGGAGGAGGATTGTGTGAGCATGGAGGTGGGGCCTGGCACTCAGCATCAGCAGCAGCAGTCTTTTAGGGATGATGTACAGTCCCAACAAACCAGTGGACTTGTACGTGGCTGGGAGGAGGTGGCTGGCGATCATGTCATCCTCAGTGACCCAGAAGACTCCGGACCGAATGCCTCAGCTAACCTACGCTGCATGGCCTCCCTGATCCTGCAAAGCCTGCGGAAGGATCCTCGTGTTCTTCGGATCAAGGAGAGTGACCATTACTGGCTGGCCACTCTCCTTGATCCACGGTACAAGGGTAAGGTTGCGGACCTTATCTTGCCGTCGCAGAGGGAGCAGAGGATGAGACATCTCAGGGAGGCCTTGCAGAAAGGTCTGTGCAACGCGTTCCCAGAAACTGGGAGGTTACAAACTCCTGGTCCTGGACGACGAGTTGCTGAGGCTTCGGTCAGTAGCAGAAGGAGCGGTGGGGAAGGTGGACGTCTGACCGATGCGTTCAGACAATTTTTTAGTCCGCAGCCCCAAGGTATGATCGGTTCCAGCAACCATCGCCAGCGTCTGATATACATGGTGCAGGAATACCTAGGGGCAAGGTCAGACTTGGACACCTTTCCCACCGAAAATCCTCTGGCTTACTGGGTCCTGAGGATGGATCACTGGCCAGAGCTTGCACAGTATGCAATTGAGCTACTGGCCTGTCCTGCATCCAGCGTTCTTTCCGAACGCACATTCAGTGCTGCTGGAGGATTTGTCACCGATCATAGGGTGCGCCTGTCCACCGACTCGGTTGATCGACTGACCTTCATAAAAATGAATCAGTCTTGGATCACCACCAGCTACCAGACACCTGAAGCGGATATAACGGAATAATTTATAATGTCACATCCCTTCAAGACTGCCTATGCTGATGCTGAGTGACTGTCCTGTTATGTTCACTGACTATCCTCTTCCTCCTCCTCAATGATCCATGCCACCACACCAGTGCCTAAGGCACAATTTTTCAGCCCCTGTATAACAGGGGCGTGTAATTACAATTTTTTAAAAAGATGCTTCGCAACAGGTGTGACTGCGGTGCTCAGAGTACAGTATCTGTGAGGGGTTGCAGTGTTGTGGCACCAGCACCAGTGCCTAAGGCACAATTTTTCAGCCCCTGTATAACAGGGGCGTGTAATTACAATTTTTTAAAAAGATGCTTCGCAACAGGTGTGACTGCTGTGCTCCAAGTACAGTATCTGTGAGGGGTTGCAGTGTTGCGGCACCAGCACCAATGCCTAAGGCACAATTTTTCAGCCCCTGTTTAACAGGGGCGTGTAATTACAAATCTTGATCTAATAGTTCACAGCAGGGCCCATTCCTGCGCCCACCAAGAGTAACTATGAGGGCCTACAGTCTTGTGGCAACACCGTCCACCACCACCACCACCACCAAAGGCCCAATTTTTCTGCCCTGTTCAACAGGTGCATGCAATTACAAATCTTGATCTAATAACTCACAGCAGGGCCCATTCCTGCACCCACCAAGAGTAACTGTGAGGGCTTACAGTCTTGTGGCAACACCGTCCACCACCACCACCACCACCACCAAAGGCCCAATTTTTCTGCCCGGTTCAACAGGTGCATGCAAGTACAAATCTTGATCTATTAACTCACAGCAGGGCCCATTCCTGTGCCCACCAGTCTTGTGGCTACACCAACATCTAATAAGGCAAATTTCTGCAGAGTATATACGGCAGGCCCCTACTTTCAAACATCCAACTTACAAACGACTCCTACTTGCAAACGGCAAGAGAAAACAGGAAGTGAGAGGAAATCTACCCCTAGGAAGGAAAATTCTATCCTGTTAGATTTAATTTGGGAAAAAGGTATCTCCTCTCTACTGATGCTTTATCACCAATCCTTGTTTCAATTAAAACCCCACTTTTCCAAAAACATTTGTCATTGGGACGGAAAGTGAGGTGACATGTTCTGAACAGATGTGCAAAGACAGCAAATGTTACAGGGGTGATAACCCCTCCCTATGTTCTCCAAAAAGCTTAAAAATTGATTTTTTTGGGATGTAGCTACACTTCATAATGTACCTGTTCAGATTCTACTTAAGAACAAACCTACAGTCCATGTCTTGTTTGCACCACCTATATACTGCTGTTCAGAGTATATAGGGTTGTAGGTATAGGGTTTTATTTTGGGTGCGGGGTCCCCCTTAGTATCCATACAAGACCCAAAGGGGCTGGGGTGGGGGGGGGGGGGTGATGGGGTAGCCATGCCATTTTTCTCAAGGATTTTCAGCCATATGGCGGCCAGGACAAGACATGACATTAAAGCCGCAAGTGGTTTTAAATGGCTTCTTTTTTTCCTTTACAAATGTCATTTTGTGCAAGGACAGTTCTAAACACGGGAAACACATGCCACTTCACAGGCATACTTTAGACACCCCCCAGGTACCATATTTAAAGGAAAATTTCACTTTTTTTTTTTTTCACTTTATGCATCATTAAAATGACTGCTCCCGAAAAAACTTTCGTTTTTAAAATTTCTTTTTGCATTGATATATGTCCCCTGGGGCAGGACCCGGGTCCTCAAACCTGTTTTATGACATTAACATGCATATTGGCCGTTGTAATTAGCAATTTTGATTTCGAACGTTCGCGTCCATTATAACGAATAGGGTTCGAAAATTCGCGCAAACTTTCGGTCCGTTCGAAGGTTCTGGTGCGAACCGAACCCGGGGGTGTTCGGCTCATCCCTAATCACAAGGTATTTCACACAAAGGATTCAATACCAAGAGAACAGGATACCTTTTTAACACAAGTAAAGGCACATATCAGGAATATGAAATGTTAGGGTAACATATTCTTTAGGGACCGTTTTTTTTGTGTTGAAAACCAATAGAAAATTTACCGTATATTCTAGATTTTTTTTTTATATTTTGACTGTCATACTATTCATACCAATATTATTTATTCCTTTTCCTGTGAAAACTGGCAATGGCTATGAAGACAGATACATTTTTCTTTTTTCTTTAAATTAGTTTCGCAGGCTTGATTCATAAGATATAATTATATGTAGTATTAT
This sequence comes from Rana muscosa, assembly GCA_029206835.1. Classification (NCBI taxonomy): domain Eukaryota; kingdom Metazoa; phylum Chordata; class Amphibia; order Anura; family Ranidae; genus Rana; species Rana muscosa. The sequence continues at coordinate 349,473,302 of CM055119.1, forward strand.
TGACAATTAGTTTTCTCTGGAAGAGTGTCACACATCATTTGTTACAAATGAAAAATACAACATTTATGAAAAGATAATGTTTTCTGGTAATTATTGAGCAAATCATCCAAGAAGTATCCAAGATGACATACTTAAGGGTGTTTACAAGGCTTGTCTAGTCCCCGTTAGTAGGGCAGAGCAGAGGAGAAAGGATGCAGTAGTTCAATATTAAGTGTGCCATCAGCTAAAACAAGTGCCAAAAAATCTTGGCAAAGATATGCCAAATATTCAGAATATGAGATGTTTATGAACAGCACACAGGCGGAACACATGAACACGACAGAAAATCATTTAAAAGGAAAATTCTGGGGAAAGCCAATAATTCAACAATGAGGATGCAAAATGAAAGAAAAAACTGTTTGCTTATTAGGCTTGTGCAATTCGTTTCGTAACGAATCAAAATTCGTCCGAATTTAGCAACTTTCGGACATTCGGAAGCATTCGAATTTCCGAACAGAGCAATTACGAATAAAACCGAATCCGAAATAAATTATACCGCAAAATAGCGAATGCCCGAAGGTCTTCGGCATAATTCGTTATGAAAAAAGTTACGAATGTACGAATCCATTCGAAGCACAATAACACTCACTCTGCTCTCTGCTTCTCCCTCACCATGCTGAACTCCCTCTCAAAATGGTGTACAGGGGCGGAGGCTATAGCCGCATGAAAAAACGAAAGTAAAATACGAGATTTCAAATCCATTCGAAGCACAATAACACTCACTCTGCTCTGCTCTCTGCTTCTCCCTCACCGTGCTGAACCCTCTCAAAATGGTGTACAGGGGCGGAGGCTATAGCCGCATGTAAAAAACGAAAGTAAAATACGAGATTTCGAATCGTTACAAATAACCGCTATGTATTTAGAAAAGTACAAATCCATTCGAAGCACATTAGGCATAATAGGCAGCGTCGTTGTGAGAGAGACACGGAAAATTACGAATCAACGAACCCAGAAAAAGTTACGAAAGTAGGAGTTGTGTCCAGAATCAACGAAAAACAACGTACTCTACCGAAAGTACGAATTATAAAGCAACAAAAAATTCAACGAAAAATGTCGCTTGCAAAAATACGAATGAGTCCGAACACGAAAAATCCCGTCTAGCAAAATTACGAATGATTACGAATCAACAGGACCGGAAAGAAACGAACCGAAACGGAACAAATTTTTCCGTTGTGCACAAGTCTATTGCTTATGTCTTTTTTTAATGTATTTTTTATTTAGAAACAAAGTCACTTTTTAGGACTAGAAGTATTTTTCAGACTAAAGCCTGGTACACACGATTGGATTTCCATCCGACAAAGCGTAGGACTTTTGTCCGAAGGGCGCTGGCCATGAACTTGTCTTGCATACAAACGGCAAAGAATTGTCGGCCAACAAACACGTTTTTCAGCTCTTTAGCGCCACCCTTTGGGCAACTTCTGCTAATGTTATGTTATGGTGAGCATTGCTTCCGAGCATGCGTGTTTGTACTTTGGATTTTTTTTTCGACTGACTTCAGTACACATGATTGGATAATCCGGCAACACACATTTGTTGTCAGAAATTTTTAAAGCATGCTATCCCACATTTGTTGGCGGAAATTCTGACAACAATTGTCCGATGGAGCCTACAAACGGTCGGATTTTCCGACAACAGCCTGCCATCACACTTTTCCCGTCTGAAAATCCGATCGTGTGTACGGGCCTTTAGACAAGCAATAGATGATTTTATTTTATTTCCTTCCACCAAAAATCGCTGGATTCTCTAATCAAGACAGTCTGTGATAATTGGGGAATCCCTCCCAGCCCTATTTTATTCTACTGGCTAGGGCCTATAGGTGCCGCTGCGGCCTCTGGGATCATATAGCAAAGATAATTTGTTACAGTTTATTGATATGGCTTACATCACATATAAAGCCCTGTACACACGATCGGATTTCCTATGGATTTTTAACCAATGGATTTTTCCATCGGAAATCCGATGTAGCTGACTTCCATCAGTCTTGCCTACACACCATCAGTCAAAAAAATGATCGTCCCAAACACTGTGACGTAAAACACTCCGACAAGCCGAGAAAAATGAAGTTCAATGCTTCTGAGCATGCGTCGACTTGATTTTGAGCATGGGTGGGTTTTTTATCCGATGTAGTTCCCCACAGACAATAGAAATTTGCTATTGTTTTTTTTCCATCGGATACATTTAAAACATGTTCTATTTTTTTACACCGATGGAAAAAAAAGATGGGGCCCATACACGATCGGTTTATCCGATGAAAAAAGTCCATCGGACTTTTTTCATCAGTAAAACCGATCGTGTGTACAGGGCTTTAGACTATTTCTCTATGGCATGTACATAAAACCATAGAGCAGCGATGGCGAACCTTGGCACCCCAGGTGTTTTGGAACTACATTTCTCATGATGCTCAACTATACTGCAGAGTGCATGAGCATTATGGGAAATGTAGTTCCAAAACATCTGGGGTGCCAAGGTTCGCCATCACTGCTCTATGGTTTTATGTACAATTTTAAGATTTTGTAATAAACATTCCATATTTTTATAGTTCTGTGTGGTCTTTCCTCTCTGGTACCAGTAAAGTCCTATACGAATAGTTTTTTTTTTCTATAGATGATGTGGTTACACGACTCCATCACTTTCAGAATGATCCATGTGTCTCCAAAAAATCGCGGATATGGAAGAACTCATTAACTTGGCAAATGATTCCCCATTCAAATTCACAGCCACTTGGTCTCACTATCGCACCACTGATCAACACAAAAGCCTGGTCAACCCCTAGGTAGAACATGCAAATGGGAAAGCAATTTTTTTGCCCATACGCAACATTTATCTATGGGGAAGCACTGAACAGTCCCCACACCCCTCACCGGAGAGATTGCGCGACAGACTACACATCTTCCCTCTACCTTCAACATGTCCATCCACCACTCATCTTCTCCCTCCTCTTACATTGTTATCTATTAACCTAAAGAGTTACCAACCCCCTTCATCCTTTACAGATTTAACCCTAGTTTGGAGGGTTTCATTGGCCATTGTATAAAACCACCTATTTGCATTTGTGTTCCTCAACCAACCCTCCTAACCCAACCAAATACATGTTGTGCTTATTCCAGAATACCCTTGCCTCCAACCCACCTGCCCCCTCCCATTGGATCATTTATTTTATTTATTTTCTTCTGTCCTTCAAATAACCTCTTCATTACTTACTGGTTTGGGTTTAACCCATTTATTTGAAGTTCATTATCATTTTCTTGATACTTGCAGCCTTACTTGATTTTGGGCACTGATAGCCCCTAGGCAGGCTAACTGTTGTACCTGTAACATTTATCCAACTTTTTGTTGCAGCACATTGATTGTATATCGAAATGCTTGACATTTTTTTTGTACTGTATGTTTGAAAATTCTATTCTCAATAAATCTTGTTTGGAATAAAAAAAAGATGGATGTGGTACCTTCATAATTAGCCGATTACTTCAATTTTTGGTAAGTGATCACATGTGAAAAATCTGATAGGCTGGTTGTTTCCAAACCGATCGATGGGTCGATTTGGGTACAACCAGTCTTTCCATAGATGGATCGAATCTTGTCCGGTCCCTGCTGAATCGGCCAAGATTCCGTCCATCTATGGCCAGCCTAATAAAATCTTCTATGGGTTCTAGACAGCCTACTAGAGCCTGAACGCAAAGAAGTTAATTTACTAAAACTGGAGAGTGCAAAATCTGGCGCAGTTGTGCATGGTAGCCAATCAGTTTCTAACTGCAGCTTTTTCATTTAGGCTTTGACAAAAAAAAATGGAAGCTGATTGGTTTCTATGCAGAGCTGCACCAGATTTAGCACTTAACCAGTTTTAGTAAATCTCCCCCCAATGTAATTCCATCCAGCAGTGACTTCATACCATCAGTAATTATAACCGTATTTTCAGTCGAAGGAGTGATTTTGTAATTTGTACTGAAGAAAAAAACACAAGTTAGCATAACCCGAGGTTATGCAAGTTTAGAGGATTTTTATCTTGTAGCTATATTTTGAATAAAACTCTTCTTTGAAATGTGCTATACCAAACTATACTATATGGCCAAAAGGCTGTAAGCTTCCCTCCCAATTATTGTGTTTAGGTGTCTCCAGCGAAGAATGCTGTTAAGACTGGTTCACACAATTTCCCAGGGGTAACATGCATGTAAAAGCAACAGCCAGTACTCCATACTCCTTCTACTCGACCTCTCTGCAGTCTTTGATACCGTTGACCACCAGCTCCTTCTCAATAAACTCCATTCCCTTGGCCTCCAAGATTCTGCTCTATCCTGGTTCTCTGCCTATCTATCACAGCGCTCCTTCAGTGTACCCTACAACTCTGTCTCCTCCTCTCCATTGCCCCTTTCTGTGGGGGTCCCCCAAGGCTCTGTTCTTGGACCACTTATCTTCTATATCTACACCTCCTCTCTTGGTCACTTGATAACCGCCCACGGCTTTCAATACCACCTATACGCCGATGACGCCCAAATCTATCTATCTACTCCTCACCTCACTCCTTCAGTCTCCTCTCGCATTACTAACTTATTAACTGACATCTCAGCATGGATGTCGCACCACTTCCTTAAACTAAATCTCTCTAGAACTGAGTTACTAATATTCCCCCCTGCCTGTGCCCCCCTCCATGACTTTTCCATCAAAATCAACAATGCAACCATCAGTCCCTCCCCTCACGCCAGGATACTAGGTGTAATCCTAGACTCTGACTTGTCATTTCAGCCTCACGTCCAATTGTTGTCAAAGGTTTGTAGAATTCACCTCCGTAACATCTCTAAAATTCGCCCCTTTTTAACATATGAAACCACCAAACTCCTCATTCACTCCCTTGTTATCTCTCACCTTGACTATTGAAACTCCCTTCTTATTGGCCTGCCTCTCCATAGGCTATCCCCTCTTCAGTCTATCATGAATGCTGCTGCCAGACTTATCCACCTTACCAACCGCTCAGTGTCTGCCAACCCTCTCCTCCAATCCCTACACTGGCTCCCGATCACCCAGCGAATTAAATTCAAAATACTAACCACAACCTACAAAGCCATTCACAACTCTGCCCCGAGCTACATCACCAATCTTGTCTCCAAACATATCCCAAACCATCCTCTCCGCTCTTCTCAAGACCTCCTACTGTCAAGCTCTAAAGTCTCCTCCCATCCTCTGGAACTCACTACCTCAACCTGTCCGGCTATCCCCTACTCTTGCCACCTTCAGGCGATCCCTGAAAACTCACCTCTTCAGGGTAACCTATCACGTCTCCAACTAATCTTTTACCACTTCCATCAGCTCATTCCCCACAGTTACAACCTTTTGTACCACCTGCCCCACCCTTTTAGATTGTAAGCTCTTCTGAGCAGGGCCCTCTTAATCCTCTTGTATTTTATTGTATTGTAACTGTATTGTCTCCTTTTTATATTGTAAAGCGCTGCGTAAACTGTTGGCGCTATATAAATCCTGTATAATAATAATAATAATAATAATAACACAATCACAGTAAGAGTTATGTGTGTAGGTGTGCTGGTATGCCATTCATTTTGAATAGCACTCCAATGCACTAAGGCAATGCAACTACACTGCAACACACTATCACAGGGTGTTGTATTCCTGAAAAATGGTCAGGAGCAGTTTTACTTGCGATGAGGTGCATTATCAAAATTAATTGACTGCCTTAATGCAAGGCATGCTAAGGCCCACATAAAACCTAAAGCATTCAGTGATTAACTAGGTGGTGAAACCATAATCAAAAAATGAGCCATGGAACGTGGATCTTTTGAGTGATCCTGTCACATCCTGTAAAGGAAGATATTTTGTACATACCCTTCCAGTGGGTGGTTTCTAAAATATTTACTCTCTGTAAGAGCTCCTACTGTTATCTGACATGTCCACATGTGTCTGATAGTTTATTTCCCTGTCAGGGTGATCATTTCAGATTTACACACATGAGCATGTGCATGTACCTATTTCTGTGCAAAGATGTCTAGCTAGCTAGATAGGTATACCTGCTCACTCCTGCACACACATTCTCAATGGAACACCCCCATTGATAACGTCAACATCTGATGAAACGCGTAGGGTATTGGCCAATGCTTTTGGAATAAATTTGTTTTAATGGTATTACACTATTGCAATATCTTTTTACATTTGCACATGGGTATATATATATATATATATGTATATATATATATATATATATTGTGAGGGGGTTAACTCAGTAGCGGGTGTGTGTGACCCCCTGGTTGGGCTCCCCACACAAAAACAGGGCCAGCAGACGGAGGTTGTGGTTTTCAAAATGTGCGGTTTATTTCTCTATGTACAGTGACAAAAACACAGCAAAGCCAAAAAGAAACATAAACAAAATAAATCCTGGTCAGTTTGACCTCTGACTAAACATGCAGGTTTCCTAAACTAACAACTGGGATCAGCCTGGTGCTGTCCTAGTCCCTAAGTCCCTGGTTTAGTAAAAGTCCAAACAAATAGCCACACAGGCTTTGCCTCACCGCACAGGGGTTCACTCTCCCTAGACAGTCCACACAGGTCTGGGTCCAGGCATGAGCTAACATCTAATGAAGCTGGGAGTTTTTATAGAGGCCTTAAACGAACTGACAGGCTTCAGCTGGTCTCATCAACTCCCTGCCTGCACGACGCCCAGCCCTCTCCCTAGAGGTATGAGTCATCCATGAGCCCACTAGCCTCAGCTGGGCTTCATCAACTCCCTCCCTAGTTGTATAAGTCAGCATAAAGCCTGAATCTGGGAGAAATATATCTACCCCCCTGGATGCAACCAGGTGACTTTACCTTCCTGCTGTCACATACCCCCCCCTCTTGTTTTAACCTTGGGGTTGGAACACCAGCAATCAGGCATTCATGTACTCGAGACAAAGCATCCACATTCCCCATTTGAACGCCAGGGCGATGCTTTACTGTGAAGTTGAATTCCTGTAGGGCCAGGAACCACCTATTCACTCTTCTATTTGTCTCCTTGTTTTGAGCCATCCACTTTAACGGAGCGTGATCCGTAACCATGTCAAAGTGCCTACCTAGCAGATAGTACCGAAGGGAATCTAGAGCCCACTTCACCGCTAAACACTCCTTTTCAACCGTGGCGTAATTTACCTCATGGGACTTCAACTTCCTGCTGAGGTAAATGACTGGGTGCTCTTCCCCGTTCCAGACCTGGGACAATACTGCTCCTAACCCCACATCTGACGCATCACTTTGTACGACAAAGTCTTTAGAGAAGTCGGGTGAGTACAACACTGGCTGGCTACATAAGGCTTGTTTCAAGAATTGGAATGCTGCCTCAGCCTCGGGGGTCCATTTAATCATGACCGACCCTTTCCCTTTCGTCAGGTTGGTTAGGGGCACAGCCTTAGAAGCAAAGTGGGGAATGAAGCGCCGATAATAACCCGCGATTCCCAGAAAGGCCCGTACCTGCTTCTTGCTGTTGGGACGTGGCCAACTCTGGATGGCCTCGACTTTGTTGAGTTGGGGTTTTATCACTCCCCTGCCAATGGTGTACCCAAGATATTTGGCCTCCTCCTGCCCAATGGTACACTTCTTGGGGTTAGCCGTAAACCCCGCTTCCCGGATAGAGTCTAGGACTGCTTGCACTTTTGGCAGATGTGAGGCCCAATCTGTGCTATGGACAATTACGTCATCCAGGTAAGCCGCAGCATACTTCCGATGGGGCCTCAGTATCTGGTCCATTTTCCGCTGGAATGTGGCCGGCGCATTCTGTAACCCGAACGGCATTCTCTTATATTGGAACGCCCCGTCTGGGGTTACAAATGCGGTTTTCTCTTTGGCCGACTTGGCCAGGGGAATTTGCCAATACCCTTTTGTGAGGTCAAGAGTCGTCATGTATCGGGCTGTTCCCAGCCGGTCGATCAACTCATCTATACGTGGCATGGGGTAGGTGTCAAATTTTGTAACTTTGTTCAACTGACGAAAATCGTTACAAAATCGCCAGCTCCCATCCGGTTTAGGCACCAACACAATGGGACTAGACCAATCACTTTGGGACTCCTCTATCACCCCTAAGTTCAGCATTTTCTGTACTTCCTCCCGTATTGCCTCCCGTCGGGCCTCTGGGATCCGATAGGGTTTTAACTTCACCCTTTCACCGGGCGGGGTAATGATGTCATGCTCTACCCCAGATGTTTGTCCCGGCAGCTCAGAGAATACCTCCTTGTTGCGAAGCACAAACTCCTTAACCTCCTGTTGTTGGGGTTGTGACAAGGTGGCTGCTATTCCAACCTCCGGAATCACGCAACCAGTTTGAGCTGGTGACCAAGTTTCTGCGACTAGGGACTCTCTATCCCTCCAGGCTTTCAACAGATTAACGTGATATATCTGTTCGGGCTTTCGCCTTCCTGGTTGTCTGACCTTGTAATTCACTTCGCTCACTTTTTCCATTATCTCGTAGGGGCCTTGCCATTTGGCAAGGAATTTACTTTCAACCGTAGGGACAAGTACCAATATCCTATCCCCCGGGGAAAAGGTACGGGTCTTTGCTCCACGGTTGTACACTCTCTGCTGTGCCAACTGCGCTTGGGCCAAATGTTCCTTCACGATGGGCATTACCTGTGCAATTCGATCTTGCATCAGGGCGACATGCTCAATCACACTCCTGTGGGGAGAACTCTCACTTTCCCAAGTTTCCTTGGCAATATCCAACAGCCCTCTTGGGTGTCTCCCATACAGTAACTCAAAGGGGGAGAATCCCGTAGAGGATTGGGGCACCTCCCTAATAGCAAACATCAAATAAGGAAGTAGACAGTCCCAATCCTTTCCATCTCTATCCACCACTTTCTTCAACATTTGTTTTAGGGTTTTGTTGAATCTTTCAACCAGCCCATCGGTTTGGGGGTGATACACAGATGTACGCAATTGCGTCACTTTGAACAATTTACACAGCTCTTTCATAACCCGGGACATAAAGGGTGTACCTTGGTCCGTAAGCAGTTCTTTACAAATACCCACCCGGCTAAAAACAAGAGATAGCTCTTTGGCTATGGTTTTGGCCGAGGTATTTCTGAGAGGGATCGCTTCTGGATAACAGGTGGCATAGTCCATTATAACCAATATGTACTGGTGCCCCCTAGCGGACTTGATTATAGGACCTACCAAATCCATTGCGATTCTCTCAAACGGGACCTCAATGATGGGTAGAGGGACCAGCGGGCTACGGAAATGTGGCATCGGGGCCGACCTCTGACACACAGGGCAGGAGGAACAATAATTTTCTATGTCCTTCATCACCCCAGGCCAATAGAATCTCTGTAATACCCTCTCTCGGGTTTTCTCTGTCCCCAGATGACCTCCAAGAATGTGCCCATGGGCCAACTCCAACACCAACTTCCTGTAAGGTTTGGGCACCACAAGCTGCTCAACGGTTTCTTCTGCCCTTTTTGCCACCCGATACAGTAGGTCCTTCTCTACGCTGAAGTATGGGTAAGTGCAGGTATTATCTGGGTTCACTAACTCGCCATCTATTTCCACTACGTTTTCCCGTGCCTTTATTAGGGCGGGGTCTTTTAACTGTTCTGTGGCAAAATTTTCCCTGTGAACCTCCAGATCAGAAAACTCCACAGACGGTAGGTTTTCGTCTGAGGAGGTGGGCTCCTCTCCAGTTTCTTGAGTCTCCCCTGCCAATACTGACAAGGGAAATTCTGGAGAGTCCTCACCACTCTCAGAGGAGTTCTGGCTATCACATTCCTGGTACATAGGGGCACCAGTGGGGGGCTCAGGATCATCCCACAGTTCCCAGAACTTCGGAAAATCTCTTCCCACAATGGCATCATGCGGTAATTGAGATACTAACCCCACTGGATGAGAGAGGGTACCTTTGGGGGTCTCGAAACACACTGTAGTCACTGGATACTCTCGGGTGTCCCCATGCACACAAATAACAGCTACCTTGCTATTCCCAGAGACCTCTGTTTTAACTAATTCAGCCTTTATCAGGGTCACAAGGCTACCTGAATCCAGTAATACCACAACATTTCTACCATTAATACACATTTTGCATAAATGTTTCTCAGTTCCCCGAATGGCAGTGCATGCGACTGTCGCACATAGCGACTGACGTCTGTCCGTCAGAAAGTCACATTGCATGGGTTCCTCCACAACCGGGCAATTTGCTGCAATATGTCCCGCTTGCCGGCAGCGGTAGCAAACAATCCTTTTGGCTGCCTCTTGAGCCCCTGACTTCCCAGGCTGTTCTCGCCAAACTTTGGGTAGAGCTCCCACCCTCTCACTCTCTCCACCCTCACCCCTTGGAATCCTCTTATCCGCCCCTGGGGATGGTCTGGTCTTAGGGTGGAAAGTCCGAGAGTCTCTGGAAGAGGCCGTCAGGTTCTCTGTAGCCAAGTATTTCTCTACACGATCCACAAGACCACCGGCCGTCTCTGGGTCTCCATGGCTTACCCACTTTTGGATGGCAGTAGGAAGAGCTCTCAAAAACCGATCCATTACAACACGTTCCACAATCTCTGGTGCGGACAAAGTCTCTGGCTGTAGCCACTTCCTGCTCAGGTGAATGAGATCATACATTTGAGACCTGGGGGGTTTTCCAAGCTGGAAAGTCCAGTTATGCACACGCTGAGCCCGGACAGCCAGGGTGACACCCAGCCTTGCCAATATTTCAGCTTTTAGCATCACATAGTCTTTTGCTTGGTCAGGCTCTAGGTCATAGTAAGCCTTCTGCGATTCACCAGTTAACAGAGGAGCCACCAGTCCAGCCCACTGCTCCTCAGGCCACTTTTCTCTTTCAGCAGTCCTTTCAAATGTGGTCAAAAATACCTCTGGATCATCCTCTCCAGTCATTTTTGTCAATAAACGACTCACCCCAAAGGACGCGGTATTAGTGGGACGGCTTTCCTCACTGGTCTGCGGACGTTGCTGCATTACTGCTTCCATTTGTTGTAGTCTCTGCTCTTGCTTCTGTAACAGGTCTATGAAGCGGGCCTCAGATTGCTGCTGGGCTTGTTGATGAGCTTGCTGCTGGGCTGCAAGGCTCCTTTGCAAACCTGCATTTGTCTGCTGTTGATTGGCATTTGCTAGAGCCAGCTGTTTCAGTATCTCCTCCATGCTGGCTTAAAAAAAACTGCCACTGGTTCTCCACCAACTGTGAGGGGGTTAACTCAGTAGCGGGTGTGTGTGACCCCCTGGTTGGGCTCCCCACACAAAAACAGGGCCAGCAGACGGAGGTTGTGGTTTTCAAAATGTGCGGTTTATTTCTCTATGTACAGTGACAAAAACACAGCAAAGCCAAAAAGAAACATAAACAAAATAAATCCTGGTCAGTTTGACCTCTGACTAAACATGCAGGTTTCCTAAACTAACAACTGGGATCAGCCTGGTGCTGTCCTAGTCCCTAAGTCCCTGGTTTAGTAAAAGTCCAAACAAATAGCCACACAGGCTTTGCCTCACCGCACAGGGGTTCACTCTCCCTAGACAGTCCACACAGGTCTGGGTCCAGGCATGAGCTAACATCTAATGAAGCTGGGAGTTTTTATAGAGGCCTTAAACGAACTGACAGGCTTCAGCTGGTCTCATCAACTCCCTGCCTGCACGACGCCCAGCCCTCTCCCTAGAGGTATGAGTCATCCATGAGCCCACTAGCCTCAGCTGGGCTTCATCAACTCCCTCCCTAGTTGTATAAGTCAGCATAAAGCCTGAATCTGGGAGAAATATATCTACCCCCCTGGATGCAACCAGGTGACTTTACCTTCCTGCTGTCACAATATATATATATATATATATATATATATATATATATATGCTTTCTATGACTACTCTTTAGTCGGTGGTCATGGTGTTCCGGTAGGATTTTTTCCTTAAGGTCATAGTAAATTCACATGTCGCATATGTTATCCTTTCACGTGGGATTGGACATTCACTTTATGTGGACTTTACTTTGATTTTAGATTTTTGATTAACATGTTTAATTTTAGAGTTTTCTGATATTTTCTTATCTTCATTATTGTTTATATTTGACAACATATATTTGTGTTGGTATTGTCAATAATTCCACAAATTTGCATAATTAATTACTGTAGGTTTGGGGATTTAACGCTACTTTTAAAACTGAGTCTTGCCTAGGTTCAGCACTGAGTGGTCTTCCAGTTGTACGTTTGTGATCTGAGAACCTGAAATTAAAGGGTCTGACATTTGAAACTGTTACCAATCTACCGGTAAGTTATATCTGGCTGCCTTGGATTTACCTTCTGTGCCTATGCTTGCTAAATATCTTTGCAACTGACTTCAGCCTGAAATCCTGCCTAACAAAGAGTTTGTTGCCCCTGGACCTTATTGCCTGCACATTTGATAATCTCTAAAGTTTCCAAGTTTCTGGTTCTGTTCATGATTTGGTGTTTCACTGCTTGCCATTTGCTGATCTTGGTCTGTGAACCAATTTTGCTGTGTCTGAGATCCATGCCTCCTCGCTGTACTTTTGCTTCTGACACTAGTGGTATTGATTCCTGTCACCAGTCTCTGCAACGAGCCACTTGTGCCCTTCCATTGCTATTGCAGGCCCTGTTTTAGTTTCCAGGGGTGGAAGAAGAACTCAGAATGCCCAGCAGGGGACATACTATCTGACAATTTAACAGACTGCTCAACTGAAAGGTAAGTATGGAATTTCTTCCTTTACTGGGTGCTTTTTATTGTTTTTACTGTCATGACAGGGTTGCTTTAAAAACAACTCAGTGCTTGAAGCTGCCTGATGTCTATCATTATCATCATTATCATAAATAAAATGTAAATTTGGTGTGTTGTTACTCTTTAAAAGAAAACATATTCTTTAAACTTCACTTTTATAATTTTAAAATCACTTATATGCTAATCTTCTAGTCTTTCACAAACATCCTTTTACCTTGCAGTGTGAAATCTGTCACATTCTGATATTGTCTCTGCCTGTTTGGATTAATGTCTATTGTGGCATCATGTAGCATCACATCGTAAAATCTCACTGTGCATTGTGTGCCATTTGTTGTCAGATACACTATATTATCAAAAGTATTGGGACACCTGCCTTTACACGCACATGAACTTTAATGGCATTCCAGTCTTAGTTCGTAGGGTTCAATATTGAGTTGGCCCACCCTTTGCAGCTATAACAGCTTCAACTCTTCTGGGAAGGCTGTCCACAAGGTTTAGGAGTGTGTCTACCTGTTCCTGGAATACCAAAATTCTCCAAGACTCTTACTTTCTCTTTTTACAGCATTGCACGTTAATGGAACACTTCCATAATTAATTTTGAACTCACTGAAGCCAAATTAGCCTGAATTATGGTCCATGGACACCAAAGAGCAAAGCCATTGAAAAACAGATAGCTTCTGAGGGAATTTGGATTCCATGCCTTCAATACCTACAATTTTATCAGGTACTCCGCAACCAAACTAATACTTATCTGGTGATATGCTGATTTCCTTTTGACGTTGAAGGGAGAGGAAAGATGCTCTAACCAGTCAATTTAAACTTTTACCCTTTTTCCTTCCTTTTGCAATGGATTTGCAATGGACTGTGCAAATTTATATCTTAGTGAATAATGGTGGAAACCTCCACGGCCACCACACTTAAAAACTATAAACAACAATATATGTTAAATGTGCATAAATACAATTTTACATGATAATGAGAAACTAACAATAACTGTGAATACCCATGCTATGGTATATGAGCGGTGTTGGAACCGCCTCATTTCCCACTTTCAATTTGACTTAACTCCCAATAAAAAAACACAAATTGTCACACTTTGTGAATAGTTGTGGGAACTTCAAATATGTCCGTCCACTACCAAGTGAAATATATATATATATATATATATATATATATATATATTTTTTTTAAAAACACCAATGTTTATCCACTTATGCAGTGCTCTAAATATACACAGAGAGGTTGATTTACTAACACCGGAGCGTGCAAAATCAAAACCAATCAGCTTCCAGGTTTTTTTTTTTTGGTCAAAACTTAATTGAACAAGCTGAAGTTAAAAGTATGTAAAGCTGCATCAGGTTTTATACTCTCCAGTTCTAGTAAATCATCCCCATAGTCTTTCAAATCAATAAATTATAATGTCCTCAAATGTGTTGCTCGTGCTACCATGCAGATGATTTCTTAAATCAGGTCACCACGTGCTGTCCTCCACTAAATGCACCACCTGCTCGCCCCTTCACAAGAGGACCTTTATGTTTTATAGGTCAAACTGCGCTTTTTCCTTGAAATGGAGTATTCCTGTCCAACTCTGGAATTATCCAAATGCATCAAACCGGTTCCACCTTCTACCACATCATGTATTATGCTCTCCAAGATTTCACTCTTCTTAAAAACACAAAGGATTAAAAAAAAGACCATAATCATTTAAAACAACCAGTTTATTAACCACTTGGAGCCCAAGATTTTTCTGGCAATTTTTGTTTACAAGTTTAAATCAGCAATTTTTGCTAAAAAATTACTTATAACCCCCAAGCATTATACAATATATATATTTTTTTTTTTTGCAGAGACCCTAGGAAATAAAATGGCAATTGTTGAAATAGTTTATGTCACATTTGCGCAGCAGTTTTTCAAACACATTTTTTTTTTAAATACACTTTAATGAATTAAAAAAAACAATAAATTCTCTCATTATTTTGCAAAATATAAGTGCTCCGGTGCTCCTGATGACCTGACCGACCGGGCCATGGGTGGCTGTGGGTGCACTGTTTGCCGCCCTCCCCAAAATGTTTTACCACCAGCCGCCACTTCTGTGCAATGCATGCAGTTATGTCACGGTGTGGCAGGATTTCACTATTTCACTGGCTAAAACAGGCATATCTCCTGCAAATAAAAAAGTTATAAAATTTGTTCCTATTGAACACCTTCTTAATCCTTTTTTTTTCCAACCAACCCTGTTCACGTGATGCCACTGACAGATGGAGAGAACAGTGTGAGGAGCTCACTATCCATGTGAAGTCTGGGAGTTGACCACGTACATTTCTCAACTACAATAGAGAAGTAAGGTTACCAACCTGGCTCTGTTGTATAGAAGGAATGTGTAAAGTTCAGGACTTTATTGACAAAAAATTATTTGGAAAAGCAACAGCTCCAATATACATTATTCCACCGTTTGAAACACTGGTAGTATACACACATGGTATACATAAATTATACATAAACTCCAACAATAAACGTTACCTATTTGCCCCCTTTTGATCTGTTAAAAATACAATTGAATGTGTTTGGCAACATTTTTTCAGTAGGTGCAAAATATACATGTTTATTCTGCCAGAAACCTATACATATTGTTCGTCTTCTATACTCCACAAGGTTATCTCAAACTCTGATATTAGCCCTGTCATCTATGTAAACCACAGTACTCTTCCCCCTATCTTATAGAGAAAAGGAGAGGTTGGTGCTCTGTAGCCCTCCTAACATACTTCTTGATTTAGGGGGACAAGGCTGTTCCTCCATGGATACATTTTGGTCACACGAAGTATGCTACTAGTAGAGTAACGGGGAAAACAAAAGGGAAAATCCTTAAAAAAAAGAAAAAACAGCAATCAAATCTAATAATTGGTCATCTGCAGTATATTACATTTTTGTTCTTGGGTTTAGATACAAATTAAAGGAGAAGTACATCCAAAGCTGGTTTAGCTGTACTATGCCTGTGGATCACAGGAGTGCAGATCATTCTCATTTTCAGCAGACTGAAGCCCGCTGTTGGCTGATGTCACAGGCAGGGGAAAGATTGCGACCATATGGTTGGGATCTGCCACATGCCTGGACTGGCACCCAGCTCAGCCTCTCAGCGAGCTGCTGAGATCCTGAGCCAGCCATTCCACCCTCCACAGGCCAGCGCTCCAGTGGGGTGGGGCAGAGCAGAGAGCAGGCGACTGACAGTCACTAGCTCTCTGCTTGGGGAGCTCTGAGAACCGAGCAATTAATAGTGTTTGATCACTCGGTTCTCAGCTTTAGAGCCGGGGGGGACAGATGCCTAGGTAAGTATGATTTAAAAAAAAAATCCCATATTTCTCTTTTAACTGTTCTGTACTAATGTTTTGGGGCAACAGCTGCATGCATTTGTATTTCTTTACATAAGAAGACCCCTTTTACGAGAGGAGGAGTCACCTAGGCGGTCCCTGGGCAGAAGGAGGTAGTGGGACAGGAAGTCCCACTCCTAACGAAGCCCCCACTCCCCCCCAAAAAAAATTACATGCCAAATGTGGCATGTAAGGGGGCGAGGAGTGCTTAAAGCGGAAGTTCCACTTTTGGGTGGAACTCCGCTTTAAAGACCAAACCCTGTGTTCTATTGTCCATTATTTCTCAATATCACAGTGTCTCTTTTTTGACCCTGCATGTTGCAAGGTGTCCCAACCATTTGTACAGAATTATGACCTATGTTTGATCTTTGCTTCTGATGAAAAACTCATGGGGGTTGATTTACTAAAACTTGAGAGTGCAAAATCAGGTGCAGCTCTGCAAAGAAACCTTTCAGCTTCCAGGTTTTTTTTTTAAATCAAAGCTTAATTGTACAAGTTGAGTTAGAAGCTGATTGGCTACCATGCTCAGCTGCACCAGATTTTGCACTCTCTAGTTTTAGTAAATAAAGTCTAAAGCAGGCCATACGCGGTCGAATTTCGAACAAATTTTATTTTCAAAATCATAAAGTTTGTTTCTTTTGTGATCCGATGATGCCACCATTGATTTTCGAAATTCGGCCGACCAAGCCTTCATGTTGCTACAGAAAAGAATTTACGTTGCAGGGAATATTCTTTTCTCTCTGGGAATTTTCTTTTCTTGCACATGCAAATTTTTTTTCTAATACATGTCTCGCACGATTCTCCCATCATTGATTAGAAAATAGTTTGTTTTTCAAAAAATTTCCAACATGTCTGATTCCACCAAATTTGATTGCCGCACAAAAATCTGCTGTTGCTGCAGCCCACTAACGGTGCAAAATTTGTACGAAAATTCTTTGATACGATTTTGGAAAGAAAATTCTTTTGAGATTCGAACTGTGTATGGCCGGCATAATACATTTAATTGTTTAAAAACAAAACTGTGTGCTATTTTCATTATGACATCCCTTCACAGTGTGTTGCCTGCACTTCCTGACACTTAACACCTTATGTATACCAGCTGTACCCTCAACCACATTCCACTTTGATCACATTGAGTCAACAAGCCTGGCCAACAAGAAATTTTTAAGGTTTAGTCTTTTTCTGAAAAAAATATGACTTCCTCCTTGAGGGATCCTGTGACCCTTTAAGCTTTGGTCAGTCGCTCATGCAATAAGTCTACCCACAATAACAAACCTTGGAGAAGGCTCCTTGAAACTTATATTCAAGGAAAAAGTCAAAAAACTTTTTCCCCCCTATTTTAGGAGTTTGCCAGTCTTACAGTAATGATAATAAAGTTTAATGAAAGCACAGTATTTGACCATGTGTGTGTTGCTATTTCCTGGCTTGTCCCCCGTCGCTGACAGTATTTGGAGAGCTGTTTGCCACTGCCAGGCCAACATTCATGATGTACTTTAACTCTTATCAAGCAGTGCTTCAACACTTAGCTACAATGATGCCTTGAGGTAACACAACTATAGAAAACATCATGTGATCACCAGTCCCAACAAATTTACGCCTTCTATACAGTCATCACACGTCTTTCTTCAGTGAAGACCCATTCTTTGTCAGCCAACAAAACTGGCAATTAAACATAATACTTAATGAGTTGCTGGGTAATTGTTATCACCTCTGATTTTATCATAGCGGTCTAATAATTATCAATTTTGTGATGTTGGTATTTTATTTTCTTTCCCAGCACTTTAACTTTGACTGTCTCAAACAACAGATGGGAAACATCAGCAATAATGATCCTGTAGGAGAAGCAAACACATGTACACGGTAACAATTTCATTCTTGGCAGCTAAAACGCTGGAGAACTTAATTGAATTCCTTTCCCATCTCTAATCCACTGCTGTTTAAACTGTCAAAAATGTTTTTTTTTTTTTCCTCCCTGCGTTTAAATTGGAGTCAGTACAATGACTGCTAAAATATTCATATGAAGTACAGAAGTACAATAGCCACAGCTCTACCTGCTGTGGCCTCGATGTAAAGTTGGTCTGGGCTGAGAGGGCTCTAGGTCATATTCATAGGCAATAAAAATTATTTGAAGGAGATGTTAGAAGTCAGTTTTCTTTTCTACTCAATCAGATTCCCTTTGTTTGTTTTTTTAAAGTATATATCAAACAAGACAGTATTGGATACCTTTGGGGCAGATTTAACCATCTAGCCCTTTACAAGGTAGGTACAGATCACCGTAAACTAAAAAAAGTATACTAAGATTTTTATTAAATTGCTTTAGTTACATTATTAGGCACGTATAGTTTGCTGTGAAGCTCCCTGTGAGAATAGAACTCCAGGCAAAGATAAAAAACAGGTCTACATTGATAAAAACACATTAAAGGCTTTTTCAAATGCAACTGACATAAGTGCATAAATTTGGCTTGGTATCAGCATCTTGTACTCCCATGCACAGCAGCACTCAGTCATTGCTAATATGATCTATTGAAATCTAATTGCACCCAGCAATAGATCCCTATTGGGAGCGATCTGCTGCTGCACAGGTGCATGGGGGGTCTGGATCTGGTCTCTGGTGTCCAATGTTGATGTTGGAAAATTCCACTTCAAATATTGTATGTTTCAACTTATTTGAACATTAGATCCTGATTCAAATAGTGCCTACCGATAAAGGTGAACAAAAGGCTTATAACAATGGCAAACAGATATAGCATATTAATTTTCATGTTTCAAATGTTATAGAAAAAGTAAGGATGTCCCTGAATTTACTACCACTTTAATATCATGAAATTAGATTTGAGTGTTCAAGATTATGTGTCAATAATTAGAACCACCATAGGGAGTATGCAGGTGGAAAATGTTTTATTTAAACATCAGATATCTGGAGTCTGGTGTTTTCTTTTGCTATTGACCTGTGTGGTGTCATCATGCCAAAATCAATAGCGCTATCTAAGGTCCTTCATAAAGAAGGTTGTGGACATCTATGAGTCTGGCATGGGATTTAAAAAGCTCAGCACATGAGGTGAATGCAATTATTCCACTGTAAACAACATCTACAAGCTGGCCCAGCTGATTCAGCCCAAAAGCTGATGATTTGATGCAAAAATAAGTCTCCAAGAACCCTAAAATTGCATTGCCAGTTGTTAAGGTAACTCTTGCAACAGTTGGGGGTCAAAGTGAATTAATCTACAATCAAAAAAATGATTGCACCAATCAGTGGTGGCTGGTGTCAAAAAAAATTGGGGTTGGGAGGGTGCAGAGGACGTTGCGAGACTTACCTACAAATGGAGCCCTGCAGCGGTCACAACTCCCATGATAACCGTGTCTTCCATGTTAATCCGGTCTTTCCGGGTTCCAAATCTTCAGCCTTCCAATTGGTCCGGACAAGAAGCCAGAAACCAGAAGTGACACAATGGTGAATATTGATTTGCTTAAATCAAAAGTAGGAGGGTTCGGGGCACAGTGCTCTGCGCCCCTAGGACAACCTAAAATAAGCCAATTAGAGCCTAGGGCTCTAATCACATGCTTGTAAAAAAATGACTCACCTAATAGAAACCCATTAGTCCGGCGCCCCGCACAGTGCACACACATAGAACAATTGATTTTTAAATAAATGATAATATGACTAACATTTTTTTTACTTTCAGATGTTAAAATTTTAGTCATATTATCAGTTATTTAAAAAGAAATTGTTCTATGATAAGCAAGTTATTTGCAAACTAACCTTGGGAACGTTAAGGGGGGGCGCCCCTGGCCCCTTATGGACTGGCCACCACTGGCACCAATTTACCTGCATGAGGTATGTAAAGAAAAAGTATTTGCTGACCAAAAATGAAAATTAGCAAGACTACAGTTTGACACTGGCCATATGGGCAATGGCCAAGCTTTCTAGAACAAGGTGCCAAAAACTGATCAATACAATTTAGAGTATCGATTCTCTGCCTTTTGGCTAAGATCAAGTGTAGTATCTGTTCTTATCAGTTTAATATGTGATACGTCCCCTATCTGGGGACCATATATTAAAGGGATTTTTAGAACAGGGAGATGGAAGAAGAGCTTGCTCTGTCCACTCCACGCATCGACCTGGTATTGCAGTACCTCCAGGACCGGTGCAAAAAATAAATAAATACAATTTAGAGTTGTTTTGTCACAATAACAGTACACATGTTTGTCACAAGCTGAAGACAGCATGTCAAGAAAATAACTTCATAAAAACTACTTTGCTGCTTCATGGCCTTAGCAGTCATTCTGCATGATATTAAAGTGTGAGAATGTGAGGTCATCTTTTCAAAAGGTAAAACTGAACATGTGAGGCCATCTTTTCAAAAGGTAAAGTTGAGCTGGAAATACGTATATTAACACAATGATGACTCAAAGTACACTAGCAATACCATGAAGGAATGGCTCCAAAAGAAGAAAATATAGGGCTATTGACTTCCCTAGTGCAACTAAAGGAATTTGATATGGACAAATGATGAAAAATGTCAATATCAGTGTCAGAGACTGGCGGGTTTTTATACAAAATATCTACAAGGCGTAATTTCTGCTAAATGGGGCAATACCAGCTTCTGATTCCAGTGGTGTACTTACCTTTTCCACAGTACACCCTTACAGCTATTGATATTTTGTTGAATAAATGATTGAAAAGGCATCAAATGCTCATCTAAATGATCAATTTATTCATTAGAATTTTTAGCAATCAAAACCTGCAAAAAAGTTACCCAACTTTATCTTATCATAATGTTACAGTACCAATTTGTGCAACCTTTTTTTTTTTGCATATGTCACAAGGTAGCCTTGAGGTATAAAGCTCTCTAAAGTTAAAAGAATGTGATCACTTTGATCTTTACTGCTATGTTATAGTCACTCTAATGTGATATCATTTTATTCAGCAGACTTTGTTGATTTTATTTTGGGGTAAATATATGGGGGTGTGCAGATTATGTAATGGTTTTGTTGGGGAAAATTACAGAAAAAAAAATGCATTATTTATTTTTTACTATTTATTCTCAATAAAAACAAAGGAAATACAAAAATGTCTGATATATTAAAGGAGAAGTACAGCCAAAGCTTGTTTGGCTGTACTTTTCCTGTGGATCACAAGGGTGCAGTTTGTTCTGCACTCCTGTTACCCGTTTTTTAGCAGACAGCGGGCTAAAGCCCACCGACGGCTAATGTCACAGAGCCAGTCCAGACTTGGTAAGGATTGTGACCATATGGTCGGGATCCACCCACATGCCTGGACTGGCACCCAGCTCAGCCTCCCAGCAAGCCGCTGAGAGCCTGAGCTGGCTGCTCCCGTCCCCTCCACAGCCCAGCACTCGAGTGAGGGGGGGGGGGCAGAGCAGAAAGCCAGTGACTGACAGTCACCAGCTCTCTGCTCAGAGAGCTGTGAGAACCCAAGCGATCAGTGGTATTTGATCTCTTAGTTCTCAGTGTTAGAGACGGCGGGGGACAGATGCAGCATCAGACCAATGCTGCATCCCCCTAGGTAAGTATGATTCTAGAAAAAACACAAATCCCATACTTCTCTTTTTGGCTGGGTTCACACTATTGCGAATTGGATGTGGAATCCCTGCATCCAATCGCAATAGCAGGAGATTGTGACTGGCTTTCTATGGAGCCGGTTCACATATCTCCGATGCGGGCGGCTCTGGTGCGAATTTGCACAGGAGCCCTGTGCGTCTTTTGGTCAGTTTCAGGTCCGAATTAAGCGCAAAATTCGGGCTGAAATTGGACCTGAAGTGGTGAACCAGGACGCACAGGATCCCTGCTGTGAGCCGCACCGGCATTAGGTGTGAACCGAGCCTCAAGGTAAACTACAAAATCTAAAAGATAGGGATTTAGGGAGAAAAGTATGGCCTGCCATCCCCTGCATAATAGGACTGGGAGAGTGGAAAAGCACTTGGAACCAATCTTGATCTACTGTTCACACGTGCTAACAGGAACATGTTAACTGGAGGAGAGAACAAAGTGAACAGGGTTGATGACTTATTATAATGCTGATGCTCCTTCACTGTCCAAGATAACACTAAGGTATTCTTTTTGGTCAAAAAAAATTCCCCTTCCTGGCTATACTATCTGGCAGAGGCATACAAGGTTTTGTTCACATCTTTATATTCCAGGAACGTGTAGAAAAAAAAGCCTGTTGCATTAGCGGTGCCCTTATTTTTTAATGGCACCCCAAAACATGTATGCATTTTGCCACGTGCAAAATCGTGCAACAAACGTGGAAAAAATGTGGTAAAAAATGCACACACCAGAACATGGTCAAAATCTCCATTGCTGCTTTGTGGCGTTTGTGGCGGATAGTGCAGCTCATTGAAATCAATGGGCTGTAATATGCGTGTCACTTAAAAAAGGCAGAAAAAAGCATGGAAAACATGTAAGTCACAAAAGTGGCAGGACAGAATAACTAATCTTTAGGGTGAAAACACATCTAGCGATGCCCACGTGGGGTCGCTGCGTGTTTCAGCTTCACACATCACCCTGCTTGGTCAGACATCCATTTCAGGCACACTTTCTCCAGTCAATGAACAGACTCTTGCTTGTTTTGTTGTTTTTATTAGGGGATTGATTAAACTTGGATGGGGGAAAAGGGACATGGGATGACCAAAATATGAATCTTGGTTGAAATAAAGGTACTTGAATCTAAATTGACAGTCTCTCCTACTGCACATCTCCTCCAGCACACTACTTGAGATCACTTGCTTTCCTCTACTGTCCAGTACTAGATTCCTGTCACCGTTAGCACATGGCTAGGCCTCACTCTGAATAAGTACTAACATTTTCCTAGTAACCATTTGTAGGCGAGGGTCTGCAGTCCCCTTTGTGGTAGCAACCATTTTAGATGAAAATGATAGTTGTGCTAACTGATACTTGGTGGACTACTGATCCCAGTAAGTCTGGTGCAAATCCTGCCAACCCTCCTGGCTGCAGAGACTTGACTTCAACACCACAGTCTCTCCCTCTGGCTCCAAATCTAATCCTGGCATGTCTCTCCCAGAGCTTCTCACTGTGCTTCTCACTGACTGACCCCGGCGTGGATTCCTTCTGAATGACTTGTCCAGCAGTGCTCCCCATTGTCCTCATTCTGCTCCTGTTCCAGGACAGCTCTCAATGACCGTGTAAAGAGAGGCTCCCTCCCAGCTCCAGGCCTGAGTTCACCCCCCCCCCAGAAAGGGAGTTTCCTCAAAGGCCACGAAAGTCTAACACTCCATCATTCAGTTCTTCCACCCAACAACTTCTCCCACAATAGGCTGATCATGGGTATATATAGGAGGCCTGCCCCTTTCCAATCCTAGTTGGGGATTGGTCAGGGCTCCCAAATACACCCCATGTCACTCCAGCCTTCTGCCCTGCCTCTTTTCCAGAACCTTCTCACTGGAAACAAAGGAGGCGCCAGAGAGCTGAAGCACATGTCAGTCACCTGCTGCTACACTAAACCACTCCCCTGCCCCCAGATCAAAAACAAACAGGCCTAGCTCACAGCTAAATTTACCTCCACTGGCAGTACACACAAAACACTACTCTAGCACCTACCTACCTAAGGTAAAGGGTGCTACACACAAATCACATACAGTTAGTGTATTACAACTGTGTGTACAACTAGCTGTTCTGCTAGAGTTCAGTTTTAAAACTAACTAATGCAAATGTTGGTAATATGAAAAATGAAAAAGTACACAGGACATGTGCAAAAAAAAACTCTTCTGAAATAAAATATAATTTTTGATTGCAATAAATACATATACATTGACCTAGAAGGGAGAAGGTGTGAACCAGGAAAAAATATTGGGGTTAATTAACTAAAGGCAAATAGAGTTGCTCTAGAACTTAGTAAATGAGGGGAAGCTTCACTTTGAAATGAATACCCAATCATGTGCAAGGAAAATAAAAAAAGCTGCATTTTTGCTTGCACATGATTGGATGATGGAAGTCAGCAGAGCTTCTGTTCATTTACTAAGCTCTGGAGCAACTGCACTTTGCAAAGTGCATAGTCTATTTGCCTTTAGTAAATCAACCCCATCATGTCAATTTTCCTGGTCTATTCTGTATACGCTGTGCAAGATCTAGCATGGCAAGTGGGCACAAGCATGTAGTAAGTACCTACTGAAAAAGGTGCTTTCATTTCAGCCTGTGTCCTGGCTGGGGAGCTTTTTTTTAAATCGCTGAAGCAAAGAGACAGCCAGCAATAAAAGCACCTCTTATCGTAGACTGTGAAATAATTAGATCCTCAATCAAGTTTAATTATGGTCTGCAAAACTACTAGAGAGGTTTTACCACAATGACCAGGAGACAACTTTGTCACAACTGTAATGTTTTGTCAAAATTGAAAAAGGGGCTTTAAAAAGTATGTGGTGCTACTGTACCGTAATCAATGTTCTGTATATCTTAGCAAAGCTTTTATCATTAAAATATTTTCTATGAAGGATAAAGATGTACTACAAAGTGCCCTTTACTATAATTCTGGGGATGTGTAGCAGTGAAGGAGAAGATCTTGCCTCTTTTAATTAACATTGCTTGTAAAACAGTCATAAGTGCCCTTTACATAAGTCACTACTGAAATTTTCTTGTATGCAAAACAAACAGAATATTTGTAATTAGTCAGCGATGTCTAGATTGGATGTCATAATATGAAATTATATATAAATAGTGTTTATTGCATGCTAGTCTATTGTAGCCAAAAAAAATAAAAAATAACTCTGATGTTTTGGAAGACAAAACTTTTCCATGAAAAATACATAGTTAGAGCTTACTTATAAAGATTGGGTCAAATCCAGGAAATGAATTCCTCTTGTTTTGGTTTTGGTTTGGTTCATTGCCATTCATCGTACATAATTATGAACAGTCGAAAAGAATACTATATGTCTAATTTAGAATTCTAAGACAGTATCACGGGTCTGTAGAATACGGGGTAAAATGTAATAAAACATTTGCAACACTTTTTTGGAGGTAGGGTCCCTTTAATATGCTCTTTGCCAAATTAATGAAAGTCTTGCGACAGTTTTGGAAACAGTTCCAACATGTGTGCCAGATTCATGCAGTTCTTATTTGCGTTACTTTTCTAGAGTGTCCTTATGGCTGCTACAAATTCAAAAATAATTACCACCAGTTTGTAGATAAAGAAACTGGAGGTAATTAAGACCAACTCAAAGTTGGCCCAAAGATAGACCAAAGTTGTCTCGGTTGATAGTGTTGTGTTGAAAACTTTATATTTGTGTTTTTCTTGGTAGCAGGGCACCAGCGTCCGAGCAACCAATGATGCAGGGGTCTATTGACGGTAGGTGGAGCTGATGGGGAATTCTGAGAGACTAGTTCCCATCAGGTCCACCTGCCTTATGATTGACAGTGGACAGCAATGGGTGGATTTCATAGCAACTATTCAGTCCAATAGCAGATTTGGAATTTTTCCACTGCTTATTCCACAGTTAATAGGCAGGTGGACCTGATGGGGAACTAGTCTCATAGTTCTCCATTAGGCTTCATCCACCCCACAGCAACACTCGTTGGCTGCTGTGTCTATCTATGTAATGGCGCAGTAGGTCACTAAAGCTGAGCCTGACTCAACTGTGGCACCGACATTTATAGTGTGGAGGTCCGATGGAATGCTAAAGACTCCACAACACTCTTTATGAATTCTAGAGATTATGTAGTAGTTCCGTTTTCTAGCTGGCTTCAGAGCTTTTCCATAACACAAAATAGTCAAGGTTTATGTTTTATTTAACCAAAAAAATACTTATTCAATAAGGCACACTTATGCTTTGCAGTAACACTCATTTTACGGGGTGTCACAGCAACATACATTAATGTGTGCTGCCATTTCTTTAGAATGGCATCTCAATATACAAGCATCAAAGCCTCATTGCACAACAATGAGAATTTCATGCAAGTGCACTGCCGCAACACACGCTGAAGCACAAAATACCACACGTTACCACATGTGCTGTACTCTACCATAAAATATTAGACATTTGTGAAGATGCCCCAAACAGTAAAGCCGTCCATATATTATGCAATTTTCTGTCCTTCCACCATGGGAAGAAAATTGCTTGATTCCCCCATCAACACAGTCCATGTTGATAGGGAAATCCCTCCTGTAGTGCTATTGTGTTCTGCTGGCGGGAGCGGGGGGAGCCTTCACTGCCATCAGAACACAATGTTCACTGCCGATGGCTATAGCCACCGGCAGTGATTGCATGCAAAAAACCCTACAGGCTGGTTGTACTGAACTTGATAGATGGATCAACTTCAGACAAGTAGCCTGTACATAATGTAGATGGATTGAATCTTCGCCGGTCCCTGCTAAACCGGCCAAGATTTGATCCATCTATAGCTGGCCTAATTTAAAACTAAAAGTTAAGTATTAAGGAAAAAAAACAGCCTCAATCCCTAGTTCACTAGGCTGCTGTGCCCAGCCTATGACCTCTCCAGCCCTGTCAGTAAAAGCCTAGTGCCATGATGTCTGTGCTTTAACGTCCTATACAATCAAATTGGACATTGTTTTCTACAGTATAGGTAAGTACCATTGCCCCATTTAGGTTTATAGTACATAAATGTGCAGGTGTGGGTGGAACAGGGCTATATTTTTACTGGCTGGGCTGTGGACAGCACAGGAGGCTTTTGAAGGAGGTAAGTTAACACCTCCAGTGTTGAGGGGAGGGGGGGCTTAGTGTACAGAGATGGTTTTGGGAGTAGAGCTTTTTTTAAATACTGAATAAGTCCTTTAAATAGGTACAACAGCTGGGGCCTGCTTTATTGTTTATATCCTCCAGCTGAAATCTTCCTAAATGCTGGCAACATCAGGATGGTGATCCCTCCTATGACTGGAGAAACAAATCTTGTAGGGTTGGTGGGTGACACTCCCCCCATGTTTCCCTCCTTGTGGGGCGCCAATCAAGGATCACACCAAAGGCTTTCCCGGGGGGGGGGGGATTTCTTTTGGTTTATGCTAGGCACCTGAAACAGGGTCACACTCCTTTTTACATGGAATACCTTTACTATGTGCTGTTTCCATCAATGCTCTGAGACAAGACTGAGGACGCCATGAGGAAATACTAGACCTTAAGGCAGGCCTCCACTCTCAGAGATGAAAGTTCACCATGTACACTTGCACAATAACTGTCCTCCAATTAGCTCTAATTAGCTTACAAGCTATTAGGATTTTGGTTAGAGAATGGAATCATTGAAGCAGGCTGCAGCTGTAATTAAGCAGCTAGGTAGTCCAGAGGGCTAGGGAAAGTGGGTTATTTTGAAAGCAGGTTTTTATGAAAGCACAATTATGTTTAAAACGCCATTACAGAAAAACAAGCAAAACAACTCAGTGATCTTCTAATACTGTTCCTTGAAGTGTAGATGTAGATGTAGATTAGAAAACCATAGCTGTATCACCCTCTGAAACTGTTTTATTAAAAATCGCCATAAAAGTACCTTTTATTTTTGTTTTTATTTTTGACTACTTATCCTCACCGTGTGCTTCATTTCTGATTATCGCTGGGCAGATAACACTGACATCAGGACCGAAAGTCACTCTGCTCCTGAAAGTGAGTGAGTGAACTGAGGGAGATGCTACAGGGAGCCAGGACAAAAATGTACCATAGGTGTGTTCTTTTTCTGACATCTGTGATGTTTTCCTTCTGCTAGACATGTGCATTCGTTTTCGTCCGAATGCATTTTCGTCCAAATTTCAGGGATTTTCACGTTCGTTTTAACAAACTATAACGAACGTGCAGAATCCGAAATCTGAAAGATCCGACATAAAAAATGCTTTATTTTTGTTTTGTTGTGACAACAGTTCGATATAGGTAGAAGATTCGACATGACGGTGACAATAGTGATCTGTGTCTATCGAACCTGTGGTTGAATGTGCCAAACCTAACTCTATTAGTCCAAGATTATTCGACACAGAGAGAAAAGATTTGACATTATAGAGACATGAAGATTCGATGAAGCAGCTAAAAACATACGATCGCCGTGAGCGGACATTTATGGTCAAATGCTCTGCCCATAGGCTATAGAAGAATTCTAATGTTGGTTGACTAGTAATAATAATTAATTAATATATATATTACTAGTCATACAACATTAGAATTCTACAATAGCTTGTGGGTGGAGCATTCGACCGGAAATGTACGATCGTGGCGTCGTACAGTTTAGCTGCTTCGTCTAATCTTCTTAGAACATTCGACAGACACCATAAGCCTTCAACTGACAGATTCGACCCTAATTCGGATTTTCGGACAAATGCATTTTTTAACAAAACAAAATAAATAAAAACAAATTTTGGGAGTAACTAAATAAATTTATTTTTCGGACGAAAACGAAATTCCGAAACAAAATATTTCAGTGTGCACATGTCTACCTTCTGCTGCTTCATAAATAACCAATCACATTCAAGCTTTCATTCAAGCTTTCAAGATAGGCTTGAATAAAAAAAGAAATGCAGCACTAACTATAGTACATCAGACATTCTCTATATGAGAGTCAGCCAGGAAATTATAGTTAATGTTTTTGGGAATAGCTCTTCTGTCACACAAGTAGAGATTTCCAGAGCACCAACAAAGGAGTTTGAATGGAATAATACACTACAACTATACCTGGATATTAAAAACTGAAGCTCCTTAACCACTTAAGCCCCGAACCATTTGGTAGCTAAAGGACCAGAGGTGAATTCAGAATTTTGCACTGTGCTGCTTTAACTGTAAATTGTGCTGACATGCAATGTTGTACCCAAACTAAATTTGCGTCCTTTTCTTCCCACAAATAGAGCTTTCTTTTAATGGTATTTTATTGCCTCTGCGATTTTTATTTTTTGCAATATAAACGGAAAAAGACCGAAAATTTTGAAAAAAAATGATATTTTCTACTTTTTGTTATAAGAAAAATCGAATAAACTGAATTTTAGTCATACATTTAGGCCAAAATGTATTCAGCCACATGTCTTTAGTAAAAAAAATGTCAATAAGCGTATATTTATTGGTTTGCGCAAAAGTTATAGCGTTTACAAACTAGGGTACATTTTCTGGAATTTACACAGCTTTAAATTTATGACTGCCTATCTCATTTCTTGAGGTGCTAAAATGGCAGGGCAGTACAAAACCCCCCCAAATGACCACATTTTAGAAAGTAGACACCCCAAGGAAATTGCTGAGAGGCATGTTGAGCCCATTGAATATTTTTTATTTTTTGTCCCAAGTGATTGAATAATGACAAAAAAAAAAAATACAAAAAGTTGTCACTAAATGATATATTGCTCACACATGCCATGGTTATATGTGGAATTGCACCCCAAAATACATTCTGCTGCTTCTCCTGAGTACGGGGATACCACATGTGTGGGACTTTTTAGGAGCCTAGCCACGTACGGGACCCCGGAAACCAAGCACTGCCTTCAGGATTTCTAAGGGCGCAAATTTTTGATTTCACTCCTCACTACCTATCACAGTTTTGAATGACCCCATTTTGGAAAGTAGACACCCCAAGCTGTTTGCTGAGAGGCATGGTGAGTATTTTACAGCTCTCATTTGTTTTTGAAAATGAAGAAAGAACATTTTTTTTTTCTTTTTTTTTTTCAATTTTCAAAACTTTGTGACAAAAAGCGAGATCTGCAAAATACTCACAATACCTCTCAGCAAATAGCTTGGGGTGTCTACTTTCCAAAATGGGGTCATTTGGGGGGGTTTGTGCCATCTGGGCATTCCATGGCCTCCGAAACTGTGATAGGCAGTGAGAAGTGAAATCAAAAATTTACACCCTTAGAAAGCCTGAAGGCGGTGATTGGTTTTTGGGGTCCCGTACGCGGCTAGGCTCCCAAAAAGTCTCACACATGTGGTATCTCCGTACTCAGGAGAAGCAACAGAATGTATTTTGGGGTGTAATTCCACATATGCCCATGGCATGTTTGAGCAATATATCATTTAGTGACAACTTTGTGCAACAAAAAAAAAAAAAATTGTATTTTTTCCGCAACTTGTGTCAACATATAAAATATTCCATGGACTCGACATGCCTCTCAGTATATAGCTTGGGGTGTCTACTTTCCAAAATGGGGTCATTTGGGGGGGTTTTGAACTGTTCTGGCATTTTATACACAACATTAGGAAGCTTACATCCACTCTTCTAACCACTTGAAGACAAAGCCCTTTTTGACACTTTTTGTTTACATGAAAACATATTTTTTTTTGCAAGAAAATTATGTTGAACCCCCAAACATTATATATATTTTTAAAGCAAAGGCCCTACAGAATAAAATGGTGGGTGTTGCATTTTTTTTTCTACACAGTATTTGCGCAGCGATTTTTCAAACGCATTTTTTGGGGAAAAAATACACTTTTTTAATTTTAATGCACTAAAACACACTATATTGCCCAAATGTTTGATGAAATAAAAAAGATGATCTTAGGCCGAGTACATAGATACCAAACACGACATGCTTTAAAATTTCGCACAAACGCGCATTGGCGACAAACTACATACATTTTTAAAAGCCTTTAAAAGCCTTTACAGGTTACCCCGTTAGATTTACAGAGGAGGTCTACTGCTAAAATTACTGCCCTCGATCTGACCTTCGCGGTGATACCTCACATGCATGGTGCAATTGCTGTTTACATATGACGCCAGACCGACGCTTGCGTTCGCCATTGGGCAAGAGCAGGGCAGGACAGGGGTGCTTTTTTTTTATTTATTTTTTTATTAATTTTGCTTTTTTATTTTATTTTTAAATTGTTCCTTCCATATTTTTTTTTTCATTTTTATTGTTATCTCAGGGAATGTAAATATCCCCTATGATAGCAATAGGTAGTGACAGGTACTCTTTTTTTAAAAAAAACTGGGGTCTAGACCCTAGATCTTTCCTCTGCCCTCAAAGCATCTGACCACACCAAGATCGGTGTGATAAAATGCTTTCCCAATGGCGCTTTTTATATCCGGGGGGGACATTCCCTCCCACTGCTTGTAAAAGCAGTCCAGAGGCTAATTAGCCACTAGGATTGCTTTTACATGAAAGCCGGCCGCTGGCTGAAAAGAATGATACCAAGATGATACCTAAACCCGCAGGCATCAATCTGGTATAACCATTCAAAGTCCAGCAACATACCAGTATGTTGCTGGTCCTTGTTGGACATGTATTGTAAACTTTTTTTTTCATGCAGCCAGTTGGCTGAACGAAAAAAGAGATTGATCGGTGGGTATGCCCACCATTAGAATACCGCCCTTCATCCACCCACTTCTAATGATGGGCATACATGCACCATTTATATATGCCGAAGCATGGGGGCATCCTCCCGCAAAAAAGTTATGCCGCACACACATGGTCGGACTTTTCCACGGGCAAGCCTCCGTCGGAATTTTGACCGTATGTACGCGGCATTAGGAGCAAAATCACTCCTCCGCCCCTGCTGCCCCAATGCTTCGGCATATTTGCTTTTTTTTTTAACTGTGGTGGTGAAATCACCTCCTACAGCACTGGAGTCGCAGGGATCAGGCCTGTCTCTGCGAACGCTGCAGTTATGTGTGTTGTGTTTTGTAAGTGACAGTGATCGATCGATACTGCACTTGGGTGGCCTGGGCTGGACGGAGGGGCAAAACGCAGGTGCTAGCAGGTATCTGGGCTGATCCCGCTAACACTGTGTTTTTGGGAACCCTAAACTGCTGGGGACGCTAGTATAGATCTGATCAGATCAGATATTGATCTGTTCAGATACTATACCACTAAGGGAGGTGTATGCTTCACGCGTGGGTGTTAGCGTTACTGGCACTAACCTAACGCTGCCTGGGGTGTGACGCAGACCCTCTCTGACGCTAAAACCTAATTGATATCACCCGCCAGGCGATCAGGGGGTTAAACCTTTATTGGGTTATATACGGCGGGTGCTGACACTATAAAAAGCAAACTAACTAACCAGCGTCACCCGTAACACTTATATGATGATCACTGGTAAAAGGGTTAACTAGGGGCAATTAGGGGGTTAAAACCTTTATTAGATAATATATGGGGGTATCTGACGCTATAAAAACCTGCGGCGAACCTAAAAAAAAAATACTGGCTACTGATCTGCATCACCGACGCTAAGACAGCGATCAGAAAAATGATCGTTTAGCGACAGTGGTGATAGGGGGTGAAAGGGTTACCTGGGGGGCGATCAAGGGGGTTAAACCTTTATTAGATAATTTATGGGGGTACCTGACGCTATAAAAACCTGCGGCGAACCTAAAAAAAAAATACTGGCTACTGATCTGCATCACCGACGCTAAGACAGCGATCAGAAAAATTATCGCTTAGCGACAGTGGTGATAGGGGGTGAAAGGGTTACCTGGGGGGTGATCAAGGGGGTTAAACCTTTATTAGATAATTTATGGGGGTACCTGACGCTATAAAAACCTGCGGCGAACCTAAAAAAAATTACTGGCTACCGATCTGCATCACCGACGCTAAGACAGCGATCAGAAAAATTATCGCTTAGCGACAGTGGTGATAGGGGGTGAAAGGGTTACCTGGGGGGCGATCAAGGGGGTTAAACCTTTATTAGATAATTTATGGGGGTACCTGACGCTATAAAAACCTGCGGCGAACCTAAAAAAAAAATACTGGCTACCGATCTGCATCACCAACGCTAAGACATCGATCAGAAAAATGATTGCTTAGCGACAGTGGTGATAGGGGGTGAAAGGGTTACCTGGGGGGCGATCAAGGGGGTTAAACCTTTATTAGATAATTTATGGGGGTACCTGACGCTATAAAAACCTGCGGCGAACCTAAAAAAAATTACTGGCTACCGATCTGCATCACCGACGCTAAGACAGCGATCAGAAAAATGATCGCTTAGTGACAGTGGTGATAGGGGGTAAAAGGGTTACCTTGCGGGCGATCAAGGAGGTTAAACCTTTATTAGATAATTTATGGGGGTACCTGACGCTATAAAAACCTGCGGCGAACCTAAAAAAAATACTGGCTACTGATCTGCATCACCGACGCTAAGACAGCGATCAGAAAAATTATCGCTTAGCGACAGTGGTGATAGGGGGTGAAAGGGTTACCTGGGGGGCGATCAAGGGGGTTAAACCTTTATTAGATAATTTATGGGGGCACCTGACGCTATAAAAACCTGTGGCGAACCTAAAAAAAATTACTGGCTACCGATCTGCATCACCGACGCTAAGACATCGATCAGAAAAATGATCGCTTAGCGACAGTGGTGATAGGGGGTGAAAGGGTTACCTGGGGGGCAATCAAGGGGGTTAAACCTTTATTAGATAATTTATGGGGGTACCTGACGCTATAAAAACCTGCGGCGAACCTAAAAAAAATTACTGGCTACCGATCTGCATCACTGACGCTAAGACAGCGATCAGAAAAATGATCGCTTAGCGATGGCGGTGCTAGGGGGTGAAAGGGTTATCTGGGGGGTGATCAAGGGGTTAAACCTTTATTAGGGGGGGTTAGGGGGCTACACTGGACCTAAAACTAAATGTAGTGACACTTTTACAGTCACAAATGTCACTGATTGCAGTGATCAGTAAATAAATGGTCACTGCAATCAGTGACACTGTGACTGGGGGCTGGGGGGTGATCTGGGTGGGCCTGGGGGGGCGATTTATGTGCCTATGTGTGCTGGTGTTAGTGTAGTGTTTGTGCACTAACCTTGATGTCTTCTCTTGTACGGCGCTCGGTATATGTGAGCGCCGCACAAGAGATGACATCATTTCCTCCTGCTTCCTCTGTCTGTGTGTACATTCGACAGACAGAGGGGGCATTTCCATTCGCCGGGAGCGATCACGGGGGGGTGGCCGGAATCGAACGGCCGTCCCCTCATGTCGGATCGCTCCCCAATGAATTCCGACCGCTCACTGTACAGAAGGGGGGGTCCGATTGGACCCCCCAACTGTACAAAGGCAATCACGTACACTGTACATGATTGTGCCTGTCGGTGCCATTGTGCCGACGTATATATACAGTGAGCGGTCGTTAAGTGGTTAAACATACGCTGTGTTGCTGGTCAAAGCCCAAAACCAACTGAAGACATATAAACTGATGTGCAGTCAGACAGTCAGTGTACTGAAAGAAATTGCAAGGGTGGCAGTGGCAGCAGGAGTGACAGCCCAGTCTGTGTTGCAGAGAAGAGGTGTCTCAGGAAGTGGGCCAGAGTCACCAAAATCATAGTGGAAAGTACTGACATCTCTAGGAATCTAAGAGCTGTGGACACAGTTTCTCCGGAACCATGACCTGAAGCATTATACTTCATTTTTTGGAGGGGAGGGTGTATTGACCTTTCAGCCCTCTGCTCCTTTGACTCTGATGGACCTTCTCCTGAGGGCACTTCAACAGATTCCAGGGGTAGCTAAGAGCCTCTGTTTCATCTTCAACCCATAGAGAAGAATATTCCTTCTGTCTTTTTTCACAATGGGTGTGAGGTACAAATTCAGGGGCTTCGGGTCTAACAGTCCCCAAATTAGTCTCAGCAGCAGATGTAGATGAAGTGGAATCTATGGACACAGATTGCCAAGGCCAGTCCATGCAGACATCTTCTTCACTGTCTCCCTCCTCCGAACTGACTGTTGGAGAAGACTATGACTGGGTTACTGGTCTCCCCCTTTAAGATGATGCTCGAGTAGAAGATATGTTAGTTTGCCAGGGCATCGGAACAGCTTCTCTCAGAGGTGGAAATCGGTTCCAGGGCCAGACTTTTTATGGTCCTGTTTTCCCAACTTTAAGTTGTGAACCACCTCTGTGGTTGGTCCTCTCAGACTCTCACTGACAGTTTACTTCCTAAATACGTCCGCGATATCCCACATCTCTAAGACTTAAGAGGCTTGATCTATCCATGTTCTAAAGTCCTCCTACTCTGATAGGACAGATACTCTTCCTGAAAAAAAACTGCAGCTTCCTATTACCATGGTTAATGGTCGAGAAAGTATTATTTATGAAGACCTCCACCAGCTTGCCCACATTTGTGAAGAAAAAAGCAAGAGGTTCTGGTGCTGGGACTCTCCAGATGACTTGTTATAGGGTTCAGATGGATAAGCCATGCCTCAATGTCCCATCCCAAAAGCAGGCCAAAATCTATTTCCTCTATCGGGCAAAAGTGTTAGAGGTGGCTCAATCCATTTTCATGTTCAGTATGGACACTGTCTGGTCGGAGCTGACACCATCACTATTTGGCAGATCTGCTTTTCTGCCCAGGTGTTCCTGGGACTGTCAACCACTACACTTGACTCCATAATTTTTAAGCAAAAAACAGATACAAATCATGACATGGAGGGCTAAAGGACAATAAAGAATTAAAAAGGTGTGAGACTTCATTTGGACTTCCTTTCACACTAACTGAATTGTGTCTTTAAAGTGGTTGTAAAGTATTCTTTTTTTCCTAAAATAAAAAACATGTCATACTTACCTGCTGATTGCAATATATATATAAAGGTAATTTTGTATCAGACAACATTATGTTATCTAAATTCACCTTTGATGGGAATACTTTGATGTTGCCTTTCCTTTTTCATATTTCTTGAATATTTTTCAATTTTATGGTCTGTAAATGGCCTTTTGATTGCCAACTTTTTTCTTTGAACATTATTTGCAAGGTCTTTTCAGTGCAGCCTCCATCCATATGTAATCTTTTGATGGTGTGGGGGCTGGTACGTGATGGCACCATTAGATGTTTAGAGGTTAATTTGTACAGCGTAATTGCTAACAGTGATGAGAGCAACATCTGTGCAACTTTTGAGTGTAGATGAAGATTAATTTTGCTGACACTGAAGGAGATCTGTCAGGCTCTATATAGAGTGGAGTACCAACACATTAGTCATCTTAAGTACTAGTTAATGCAGCTAAACTGCTGTACTGCTGCTGCAAAAGGCATATAAGTTAATTAAAAATGTTTACCAAACACAAAAGTAAATCGTTGTTATAAAACAGAACAGAAGGGTTACTGGTGTGTCAAATGCAGAAAACAACTCAAGATGACAAAAAATGTCTGCAACAGAACGTGTATATAGTTGGCTGTAGGATACACAATACAATCAGATTGAGCAATCTCTGTGAAATTTGATTTTGATCTAGCAAATCTATGTGATATGAGGACAAACTTAAGTAATCCTTTTGTATAAAATCAGACAGGCCATAAACAAACAAACCAGTGCTACAACCGACGCTCCATAATCCACACTAAAACATTGGTGCTCTGGCTGAAAGGTCCCTGTAACCCTCACTGATCAATAGGGGAAGGGATCACCGTTCCAGGTGGATGTGTGGAAATGGCACTCTCCTCAAGGTGGAAGCAACAGGTGCAGGCTAAGCATATAGCAATTAGAAGAGGGAAGGTCTGGATAGCGTTTCACACTCTCAACAGTACTTAGTCATATGACTAAGCACTGTTGAGAGTGTGAAATGTGTCAGCTTTTTTATCCTGTACCCTGCTGTGGTTTGTACTTTTGTTATTTTGCACAATAAAGGCATTTTTATTGGAGTGCGGCTGTCCAGACCTTCCCCCTCACTGATCAATGTAGCAAAAGAAAAAGCCACCACAGCAGTAAAAACTAGAGCAAAGGACATCCATTTATTTATTCAGGAGCTGTACCACACATCCTCTATGGACCCGTGTTGGGGAACAATACTGTGACACTTAATGCCAGGAGCATTTAAAATGTATCTAAACATTTTAGAGACGCTCATACTGGGAATGACTTATTTTTCCTTTTGTGGCAGAGAATGCTACATGCAAAGAGAGGTAGGGATTGATATCGGAGGCTTCTGGAGTGCGAGGTCTGGTGGATTCACAGACTGCAGACTAACATCCTCGTTGGAGTGAACCATTGGTGGGCATGGATCTGTATTTGAGATAGTCCCACTCCATGCCCAAGATTCTATCTCTCAGCTTATTTTTGCTGCACAGTTGGTGCTCCTTTTCTTATTTCCTGTTATCTATGTTTTATTCCATATTTAGAAGGTTAGGTAACCTGGATATGATAACAGGATACACAATATGTGAGCTCCATTTGTTGTAGATTTGGGATTTGTACATCGATTTATATGTTTTCATTCAATTGCTACTTAAGATGTCTCTTTTATTTGTGGGGTAGTCATGATTAAAGTGATATTAAAGTCTTGATTTTTGATTAAAAATAACAAACATGGTATACTTACCTGCTCTGTGCAGTGGTTTTGCACAGAGCAGCCCAGATCCTCCTCTTCTCCGGTCCCTCTCCGGTGCTCCTGGCCCCACCCTCCTGCCCCCACTGCAAGCAGCTTGCTATCAGGACAACCTAGCCGCTGCTCTGTGTGTCCTTTTAAGACACAGAGGTGAAAACGCGTTGCCATTTGTTGGTTGTTTTTTCACTAAGCTCCTGAACAAATGGATATCCTTGGCTGAGTTTTCACCGATGTGCCGGTTTTCTTTTGCTTCAAAACAGACAGGCTTCTTGCACTTTGTAATGGAGGGAAGATTTCATATAGTATACGGTCAGCTTTAGGCTGTTGTTGAAACCAATCAGTTATTTATTTAAGAAGACCTCCACAGAGTATATACATAGCACAACCCCCGTGAGGGCCGCTGAAAGATGACTGTCCCCAAAGGTTTCCCTGACCTTGCAAGCCACCCGACACCTCTGATACCCTGCGTTCGGACATATTTCAAAGTGATAATGCAATTACACAGACACCAGACTGTAGCGAAGTAAACAAGTATTTTACTTAAAATTCTTTAAGGCTGATAAGAACATAAATTGATGAGGCAGAAATATTTCAGTATTAAATGTTGATCTTAGTAAATATACAAGGGATATGCAACGCAAAGGATGATCACAATAAGTCTAACAGTAGTAACCAGTAGGTCCTGAAAGAACTTATGACCCCAGGAATAAAAGAGAAGAGGATGACCTTTTTCTGTGTCAGCCTTCTCCCTTTAAATCCTGGTGCCACAATCCCAGAAAGCGTATGGCACAACTATAACGTAACAATTTGTAATGAATGCAATAATGGATATGGATATCTGAGTAGAGTTCCCCTTAATGTGCACAGTTGTTATGCGCTGAGTCCTTGTAGGGTAGATGTCCAGAGTCTTCAGCTAGCTCAACAAGGGCCTATGAGATTGCTGTGCAATAGCGACCAGCAATAAAGAATAACATATGCAAAGTATTTCCTTTGGATATTTTCATGTAAAGAGGTGGGATAAAGGTATATGCATGCAGTGTCTTTGTAGTGTGTACACAGGGTGGGCTTCCGTCCGCTTACCAATCCTGATGATACCAAGGCTCAAGGGAATGGTGTGTCCAGGAACAGATTCTCGAAGAATCTGCAACCAGCGAAGGGTGCCTGGCCGTGAACCTGGCAATGCTGGGATTCAGCTGGTTCTGTACAAGTGAAGATGATAGTGAAGATAGACAGTCACTAGGCCGGCAGGCAGCTTGCAATGATGGACCTACTCACTTGCTGGAGACTCTCCACGCCTCCTAGGCCGCGACGCCTGCTCGCATTCCCCGGAAGGGCTGGGTCCCTACTCTCAGCTGTAGGGCGTGGTCTCAGGAGGAAGAGCTCCTCCCCAGGCTGGGATTCTAAGTCCTCACCCAGCCGGCTGAAACATGTAGTCTGCAGCAACATTGGCTCCAGTGCACATCCTGGCTCTCCAGACCACATATCCCATGATCCCCTGCTTTCAGCTGAGGTCTCTCTCTCTCTGCATTCAGGAGATAATGACACAGGCTAAACACTAGAGGGAAACATTCTCCATGCAGCTGTTGTCACAGAATGTCCGACGATGACACAGGCAAGTTTGCCAGCACCTTGCTATATAATATATATATATATATATATATATATATATATATATATATATATATTGTGACCTGGGGTAGTTAGCTCTCATGGTAGATGCATTTACAGTAGGGTAGATTGGCCCACTCCTAT
Organism: Rana muscosa; assembly: GCA_029206835.1. Lineage (NCBI taxonomy): Eukaryota > Metazoa > Chordata > Amphibia > Anura > Ranidae > Rana > Rana muscosa. The sequence goes on from CM055119.1 coordinate 349,512,311, forward strand.
TTAAAAGAAAGCAAAATGTGACAAACAAATGACTTTCAGCTTTAGCAAAATACAAACACTGGAAAATGCCAAGCCACCTGGCTCAAAAGCTCACTCAGCTTCAATTGCAATACCACGCTGTACCTCTTACCAGTCTCTCTGACTGTGTTGTCCACCTTTCCTGGATACTTGGCTCTCTAGGCTTTGGTCACAGCACCCTGCTGCATGACCCATCTTGGGCCTATGGTTTAGGGTTCTCCTGACACCTCAATAGGAGCCAACCTGACTCCTGGAACCAAGATCCCTTTTCTCTTGGCCATCTGACCCTTTAATGAAACCTTCTGTCACCCTCACTGGGAGCTGTCTCCAAATTGGGAGCCCTGAGCTATTCTCAGACCTGAGTGAATAATGACCCTGCAAACCTGTGTACTTCAGGCTGCAGGTATTCAGCAAAACCCAGATGTAGGATTGACTGCTCTGATCCAGACTTGCAGAATCCAGAGATTTTGCCACTATATATATACTTGTTTAGGATCGGTTCTCATACAGCTTAATATACAGTCCACACTCAGCAGTGCCCACGTGCAAATGTAAAAATATATTGCAATAGTGTAGTGTAGTGTAGTGTAGTATAATACCATTAAAACAAATTTATTCCAAAAGCATTGGCCAATACTCTACGCGTTTTGTCAGATGTTGATGATCTCAAGGGGATGTTCCCTTGAGAATGTGTGTGCAGGAGTGTGCAGATAGACCTATCTGGCTAAACATCTTTGCACAGAAATAGGTACATGCACATGCTCATGTTCACAAATCTGAAATGATCACCCTGACAAGGGAATAAACAGATAATAATCAGACACATGTGGACATGTAAGATAACAGTAGGTCACAAGCTGAACACTCACTACTTTACATTGTAGCAAAGTGTAATTTCTTCAGTGTTGTCACATGAAAATATATACTAAAATATTTACAAAAATCTGCACCTGATTTTGCACTCTCCAGTTTCAGGAAAATTTGATCACTTTTATTCATATTACAAGGAATGGAAACATCCCCTGTAATAACAATAAGCAGGACAGGGCCTCTTTATTGTGAAATCTGGGGTCAAAAAGACCTCAGATCTCACATTTACACTTAAAAGTAATAAAAAAATAAATTAAAATGTCATTTTTATCCCCCCCCCCACAAAAAAAGTGCCCTTTAAGGTCTGAGGGCGGAAGTGACGTTTGACGTCGCTCCATTTCTCCAAGGGCATAGTCGAGTAGGGGCTATCTTGCCCTCACTCGACTTCCTGCCCATAAGGTATATGGACCAGATCGTTTCCACCGCTACTAATGGCTCTGGTATGCAACATAAATGTCCGGAAAGCGGCAGGGGGATGGCACCTCTCCCGACGCCCATAAGAGTTCTGCTGCAAATCGAAAAGGGGGGTGTTTGGCCCATCTCTACTGGTAATCCTACCAGTGACATTTTATAACCCAGGGTGACAACACTGTCTTACTATACTTTATCTTTGGAGGAGCAGTGTTGTCACCCTAGGACAGGAAGAATATTAGAAATATAGAACACCTCTGTTTTGCTCATTTATATAACAGAGAGTGGGTGTTCTGTAGTCCACATTGTTCTGTTTCAAACACTACTTTATGCATTGACATACTGTACCTCCATTACACCTTGGCACATTTGGCCAGTATGACCACCTGCTGAATAAACACCCTTAACAGATCAATTCACCAGGTAGACAAAGCACTTCAATCCAATGTAGTTTTACTTCCTAAAATGCAGTATATGGATGTTCACCAGTCATTTGAAGTGTAAACTGGCAATAATCTTCTCAGACTTATGTCTGTGTTCTGTCAATATCTCCAACCCATCAGAAACTCCAACCATGTCACTTACGGTTTATTTAAAACCTTAGTAATCAGAGATTTTGACGAATTGGTGGTTGGACACAACACCGACAAGTGAATAGAGTCCGGTACAGAAAGACTGAGCTGTTTTGACAGCACAACGGCTAACGAGGACAAAGTTGTCTCTGCCTCGGAGGCGGACATTTTTTTGGCTAGTATCGGAGCGGAGTAAGAATCTACGCTCATAATAACCTGCACCGGACTCTATTCGGTTGCCAGCATTGTGTCCAACCACCAATTTGTCAAAAAACTCCAATTACTGCTGGTTTTAAATAAACCGGAAGTTAAGCGGTTGGAGTTTCTGACGGGTTGGAGAACTTGACAGAACACATGCTTTGAAGGCTGCCAGCTCACTGAGGGAACATAAAGAAGATGTTTGGGTTATATCTAAGGACTAAATTAATTACCGTAACACTAACATACAGGAAAGCTGGATTATACCAATAACAAACATAGAAAAAACAAGTTGAAGTTACTCTAAAATTCCACTAGATGTCAGAGCCAGGATATTAATATATACATAATGAAATCCAATGCAATAGCAATGGACACAGTGTTCCAGAACACTTATAGAGAACTTGTAAAACTGCTAACTGTTAGCAGTGCAGCACAGAATGCTATGATTCCAATGAATTTCTGGCAGGATCAATGGGTATATAAATGCTTTTGTTGGTATATTTGGCAGACCAAATGGGGCAAAATAACTCTCTGTAAGTGATTACAGTACATAGACCTTCAGCTGAATTTAATAGGCCTGGAAAACTTTGAACAAGTGTGAAGTTCCAGTGGAACTAGAAAGGTAATGGGGGGCCCTAGAAAAGAATACCGTCCCGGGCAAAGACCTAAAAAATTGGATCTGTAGCTCAAATCCAAGATCAAAACTCCCAAACTACCTCCTACCAACCATTATAGCAACAGTTAGGAGCATGGCGTAAATTCACTTCCACCACCTGGAGTGATACTCCTACAACACCCATCAATTTACCCATATCTGCTCTTAACTTGCTTATTCCCGACCTTCATATACATAATTGACCCAAACATGAATTCCTACTCTTGACAGACCTAGTCCAAAAAGGTCAGATCAAACCTTTCCACACCCTCAAAACAGCTCTAAAACTTAGCCCTGAATCTTACTACCAATATCTGCAAATTGCTCACTGTCTCAAGAGCAACCCACAACTATTGATCCCTATTCCCACAAAATCAATAACATACTACTCACCCCACTCCTCTGGTGGTACAGGTATCTCCCTATTTTACAACGTACTGCAAGAAAAGATACAATTCCATTACTCTCTGGTATTCAACCAATGGGAGCGAGATCTAGGAACTAGAAAGGTAAAATTTAACACTAGTAGTTTTGCTCCCTGTCCTCCTAAAGGTAATCAGCTTGCTTAAATTTCTAAAAAGCTGCGTGCAGAGTTGTTCTATTAATAGGGCTGTGCGAAATATGATGCCTTATCTGAAAGTAGCGATGCAAAGATTGATTAGTTGATAAATGCTCTTACAATTAAATTGTTCACCCTCCTTCATGAAATACTACGCATCTCTATTAAAGAGCAACGAATAAACCAGAAGGTCCTCATAAGTTCCCTGTAGTACAGCACACATTCTAGTACATAATTAAGTGGTTGGATTTGTGCTTTGCAATTATGGGGTTCAGGGGTTGATTTACTAAAGGCAAATAGACTGTGCACTTTGCAAAATGCAGTTGCAAAATGCAGTTGCCCTCTGTGAGTGCAGATCCTCTAGACCAGTGGTTCTCAACCTTACTAGTGTTGTGACCCCTTGATAAAATTTCCCAAGTCATGGGGACCCCTAACAGTAAAATTATTTTTGTAGCGTGGGTTGTCAGCACCCAAGGCAAGACAAGTAGTTTGCGCCCCTAACCTACGGACATTTAGCGCTCCCTGAGTCCCTTCCACTCAGGCCGTATCACTCTCTTTGTTCTCCTTTTTTCCCTTTTAGCTCCCTCTATCCTAATTTCTTGTTTTTTTCCCCAATCCCTCTCTCTAGGCATCATTCTTGTTCTTTCTCCTATTCTTACTCTCCCTTTTTCTTTGTTCCTCCCCCTCTTTTCCTCTCCCTTTTATGTATTCTCTATTTTTATTCCTTCTTACGCCTTGATGGGGAGGTGGGGGGTTTGGGATGAGTGGCAGTGCTGGTGGGGGGAATATGATGAGTGGCAACTTAGGTGATCTTGATCAAGGTCATCTGCTGATCTGAGAACTGTAGTGGGGACTTTTAATGGCAACTATAATCACAGGTAGTGTTACTCACCGTGTTTCAGACTTTGTGGTGTCTCGTAGCCGTGACACCTATGTTAAATCAGGAGATAGGGTCTCCTCCAGCCCTTTCCACTTCACATTCCTCACCAGTCAGCTGACCTCTGGTCTCCACCCCCCAGCCATGCCATGAACTGAACAGGCGGCTGCGAAAAGGGTGAGTGGGCGGCCGCAGGCTCCAGGGACAGCCCTGCTGGACGGCCGCAAAAAGGCTAGGAGGGTGGTGTGGGCTTCAGTAACAGCCCAGGATTTGGTGACCCCTGGCAAATCATCATCTGACCCCCAAGTTGAGAACCACTGCTCTAGAGTCTAGAACTTAGTAAATGAGGTAGGGCTTATACTATGCATAGAGTACCCAATCACATGCAAGGAAAAACAAAAACAAAAAAAAAACAGCATTTTTGCTTGCAAATGATTGGATGATGGAAGTTAGCAAAACTTCTGCTTGTTTACTAAACTTTGGAGCAACTGCACTTACAGAATGCACAGTCTTTTTGCCTTTAGTAAATCAACCTATCTGTGTCTTTAATCATTCCAGTGATTCTACTATGAGAATCCACAAACCAACAGAAAAATACAAGTATTTCAATTGGTTTCTGCTTATTCTTCATCTTACCGGAGGATGTTTTTTGTTTTTTTGTTATGACAGTTCTAACTAAAATGACACCCTGTTGTATAAAACAGTATAAAAGGTATATTGTATTCAGTGATTTATTACTTTGATTTCATCGAGAGTACATTGTGTCTGTTGAGCATGCTTATTGCCGAAGACTCAATAAAGTGTTCAAATACTGCATTGGATTTCTCATATTATATTAACTTTTCCATGCCAGGGAAGGAGTGCAAGAACTGATGTACATAGGTCAGTACATTCTGTAAAATGCAACTGAATAAGTCATTTTGTTTAACCACTTAAGCCCCGGACCATTTCGGGCCATTAGGACCAGGCCTGTTTTTGGGATTCGGCACTGCGCTGCTTTAACTGTAAATTGTGCGGACATGCAATGTTGTACCCAAATGAAATTTGCGTCCTTTTCTTCCCACAAATAGAGCTTTCTTTTAATGGTATTTGATTGCCTCTGCGATTTTTATTTTTTGCGATATAAACAGAAAAAGACCGAAAATTTTGAAAAAAAATTATATTTTCTACTTTTTGTTATAAGAAAAATCGAATAAAATCAATTTTAGTCATACATTTAGGCCAAAATGTATTCAGCCACATGTCTTTAGTAAAAAAAATGTCAATAAGCGTATATTTATTGGTTTGCGCAAAAGTTATAGCGTTTACAAACTAGGGTACATTTTCTGAAATTTACACAGCTTTAAATTTATGACTGCCTATCTCATTTCTTGAGGTGCTAAAATGGCAGGGCAGTACAAACCCCCCCCAAATGACCCCATTTTGGAAAGTAGACACCCCAAGGAAATTGCTGAGAGGCATGTTGAGCCCATTGAATATGTTTTTTTTGTCCCAAGTGATTGAATAATGACAAAAAAAAAAAAAATACAAAAAGTTGTCACTAAATGATATATTGCTCACACATGCCATGGTTATATGTGGAATTGCACCCCAAAATACATTCTGCTGCTTCTCCTGAGTACGGGGATACCACATGTGTGGGACTTTTTAGGAGCCTAGCCACGTACGGGACCCCGGAAACCAAGCACCGCCTTCAGGATTTCTAAGGGCGCAAATTTTTGATTTCACTCCTCACTACCTATCACAGTTTCGAAGGCCATAAAATGCCAAAATAGCACAAAACCCCCCCAAATGACCCCATTTTGGAAAGTAGACACCCCAAGCTATTTACTGAGAGGCATGTTCAGTCCATGGAATATTTTATATTTTGCCACAAGTTGCGGGAATATGACAAACCTTTTTTTTTTTTGCACAAAGTTGTCACTAAATGATATATTGCTCACACATGCCATGGGCATATGTGAAATTACACCCCAAAATACATTCTGCTGCTTCTCCTGAGTACGGGGATACCACATGTGTGGGACTTTTTGGGAGCCTAGCCGCGTACGGGACCCCAAAAACCAAGCACCGCCTTCAAGGTTTCTAAGGGCATACATTTTTGATTTCACTCCTCACTACCTATCACAGTTTTGAAGGCCATAAAATGCCAAGATGGCACAAAACCCCCCCAAATGACCCCATTTTGGAAAGTAGACACCCCAAGCTATTTGCTGAGAGGCATGTTGACCCCATTGAATATTTTTTTTTTGTCCCAAATGATTGAATAATGACAAAAAGAAAAAAAAAATGTACAAAAAGTTGTCACTAAATGATATATTGCTCACACATGCCATGGTTATATGTGGAATTGCACCCCAAAATACATTCTGCTGCTTTTCCTGAGTACGGGGATACCACATGTGTGGGACTTTTTGGGAGCCTAGCCGCGTACAGGGCCCCAAAAACCAAGCACCGCCTTCAGGATTTCTAAGGGCGTAAATTTTTGATTTCACTCCTCACTACCTATCACAGTTTCGAAGGCCATAAAATGCCAAAATAGCACAAAACCCCCCAAATTACCCCATTTTGGAAAGTAGACACCCCAAGCTATTTGCTGAGAGGCATGTTGAGTCCATGGAATATTTTATATTTTGCCACAGGTTGCGGGAATATGACAAACTTTTTTTTTTTTGCACAAAGTTGTCACTAAATGATATATTGCTCACACATGCCATGGGCATATGTGAAATTACACCCCAAAATACATTCTGCTGCTTCTCCTGAGTACGGGGATACCACATGTGTGGGACTTTTTGGGAGCCTAGCCGCGTACGGGACCCCAAAAACCAAGCACCGCCTTCAAGGTTTCTAAGGGCATACATTTTTGATTTCACTCCTCACTACATATCACAGTTTTGAAGGCCATAAAATGCCAAGATGGCACAAAACCCCCCCAAATGACCCCATTTTGGAAAGTAGACACCCCAAGCTATTTACTGAGAGGCATGTTCAGTCCATGGAATATTTTATATTTTGCCACAAGTTGCGGGAATATGACAAACCTTTTTTTTTTTTGCACAAAGTTGTCACTAAATGATATATTGCTCACACATGCCATGGGCATATGTGAAATTACACCCCAAAATACATTCTGCTGCTTCTCCTGAGTACGGGGATACCACATGTGTGGGACTTTTTGGGAGCCTAGCCGCGTACGGGACCCCAAAAACCAAGCACCGCCTTCAAGGTTTCTAAGGGCATAAATTTTTGATTTCACTCCTCACTACCTATCACAGTTTTGAAGGCCATAAAATGCCAAGATGGCACAAAACCCCCCCAAATGACCCCATTTTGGAAAGTAGACACCCCAAGCTATTTGCTGAGAGGCATGTTGACCCCATTGAATATTTTTTTTTTGTCCCAAATGATTGAATAATGACAAAAAGAAAAAAAAATGTACAAAAAGTTGTCACTAAATGATATATTGCTCACACATGCCATGGTTATATGTGGAATTGCACCCCAAAATACATTCTGCTGCTTTTCCTGAGTACGGGGATACCACATGTGTGGGACTTTTTGGGAGCCTAGCCGCGTACAGGGCCCCAAAAACCAAGCACCGCCTTCAGGATTTCTAAGGGCGTAAATTTTTGATTTCACTCCTCACTACCTATCACAGTTTCGAAGGCCATAAAATGCCAAAATAGCACAAAACCCCCCCAAATTACCCCATTTTGGAAAGTAGACACCCCAAGCTATTTGCTGAGAGGCATGTTGAGTCCATGGAATATTTTATATTTTGCCACAGGTTGCGGGAATATGACAAACTTTTTTTTTTTTGCACAAAGTTGTCACTAAATGATATATTGCTCACACATGCCATGGGCATATGTGAAATTACACCCCAAAATACATTCTGCTGCTTCTCCTGAGTACGGGGATACCACATGTGTGGGACTTTTTGGGAGCCTAGCCGCGTACGGGACCCCAAAAACCAAGCACCGCCTTCAAGGTTTCTAAGGGCATAAATTTTTGATTTCACTCCTCACTACATATCACAGTTTTGAAGGCCATAAAATGCCAAGATGGCACAAAACCCCCCCAAATGACCCCATTTTGGAAAGTAGACACCCCAAGCTATTTGCTGAGAGGCATGTTGACCCCATTGAATATTTTTTTTTTTTGTCCCAAATGATTGAATAATGACAAAAAGAAAAAAAAAATGTACAAAAAGTTGTCACTAAATGATATATTGCTCACACATGCCATGGTTATATGTGGAATTGCACCCCAAAATACATTCTGCTGCTTTTCCTGAGTACGGGGATACCACATGTGTGGGACTTTTTGGGAGCCTTGCCGCGTACAGGGCCCCAAAAACCAAGCACCGCCTTCAGGATTTCTAAGGGCGTAAATTTTTGATTTCACTCCTCACTACCTATCACAGTTTCGAAGGCCATAAAATGCCAAAATAGCACAAAACCCCCCCAAATTACCCCATTTTGGAAAGTAGACACCCCAAGCTATTTGCTGAGAGGCATGTTGAGTCCATGGAATATTTTATATTTTGCCACAGGTTGCGGGAATATGACAAACTTTTTTTTTTTTGCACAAAGTTGTCACTAAATGATATATTGCTCACACATGCCATGGGCATATGTGAAATTACACCCCAAAATACATTCTGCTGCTTCTCCTGAGTACGGGGATACCACATGTGTGGGACTTTTTGGGAGCCTAGCCGCGCACGGGACCCCAAAAACCAAGCACCGCCTTCAAGGTTTCTAAGGGCATAAATTTTTGATTTCGCTCCTCACTACCTATCACAGTTTTGAAGGCCATAAAATGCCAAGATGGCACAAAACCCCCCCAAATGACCCCATTTTGGAAAGTAGACACCCCAAGCTATTTGCTGAGAGGCATGTTGAGCCCATTGAATATTTTTTTTTTGTCCCAAATGATTGAATAATGACAAAAAGAAAAAAAAAATGTACAAAAAGTTGTCACTAAATGATATATTGCTCACACATGCCATGGTTATATGTAGGGATGAGCTTCGTGTTCGAGTCGAACATACGTTCGACTCGAACATTGGCTGTTCGATCGTTCGACGAAGATCGAACGATTTGGGCCGTTCGCGCCAAATTCGAGTGACGCGAACGGCCCACAATGCACTACGCCATCGCAGTGTCATCCAGGCGCTGTGATTGGCCAAGCATGCACTGTGACCCCGCATGCTTGGCCAATCACAGCGCCGGCAGCGAGGAGAGCAATGATTGGCCACAGGCAGGATGCCTGTGGCCAATTATTGCTGAGGGTGTTTAGTACACGCCCCACACTATAAAAGGCCGCCAGCACGGCGGCCTAGTGTAGTGTGTTCCGGAGCAGGGATAGAGTAGCATAGGCAGGGACAGTGACTGTTATTTCTTTCTTGCTTAACCTGGATTCCTTTAGTTTAGGGAAAGAGAAGGATAGGTAGGGAGAGTGTCAGTGTGTTTTGTGCTTCTGCTATAGTGTGCTTAAAAAAAAACATTTATTCTAGGGACAGAAAACTCTAGGTAGGGACAGTGTCAGTTTCTTTCACTCTGCAAGTCCTTGTTTCCAGGGACCTGGAAGGACAGTGAGTGAATTGTCCTTTTGCTATATTGTGATTAAAAAAAACATTTATTCTAGGGACAGAAAACTCTAGGTAGGGACAGTGTCAGTTTCTTTCACTCTGCAAGTCCTTGTTTCCAGGGACCTGGAAGGACAGTGAGTGAATTGTCCTTTTGCTATATTGTGATTAAAAAAAACATTTATTCTAGGGACAGAAAACTCTAGGTAGGGACAGTGTCAGTTTCTTTCACTCTGCAAGTCCTTGTTTCCAGGGACCTGGAAGGACAGTGAGTGAATTGTCCTTTTGCTATATTGTGATTAAAAAAAACATTTATTCTAGGGACAGAAAACTCTAGGTAGGGACAGTGTCAGTTTCTTTCACTCTGCAAGTCCTTGTTTCCAGGGACCTGGAAGGACAGTGAGTGAATTGTCCTTTTGCTATATTGTGATTAAAAAAAACATTTTTTTCTAGGGACAGAAAACTGTAGGTAGGGAGAGTATTTTTTTTCTTTCACTCTGCAAGTCCTTGTTTCCAGGGACCTGTAAGGACAGTGAGTTAATTGTCCTTGTGCTATATTGTGCTGAAAAAAACATTTATTCCAGGGACAGAAAACTCTAGGTAGGGACAGTGTCAGTTTCTTTCACTCTGCAAGTCCTTGTTTCCAGGGACCTGGAAGGACAGTGAGTGAATTGTCCTTTTGCTATATTGTGATTAAAAAAAACATTTTTTTCTAGGGACAGAAAACTGTAGGTAGGGAGAGTGTTTTTTTTCTTTCACTCTGCAAGTCCTTGTTTCCAGGGACCTGTAAGGACAGTGAGTTAATTTTCCTTGTGCTATATTGTGATTAAAAAAAACATTTATTCTAGGGACAGAAAACTCTAGGTAGGGACAGTGTCAGTTTCTTTCACTCTGCAAGTCCTTGTTTCCAGGGACCTGGAAGGACAGTGAGTGAATTGTCCTTTTGCTATATTGTGATTAAAAAAAACATTTATTCTAGGGACAGAAAACTCTAGGTAGGGACAGTGTCAGTTTCTTTCACTCTGCAAGTCCTTGTTTCCAGGGACCTGGAAGGACAGTGAGTGAATTGTCCTTTTGCTATATTGTGATTAAAAAAAACATTTTTTTCTAGGGACAGAAAACTGTAGGTAGGGAGAGTATTTTTTTTCTTTCACTCTGCAAGTCCTTGTTTCCAGGGACCTGTAAGGACAGTGAGTTAATTGTCCTTGTGCTATATTGTGCTGAAAAAAACATTTATTCCAGGGACAGAAAACTCTAGGTAGGGACAGTGTCAGTTTCTTTCACTCTGCAAGTCCTTGTTTCCAGGGACCTGGAAGGACAGTGAGTGAATTGTCCTTTTGCTATATTGTGATTAAAAAAAACATTTTTTTCTAGGGACAGAAAACTGTAGGTAGGGAGAGTATTTTTTTTCTTTCACTCTGCAAGTCCTTGTTTCCAGGGACCTGTAAGGACAGTGAGTTAATTTTCCTTGTGCTATATTGTGATTAAAAAAAACATTTATTCTAGGGACAGAAAACTCTAGGTAGGGACAGTGTCAGTTTCTTTCACTCTGCAAGTCCTTGTTTCCAGGGACCTGGAAGGACAGTGAGTGAATTGTCCTTTTGCTATATTGTGATTAAAAAAAACATTTTTTTCTAGGGACAGAAAACTGTAGGTAGGGAGAGTATTTTTTTTCTTTCACTCTGCAAGTCCTTGTTTCCAGGGACCTGTAAGGACAGTGAGTTAATTGTCCTTGTGCTATATTGTGCTGAAAAAAACATTTATTCCAGGGACAGAAAACTCTAGGTAGGGACAGTGTCAGTTTCTTTCACTCTGCAAGTCCTTGTTTCCAGGGACCTGGAAGGACAGTGAGTGAATTGTCCTTTTGCTATATTGTGATAAAAAAAAACATTTTTTTCTAGGGACAGAAAACTGTAGGTAGGGAGAGTGTTTTTTTTCTTTCACTCTGCAAGTCCTTGTTTCCAGGGACCTGTAAGGACAGTGAGTTAATTTTCCTTGTGCTATATTGTGATTAAAAAAAACATTTATTCTAGGGACAGAAAACTCTAGGTAGGGACAGTGTCAGTTTCTTTCACTCTGCAAGTCCTTGTTTCCAGGGACCTGGAAGGACAGTGAGTGAATTGTCCTTTTGCTATATTGTGCTGAAAAAAACATTTATTCCAGGGACAGAAAACTCTAGGTAGGGACAGTGTCAGTTTCTTTCACTCTGCAAGTCCTTGTTTCCAGGGACCTGGAAGGACAGTGAGTGAATTGTCCTTTTGCTATATTGTGATTAAAAAAAACATTTTTTTCTAGGGACAGAAAACTGTAGGTAGGGAGAGTGTTTTTTTTCTTTCACTCTGCAAGTCCTTGTTTCCAGGGACCTGTAAGGACAGTGAGTTAATTTTCCTTGTGCTATATTGTGATTAAAAAAAACATTTTTTCTAGGGACAGAAAACTGTAGGTAGGGAGAGTGTTTTTTTTCTTTCACTCTGCAAGTCCTTGTTTCCAGGGACAGAGAAGGACACCTGAAGGTAGCCCTTATTGCTTTTTTCCCATCTCCCTGCAGGCCATCTATTAGAATGTCTGGAAGGCAAACAAGGAGAGGCAGACAGTCAGGAGGCAATAAAAGAGGGCAAGCAGGCTCTGTGTCTGGGGGCAACAGTGCTGGTCGTGGACGCGGTGCATTGTCATCAGCACATGGCCATGGGACACGCTTGTCCTTCTTTTCGGCAGCTGGACATGTTGAGCCACATCATGCCGAAGACTTGGTAGAGTGGATGACCAAGCCCTCCTCCTCCTCCTCATCCTCTCTCACCCAGGCTCAGGGTACTGGAAAAGCAGCTGCCAAAGCGTCGTCTTCCCTGGTATCAATGTCAGACAAATCATCAGTCACTCCTTCCCTAGACCCACCATGTCCTCCTCCTGAGGAGTCCCCCGAACTGTTTCAGCACAGTGTTGGGTACATGCTCCAGGAGGATGCCCAGCGTTTCGAAGGGTCTGATGATGAAACCCAGCTAGAGGAAGGCAGTAGCGTGAGAGCAGACAGAGGGGATGCTCAAGAAGGACACCAATCTGGCAGTCATGTTCCAGCAGCTGCAGCATACTGCCAGATTGGCTCCAGTGATGAGGAGGGAGGGGATGATGAGGTCAATGACTCCACGTGGGTGCCTAATAGGAGAGAGGAGGAGGAGGAGGATGAGGAGGAGGCACATCTCCAACGAGGCAGGATGCCCTTTGGTGGCCAGCGTAAGGGCAGTACACCGACGGAATCACACCGCAGAGCTCCGCCTGTGCAGGGCGCTGCCTCTGCCCGTCATTCAAAAAGTTCTTTGGTGTGGGCCTTTTTTGAGGCTAGTGCATCAGATCGCACAGCTGCTGTTTGCAACATATGTCTCAAGCGTATATCGCGTGGCCAAAACATCAGCCGCTTGGGTACCACATGCCTGACCAGACATATGTTGACCTGCCATGCAGCTCGTTGGCAAGCCTACCTCAAAGACCCACACCAAAGAACAAAGCGGACCTCTCCTTGCACCGCATCAGCTGGGATCTCCAACCCCACTATAACTTCAGTCCTCTCTGAAACATGCACTGAGAGGAATGAAGGTGTAGAATTAGGTGTGTCACAGCCAAGTACTTGCGCCCACTCTGCTAGCAGTACACCGACGTCCGATTCTAGCAGGCAAATTTCCCTGCCCCAGCTGCTGGACCGTCGAAAGAAGTTCACTCCCAGCCATCCACATGCCCAGCGGTTGAATGCTAGCTTGGCTAAATTGCTAGCGCTTCAACTGCTGCCTTTTCAGTTGGTAGACTCGGCCCCCTTCCGTGAGTTTGTGCAATGTGCGGTTCCTCAGTGGCAGGTTCCCAAACGCCACTTTTTCTCACGGAAGGCTATTCCGGCTCTCTACCGGCATGTGGAAGGCAATGTCTTGGCCTCGCTGGACAGGGCGGTCAGCGGTAAGGTGCATATTACCGCTGACTCATGGTCCAGCAGGCATGGACAGGGACGTTACCTTTCTTTCACGGCCCATTGGGTCACTCTTTTGGCAGCTGGGAAGGATTCAGGACAAGGTGCAGTAGTGTTGGAGGTTGTCCCACCGCCACGCCTCCAAAATGCTACTACTGGTTGTGACACACCTCTCTCCTCCACCCCCTCCTCTTCTTCTTCCTCCATGGCCTCTTCCTGTGGTTTGTCCTATGAACCAGCGGTGCTCCGTAGCCGTTCACGGGGCTACGCAAGTACGCAGGCAAAAAGATGCCATGCCGTGCTTGCGCTGGTGTGTTTGGGGGACAGAAGCCACACTGGGGCAGAGGTCCTGTCTGCTCTGCAGGGCCAGGCCGAGAGGTGGTTGACGCCACGCCAGCTTAAGCCAGGAATGGTGGTTTGCGACAATGGCACCAACCTCCTCTCCGCCCTCCGACAGGGACAACTGACCCATGTGCCCTGTGTGGCTCACGTCCTTAACCTGGTGGTGCAGCGGTTCTTGGGCAGGTACCCGGGCTTACAGGATGTCCTGAGGCAGGCCAGGAAAGTCTGTGTGCATTTCCGCAGATCTTATAATGCCAGTGCTCGCCTGGCTGAGCTGCAAAAGGAGTTGAACCTGCCCAAGAACCGCCTTATATGTGACATGCCCACCAGGTGGAACTCAACGTTGGCCATGCTGCAGCGGCTGCACACGCAGCAGAGGGCCATCAATGAGTACCTGTGCGACTACGGCACCAGGACAGGGTCAGGGGAGCTTGGTTTTTTTTCTCCACGCCAGTGGGGCATGATCAGGGATGCATGCACTGTCCTGGCACCATTTGAGGAGGCCACGAGGATGGTGAGCAGTGACAGTGCATGCATCAGTGACACTGTACCTCTTGTCCACCTGTTGGAGCACACGCTGCGTGGAATAATGGACAGGGCACTTGAGGCAGAACAGAGGCAGGAAGAGGAGGACTTCCTTGCCTCTCAAGGCCCCCTTTACCCAGACAGTGTTCCTTCTGTCCCACCCATCGCACAGGAAGAGGAGGAGGAGGAGGAGGAGGAGGAGGATTGTGTCAGCATGGAGGTGGAGGCTGCCACTCAGCATCATCAGCAGCAGTCTTTTAGGGATGATTTACAGTCCCAAGAAACCAGTGGACTTGTACGTGGCTGGGAGGAGGTGGCTGCGGATCATGTCGTCCTTAGTGACCCAGAGGACTCCGGAGCGAATGCCTCAGCAAACCTACGCTGCATGGCCTCCCTGATCCTGCAAAGTCTGCGGAAGGATCCTCGTATTCTTCGGATCAAGGAGAGGGACCATTACTGGCTGGCCACTCTCCTTGATCCACGGTACAAGGGTAAGGTTGCGGACCTTATGTTACCGTCGCAGAGGGAGCAGAGGATGAGACAACTCCGGGAGGCCTTGCAGAAAGGTCTGTGCAACGCGTTCCCAGAGACTGGGAGGTTGCAAACTCCTGGTCCTGGACAACGAGTTGCTGAGGCTTCGGCCAGTCAAAGAAGGAGCGGTGGGGAAGGTGGCCGTCTGACCGATGCGTTCAGACAATTCTTTAGTCCGCAGCCCCAAAGTATGATTGGTTCCAGCAACCATCGCCAGCGTCTGATAAACATGGTGCAGGAATATCTAGGGGCAAGGTCAGACTTGGACACCTTCCCCACCGAAAATCCTCTGGCTTACTGGGTCTTGAGGATGGATCACTGGCCAGAGCTTGCACAGTATGCAATTGAGCTACTGGCCTGTCCTGCATCCAGCGTTCTTTCGGAACGCACATTCAGTGCTGCTGGAGGATTTGTCACGGATCACAGGGTGCGCCTGTCCACCGACTCGGTTGATCGACTGACTTTCATCAAGATGAACCAGTCTTGGATCACCACCAGCTACCACACACCTGATGCTGATATAACAGACTAATTGATTTTAAAATGTCACATCCCTTCAAGACTGATGCTGATGCTGAGTGCCTGTGCTGTTATGTTGACTGCCTATCCTCCTCCTCCGAGTCCTCAATGATACGATTGATGATGATAGCTTGGAAGATCATTTTTGTTTATGGGTGCCGCCACCAGTGCCTAACGCCCAATTTTTCAGCCCCTGTTTAACAGGGGCGTGTAATTACAATTTTTGAAGCAATACTTTGCAACAGGGCTCATTGCTGTGCTCCAAGTACAGTATCTGTGAGGAGTTGCAGTGTTGTGCCACCAGTGCCTAAGGCCCAATTTTTCAGCCCCTGTTTAACAGGGGCGTGTCATTACAATTTTTGAAGCAATACTTTGCAACAGGGCTCATTGCTGTGCTCCAAGTACAGTATCTGTGAGGGGTTGCAGTGTTGTGCCACCAGTGCCTAAGGCCCAATTTTTCAGCCCCTGTTCAACAGGGGCATGTAATTACAATTCTTGATCTAATAATTCACAGCAGGGCCCATTGCTGCACCCACCAAGAGTAACTGTCAGGGCTTACAGTGTTGTGGCACCAGCACCACCATCAAAGGCCCAATTTTTACTACCACTGTTCAACAATTATATGTAATTAAAATTCCTGATATAATAGTTGACAGCAGGGCGTTCCAGCACCAACCAAGAGTAACTGTGAGTGCTTACAGTGTTGTGCCAACACCAACAACTAAGGGGCCTATTTCTGCAGAGTATATACGGCAGGTCCCTACTTTCAAACATCCAACTTACAAACGACTCCTACTTGCAAACGCAAGAAGACAACAGGAAGTGAGAGGAAATCTACCACTAGGAAGGAAAATTCTCTCCTGTAAGAATAAATATGGGAGAAAGGTGTCTCCTCTGTACTGATGCTTTATCAGCAATCCTTGTTTCAAGAAAAACACCACATTTCAAAAACAGTTGTCATTGGGACGGAAAGTGAGGTGAAATGTTCTGAACAGGGGCACAGACAGCAAAACAAATGTTACAGGGGTGATAACCCTTACCTATGTTTTCCAAAAAGTTTAAAAATAGATTTTTGGGCTGGAGCTACACTTCAACAATGTACCTGTTCAAAATTACAAACAGATTCTACATAAGAACAAACCTACAGTCCCTGTCTTGTATGCACCGCCTGTATACGGCTGTTCAGAGTATATAGGGCCTTTTTTATTTTATGTGCGGGGTTCCCCTTAATATCCATACAAGACCCAAAGGGGCTGGTAATGGGCTGGGGTAGGGGGGGGGGTCATGGGGTAGCTATGCCATTTTTCTTAAAGAATTTCATCCATATTACCGGGACCAGACATTACATTAAAGCCGCAAGCAGTTTTAAATGGCTTTTTTTTCCTTTAGAAGTGTCATTTTGTGCAGGGACAGTTCTAAACACGGGAAACACGTGGCACTTCACAGGCATACTTTAGACACCCCCCAGGTACGATATTTAAAGGAATATTTGACTTTTTTTTTTTCACTTTATGCATCATTAAAATGACTGCTCCCGAAAAACGACCGTTTTTAAAACTTCTTTTTGCATTGATACATGTCCCCTGGTGCAGAACCCGGGTTCCCAAACCCTTTTTAGGACAATAACATGCATAATAGTTGTTATAATTAGCACTTTAGAATTTGAACGTTCGCATCCATTGTATTTAATAGGGTTCTAATGTTCGTTCGAACTTCCGGTCCGTTCGCGGGTTCTGGTGCGAACCGAACCCGGGGGTGTTCGGCTCATCACTAGTTATATGTGAAATTACACCCCAAAATACGTTCTGCTGCT
This sequence comes from Rana muscosa, assembly GCA_029206835.1. Classification (NCBI taxonomy): domain Eukaryota; kingdom Metazoa; phylum Chordata; class Amphibia; order Anura; family Ranidae; genus Rana; species Rana muscosa. The sequence goes on from CM055119.1 coordinate 349,529,749, forward strand.
TCTCCTGAGTACGGGGATACCACATGTGTCAGACTTTTTGGGAGCCTAGCCGCGTACGGGACCCCAAAAACCAAGCACCGCCTTCAAGGTTTCTAAGGGCATAAATTTTTGATTTCACTCCTCACTACCTATCACAGTTTTGAAGGCCATAAAATGTCAAAATAGCCCAAAACCCCCACAAATGACCCCATTTTGGAAAGTAGACACCCCAAGCTATTTGCTGAGAGGCATGGTGAGTATTTTACAGCTCTCATTTGTTTTTGAAAATTAAGAAAGACATTTTTTTTTCTTTTTTTTTTTCTTTTTTTACATTTTCAAAACTTTGTGACAAAAAGCGAGATCTGCAAAATACTCAACATACCTCTCAGCAAATAGCTTGGGGTGTCTACTTTCCAAAATGGGGTCATTTGGGGGAGTTTTGTGCCATCTGGGCATTCCATGGCCTCCGAAACTGTGATAGGCAGTGAGGAGTGAAATCAAAAATTTACACCCATAGAAATCCTGAAGGCGGTGCTTGGTTTTTGGGGTCCCGTACGCGACTAGGCTCCCAAAAAGTCCCACACATGTGGTATCCCCGTACTCAGGAGAAGCAACAGAATGTATTTTGGGGTGTAATTCCACATATGCCCATGGCATGTTTGAGCAATATATAATTTAGTGACAACTTTTTGTACATTTTTTTTTTTTGGTCATTATTCAATCACTTGGGACAAAAAAAAAAAAATATTCAATGGGCTCAACATGCCTCTCAGCAAATAGCTTGAGGTGTATACTTTACAAAATGGGGTCATTTGGGGGGGTTTTGAACTGTCCTGGCATTTTATGCACAACATTAGGAAGCTTATGTCACACATCATCCACTCTTCTAACCACTTGAAGACAAAGCCCTTTCTGACACTTTTTGTTTACATGAAAAAAAAATTTTTTTTGCAAGAAAATTATGTTGAACCCCCAAACATTATATATTTTTTTAAAGCAAAGGCCCTACAGATTAAAATAGTGGGTGTTGCATTTTTTTTTCCACACAGTATTTGCGCAGCGATTTTTCAAACGCATTTTTTGGGGGAAAAACACACTTTTTTTATTTTTAATGCACTAAAAAACACTATATTGCCCAAATGTTTGATGAAATAAAAAAGATGATCATAGGCCGAGTACATGGATACCAAACACGACATGCTTTAAAATTGCGCACAAACGCGCAGCGGCGACAAACTACATTCATTTTTAAAAGCATTTAAAAGCCTTTACAGGTTACCACGTTAGATTTACAGAGGAGGTCTACTGCTAAAATGACTGCCCTCGATCTGACCTTCGCGGTGATACCTCACATGCATGATGCAATTGCTGTTTACATATGACGCTAGACCGACGCTTGCGTTCGCCTTTGCGCAAGAGCAGGGGGGGACAGCGGTGCTTTTTTTTTTTTTTTTTTTTATTATTTATTTGGCTTTTTCATTTTATTTTTAAACTGTGCCTTCCATATTTTATTTTTTTTACCATTTTTATCGTTATCTCAGGGAATGTAAATATCCCCTATGATAGCAATAGGTAGTGACAGGTACTCTTTTTTTGAAAAAAATTGGGGGGTTAGACCCTAGATCTTTCCTCTGCCCTCAAAGCATCTGACCACACCAAGATCGGTGTGATAAAATGCTTTCCCAATTTCCCAATGGCGCTTTTTATATCCGGGGGGGGGACATTCCCTCCCACTGCTTGTAAAAGCAGTCTAGAGGCTAATTATCTGCTAGAATTGCTTTTACATGAAAGCCGGCCGCTGGCTGAAAAGAATGATACCAAGATGATACCTAAACCCGCAGGCATCATTCTGGTATAAACATTCAAAGTCCAGCAACATACCAGTACGTTGCTGGTCCTTGTTGGACATGTATTGTA